>OX101739.1:13057262-14257262 GCA_944452665.1 Stenoptilia bipunctidactyla
AGAAAGAGATCGCTTTGAGCGATAAGGCCGCCTTTGTGCAAATGTATTAAAATTTATTGTTAAATGTTATTAATGCTGTTGGTGTACAATAAAGAATTATTATTATTATTATGAATTGAAAATATACATTGATAAAGTTCGTAGAATTGTACAATGGTTCCATCCATTCCATCAGAGCGGGGTTGGTGCAGGCAGAGGCAGACCAATAATTATTAGAGGCGACAGAAAATGCGGACCTTACGCGATAAAAGAGTCGTCGCCCCGACCCAGCCTCCGCCCGCGGGCAAACGCAAAAAAAAAAGTTGAGTTTCTTGCCAGTTCTTCTCAACAGATCGACTTTCCGAAGTGGTGGTAGATTCAGTTCAATTTGTAAATTGTGTGACTTATTTCAAATGTATGTAAATACTTACGAAATAAAGATTTTTTTGACTTTGACCAGGCCTGGCTCACTCCGCGCGGTACATTCGTTATTTACCTACAGCGAAGCGCTCCGCCGGCGTATTTCGAATGGGTCGTGTGTCACGCGCGCGCCCGTCGTCGGGACGTTGTAGATACCTACCTACCTAATAGCACTCACAGTAATTCTATGATCGAGGTCGCAAATAGTATTTAAAAATGGACATAAAAAGAAATAAATTCAATTAGATTATGTTTAGATTTGATTACTTATGTTAAATTTAGTAAACAAAACATATGTAGTATTACTAATTATTCGTCGTAACTTTTTTTTCATTTTGTACTTTAGGTAAGTTGAAATAATATTTTTTACAAAGGTAGAATAACAGTAATACCTACATCGGTAGATACTTAATTACAAATAAGGAGATTAATTATTCTTCACTAGGCAGCAACCGTAACAGCGTAAGAAAAGATAAGAGGCATGCGATAGAAAGAGACAAACCTTCTAGGTATATAAATTTGCAGGTATGTTATGCTGTGCGAGCTGAATTCCATCGTATCGCGTGGTAGCAAGACTCGAATTTATTTAGATCTTCTTGCGGAGTAATTCTTCTGTACCGGTACTATTACTTATTCTGTGCTTTGACTTATGCTGTTAAAGCCTGTTGTTTTTATCTTTAATATAAATTGACCAAAATGTGTAATATGTGTGACTTGGTTTACTAGAGTTTCATTTGATTTAGGAAGCGGGCATCAGTTTAAACAAGAACTCGAAGAGATATTTAGTATGTATTTTAGGGTTCAAAATAACTGAGTCATCATCTCAACTCTTTGACCCTTTTTAATGAGCCCACTGCAGGGCATGAGTCTCTCCCCTGGGCGATGAGGAGGTATAGGCCGTTGTCCACCAAGCTGTAACAGTGCTGGGTGGTGGAAGTCACAATTTTCAGGGAGCCGAAAGGGATTCTGACAAACAAGTATACAGCAACCGGGACCGACTACTTATCGTCGTCTTTCTGCTTTCTACTTCAGCGCAGTGTCCAAGATTTTATTACTTTTTTTTGGATTAAGTAATTCGAATTTCAAACACGTAGCACTTAAGCAAGCGCCAATTAAACATTTTAATCGAATGGCTTCCGCCTTAATGGGCACGGTTGACTCATGCGTGATTCTATATTGCAGATGCTAAGTTAGATCTAAGTTAATCTGTTAAGGTTGCTGTGCTGTACAAATCATCAAATGTACAAAAAGTGTCAATTTTTTAATATTATTTTTAACCATAAAGTAGGAAGAAGATATATTTAAACCTTGGATGAATAATTCAGAGGATCTAAGTGGTGACGATAAGCTAATCTGCAGAACACCCGTTTCAATTTTAGATCACGTTGATGTCATGTCCTCTATTCCAGTCATTGACATCATCTGCAGAAGATTTGTAACCATTCTCTTACTGACGGTATGATATGCTTCGATGAAGTCTACGCTGATGAAAAGTACGACCTTTATATTATGGAAGGCCTATGTGTTTTGAAACGATTACAATAACTCCAACGATGCTAAGAGCATGTTCAAAAAATTTTCGCATGTGACAAATTTTAGATACTGAGTGCTCTCCTACTCTAAACTCGATTCTAATCATAATTATGTAATAAAAGTAGGTACTTAGTTTTTCACCAGAAATCCCTATGAATAAATAAAGTGACCTTATTACACTTTTGCCGACGCGCTACACGCACACAGCAGTGTTTCCGCCACATGCACACCACCACCCCCTAAGTGTCTATTGCATTACGCTAATGTAACCATGCGTTGCGAAATGAATTCTTTAACTTTCGGTTAAGTTTACTCAGTTATTAATTAATATTTATTTTTTATTTTATTTTTTCTCTTCATGTATGATCTCAAACTATCACGTCCTGGAATTTCGAAAATGACCCACCAGTCACCCTTTCGCAGTGCATGACGAAAACGCTTTTTATTCTTATTAATATTCTATTCGTAATATCACACTAAAAGTTTTGCGTAACTTAAAAGAAGACTCTCTGGCCCCGCAGTCGCATGTGGTAATGTCCGAATAACCCCATTTTGATATAGTGTGAGGGACAGTGTTACAGCGACCGACTTATGTGCGGAGCCTATCAAGGGACTTCCAGGTCGGGTAGTCGTAACCCGGCGCTAGGTGTTTGGCACGTTGGGCAGGAGGTGGCCTAAATTTTTCTGATCTCCAAAGTCTTAAGCGCGCTTCTTTAGGGGCCAGACGAGTGGGATTCAAACTGAAAAGTAACAAATGCAAAAATTATAAAAACATTGATTTATTTACAAAACTGTCCAAATATAAAGTGTCTACCGTTCATCATTCGTCACAAATTGACTCGTCATCATCCTTTAAGAATTAACTGTTTAACGGCATCTTTGGTCATTAAAAAAGCTGGGTGCGGAAACATTTACCACTTAGATCTTTATGGAAAATTCTCGTAAAATTAACTTGTTCAATTAAAACTGATATTTAACAAATCTTAACCGACTCACAAGGCATAAAGCCGAGGTAATAAATGTCAGTTGTTAAAAAGTGAAAATGCGTAATTAACCTCTCCACTGCACTGACAAAGAACGTATTACTCAGACAAACAATTTACTTTTCATTTTGCACTAAGTTAATTTAACTAACTGTAGTACTTTCTGAAATTTTACGTTCTGATTCTTCAAAATTGTATGATTTGGTGAACTTGAAGAAAACATATGTCAAAATATGTATTAGGTACATTTAGGTTTAAAAAATTCGGGGAACTAATGAAAATATTTACATTAGGGCTGGCTTATAGCCTTCGCCGTTGTTAACTAAAATAACGACCACTTTGGCGATGGGGTAAACCTATCTGCCTCAGACGCCAGTGGTCGCGGGTTCGATTCCCACACGGAACAAGAAAAAAAATTATCCGTGTCTGGGTGGTTATCTATTTATGTACCTATTTATATTCTAGGTTTTCCCCTAGATCGCTACATGGTATCCCATAACACAAGCTCTGCTTACTTTGGGGCCATGTAGTTGGTGTGATTGTCTGGGGATTTTATTTATTATTTATTTATTTTATAAAAGATTTTTAAATTAAATTTTCTAATACAAACATTTTATTTATTAACTCTAAACTTAGGTAAGTTTAGAGGTCTTTCTAAAGTCTAAGGAGCAAATTTTTTTTTTTTGTATTTTTCTCAAGAATTGTAAAAAGTCGTAGACGGTAGAACAAATCGTCAGGTGACAGGAAAAACTCATTAAGTACAAAAATTGGAAATGTGTTTTTTTCACTAAATTCTTTAAAATATCAATATCTTAGTATTGTCTTAAGTTTTCACGATTCATAATTTAAATAAAACTACTTTTTAACAGTCGCTCGTGACCACGGGGTCTGCAAAGACGCCGAAACGTCGAGTTAAAATGTAAAATATAAATTATACGCGATTAATCCGGTTAAAAAGTAGTTTTATTTAAATATCAATATCTTTCCAAGAAAAAAGTCGTCATATCCATAGGTGCATTATTAATTGAAATTTTAAAACGCAAAAATCACTAAATCCAAAATATTTGTTGAACTCGGCAGGTAAAATTCATTATGTACTTAATTAGTTTTACCTGGCATTATTTTCATCCTTTACTGACACTAAAGGTCAAAAGTTACTTTGACGTTAGCAGATGTTTTTGGCGGTTTTATTTATTTTCTTTCAAAAGTAAGACATATTTTTTATCTCGCAAATATTCAAAATATTGTATTTTAAAACTAAATAATGGGTTCAAGGCATTTTTATTAGTTTTTTGTAAGAATTTTGCAATAAGTTTAAGCGAGCCGGCTATTATCTTCGTAGTAGACTTCACAAAGTCACTAACACAAACAATGTATACGCTTTCCCTGTGATACTTTTAACGATACTGTAAAACAAATTATGTTACATGAAATATCTGAATTCTGAATAAATGGAAGATAAAACTCCTTGGCAATAAGCTGTTATAATATATATTTTTAAAAGATGATTGTTGTTGAGTTTCTTTCCACTTCTTCTCAACAGATCGACTTTCCGAAGTGGTGGGAGATTGAGTTCAGTTTGTGAATAATTTGTCTTATTTCAAGATTAGATAAATAGATTTTGGACTTCGACAACATTGAAACATTGGGACACAACGAAATCTCTAAATGATATCTGTAAAACGCGAAGTGGCCAAATCGTGCACTTGTGCATATTCGAATAAGCTCCGGACCCCTCCCGCACTGGTTCAGTTAACGAGCTCGTAGGTAGCGTACAACAGGACGTCTTCGGGAGCTAAAATTCAAGTTTCCATAAAAAAGTGAGTATTTTAATAATAATAATAATAAATAAAGTTTATTATCTCAAAATACAAAAGTTTACAAACACAGAAAAATAATTAAACATAATTTGAGACAATAGGCCATGCCTCAGCATGGTACTGGAAACAATTATTTCCAGGCGCGCTGGTTTTCAGGCACAGCCGTGGTAGACTACTTTAGTATCGTTAACATATTATCATAAAGTCCATTCGAAGACATCGATTGTTTAAATCTGTATTGTTTATATGTACAATAAGTAAAAAATTAAAAAATACAATATTAAGAAAATCTACAGAATTTACAAAACGAAATGTACAAAATCTACAAAAATACAATATCTACAGATACATTGATATGCCCGAACTACATAATTTTATTGACAATTGTCAATTTTCTTCAATTATTGCCGATTTTATATTATATTAAGTATAGGAAAAAAAAACCGTATATGTTGATATAATATCGTATTATGTATATTTTAAAGTTTCTTGCGGCTTATAATCCATTGGGAACAGTTGAGTCGGTGACGGATATTTTCAGATTATTTAAAAGTGTACAATGAAACAGTGTATCACTGGGTACTTACTGATCGTCATACTTATTTGTTATAAAGATGCGTTAATTACGTTCAAACTGTTTTAATGTTGACCAAGTTTTGTTTATTTTTGGCTATGTATTTAATTTTTTTTTGTGGTTTTGTTTTTGATGGAAAATGTCAAAAAATAAGTAGGTACGTACCTATAGCAATAGGTAGGTATTATAAACTTTTGAAATATATAACCTTTTTGCTTTTATTCAAGTGGCACGTGTTAAGGCCCTAAAGAGAAACAAGCGTGACCATTCTGTGGAGGCTTTGCTTTGTGCTATTCAATTACAAAGACAAAAATGGAGCCTCCGAAAAGCAGCTGAGGAATTTGGTGTGCATTATCCTACACTATATCGTTATGTGAAAAAGAACTTGAAAGATTTGAACTTGATAAATCAACGATTGACACCCAATTATATTAATAATTTTATAATAAGTTTAATTAAATTAACGATAAAGTAACCTGTCCAACATTGAAACACTTAAAATTCAGACCATCCCAGCTCTGTTGCTTTTGACGATAGAAGTATAATTTTATGCATCAATGTAGATAATTTCATTAGAAATCTGGTATCTTACTTAAACTTATCTCTAATTTTGATAATTTTAATTCCAGAAACATTTTAATAAAAAATGAGCATCATTTCATCGTTTCGTTCATGTATGTACTCAATGAAACACCCTTATTTCAACGACGAAACAGGGTATCTTACAATGAAACAATGTTATTTGTAAATTACATTTCGTTTATTATAGTACGTAAAAGGCCCGTTCAAACCCACATCCAGTCGAAAATATAAACACCGAACAAACGGAGCTTATAAAGTGCACTTGCTCAAATATGTAGATTTTTTTGACCTACATGATTTAGCATGTGCTCGAATAAAAATAGAAATAAAAATAAAGATGGCAATTTAGTATCGTGGTTAAAAATAAAATGCATAAAATTTCAGAAAGAATATCCAGAAATAATGTTTTATAGATACGACCACAATTCTGATTATAAACAAATTTATGTCACTGGTAGAAGTCGAAAAGGAAATCGCGTAACTGAACTGAAACCTGCCTATAAAACTTTGCTCCCAATATGTGAAGCTAAAAAGGCTGATATTATAAATCTTGCAAATGCTGGACATTTACCAGAAGAAGTAGTTTCATGGTACAAAAGTTTGTCATCAAAAAAGTGTACCAAAACTGACCGTTTGCCAGAACCAAATTTCGATGAAGAACATGTAGAAAATTAAGAATATAAATTAGAAAATAATTATTTCATTATTATTACATCTTTTTTAGTAATTTTATTATTAAAACATATGCCTCTTTACTGTATTTATTATTTCACTAAGTACCGTCATTTATATTTTTATTGCATGGAAAAACTCACTAAGTACCTTTTATTTAATAATTCTTAAATAAAAAATAGTTCCTTTAAAATTTGTATATAATTAAAGAATAAATTGTTTAACGCATCATTTAAATATAAATCTGCACCACTTTCTTCAAAAATTAAATTTTGACATCTAAAATACTACTAAAATGTTATCCATTGTTACTGTTTGTCACTTAGTGACTTTTTCCTGTCACCTGACGAATGTTGTTTCGATTGATGTAGAGAGGCAATATCCGGAATGCAAGGCAATGTTGGTCTAACTACACCAGCCGGTTATCATCGATCTTCGTCAAAGTACAGAATAGAATAATACATTGGTCATAGGATACATTTCATCCTGATATTACGACAGAATAAAAATCCAATAACAATTAAATAAGAAGCACTTTCATTTAAGTATATATTTATATAGAATACATTGTTATCAACACTCCATATACTAACAAAATGTATACACATATGAAATATTGTTATTTTATTTCGTAACATATAGTTATACAATGTTTTTACACGTAAATATTTATTTGTATTTTACAATTTTACAAAAGATAATTGTCATGTTTATTTCACTTTTACCTATTAAGTCCTATTTAAATGTATGTACTTTACCAAAGAATCTTTACAGCAATAATAATCAAACATCAAAAGTTCTAACGATTTGTGCTTACAATCACAATTGATTGAAAAGTTTAAAACTATCAATTTTCGAAATACCTATAGCTATTCTTTCAACTCTTTTGAACTAATAAATTGAGCATGAAGCTTTTTTGTCCTGTTTGTTACAAAAGCTTGTGAGTGAGACACATAACTTTAAATACATTCAATAAAAACCTCACAAGATAAGCAAATCGCTATTAGCGAAACATCGTCAGTCATTTTAATTCATATCTAGACAATATATTGTTTGAAATTAAATTCAACCGTTTGCTTATTACAATCGGGTCTAGCTAGACTAATGTAAACTGTTAAACGCTAAACGCTTGCGCAAGTGCGGACTCATACGAAAGAGACCCGCGCGGGCTTCTTTATTATGACTGTATTGATACCAGCAGCTTAAAGCAGATCACACACTACGGAGATACTGTAAGATATCTTTCAATATCGTTTTGTGTACAATTTGTATAAACTAACAGACACAGCTTAGATAATATACATTTATATCTGTCAGTATCTGTGAACACCGTCAGATAACATCCACGAATACAAAGATATCTGCAAAATAACATCTGCCGGTACACAAATATGGCCCTTAAAATAAATCTACTCAGTCTGAAACATTCCGAGTGAATTTATAATCGCGTACAGTACCATATCTGTTTATAGTTGAATTCTTTTCAAGTGGTTTTTGTAACAGTTCAAAATTTAAAATCTTTGTGACGTTGCCGTAATGCAGAAATAGTTCGATCTTCCATTCGATGGCTTTGACGTATCGAATCATTTCGTGAAAAATGTATACAAACTTCCGATTACAAGATGGCCGCTCATATTCATTGATTCAATGTCGATTCAGTAGTGTCAATCACTATCAACTGAACGTTCCGTTTCTTTGAATCTGTCTATTTAAGATGAATATTTTTATGACATTTACTTAATTTATTTACAGTTAATAATAACAATTACACTTTATTAATAGTTCAATTTATAATTTTAAAACAAACAATTTTATTGACATAGTTTTTATATTCTTAACGCGCCAATTTATATTTTATTAGTTGTAAATAGTTTGCGCGTAATAGAAAATGAGAACTGTCACGAAAATAATTCGAAAACAATTCAACTATAGTGTTAGGTGCTTTCAGATAAGTATTTATACGCAGATAAAATATCGTATCTGCGTAGTGTGTGATCTGCTTAATGATTACTTTTACAGTAATTTGCTGATGGCTGCACCAATTGTTTAGTTGTTTGTTATAAAGCATAGTTGTATAAAGTTATCGTTCAACCATGCGCAGGCGCAGCGGTCCGTCCGGCGCGTACATGAAAGTGACGGCGTATTCGAGCGGCTTGTGGTGGTATTCTAGGCGGTATCGACGGAGCAACTGTAAGAAAAAGCAGTAATTATATCATTTAGTTTCTTTAACTAATGTGTTATTTAGGAAAGTACAGTATATCATTTATAATGACTTTAGAAACAGGATAAATACACATTAGTTGTCATTATAGATAGCATGTGCAACAGTGCCTACATGTCGAGATAACTCGAATTATTGTGATATGGTGATGAATTTTGTGCGTGGTAATGACCAAAGATTTAATTTAGAATAAGTTTAATATAGTAGCTCCTGCGATATAGCGATTATTAATTTAATGCATCAGGCATTAGTAGGTATATATTCAGAAATGTAAAGAATTAAACATAGGTAGGTATATAATTTATAAGTAGATAAAAACTTTAAATTGTTATTACTTAATACGTTGCTTAAGTTGCTATAATATAATGTGTAATATAGTAAGAATAATTATTAAGGCCATAAATAAGTATGTACAAGAACTGAACTGTGATGACACATCAGACAAATCTTAGTGATTTAAGATGTGTTATAAACTGTAATAGATTAAGTGTTTTTTAAATAAATAAATAAAAAACTGAAATAAATCATATGGTTAATATCCCGTTTCTAAACTTAATTCCAATGTTATTGACCATGATTATTTAAAACAAAAAATATTATATTATACTTCAGTAAACAAATTAAAATTTACGAGAGTGTTTTTAGCCCGCGTTGGGGCGGCTTATGTCGTGTCTCCAGTAGACAAACTGTTAGCTGCCGACTGAGTTTGCGGCGAATTTATTTAGTTTATCCTTCCATATATTTGAAAAGGAGTGTCCATAGTTTGCTAGTTTTGCGCTCACTGCACGCAGTTTGTAGCGTTAAACGCGCCGACTATCTCAGTGAGCGGCCGACTCTCACGCGACGCACGAAAGTTGATCTGCGTTTGCAGCAAACCAAATTTCAGTTCGCCACAAATTTGCGGCTCACTCAGTCGGCCGCTAACAGTTTGCCTACGAGAATAGTCTTACCGCCCCTGGATAAGGGTGTCGTAAAAAGCGACTAATCCGAGCGACTTCGATGGACCAAGATCCGCCTGGCTAGGGGTCCTCTTCATATCAAAACTGCCGCCAAATATTACCGTTCCGTGCGGTATTGTGTCCCGGTAATCTATACTAATATACAGGGTGTCCCGCTTACCCTATATAATACTTTTTCGAAGGTATTCTATTACCCATAAGGATTACAGAAAAAATATGAAAAAGAGAAAAATTCGAAATTTATATTTTCAATTTTTATATGTCAGCAATAAATTTCGACATTTTCTTTCGTACAAAAGTTGAAAAATAAATTTTGAATTTTTCTTTTTTTATATTTTTTCTGTTATCCTTATGGGTACTAGAATACCTCCGAGAAGGTATTATATAGGGTAAGCAGGACACCTTGTATAAAGCTGAAGAGTTTGTTTTTTTGTTTGTTTGTTTGAACGGGCTAATCTCGGAAACTACAAGTGGGATTTGAAAAATTCTTTTTGCATTTGATAGCCCAACTCTTGAGGAAGGTTATAGGCTATATTTTATCCCGAAATTCCCACGGGATCAAAAGTTGCGCGGGTAAAACCGCGCGCGGTGGCCAGTATTTTATAAAGAACCAGGTCTTTTCTTAGCCCGTGTGTTGTAATCTTCGACCGTCCTACTTATTTCCAAACAGCTTCGATCTCTTCCAAATATATAGCTGGATAGAGATTAATGTATGATATCTAATTTACCAGAGAAGGAAACGCATGACAAAATGTCTATGAGGTGATGAATTTCGATCAGCCCTTGGTACATAAACCAATGACTAAGAACCTATATTTTTAAGGACTTTCAGGACATTTTACCGAGCTTTATTGACTCAGGGCAAAGGTGTCAAGTCAGATTACACCTACAATCATCAAATTGAAATAAGTTATTACATTATGTCGATTATATTCACGACCTCTCCTCTGAGATCACTTTAACCCCATATTTTTGTATCGTAAATACCTACAGTACAATACGTTTATTATGACTCCGCTTATTATGACGTGTTTACACAGTGAAGTTTGGTTTTCATATAAATTATAATATAACTAAGTCGGATATAATTGCTTCGCCTATAGTGACATATCGCTTATAGTGACCCTTTTTTATCAAATTTTGTCCGCTTATAGTGACCGACCGTATAATTTCTAACACCTTTGGCAGTGTTCGGGAGAGTCACGTTATACCCAAAGACTTTCGGCGCGTGAAAAGATTTTTTGATTTGAGTCTCAGAGCGTAAATTTGCTTATTGAGTCTACTTATTAATATCTACTTTGATTTATCTCTATTTTATTCCTTTCCATTAAAATAAATCACATACTAACTTAAACAGTTTATTTATTCTTGCAGTACCTACCTACGCTTTGTATGACGTCCGTTTAGTATGACTTGCTTCTTAATTCCCTTCGATGTCATTATAAACGGATTCCACTTTATACTGAATACTGTGCCATATATGAAGTCGCTCATACAACAACATGCGCAAGCGATGAAAAAAAAAACGTGTCCGGTAAAACGTATCCAGTAAAACGGACAATGTGTGAACGGGCTGTTATTTAATAGTTGTAGTCCAACTTTCGCATACCTTGGTCAAAAGCACTTGAATCTCCAGATCAGCGAATCGTCTTCCCAGGCAGATCCTGGCTCCATGGCCATAAGGCAGTGAGGCGAACGGATGCAGCTTCCCGTCGGATTCCAGCCAGCGCTCCGGTTTGAACTCCGTGGGGTTGGAAACGAACTGCTCCATATTGCCTGTTACGATGGTGGGGAACACTACTTGTACCTGAAAGTAAATTTTTGGTGTATGTTGTAAAATCCAATTGAAATAATGTTTAAAGGAAATTTCTTAAATTCAAAGGTTTTTATTATTTAGTTAGTTTTATTTAGGATAGTAAGATATAGTATTAGAAATGGGATATTTACATGTTACTAGTTGTCATCTAAATAAATAAAATACATGATAAATATTCATTTCTTACGTCAATTCTATTGTGATCTTTGTAATATTTCAATGTATTGTGTTTGTGAACCATTTTATTGGTGTATTTTTGTGTAGGTACACTAGGGTACCTCTAGTTTGCTATGTGATTGATATCCCTAACACAATCTTTTTTAAATGCTTTCTAAATGCACTTATGTGATGTATCAGTTTTTTTTTTTTTTTATAGGTGACTAAACCCGCGTTTGACCTCAATCTCACCTGATGGTAAGTGACGATGAGGTCGAAGATGAAAGCACACGGGTTTAGGAGGGAACTGGCTCTTTATACAATATTGCCGGAACACATTACCGCCGGAGCGGTAACATTTGGCGGCAGACTTTATATAAAGGGTGGTCGCTAGCCAGGCGGACCCAGAAGGGATCCTACCACCAGTTTGGGATATAAATTCATTAATTTTGTTCATTAAGGCCTCATTTTACTTCTGATGCTGTTATTCAAACAGTATAATGGAGCTTCAATTTTGGTATTTTCTCTTTATAGGTATTACATGCTTAATTAAGCTTATTTTCGGGTTACATGATTGTTTGAGTTCCTTATTTAATTTTATGGTAATTTTATATAGTTGAAAATTTACATTTTTTTTACAGAATAGCGAATCTTACCCCTTTTGGAATGTGATAACCACAGATAACGTCATCCTCTTGTAACGTTCTTCCATTTCCAATGACTGTTGAATACATCCTGTAAAAGTAGAAAATAAAACATTACTCCATTTTTGCAGGTGATAGGCTCGTTTTTGTAGGCGATTTGCTGACCCCCTGTCATTGCACTAGTCTCTCTCCATAATAATAATACCTCCAAATGTGTCAAAAGTGACAACAGATGGTTTTATAGCCTCTGGTGTTCTGCCTACCCCAAAAGGGATACAGGCGTGAATTTATGTATGTTAATCTACATACAATATTTAATGAGCAATCTCAAACTCTACATAATAATAACATTATATTACATAAAAAGAAACATTAAATCTTAGTATTATATGTATTTGTGTATGTATGTATATGTATAATTTATTTATTTGTATATATTTATATAAATATTTAGTAGTATATTATATTACAATCTTGAAAACTAGGTTAGTACAACATTAATTTCATATCATTATATTATATTTCTTTTATTGTTAGTGTACATACTAAAATTTTAATTTTTTCCAACTCTCCAATCGCTAGGTCTGCTGGAAGAGATTTCTGTTGAAATAAGCTGTACCTTTGTACTTTTGTTTTCTTTCAAAATTTTATGTAATGTGATTTTTTTTGACTAGTGTGTACATAAATTGTTAAATACATAAATAATAATGCATACATAACTTCACGCCTGTATCCCTTACAGGAACACCAGAGGCTATTAAACCATCTGTAACGTTTGTCTAATTTGGAGGTATTATAATGATGGAGAGAGATTATTGCAGTGACTGTCTTTGCATTCTTAAGGTTGCTATTAAATTTAATTTACATTTCATTCGGCTTGGATAGCCCTATATAGGGTCGCCATATAATAATCAATAATATTTTAATTGCAGATTAAGACTGATGAGTGGGACAAAATTACGAAAAATAAAATATTTTTCATAAATTAAAGTTTCAAAATTCTTCTAAGTGATAAAAATTTAAGTTTGATCTGTAGTTTATGACTATACAACAAGTAATAAAAACGTGTCCATCTAATTGTGTATTGTCATAAAATCTAGATTAATCTTAAATTTTACTCACAGAGAACAATTTTGAAATTTTAATTTTTGAAAAATATTAAAAAAAAATTTTTTTTTTTAGAAATTCAGACCCACTCGTCGTACCTAATCTGCTATTAAAATATAATTGACTATTATATGCGGACCCTGTATTTAGAGGGTCGTAAATGGCCACTAATCTGAGCAACCCCAGATTGGAGGCAGGAGGGAATTCTGCAATGTTTTATGAAAAGCCAGTTATTCCGATTTAAACATCTAATTCTTGAATAAATACATCTGAGCAGAGCATTTTGCGGCACAGCAACAAAAAATTATTTCAAATATCATATTGTCAAAAACGGCTTTTAGTTCTTTGGGAACAAGGTATTCGTTCCCAATCCCCAGAAAAGGGATGGCAGGCCGCGGCCCACGGCCCGATGGTTGATGTCGGGATGTTGTATATATAGCTAGTCGCGATATAAACTTTGATAGCGCGATGTAGGAATTCTGTCGTGTCGTCATCGTTCTATGGAGCGTCACTAGATGTCGCTACAGTTCCTTCATGGACCCGTGAGTTCCTGGGTCTTCGATATCATTTGCACTTAGCATCAGGTGAGATTGCAGTCATACATAGGTTTTGAAACTTATAATTTGAATTTGAATGAATTTTTTTTTTTTATTATTATTATTATTTTAAATAATTTGAAATACAAATTATTAATTCTGGTTTGTGTATTGACTTTTTCTCTTTGTAATTTTAAATAATGTGAAATTAGTTTGGTTTGTATACCTATTTGTCTTCTTCTTTTCGACATTTTGTTTGTAATTTTTTTTTAATTTTCGATCTTTTTATAATTTGCACCTAAGTTTGGAGTTGATTAACTTGACATTATTATCTAATTTTGATTTTTTTTTTTATTTTATACTTTGCTGTTTTATTTTAATCAATAATCATTAACATTATTATATAAACGCTGTGCGTAACTGTCATCTGGTTACAATCTTAAATACGTGGGCGTAACATTTAATTAGAATAAGAAAATAGTTTGTAATCTGTTGTTATGCCTAATAAATAAATAATGAAGACAAAGAGGGTGTCTTTCCGTCCCTTAAATTGCACAACTCACATCCAGCGTTTGTGATCTTTATCAGATCATCGGTCCACCTTGCGTGACGCTGGGTCACGTTCCACCCAGTACGTGGCAACCCGAAAACCTTACTGCTGAAACCGCCAACCCTATTACGAGCTATGTGCCCCACCCATTACTGCCATAACTTTGTGATCCTCCTGGCTATGCTACTTTGGTTAGCTAAACCATCTACTCATTTGAATTAAAACCGCAGGGAAATCTCGAGCCGGTAGATAATACGGGGTTAATTTTAATTATCGCATTACCTCTTGCAGACAGCTTCTCCACATCAATCCCAACAACATTTGTTATACGACTTTTTACAAATCTTTATAAATTACACAAAAAAAAGAAAAACAAATAGCCTCTGCTTTTTATTACCTACACTGTATTTTGTCATGCCACACGTGGCATGACGCGAGGTGCGTGGCACCAGTTTAGAGACAGTAAATATTTTTTGTATGGGAAACTTAAATTTTTTAAATTATTTATTTGAAAAAGTCGTAGAACAAATGTTGGTATTGATGTGGAGAGGGTACCTGAAAGAGGTGATGCGCTCATTAAAATTTACCCTGAATAGGTAGGAAACAGTAGCTTATGATGGTATGAGGTCGCAAGCAAAAGCTCGTTAAATATGAAACTGACCTAAACACTTCTCTAACAAAAGCCTTCGTGTAATGCAGTTTATCCAGGTCCGCGTAGCTGATCGGTTTGCTGGGATCAGGAAACACTCGCGCAATTTCTTCAGCCATTTTGTCTTGTTGTTTTAAACGAGTCGCGGCCTGGTACAGGATGGAACAGACTGCCATTGATATCTGAAAATGTTAGACAATATGTTAAATTATATTTTTTTATTGTAAGGGCTGAAGCTGCGTGAATTCGTGGAATGCAAAAGTGCTCGGAGGCGTGAATCCACGCGGGTGTTTTTGGAACCGCGCCCGTATAATGCAGTTTTATCCTTAAGATAAATACGGCATTTCAGCGTAGCGCCATCTAGATTACAACTTATATATTTTGGTGATAGGATCCCGTCAGGGTCCGACTGACTAGGGACCACCCTTCATATAAAATCTGCCGCCAAAAATTTGCGCTCCGGCGTTGATGTGTTTCGACATTATTTCATGAAGAGCCAGTTCTTTCCTCGGCCCGTGTGCTGTCATCTTCGACCTCATTTTCACTTACCATCAGCTGAGAATGAGGTTAGACGTGGGCTTAGTCTGTAACTACTAATATATTTTTTTTAAATGGATAAACTGGTCGCTGTTTCGATTAAAGAAATAGAACATGTCTTGACTAAAATTCACAAACAAAACTTTATCGCATATACACCATCCTGCAGTGCGAGCACAGAACTTTCTCGGCTCGTATTTTTACGAAAGTTCGCATAGTATGGAGACGGTTTGTTAGCAATAATTGAAATCTATCCGTGCACCTTTAATAAATGTGTGCCTTCTTAATTTTGAATGTTTGTAAACATGTTTTACTTTTAAATAAATGTAAAATAAAAAATTACAATGTTACTAAAAACTTGCAACCGACTCTATCCTACATACGAACATTCGTACCTAAATATACGAGTCGACAAACTTCTGTGCTCGCACCGCTGCCTCTTGATAACGGATTATGTGAGTAAAGACACTGGAATATCAAGTTGAAATGTAAAATATACATTTTAAAAAACAACAAAACATAAATACGGTGCGATAAAATTAGGTCACAAAACCTTTTGCACGCAAGTATTTATATAGCGAGAGGATTGAACCCGTGACTTCTATCGTCTACATGAGTAAGGGCAAGTTTAAGCACAGGCATAGCGGATAGTTCCATAGTAAAGCCGACGATGTAGTAAAAATACACGACGCGCCGCCTGTCCTTAGACGTGCCCTTAGTGGGAGCCCAGCACCACCCTATTGTACTGTATACTGCCATCCTAGCAAAAAAGGCGGCTAAATGACATTTTGCCATTTTTGGACTACCTAGCTTATAAAAACCATAAAAAATCTAGATTGTAGAAACGTTAAACTCCTTTAATCGAATTATAAGTGTGTAATTGCGATATAAAAAATTATCGGAGGTTTGAAAGGTGTTTTTTTGGGCGATAGGCTGACCCCCTGTCACTACAATAGTTTGTCTCCATCTTTATAATACCTCCAAATTTGTCAAACGTGACATCAGATGGTCTTTTAACCTCTGGTGTTCTGCCTACCCCATAAGGGATACATGCGTGACGTTATGTATGTATGTAATTGCGATATATTTTCAACAGATGTGAGCTATCTTTCATACAACTCTAGAAAACAAGTTTGGCGGGTTTTTGTCTTTTTTTTCGAAAATATGATTTTGCACTTAGCGGCCTTTTACGGTAGGACGGCAGTATAGTAAACTTGCTTACCGTATCAATTCCAACTAGAATAAGATCGAGTGCCATGATGGTGGCAATCTTCGGGTCTCCTTCACTCTTCAGAACCCGCTCCAAAAGGGACAAGTCATTTTCTGAGGTCACCTTCTTTGTTTTCAACCTTTCTAGGGCTTCATTTATATATTTTGTACAAAGCCTGAAAATAGCGAGAACAATTAATATTATTAAACATTCATAAAAAAATATCAGGCCCAAATTAAAATTAATTAGGAATTAAGGTCATTAAAATTATATAACGTATAAAATTGCTTGTAAAAAAATATAAACAAACATTTGCAAATAAGTATCAGAAATAAACATCAGACTTGATAGCAAATAACTGTGTACTCATAGAGTTATTATTACTACGTAGTAGGTACTATCGAAAAATGTTCCGGTGTTCTACATTTAAGGCTAAATTAACTTGCACTTTAATAACGAGGCAGTTCGGTTAGCTCCGCCTAGTATTTTGTCTTGAAAAGTAGGCGGAGCTTCGATCCAAAAGCCGTTCTAGGGAAAATTTTCATAACTGGAACACCGGGACGGGAGGCGATTGTACATAGTAATTCAATGGTTCTACTAGATATTGTACAGTCACGTGAATTGATATGTACACACTTCGCAACTTATTCGGTTGTGATAAAGTTCAAATTCCAATGAAAATGTATACACGTGACTTTACCTAATACGAGTATTGTAACAAACTAGTCGAAATTGAAAACATATTTTTACGTATTGTACAAAAATATTGCTTTTAGCTATTAGCCTCTATTAGCTATGCCTACTTCAGCAACTAATTTCAACAAAAAAATGACCAAAAGTGACATGGATTTACCAGCACGCGACTGAAAGTGGTTAATAAAATATTTAATAACATAATGAAGTTTTATTGCAATTTCATATTAACAATGTTAACACTTGGAGAACAGTAAGAGACGGTAAGAGATTGTTTTCTTTTATTTAATTAGTTAATTAAAAACAATACATGCAATATTTTATAACTGGATCATGCGATTATTTTAAATGTAACCAAAAAGTAAGCGTTTACTAAAATTTTTGACGAAAGTAATAGTGAAAAACCTTGTTATACCTAAGAATATCCCCCCTCTCTGAGATCGACGAACAAAATCAATACATCCATTTGCAGTAGGAATCGAACCAGTTATTCAACGGATACATAGTTATTTATATTAATATACAAAACACGTTTTGGCTACCTTAACCACAGTCGGCATGTCAAATACGAGATTTAGATGTAGGTACAGTCCAACAAGGCGTTTTTGGCGCTTGGATGATGACGTCAGAGGGGCGTGAGGGTGAAATAAGGGTTACCATTCAGTATAATTTCCCTCTTCTCAGGGAAAAATATGAATGCATAAACTTTTAGTTTTTTCATGTTTGAAAACAGAAATTATTTCATTTCATGTACTACAAAAATTCAAATCGCGTAAACATTGGGAAAGACGTTAGTGGTACAAAAACACAGGGTTGAAGATATTAACAGAAGATTAAGCAAGAAAATATAAGTATTAAAAATAGAGTAACATGAATAATATCATGTTTTTATGATAAAATATTTTCCTCGTCATCCTCGTCACCACTAATTTCTTTATTAAGCACCTACTCGTGTCTAGAAATGCTCGTATTTTGAAAGGTTTGTAAAGAATCTGATTATCTTTCTTCACTTTTCATACAGTCTTTCAAAGAGACAATTCTCATGAAATCGAGAATTTTAAAAGTAATTTGTAATTATTAAAAGAGAATTGTATTTTTTACTGAGATTTAAAAATGAAATAAATTATGTTCTAAAGTGTATTTTTCAAAGTATGGCAATATGTATACATTGCAGAGGCAACTTACTTTTTTAATTTTAAAAAGGGATTTATTGAGATGTTGAATTGTTTTTCTTTCTGAAAACAACTTCTTCAATTTTATAACTATAATTAGTAAGCCCTCATTTTGTAAATTTTGGCGTATTTCATGTCTTGATATTGAATTCAAAAGTAAATTAACAAATATGAGCGGTAAAAGTCATGAAGTAACATTTCCCAAGACGGTGGTTAGTTCTAATTTTTGCCACGCGCCAAAAGATCCTTGTCGGACTATAAGTGTTTAACATAGTTTTCATAATCGTTTTCCCATCGTAATTTTAGATATAGGATAGCCAAGAGTTGAGTAAGTTGGATGCCTTTAAGCGAAATCCAAAAAAAAAATATATAAATTGACTTACTCTACAAAGAAATTCATATTATTAACATATTTTGTCCACAGCGGCGTTGGGACGTATCGCCAATACGGCGCCTTAAGTTCTAAAACAGCAACGTTTCTTAACGCAAACTTTGCCGCGTCAATTATTCTTTGTGGTTCTGACTCTTTGGTTAGATCTGTAGAGAGACAGCCAAGCCGGGTGTCGAGGGCTACGCGACCAATACCTGGAAAATAAAAATTAATATTCTAGAGTTTTTTATTCGATCTACCAATCAGCACAAGGACAGTTTCTTTAGTGGTTTATAACCTAAACCTTCTCAAATGAAACACTTAAACCGGCGGCGTGATTTTGTCATGTGACCACGGGGGTCTGCAAAGACACCGAAACGTCGAGTTAAAATGTAAAATATAGTTGGGTATAGGTACATTCAAAAGTGTTTTATTTGAGATTATAAATCGTGAAAACTAAACCTTCTCACCATCTAGGGCTCATTGCCCTACATGATATGTTGAGTATTTTAATGAATTTTTACTTAAGTAATAATAAATAAAATAAATAATAAAATCCCCAGACAATCACACCAACTACATAGCCCCAAACTAAGCACAGCTTGTGATATGGGATATCATGTAGCGAACTAGGGGGGAACCTAGAATATAAATACATATAAACGCCCAGACCCGAAACATCTTTTTTTTTCTTGTTCATGGAAGCTTGCAGAAAAAAATTTAAAAGGAATATATGAAATATTATTCTTATGGCTTTGGGCTTGTAATTAAAGTGGGTGAATCAAGTGACAGCGATACAGAAGGGTTTAAAAGTGACAAGGACAGTTTATTTGAAGAAGATTAATTATTGTACATAATAATAGAGGATTTTATAAATTTTTAGTTTCTTCATATTATTTTAAATTTATTAAAGCAATTCTTTTTCAAATTGCTTTGTTAGTCATAGTTTGTCTAAATCATAATACCTAAAATTAACATATTAAAAAAAAATTAAGCCGACCTTACCGTTCTCACGCACACTTTAGCAGATACGAGTTCACTACAAGCAAAGCACGGTGACCATCGTGAGTTGCAATATCTTTATACCGACATGAGATTATTGTATTTTTACTCAGATGTGGATCATATGAAGCAAGACTTTTTTTTTAATGAACCCACTTCATGAACCAGCGAGACGTTTATTATGGTCAGTAGATGTCTGCTAAATCGTATGATATATACAGGAGCCACTACGCCACTATAACTATAGTGTTAGACTTCATAGCATTATTTTTTTTTAAAAACTAAGCCAGCCTCATAACCTCAATCGCTTACCTGATGGTAAGTGAAGATGAGGTCGAAGATGAACGCACACGGTCCTAGCAAAGAACTGGACCTTCATAAAATATTGCCGAAACGCATCAAAGCCGGAGCGGTAATATTTGGCGGCTGATTTTATATGAAGGGTGGACGCTAGCCAGTCGGACCTGTCACTCGGATTAGTCGTATTTTACGATAAGCGATAAGGCTATCCTAAGCTGGCTCTACACGGACAATTAACGGACAGCATAGTATACAAATACTTGATACAGTTACTCGTAGTATCTCTCATTATCATATTCGATTTCTAATTAAAATTACTATCTTGTAAATATTTCTGACACTCACACAACATTATCTAGCCCAAATTAAGTTTCTTAAAGAACTTGTGTTATGGATAGTAGATAGATAACTGATATACTTAAGAAATATATAAACATATATATTGAATAAATACATATTTTTATGAGAATAAGCTTAAATAAACATATAAACATCCATGACTTGACGACTAATATCTGTGTTCATCACACAAATATCCGCGCCGCCGGGATTCGAACCCAGGACCTCTGGCATAGAAGGCAATTTATGTTACCACTGCACCAGCCGGTTGTCAAACGTCAAATATTTAAATCAAAGGGATTTCCTATGACATAACAGCAAGACAGTAATGACGCTTACAACATTCATTATGTAACTTATATGACTGATCCATTGATATTATTGTAACCGTCGAAAACAATCAATTAAGTAATGGTGAGGAATATTTCATTTCAAACTTTGAACCAATTTGAAATTATTAAAAAAATAAGATCAAGAACTAAAATAAAACACGCTCTAAAAAGTAAGAAACAAGTAATAGTCTCCGCTGAAATATTTATATTGATAGAGATGATGTTGAAAGGGTAGCCGTGATCGTACTATGACATTTTTAATTTAATTTTATTATTAAAGTGAATCTGCTTTGCTATATGCGTATAAAAGGTGGCATACGACCACGGCTATCCTTAAAACATATGTCTATCAATATGACGTAAACGCATTGGTAAATATTTCAGCGGAGATTACTTGTTTCCTACTTTTTGAGCGTGTTTTAGTAGTCGGGTTTTAGTTTTGGAAACTTATTTTTTTCACTCGTTTTGGAGTGAAAAAAATAACATAAAGTTTTAACATATTTGAAATGTGCTAACAAAGTAAAGTTCTTTTATTTGATATCCCACACGAAACCGTCGAGAACATTTTTTTTAGTTCTTTACTATAATTATTATTTAACTTATTTTGGAGTAATGATTTATACATATTTGAGCTGTGCAAACAAAGCTCTTTCATTTGATACCCCACGCGAAACCTAAAAGATTTTTTTTTTGTTAGTTCTTCCCTTTGAAGTCCCCTAGAGGGCGCTGTAATCAAATTAACGTATTTTTATGTAGCCTATAACCAGCGGACAGTGAAGAGGCTTCCAACGACACCTCATTGGTTCAATTATGATTACTAGTTTAGAAGTTCTGAGGGAACAGATGAACATCCATACCCACATACATACACGTCAAAACCATAACCCTCCTTTTTGCTTCGCCGTAGTCGGGTAAAAACGGAGAAATACCTGAATTAAAATCAACAACTTATACTTTAAGCACTATGTAGCAAACTAAGGGGGAACCTAGAATATAAATACAGCCCTCAGACCCGAAACTCTTTTTTCTTGTTCCATGCGGGAATCGTACCTGCAGCCTCACGAATTTCGTAGTAGCGTATTCCACTGCGCCACGGAGGCCATCAATGAGAGAAATACAATTGTCCTATGTCGGTATCATCATTCAGCCAGGAGACGTCCACTGCTGGATATAGGCCTCCCCCAAAGTTCTCTACAGAGATCGGTCCTGCGCTGCCTTCATCCAGCGTTTACAGACACTTTGCCAGAACGTTGGTCCACCTTGCGATCCACATGGTATCCCATCTCATGTTACATCTCCCAGTACGTGGTCGCCACTCGAGAACCTAACTTCCCAAACGGCAATTCGTTCTGCGAGCTATGTGCCCTGCCCTTTGCAACTCTTTTGGCTATGTCGGTAACTTTGGTTCGCCTGCGAATCTCTTCATTTCTGATTCGATTCCACAAGGAAACTCCGAGCGATTCTTCGATCCTTTCCGCTGCTCGCAGAACGACTCTGAGCTTGTTTATAAGGCCCACGTCTATATGACATCATATCGGTATAAAACTCACAATATCTTGTGACCGCTACTATGCATGTTTGGCTGTATTCACTGTGACTTATAACTTTCACACGAAAGAAAATAAAGGATGAATTGTATGCTATAGGTACATTATTCTAGACCCGTCTCCACTTATTTGTGAAATTTCACAATCATAGGTATATCGTATAGACGGGAATAACGCATAGGATATTTATCTCTTATATTCCCACGGGGATTATTTTACTAGTACTACCAAAAATGAAAATTCATTAAAATACTCAATATCATACAGGGCAATGAGTAACTAGTTAAAAAATATAAAAGGGCCTATTGATGGTCTTTTTTAGAGTTAATCGTACTTAACATAAAGCAGATCAAAACTAACATTAAAAAAACATATTCAATACCTAGTAAAACATACTTAAAGAAAAAAATTAAAACGGTAATGTTAATTTCGCAAACTTCATTTCTTTTGCTGTTTGACATAAAGGTCATCGCCTTACTTTTTTCGGTTAACGGTTGCATGTAGCAGGTTTTTTGGCGGCATTAAGCATTTTTGCAAAAATATATGTGATTCGTGTTGAGCTTTCTACGAAACAACCACAGTGTAGTATCACCGCTGTTATATTAAATAGCTGCTACGGTATATTTTGTTTTATTCATAAACTTTTCATACGGTGCTGGGGAAAAATTAAGCGAAACATAAAATATAGTTCCAATGGATAATTTGTTGTTAAATAACTCTGCATAATTTTATATTAGCTATAAAAACATCTATGGTGTATTAGGAATGTTAAAACCTAAAACAGAGACAAAAATAACAAAACAAAGAAAAGCTTGAAAGCGGAAGTTCTATTTTTGGAAACCAGAGAGAGACCATTGCAGCGACAGGGGGCCAGCGTATCGCCCGCAAAACCGTCAATAAAACCTCTGTCCCCCAACTGACTCCCACGGCATGCTCGGGAACACCATCTGACGTCACATTTGACAAATTTGGAAGTATTATAAAGATGGTGAGAGACTATTCAGGGACAGGAAGTCAGCCTATCGCCCGCAAAAACGCCAATAAAACCTCTGTCCCTTAACTGGCTTTTACGGTATGCCCGGGAAGAGAAGCAGCTGGCATATTCTATGTTTTTCTTTCGCTCCCAGTCCAGAATGGAAAATGGTATTCTTTATCGTCATTATCAAGGCTAACTTTAATGCCACCATACTCAGAATCACAATAAATAAACACTATCCAAACTTACATTCAAGCGACCACCTATGGATATCATTATCGAACTCATGCGGCAGATCTCCGACCTCATCTCTCGCGTTCTCCATGTATCTGATGAAGTCTTCTGTCACCAGCTCGATGGGAGCCACGTACTTCTTGACTGTCTGTGGCTGCAGAATTGGTCGTTGAACCTTGGAGCGGAAGCGACGCCATTGCTCGCCATGACTGGAAAGGGAAATAGAATGTAAGATTTAAAAAGTTTTTAGGTCATTTGAATTTTACTTTAAAAATGTTAATAAATATTTCTGGCATTCACAAAACATTATTTAGCCCAAATTAAGTTTCTTAAAGAACTTGTGTTAAGGATACTAAATAACAAACTTAGGAAATATGTTCCTAAACATACATATTGAATATATCCGTATTATTTTATTAGACAGTAAATTTAAATTAACATATAAAGCATTATAAAAACATTCATGACTTGACCAAATGGCTACTTAATGACGTCACAATTTTGTAGGTACTTGCACTTGTAGGTGTTGATAGTTACCTATTGAGTAAGATATTACAGTAGAACAGAGACAAAAAACTCTTGGCACTCTTTTTCAGTCAGAATTATACAAAATAAAAACAAACACAAGACAACTAATTGTGAAAGCCAATGTCATGCCATAACCAAATTGCTTACATAGTAGGTGCAATGAGCTATAAATACACAACAAGAAAATGACAAAGTGGGACCAGATCATTTAAACAAGAATGAAATAAAAAAGTCATAGTATCATCAGCTCCTCAACTATATTTTAGGAAAGCGGGTGACCTGAGTAGTTGGTTGTAAAAACGGGTTAGTAAGATTATGAAATTTAAATAAATTTATTAACTTTTTACTCAAGGTCGAGTTATGACTTAATATACCCAGTAATTCTTCCAAAGTTAGTTCAAAACTACCATAGTGTGATTTAGGGGGTCTATATATACAAACAATTATAAAGTATTGCATATACCCAATATTGCAATACCCAATAGGGTCATAATGTATCCTAATGATTTGTGTATATTATGAAAGCAATAAAGAATTGAGAATTAAAGTTTGTCAATTCTACACAGGATATGTCAAAAGATAATGATAGTTTCAATAGATAGGTTCACTATTTTCTTACGTTCCTTAAATTTTAAAGATATATTTAGTATTATCAAAGATCCTCCGTGTATTGTTGTCTGTCTATTGAACGAACTAGCAACTTGGTGTTGAGGAAAATTTAAAATTAATAGGTGGTCCAGTAGGAAATGTTCAGTTGCTCAAAAATGTGCATTCAAAAATAACTCAATTTCCAAGACTTTCTCTGATATGCCTTGTATATTCTGGTGTACCAGGTTTAAAGAACTTTTATTACATAAAGCACTTGACATGTTGCTAGATGCTGTAACATCTGTTGTCTTATTTTCTAATTTAAAAATTTTGGAATACCCAAACTTGTAAGCATAGTGAAAAGCAGTATTAGCAGATAAAAACTTAGCTGGTTTAAAAAATAAAAAAATTGAATAGCACTTGTGCTATCTGTCTCAATAAATAAGTAGATATATTATATCTATCTTTTGTCAAATTTTATTTTAGATTAATGTATATATGTAATTAATTAATTTTAGATTTAAAATTACAAATACAGTTAATGTTAATGACATGAATCAGCTTGCTTGGGGTATTACTTAAACATATATTACTGGACCCAACATAAGTCTGCATGCATACATTCAATTTATATCTTAATACATTTCCTGCTTACTAACTATGGAACTGTTTCCTGAATAAAGTAAAATAAAATAAAATAAACTGACATTTGATTTCTCACTTAATGAATCTAATGAAGAAGAGCCTTTATAATTAAAATACATTATAGTATTTACATAATATTTGAACTGTTTTAATAAAGCTAATCTTTCTTTCATTTAATATCCTACACATACCTGTAAATATTTTTTTTTTTAAGTTTATTAATTTATAAAAATAAGAAACATTCAGACCCTCAAACATACAGATCAAAATCACAACCCTCCTTTTTGCTTCGCCATAATCAGGTAAAAAAAATACACAGATGACAAAATCACACTGACTGTGTAACTTTCTTTCAAAAAAATACCTGATTGTAGGCTAGACTCGTCCCATGGTACTGTTAATTTTTTACACAATGGTTGCATTACCTACCTTTAAATTTATTTTTTCTAGGAATTTTAAAAATTCTACTTAGTAAAATAATTAAATGTTTTGGTTTAACTTAAGAAGAGCATAGAGTGCTTGAAAGATCATAACAATCGCTCCTTTGACATTATTTCAGGGCTTTTTTGACCACTTTGGCGATGGAGTAACACTGTTTGCCTCAGACACCAGTGGTCACAGGTTCAATTATCGCACAGAAAAAGAAGAAAAAATGTTCCGTGTCTAGGGGTTTACGTATTTATATTCTAGGTTTCCCCTTTGTTCGCTACATGGTATCCATATCACAAGCTCTGCTTACTTTTGGTGGAGCCATGTAGTTGGTGTGATTGTCTGGGGATTTTATTTATTTATTTACATGATAACGTCAAAAAAAAGCAGTTAGAAATGAGGGTGCAGGCTGAGCCCCACACGCCGAATATGCTTAAGTGGCACTGTTTGCAGAGAATCAATTTTCTTCTTTAGTGTCAGAATTTTATTTCAGACTCATACTTTTGTTGCATGATATCCAGCTCTTGACTATATTTTTAAAATCCTCAATTACAGAATTATGCTTTTTCCATAAATTTACATAATTTCTTGATAAATTCTGCTTTTTTATAATTTTATTAGATTTCTTAATAAATCTTTGTAACAAGTACCTACTTATTTAACTTATGACTACTATTATTACTATTTTTCATGTAAGACAATTTTGAAATAGACCCATCACCAGTCAAGACAATTGTGACTGCTGGTGAGTCAGATGTTGAACAAGTTTTAGGGACTAATTCTATGAAAAGCGTTTGCCTTTGGTTTGAGTGAACTTTATGTGCCTCTTTTTCAAGTTTGTTTATGCATACTTGGGCACTGGAGAGTTGAGATTTCAA
Source organism: Stenoptilia bipunctidactyla (assembly GCA_944452665.1). NCBI lineage: Eukaryota > Metazoa > Arthropoda > Insecta > Lepidoptera > Pterophoridae > Stenoptilia > Stenoptilia bipunctidactyla. The sequence goes on from OX101739.1 coordinate 13,084,244, forward strand.
TGTGTTTATGCTTTTCAAATTACCATCAAATTCAAAACAACTGGAACCAAAGTATCTTGTTTGTCTTTTTAAACAATCTGTATCCTCCCTAGACTCCAAGTAAAGCGTATGCAAATTCACTAATTCTGCTTTAAGGCTAGTACTTATTTCTATTTATAACTTTCAATGTTTCCAACTCATTGTCCTCTCTTTCCTTTTAACTGATCACATTGCCTCCTGAACTTGCTTAGCTCCTGGAACGGGAGTTAGAGTTGGCTTTTCAACTGGTGGGCAGAAGCACTGCGAGTATTCATGTTTGATTTAAGTAAAACAAAAGGTTGTAAGTACTTATTAACTAATAAGTTTGAAAAAGACTTATTAGGCAATGTTAACTATGTGGTTAATACGGTGCCTGTTATTAACAATAAGATGTAATAAATATTAGATAATCGTGGTATTACATTCAGAGAAGTAAAACAATGAATTTGAAACAATAAATTGAACTGAAATAAAGTTCGTTACCTGTCACTTTTAGACAAGTTTAGAAATTGCACTTTAAATTCACAATACACTAATCACATCAAAATGAATGCTTTAGAATACTAAGTGGTTAAATTTGTGGTGGATATTTACACATAAATGCACTTTTAGTTTAACAAATAATTAAATTTTTGGGAGAAGATTACAAAAGTTTGTTTTGACAGCTAGGGATGCCAACCAAAAGAAAATTAATCACTCTGCTATTAGAAGGCAAGTATGTGACCACTAAACCAGCTGGTCGTCTTCGGAAGTCAAATATTGTGTTTCTAAAATTGTGATATTATTTATGGGTGTCGCATGTTTGAGGCTTAAGGCGAGGATCGACGTTTTAACACTTTTTTGAAAAATAATATTATAGTTAGGTAAGTACATGTTCTGCCTGAAAAAACTTTACAAACTTTAAAAACTTTGAATTTTTAATTAGTAAAAATTTTTTAAAGTAAACCAGTTAAACGTATTTTCGCTTACTCACGTCCTCTTCGGCGAAATTAGCTAGCGATATCTGGGTTAGTACTTATTTTCATCTATGTATCTGGGCGGGAAGTATGGATGTACGCACCGCGTTACAAGAGGAATCTATGTCCTCCTTGCGGCCGGTCAAAGATATAACTATATTAATATTAAATCTAACAGCAGTAGAAAGTTTTACCTATGTACTTTTTAAGTATTGTTTTATAGAGCTTTACAAGGATGGCCCCTAGTTCCGTTGTGAGGCCTCCATAACACAATCTTATATTAAGTTTACTTTGGTGTGGCATGGTTGGTGTGTCAGTTTTGGTAATTTGTTTATTTATTACTAACTATCGTAAATTGGCCGGCAATAGCAGTTCCTAGAAAATATAATAGCTCCGGCCGTCATATTTTCTGGAAAACGTTAATTTATTATAGCTACTTATAGAATTTGTTTCAGATTCAATTTCACTGCTGCTCCTCGCAAAAAGCGTGAAATTTAAAAAGTTATCTTCATAAAATGCTTGAAGTGAGATCAATATATTCTACATTGAAGTCTCTTTTGAAGGTTTTGGATTCTATTTTAAACAATTTCCTTAGAACGGTATCGAGACACGTTAGCCTTGAAAACGACATCAACGAGCGAAAATATTGTCTCTGTCAACGGACTTGTTAAACATATATTATTTACATGGAGTTTTGCTTAACATCATTTATGTCATAAATCATTTCAGCTTATAAAATGCTTTAATATTTTTTTAAATCTTAACAAAAACATCAGATTATATTCATACTTACTTACACTTTTGCGCAAGTAGGTACTTTTAGTAGATAGAGATTCTGTATTTTTTCGGAATTATATAGGTACTGATTTCATGTTATGATTATGGCACTTGTTAAAGTAATTAGGAAAAATTCTACGTAAGGCTGCCCATTCTATTAATTTTTCCATGTCTGCTTCAATATTAGGAAGAGAAGAAATGCAAAATTTAACCATACGCGACCAAATCTCGTTAGGTGTAGAATTTAATATAACGAGTTGTGAAACTTTAAAAAGTATTAATCGAATTTAGATTGGATTTAATTTATATTTAAATTCTTAAGTAACCATCAGTCAAAATACTTCTAACGGTGGTTTAATCATATTAATCCTAATATCAATGTATATTTAGCCAAAATCTTACAGCAAATTAAATACTTACTTAGCGTAATATTTATTTATAATTATGTAACTGTAACGTATTTAATTGAATTGAGAAAATGATCGCGTGCCAAGTTGATATTAACACTGCGTAAGTTATTAACTAGGCCACTCTTATTACGTGTCAAGAACTTCAGAATTAAATATAGGTACTTGCATGATTTAGGAGAAAATATAGGTACCTATACAATTTCTTGTTGTGTATTAAATGCTGAACTGGGAGCAAAAGAAAAACATAAAATATACTGGCTGCTTCTGTTCCGGGTATACTGTAAAATCATATAAGAGACAGAGGTTTAATGGGCGTTTTTGTGGGCGATCCCTGTCACTGCAATAGTCTCTCTTCATTATTATAACGTCTCCAATTTTTTAAATGTTATATCAGATGGCTTTACAGCCTCTGGTGTTTTGCCTACCTCATTAGAAAAGAAAGTTATGTATGAATTCACGTACCTATGTGATCTCAAGGAAGTTTATTTCGTTCACTTTTCAATACGAGTTTCGAATCTCCATAACTTATGCTTATTGGTAGCCAGTACTATAATGCTTATAGAATACAGTGACATTTATTATTCGTGAAAGTATAAATTTTTCCACATTTCAATCCTAATTATATCGCAATCTCGGGGTTATAGGTATAACAATCAGCAAACAAATAAATAATAAATAAATTGTTTATTTTCGGCTAATAGGAATACAGATATCAGTAAAAACAAGTAGGTACTTAAATTCTAGTTATTTATCTTAAATATATATTAAACAAAGTTTAATAATCAAAAATAAAAATATTTATACGTCGAACTGAACGACAAGTTTGTCTCAGCAAAATAGGACCTGTTTTTAGAGTGCTGTTCCATAAAAAACGGTACCTTTACTAGAGCACTTGCTCATTGTCCGTTTAACAAGACCCTATTTGTAAGGATTAGTATGATTGTATGGGGATTTTGTTTATTTAAGGGTATCAAACTACAATTTATATCAAATAATCGACTGTGCAATTCCTTGGGGTAAATAAAAGTCAAACTGCTAAATCAATGCAATTAAAGTCGATTATTTCGTGCTATGTGCTATGCTGAATTTGTGGCCAAAAACCGGATTATTTCCAGCATAAGACTCTTAACTATAATTTTTCACATACACATCTATTACGTTAACAATCTAACACAAACAATAGAAACCCACCGGAATGTCCAACATACAATCCTTGATAGCCTTATAGGTGAGTATGTAAACACAATGAACTAACAGACTTACGTTTATTATTATTAATGTTTGTATTGTAGTGTTGACTCTCAGGTTTGAGGCGATCTTGACCCGGGCGCTACACTTAGCTTCAAAGATTTGCACAAATCTTTGACGACTTTGCAAAGTCATTTGAACACATATTGACGTAACCTGCCAGACTTGCTTCGCAAACACTTTTCTCCACAGTATGCTAGTAGACAACAAACAAGATGGACAACGATTTTGTAGACTCAGTTAGCCTGTATTATTTGTGTGCATGTAATTATATTTTTTTTATTTGTTATTTTTCGGGTTCCTTGTACATAGTTGCCCCTGTAACAACTCTACAAATTCCAGAACGCAGTCGCTGCCCCAGTCCATCATATCGCCGCATGCAGTGTAACATGCACACAACCGTCCCGCTCGACAACGCTCGAGCAACTGGATACTGAACAAGTGTGGCAAGCCACGCAAACATTTGCACACATTCAATTTGAACGCTTTGATGTGTGGAAAAAGACCGACACCGGATGGCAAAGTGCAAAGCTTTGTGCAAACGTTGAATAAATATGCAAAGTCCAGCGCCACACATTTGTGCAAACATTTGTTCAAACATTTGTTCAAACATTTGAAGCTAAGTCTGGCGCCGGCCTGAGAATCACTTGACGTCATTGATGGCTAGGTTGCTAAGTATGCGAATGAAAATTCAATGAGATTTTTATGGTGTTTTTTAAACGAATAAGCTAGTATGGTTTTGCATCGATAAAATTTTGTCATGGCATTTACATTTGGCATTTTTAGATGTTTTTAGCTGATGTTAACATGGTTGTAGTAGAAACTAATGTCGTATGTTTAATTTAAATAAAAATAAGTTGAACATATGAAGTCAAAATGTTATTGATATTTTTTTCGAATTCCGTAATAATATTTAACTGAAGAGGTAAGTATATTACCTTTCTCATCTCTCATTTCAATTTCGACTTCTTGTTCTAGGTGTTTTGATGGATAAAATGAAAATTATGGCGTTGCCCATACATGCGTTTCTGAACAGATGAGACAACTATCTGTAGTGAAATCTAGATTCTAGATCACAATAAGGAAGACGATTATATGCAAACGTGCTACGTTATTTGCAAAGACTAGCTTGTGCTACATAGGCTTTACGTTTGTTTTTACCTACTTTTTTTTTTTCGTTTGTTTTTACCTACGTTTGTTTGTGTGATAACGCTGATACTCAATTTCTCTATTATTTTAACTTGAATATACGAGTTAAAGGTGTATTAGTATACCTATCAATAATAATTTTGCAAATATAACGCGAAGAAATTGGGATATTGATCGATTAAAAACACCATATTTCTTCCTAAAGTCTCTAAAATAAATGATCAGACACGTTGTTTAAAAGAGAATACGACATTATTTAACTCCACTGGTAAACAAAACAATAGTTAATTGAAAAAACCTAACGACAAATTAGAGATAAGTAATTAAGAATAAGTACGTAAATTTTTACCAAAAAGGTTTTATTAAACTCAGTTTGCTGCAAATGAAACATTTCTGCCTTCTCTTTGTATTATTTGTACTCGTGGTGAGCTATATCCGAGGTTTACTGCAAAAAGGTTTAGTTTACACAAATAACAATAAAAACGGTGAAACTCCATAAAGATATGCAGAAGTCGTTGTGCGAATGGTAATTTATGTAAGTAAAAACCTTAGGAGTTCTAACACGTCGTAAAACCTCGCCTTCAATACTGTCATAAATATTTTTATTCATTAAGAAAATTCTAGTTCAATTTAAAACCTTTTTTGCTATTTTTGAAGAAAAGGCAAATGAACATAGGTAGGTATATGTTTACCTGATGCCAAGAAATCATCAACGCCTATTGACTCCGTAAAGCTAAATTTTTATACGTAGGCACATAAATCAAGATGGGATCATTCATTCACTATATTCGTAGTAATAATAACACAATGGATGGGATGTCTATCTTCAATGACACCTGGAGGCAAGTGATCGTGAAGACTAAGTGGTACTTGTTCACTTATCCACGAGAAACATATTCACTCGACTACGTTCCAAAAAGTACCAGGACTATAATTTCAGTCAGTAATGCGATCACAAAACTTTAGCAATTCGTATGTAACAAAACATTCGTTGAGTTGATGCAATTAGTGTTGGTTGCAATTTATAAGCTACTTACAATATACAATTTAGGATCTCATTTCTGGCACGTTAGATAATAACTTCCAGTGTCAGTAATTTAACTTCCTGTCTTGCCTTTCTTTCCGGACCACTAATAAGTATGGATGTGAAAATAAGGACGACAGCTTCGAACGCAGACGGACTTTACAAAGAGGTTATAGGTAGGTACTCTGCCAACCGTGAAATTAAAATAAGATATTTAGGATGGTCTTTAATACGTCAAGCGACTTCGCAAATTAATTAACTAAATTAATATAAAAGAAATTGTATTTCCCGTTCCCGTGAGTCATGCAATTTTACTTTCGTAACTTATGATTCCCGTACCTTCCTTAAAAGTTGGGTTTGGGATCCATTTTTATTTTAACACGTAGTTGCAAAGTTCTGGAAAATATTACGTCTACTGAGAGTAAACTACCACCAGTTTGAAACCGGGTCGGAGTAATTGGAGCTCTTACTGGTGTTGTAATAGAATTGAATTTTGTAAAACTATGTCACCATGAGATTGGTCTCGTGTTGCAGTATTATGCGAGAACGCACTCTCTGGGCGTAAATTATGTTCCGTTTCACTCTAATTCCTTTCTAAGCCAAGTATAAGTGGTCATCTACCTTCTACGCTAGACAGTCGTGGAAACTAAGCAAAAGCCACTCTATTTCTTTGGACCAAACACCTTTTTCATTTGTAAAGAAGTTGAGATATATTCGCACGTGGTCTTGGTATCGGTTGTTTGATTTCTTTGCCAAGTTTTGTCTCTATCTATTGATATAAAAGTAAATGAGATGGCGTGATTGCGGTTTTGTTTTTGTACGGGTGCATTGGCATTGATCTCCGTTGTTTTCTTTGGCTGAGTTATGAGATTTTTCAATTCATGAAATGTGCAGCAGTTTTGACCTTTGATTTTGCATTTACTTGTAGAGTAAATAAATTATATATAGAAGCAGTTCCGTATGGACTTTTACTCCCTTTATTCCCGATCCCGTAAGATTTTCAGGGATCAATCAATCAATAATTGTCGAAGTCTCGATTGAATCTTAATCCAAAAAAAATCATACAAAAACAAATCTGCCATGGCATGGCAACTCTCATGGACTCAGGTGTTTACAAACAAGGATTTAGGAATTATATTAATTATAGAAATCGACAATAAGTCGTTAGCCTTCCTTATGAAAAGGAACAGGGCAGGCATGTTAAAAACAAGAGACGTTCCAAAAAAGAGAAATAAAAATAATAGGCCCACAAAAAAATTCACAACTAGTGTAAACAACCAAATCTTCTTTAAGTAGGTACCTATAAATAATAACCAGAGTAACACACTTTTATATAGAATTTACATGTAATTAGTCATTATTTTGATAAAAACAACCAAAAACTGCTTCATCTGAGAATTGTGGCCAGAATCTCTATCCTAGTAAATGTATTTACCCACTGATTAACGTAAAGCTGTGGGTGACAGAAAACCAGTTTGATGATAATATTTAAACCGGTATCATTGCCTATACTCAGATGGTTTAATAAATACCTTAAAAGTTGTTTTTCAACTCTCGTCTAGTATAATGTCCGTAAAGTTCTCAGTTAAACCTTTATATAAACAATAGTTTTGCTAGTAATCATTCGCGTTAAAGTAAGCAAATATAATATCAGCATCTTTCTATACAGTATTAAAATAATAATCAACGAATGCAGAGCATTAAAAAAACCGACTTCATGTCAAAACTTTGGTTGAATTATAATGTCGTCAATGTAAACATTCTCCGAACCGAACAAAATTTTGAAATTATAGGTAAATGAAGTACTTACTCAATCGATTTCGATGAAATTTATATGGGACCAACTCTGAAGTATCTTGTATCATATAAAATAAGAAGTTTCAAAATCGATTCAGAGTTGTCCGAAATATTGTGTAACAAAGGGTTTATTCCACTTTGTTCCTGGGTGCACAAAGAGGAATGGTTTAGTCTACTTTAATCACCTCGGAAATAAATCACTTGACCCAGGACGCCTATTATGATAAAACCCAAATTTTTGATTTTTATTTTGTATAATTTTAGAAATAATAATCGGTAGGTACTGTCAAAGACACAAAAAAAACATACACATGAATTGAGAACCTCCTCCTTTTTTGGAAGTCGGTTGAAAAATTAAATAATATCTTTAAGTTAACTGATATAATAATGCTGAAGGGTTTTTTGTTTCTGATTCAAAAAATATTTTAACATTAGAATGTTCAGCTCTAAGGAAAGATTATAGCTATACATATAGAAATATTTTCGGGTCAAGAGCTACGCGGGTAGAACAAAGCGCTTCTGATTAAACTTTTAGTCTAGCGCAAATAAAAATTCTCAAAAGCTTATGCTCAAAGAATTGATAACGGATAAAAAACACTTTCTGAATAGATATATACAGCTTCCATGCTGGACTGGGAGCGAAATAAAAACATAGAATGTGCCAGCTGCTTCTCTTCCCGGGCATTCTGTAAAAGTCAGTTAAGGGACAGAGGTTTTAAAGGCATTTTTGTGGGCGATAGGCTGACCCCCTGTCACTACAATAGTCTCTCTCCATCTTTATAATACCTCCAAATTTGACAAACGTGACATCAGATGATCTTGTAACCTCTGGTGTTCTGCCTACCCCATAAGGGATACAAGCGTAACGTTATGCGTATACAGGACATACATTTCGTATAAAAACTTTTAACAAACATTTCTAAACCTGATAGTCAGGCCCAAATCAAAATTAAAAATACTAGTTACTACGAGATAAAATGTAAAATTTAATGATGCATGATAAAAAACAGTTAAAAAGTATTTAATACAAAAGCTTTATTTGTTGGCAAACCATTGTATTGGCTAATAAACTTTCGACCATTTTAAACCGGATCCGAAATGTTTTCTTTGTCTATGATTACACAAAGTTTTATGGTCAGTACTTTAACTTATCTATGGTTTTACGACAAGTTAAATAGAGATGATGACCATTTCAACGATCCGTTAAGCTCTGGCAAATAATTTAATGCAGTATAATGACAGTTCCGGTGTGCCAACTTTAGGGAAGAAAAGAGATTATGATGCGGTTTAAGTGAACGAATTAATTTTTTTAGTATCTAAAATTGATATCGTAAAATTGAGAAAAACAATATTTTGTCTCGAGAAATATTTTATAATTTTATTTTTAAAGTGCTAGAGTGGGGATGCTTCACTTCACTTACTTTTTCGTTGACTTCAAAACATTGCAAAAAACTAATTTTACTTCTTACTGTAACCGTTTTAATACAATAGATATGTTTGGTAATTGATTATTTTCATCAAAGTTACTGTAAAGATAACGTTATCACCTCAAATTCACATATTTATAAGTACATTACTTTAAAAGTTTATGCTAAACGAATGAAAAAGTACCAAGTATTCAATTTCAATCATTCTCATTCCGTACCTTACACTACGAAGATTTTAAGTGGTATCATTATTTCTCTATTTGACATTTCGAACTGTCAGCATTAAATTATTTGCCAGAGTATGGGCGCTTTGCCCATAGAGCAACTTAAGTTGCGGCAGCTTACAACTTCATTAAAGTTCCCTGTAAAAAGCTCAAAGTTGCTATAATTTTATGATTTTTTATGGAAATCTGTGATGATAATTGCTATAATGTTTACGGTACAGTAAGTAAGCATTTTCATAGCTGAGTTGCCTAATCTACAGGGAGAGGGAGAGTGTGAAATCGCCCTACGCCCTGCGGATGTGGATATCAGGAAATTTAAAATCCAGTACATAGGTATTTAACGATTGCTAGTTGCGGCAATTATAAACTCAATTACTGATCTATTACAGTAATTGAAAACTGTTGACGATCACCGCAACTTGAACTTCTTGTTGCGAAGTGTGTACATATCCTTTGAAACATATACCAAAGTTCTAATTCTAAATTTGAACGCTGAGTTCATCATCTTCGTCAGCCGAAAGACACACACTGCTGGACAGAGGCCGCCCCCAAGGTTCTTTACGTCGTCGCCCGGCCTTGCGTATCTATCGTTTAACCTGCATTAAATGTATTATTTTTTTTTAATTGCAGCACCTGGCAACTATTGCCAGGTGCTGCAATAGTTGCCCCTTGAGCAAAGCGCCTTGTTTTTGTGTTGCGCGGTGACAAGGTTCGCTAATTCTAAGCACTAACAATGGCTTTATACTTAAGTGTTTATACTCGTATTGTCTTTAAGTTTGCGAGCGTGAAAGTGTGTATAGTGTTGCTTCTTGGCAACTTGTTTATTTAATCTAACAGCCAAGTGAGGTATTATAACTTTTGATTTCATAAAATATAGCCTTTCTTGTGTAAAAAGATATCAAACTGTTGTTTCTGAATTTGCGAGAACAAACAAAAAGCAAACCCTTTTCTAAGATGATGATTATTAAATTTAATTTGAGCATCTATTAGGAAACAAGTTTAGTAGGCTAACGAGTACTGGATCCTCCCGATGGCTCCAGGCGATGAAATCCAGGCATATGAACATTCGACGGGGTAAAATGCTTATCATGACAGGTTTAGGTATAATGGAAAAGCTATACCGTTTCCAATGCCTACAATTTCCTATTTCCATTTTTTTCCATTGCCTCAATCTCACATGGTAATTGAAGATGATGCAGGTGACAGCACACGGGCTTAGGAAGGACCTGGCTCTTACTCTTGGCAAATTTTATATGAAGGGTGGTCACTACCGCTAACGAGGCTACCGCAAAGCCACTCGGATTAGTTGCCCCTTTGCGACACACTTATCCAGAGGCGGTAGGGCTATTGTAGGCCTATTTCACTGGCAAACCCTTCCCTATATCCAAATAAAGTTGGCAAAAACACTTACATTATTGGCGTTGGGGCAAACCTATCTGCCTCAGACGCCAGTGTTTGCGGGTTCTATTCCCGCACGTTACTAGAAAAAAAAAATGTTTCAGGTCTGGGCGTTTATCTATACATTCTAGCCCCATTATAGTCCTAGATCCAAATAAATTTCAACGTGTCAATGATTCTTAGGGTTCATATCAGGTAGGTATGTAATATTTTATACCCACCTATCTTCTTAATTTATTCTTAATGGTCACTGTATATGCATTTTATATTCTAGGTTTCCCGTTGTTCGTTTCATGGTATCTTATAACACAAGCATTGCTTACTTTGAAGCCATGCAGTTGGTGTGATTGTCTGGGGATTTTATATTGATTCCATGCTGGACTGGGAGCGAAAGAAAAACATAGAATGTACCAGCTGCTTCTCTTCCTGGGTATAGGTACTGTAAAAGGCGATAGGCTGGCCCCCTGTCACTGCAATAGCCTCTCGCCATCATTATAATACCTCATTAGTCATACGTTATATCAGATGGTCTATAACCTCTGATGTTCTGCCTACCCCATAAGGGATACAGGCGTGAAGTTGTATGTAATAAAATCCCCAGACAAACCTACTTTTATTAATGCCTTACAAAACATACTAATTCATTTCATTTTTTTAATAATTATACAGCTATCAGTTAATTAACACGTGCGTGTTTCACTGACAGACTGGCGATGACGGGCACAGCTCTTAAATTTTAAGTTAACACTAAACACCGAATCTACCTTGACATCGATAGTGAGAAACAATAATACGAGCTCTTCAAATGTTAAAGGTCAATTGATTACTTCGTAGGCACAAGTGGCTTTATAAATTAAACCTGTAGTCGTTAATTCTTATAAATATTTTTAATTAATATCATAGAATTTATTTTATTTATTATGACAGAGACATTGAGTTTTCAATATATTAAATACTCATTACGTGGTCAGACCACGGGGTCTACATATACAACGTGTAACATAATCAAGAGATTGGGAATTGTATGTTTGGTGATGTAGTTTTTATGTAACAGTAACATAAATTTGTTATCCTTACGGTGCGTCTGAAAAACAAGTTCAAAGTTTAGATCAAAATATCTAAGTGTCAACCCTACAAACAGCTGTTCGCTTTTGATGAAATCTATTCGGTAACAGATGGCGTAAAAGTAAAGTGATGGGTAACTAAGACAGATACTAACAGTGCCGAAATATCGAGAACTCAAAATAAATCAAAAACATGGTAAATATCCCGTTTCTAAAGTTAATTTAAAAGATACTACAAAGTTCAGCCGGTGAGGGAAAGGTCAGGAAAAGGAAACGACTGCGGCACAAGTCTTGTTTTAGCTTATTAGGTTGACTAGGGTTGTCAAAATATACATACACACAGACATAACTTCACGCTTGTATCCATTATGGGGTAGGCAGAACTCAAGAGGTCACAAGACCATCTGATGTCACGTTTGACTTTGGAGGTGTTATAATGATGGATAGTGACTTTTGCAGAGACAGACACAAAAACTTTAATAAGCCTCTGTCCCTTAATTGACTTTTACAGTATGTCCGGGAAGAGAAGCAGCTGGAACATTCTATGTTTTTCTTTCGCTCCCAGTCTATACCAACACTGATCATGCTAATTCTTTCATTCTATTCTATTCTACGTATGGTATAGAAGCTAACCCTTAAGTTTTATCTCTTCATTTTGTTACATGTTGTAACTGAAAAGTCGAGTTACAATATAAAATATAAATCAAGTTAAATAAATCTGCTCAAGAAGTATTTCATCAATCTGCATTTTATTTGCTTTGTGAGTCAAAGGAGCTATATTTTTAAATTACCAATCGCGTTTGGTACCTATCTTGAAATCATGGCTTAGAAACGACCCCATATGACTCAAAAGCATCTTGAAAATAAAAACAGGATTGAGCAATAAAATAAAAATACACCAGTTTGATTGAGATCGATATACATATAGGTAGTGGATTTCTATATTGATTTGAATTGATTTCAATAAAAAAAACATACAAAAACAAACTGGATTTTGGTTGTCATGGCAACGCTCATATTTTTAAGTGTTCATAGGGTGCGCAACAGTGAAATAAGAAAGAGATGCGGATAGAAAGAAGACGTAGCAAGTAAGATTGAAATGGGTATGTTCAGGTGGTTTGGACATGTAGAGTGGATGAATGAAGATAGATTTACGTAAGAGGTGTACAGAGCACGATTTGATGGTCATGATCTCGGAAGGGGCCGCGCTAGGCGAACGTATGCCGACCAAATTGGCGACATACCTAAAAAGGGTCTAGTTAAAAGTACCCGTAACCTGCGATCATGTATGAAACGATTAATAAACGTGGAGGAAGCGAAAGAGGTATGTCTGGATCGGAGCACTCGGCGTTTTTTAGTCACTGCATACCTACCCCACAGGGAAACAGGCGAGATGTTATGTATGTATGTATAAACAATAAAGAAATCCACTAATAGAGGTAGACTGATTGTTACTGGGTAAGATTGGTTATTAAGATTACTGTACTATTAAATAATTACACTATTGTGTTCTACTCAATGCATTTGTTATAACCTTGTCTTACTCACTAGACATAACCTTCAGGCTATGTCTAGTGATAACAAAGCTCCGTCAAGCGCTAAATATTAGTATTTATCACTCACCTACAAAATGACATTGTCACTGTCAATCAATTAGCACATCGCAGGTGTAAAACGGTTGAATGACTGTCTGTTTCTGCTAAGTCAACGATTGCGGTCATCTCATGCGAAGAATAGGAAATTAGCTACGTGTAAGTAATTAATTTTACATTCATGCATTTGTCTGTTTTTATCAATGAAAGGCGGTGCTAGTCTTAATTCTTCCATTAATATATATACGTTATTTCTCGATACCATACTCGTTAAGTTTGGAGATCATAATAAATTATTAAGCTACTCAAAAGCTATAGGTACCTACTAACTGTTCTTTGGTACCTACGTTAGCGACATCTTGAAGAAGAAATGAGATGGTTCAACTCCAAATAATAAAATAGGTAAATAGTATAAGTAGGACAGTATTTTGATAGGTAATTTTGAATAAAACACCACGAAACTAATCTTGTCCAAATAAAGAATTTTGTAACGGATAAAGGTAATAAATACTTATTTCTAACACTAACACAACATTATCTAGCTAAATTATGTTTCTTAAAGAACTTGTGTTATGGATACTAGATAACTGATATACTTATGAAATATATAAACATACATATTGATTTTTTTAAATTAGAATATAAACTTAAATAAACATCCATGACTTGACGACTAATATCTGTGTTCATCACACAAATATCAAAAGGTACTTATTACAAAACTATAAGTAAGTAGGTACATATTAAATATTTAAAAAACAAACATTTGGAGCTATCTAATATTCGTATCTTCCAGGATTTGAACCCGGAACTTTTGTTTGACAACTTTCCCTGCCCCTACGCCAAGAAAATTGTCTACTCTATTTTACTTACCTAATTCTTAAATAATTAGGTACATTTATCAATTATCAAAACCCATAACAGCTGAAAAAAATAATACAGTTAGAATCTAAGCGTCAATTATAACGGTTCTTACGAGTATAACAGTTACACAATAAATTTGAATCAAATTACTCGACATACATATATTAATTGTTATTTAAACATATGCAATCAACGAATTATCCTTTGTTCTGAATCCGTGGAGATAATTAGCGCTCACGTCGAGAATTTAAATAGAGTTCATATACATAGAGTTATCTGATACATCATCAATTGTGTTTAAATTTTTAAAGGTTACGACATGTTTTTCAGTATCACACCGCGAAGGTCTAAGAAAGTTTAGTACTTACCTATAAGTTTTAAAACTCTCACGGTCATCAATATTCAAATTAACTTTAGAAACATGTTTTTGTGTATTTTCATTACATTTGAGTATATTCTCGATATTGCAAGCGGTACTGAGACAATAGAGTCGAAATACCCGTATTGAGAACTCCAAATAAATAAAAAAACATGGTAAATACCTCGTTTCTAAACTTAATTTAAAAGAATATTACCTACATACATACATACATATGTTCACGCCTTATGGGGTAGGCAGAACAACAAGGGCTTTGAAACCATCTGATGTCACGTTTGACACTTTTTGAGGTGTTATAATGATGGAGAGAGACTATTAACAGCAATAGTCATTCAATTGATGAAAAAGGTTTCAATAACACTTTGAGGTTTTCTAGTAGCAGACTGCAATGGTCTAAAAACGTACAACTACCTTTATGACAAAGTAATTATTGCGGGTACAACATAATTTGGCTTTGTAGTCTCCATAAAAATAATTTATTCAAACTTACAACAATGTCAGTTATGGCTATTATTTTTTTAATTGCTACTTCAAAGTGTTTAAATCCTAATTTTATAATTTTTAAATTGATAATTGTGGTAGAGACGTTGCGTCGAAGTTAAGAATTCTAGAGCGGATTTGTATAGGCAATATGTTTGTAATTATTAGGTAAATAGATGTGTAATTCAAATCAATCCATATTAAAACTTACATTCCGCAAAATAATATACTGTTGCCCATATTGTAAATACTTAACAGGTTTTGTTTTTGATACTGAAGAACTATTCGAATACTAACACGCTTATTACCATTAAAAATGTGGAAACTAACGCGAAAAAATGTATAAAACGTGACTTGACAATTGACATGAATGTTCATCTAAATTGACATTTTAAGAAACTGACTAATTGATTGTATTTTTTTTATTTAACAAAATTTTAAAAGACAAAACTCGTCAACTCTGCACGCATTATTATCTTAGCAATCTTAAATGACACAAGGCTTTATAAAGTTACAAAACCGTACAACAAAATGGTATTTTAGTATAAAGTTAATGATATAAAATTACACCACACAACCTTGGGCACATTCGAAAGGAGTTTTAAAAAGCCACCGTTTTTTTTTTTAATTTGTCGTTCGTATCACTCAGGTAGGTACATTTTGTTTGAGGTAAATCTTCTTTCTTAGTTCGGTAAAGTGAAAGTAGTGAAATGAGTATTGGCTCCCATGAGCGTTTCTCTTTAAATGATAGGTACTTCATACAAGGTATATTACGACCCAGTTTCTATACTGGTATGTGGTGAATACAACATTGGAATAATTGACTGGGTGATTAGGAGGTCTAATTTGATGTGATGCTAATAAGTATGATAATTTGTCAAAGTGATAAGGTCTACGTGTAGTTTAAATTAGATTATAAAGTAGATCAATATGTATTGTTAAATAATAAATATTTTTAAAAACTTACACTCCGACGACTCCTGGAAGTTCACCAAAAAAATCCTTTCTAACTTCCGACTTATATTTCACTAAACACGGCATAGAAGGCCGGAACGGAGTTGGACCTTCTCTCCGATAAATCCTCTCAATTTCATCAGCATCATAAACAAATAGAAGATCAGGTCTCCCGATCAAACCACCAAGTCGAACGATTCTTCCGTATTTATCCAGGAATAGTTGCGTCACTTTGGCGAATTCAGAAATGTCAAACTGTCCGATTATAGGAACCATTCGCCACGTATTGCCAAGGATTGGGATAGGTTTGGGACCAGGAACTTCAGAATAAGGTTTCGCGTTGGCGAAAACCTCTTCTGTTAATTCTGCAGTTGGGGCAATTTGGGAACGCTGTCGCTTCGAAAACGGGCATCCTGTAGAAGCGTGTCGAATGTTTTTTGTTGTGAACGGGCGCGCGTACGCCTTGAATGTAAAGAGGGACCGACCCATCGCGTGTCCGGTCCAGTGGGCGACTGACGAGAGCAACAGAATGGAGTGGCAAAAAGCCCACCGCTAGCTTGTATCTTTTAGTTCACGGTAAATCAATTCTACTCGCGTTGTTAAACGTCATCCGCGGTGTGAATGGCGGCTGAATGCACGAGAAAACGCTATACAGGTAGTTTGCATTTTAAGTACTTGCATCTTAAGTTGCTGTTTGTGTAGCTTTTACTTAAGCTTTTCAAGGTTTTGCTTTTAAATCTATTGTGCTATAAAGTTCATTGATTCCAACAATTCTCTGTAGCGAGAATTTTTTAAGGTTTAACGTTCCAAAAAGTAATACAAAATATATGCATTTAGGATATCTTTGTCTTTTTTTGAAAAATAAATATTTTAAATATTTTTACATTTATAATGTCAATTCGTCCATTAATAATAATAATAACTGGTCAAATTGCCGGGTCTTTCCGCCGAAAGGCGTGTAGCTAACAATAATAATAATATCTAAATACTTACAAACAATTTCAACTATTACGAGTATTAGGTTACAGTTTATAATATGTCACTAGTGATTGCTTTTTGATGAAACATTGATAACATAATAGAAAAAGTGTTTTACAAAGCATTATATTAATAAAACAGAACTTTTGACTGAATTTTATATGTATTAGACACGAGTGACCAATACCAATGTAAAGATATTCCACTACAACCAGTCCAATCCAGTCCAGAGTGCCGATCAAAAATAGTTATATCGACCCATATGAGAGAAGATATTTAGCCGCACGGAGTCGTATTCCGTCGCTGCCGAGAACGGATACTTGACACAAAGATGTCGCAGCCTTCGCAGCCCATACGTATAAATTAGTGAATTGAGTTTTGATTTGATATAGGTATGTATTGCATGTTTTTTAGGTTTAGAAATATATTTTCTATGGGCCTTACATTTAGTAATTAACATCAGTAGGTACTAGTCTTAAATTGCCTGAAATAAATTCATATCAAGATAATCCGGATAAAAATAATAACAACTAAACGTAAGATACAAGAGTTTACTATGTTACATGATAAATGCTATTTCCTCATGAGTTATTACTTCTATGTTGCAGTCGGGAAATTAGGTACTAAGTAAGTGCATAATTTGTAACAACATTTAAGTAGTCAATACTCAAAATGTAATGGGCACAATTTAGTAACATCCTTTCCGTTTACCGATCGCTTGAATGGAATATATTTGGGGAACTATTTCAACGTAATTTGTAATTTAGAAATAATATATTGTAGCTTGACCTCCAGACCTACGTATAGATTTCAGGACACATTTCATATGAAATATGTGACAGTATACCTACTCGTAGAGTGCGAAAAGTGGATTTTTCGCTGCTATGTGCACCACATATTATGTCGGTCATCACCTATCGCTGATCAGAGCGATATAAGGTACGACACCAAAGATATAAAATAAAATCCCCAGACAATCACACCCAACTACATGGCCTCAAAGTACCTAAGCTAAGCTTGTGTTATGAGATACCATGTAGCGAACTAGGGGGGAAGCTAGAATACAAACACATATATGTAGGACAAATACCTATAGATAAACGCCCAGAACCGGAACATTTTATTTTCTTGTTTCGTGCGGGAATCAAACCCGCAGCCACTGGCGTCTGAGGCAGATAGGTTCACAAATATGATGTCGTAATCGATCGATATAAGGTTGCGTGCGACCAATAAATGTCACTCGCAAGAAAACTACTCGTAGTAATACGGTCTAAGTATTTATTTATTATTTACTGCACACATCATTCAGAGATAGTTAAAAAATGATATCTACAGGTTACAGTACATATAGCGACCTCAAAAGATGATCTCTTCCAGGCAACCATACATACACAAACAGAACAATAATATACTTAGTTATAAAAAAATACAAAAAAAGGTTCCATAGATATAATAATACTGTATCAATATGTAGGTAGGTACATGTTGAACTGGCTGACAAAACCTAGTCATATGCTAGAGTATTATTTTTTTTGGAAACCTAAGTAAGTAGGTGCTACTTACCTTAATTAAATGAAAAAATGTGATAAATAAAAAATCACCCGACCAGGATTCGAACCTGGGACCTCTCGTTTGCCGGAAGAGTGCTCTTCCACTAAGCTACCGGGGCTGGCGATACGCCTCGAAATTACTTACCACATTTTTGTTTTTCGTTATATTGCTAACGTAGCAATAACTTAGCTCAGTGGAAGAGCACTCGTCCGGCAAGCGAGAGGTCCCAGGTTCGAGTCATGGTCGGGTGATTTTTATTTATCACATTATTTCATTTATTTAAGAATAATTGAGCATTTTAAATGCAAAAACTTAAAAACATTACCTTCTTACCATTTTTCTGTGTTAAGTATTTTATTGCTAATATTATAGGTAGAATGCGAAAGTTTGCATGGATGTTTGTTCTTCAATCACTGCAGAACGGCTCAACGGATTTGTATGAAATTTGGCATTTTGATAGTGGACAGTGTAGAATAGCAAGCAGGTGAAACCGCATGAAACAGCTAGTAATAAAATGAAGTGACCAGCAGATTCGCACGGTTTGATCCGTGTATCTTTGATCCTATAAGAATTTATAATTTCTTGAGCACTTGGAAATGGACTAAAGTATAATTGCTGCAGAGCTCTTACGACTCGCAAGATATAGGAAATGTGCAGAGCTGACTGTCAAACTTCGCTGGTGAGAGCATAAATATAATTTCTTTAAACAATATTAAAGCCAATATGTATAATTTCTTCAAGTTATGGGCTGTGAAAATTCAAAATTCAAAATTCAAAAAGTTTTATTCATCTTAGGAATTTCACAAAACACTTGATGAAGTCAGTCATCACATACTTCGGCTTTAACTAGTTGTTGATAGTTGATAAGATATTACAGTAGACCAAGAGACAAAAAAAGCCGGCGGAAAAAAACTCTTGGCACTCTTTTTCAGTCAGAATTATCAAATTAATACAAATAGGTACAGTACAAATTGACCGTGACATGAAAAAAAAACAAACACAAGACAGCTGATTGTGAAATCAAAAATATACTTATTTCAAGTCAACCTATAAAGTTTTATCAATTAAGTTACCTGCCTAAATTTTTTATTAGTAGAGCTTGTCTAAGCTGAAATGACGCGCGCCCCACCTTCGTATTTACGCACACAAGCAAATTTCAAATATGGACGCAATACACCTAAACATGCAATCGTAATTGGTCGTTCAGTTCATAAAGTAACTTTTATAGGTTGAGATAGAGATATCAGCTAAAACGAAGCTATAGCGCCATCTAGAACTTAGTGACTGAAACTTTTACTAGAACCAGTCAGGAACTTTAAATGTTACTGCCAAAGCATGATAAGCAGGTAAGTCTCCCGTGACCACAGGGTCTGCAAAGACACCGAAACGTAGAGTTTTTAAAATGTAATTATACGCGATAAATCCGGTTAAAAAGTGGTTTATTTGATTTTTTTTGCAGCATTTGACGGCGCTTTGTCTCGTTGTCCTAAAATACCTAAACAATTTATTCTCAAGGCTTGCAAGATTTTGTTTGTTTTGTTGACATTTTAATTTTCAGTAGGCGCTGTGACCAATTTTTAAATCATTTAATTAAGTATCAACTTCCCTGGTTCATCTCAGTAGGTAGTAGGCATAACTTGAAGACAAGATAATAATATGGGCATTACTATTCAAGGAGTCACTAGCTGCGATGGAGATAATAGCATTTTTGCCTACAGAATTAACAAGTAGCTGCATTTCTGAAGGTTTAGGAAGCCTTTTAGATTAGTAGACGAGATATATTTACTCAAGTGAACATTATATGTTTTAGAGTTCCCAAAGAGTAATGTATGACTCAAGTATGCTTCGAAAAAGCTGAGAATCATCTCGAAGGTACGGCCGTACTTCGGCCCTGCACAGCTTCTTAACTTATAAAAGAAAGAAAAGAAAGAAAAAACTAGTTTATTGCCAATCAAAAAATAAAAAATAAACACAGTAATTATTTATACAAAAAAAATATCATAAAACAGAAAAGTATAGGTACATTTACAAGATATATTCTAACAATAAAAAATAATAACTTAAAAATTAACATATTTAAAATGGGATGTACTCATAACAATTTACTAATCTATATCTATCTATCTATATCTATCTATATCTATCTATCTATATCTATATCTATACTTATAATAAATCTGTAGAGAGGTCAATTCTGTACATGAAATATTATTTCAAAATAACTATCAGGGGGTGATAAGTGATCGATACTGATGCCAAAAATGCAATCAGTAAAATTTTTGTCTGTCTGTCTGTCTGTATGTTCCTTATAGAAACAAAACCTACTGGACGGATTTTAACGAAACTTAGTAAAATTATTCTTCATACTCCTGGGCAGGTTATAGTATACTTATTATCACGCTACAATCAATAAGAGCAGAGCAGTGAAGGGAAATGTTGGAAAAACGGGAGAAGTTACTTAAATTTTTAAGCTTCCGTCGCGTGTGCAGCCTTAATGGTTAAAGCTACATAGAAATCATGTATGACAGGAATATTCTTCATAAAATTATATAAAAAATATCCCACAACAGTATATGTCTATATTTTATGGTTGACTCACAATAACACGTGTAAATCCCGATAGCTTAGCAGTATTTTATATTTTTTTATATTGTAAGGATAGGACGTTTGTCTTCCATGCTACCTGATGGAAAGTGCGCATGAAGACTATGGTGTTACACGTCCATCCACGAGAAACCTATTCACTCGACACTTAAAAGTTCCAGGACTGTAGTTTGTAGACTGTAGGACTGTAGTCGGAGCTTTCTGATTATATTTGTTTCCTCTAACGTTTATAATACTCTCACTCATCCCTAATTAAAAAAAATTAACATTATTACCTATTCAATAAAAAAAGAATCATAGAAATCGGTATAGAAACACCAAACTTATACATAAATTCGCTAATAACCCATCGCGCGTGAATACTGAATGATATAGGGATTATTTTTGCGTAACGGTTGCCGCGCTCGACGCGGCTCGCGGCGGTAGGGTATAAAAAGGCGGGAGGTGAGCGCAAGCTTTTGCGCGATTTAATATAGGTAGGTACAGAAGGAACAAGCGTTACATTACCTGTCAAATTTCCCCAACCAATTTTAACTTATTATCGAGGGCATAGAGTTCAAATTCAAGTAAAAAAATTTGACACATTTGTAACGCTTGATGTACTGCCTTCTGTACATACAGAGATAAAATGGAAATCAAGGTTTTGTTTATTTCATGATCGTTTCTGCCTCTTGGAAGTCAGAAACCGTAGATTTCTTCAGAATAAAAAGTAACGTATGTGTTAACTACTATACCAAATTACATTAATATTGGCTTAGCCGTTTGGCAGTGAAAAGCAGCCATACATAACTATAGGTAGAATTGTATGTACTTAGCTTTACCTAGAATAACAATAAGCTAAGTATAATTAATGAAGATATTGCATGAATTAAGTAAAATTGAAGGCATTAAATAAAACACTTTTTAACCGGATTAATGGCGTATAATTTATATTTTACATTTTAACTCGACGTTTCGGTGTCTTTGCAGACCCCGTGGTCACGAGCGACTGTTAAAATTTAAAATGTAAATATACGCGATAAAATCGGTTAAAAAGTGTTTTAGTTAATAGTCATACATAATAGTTATCGCGAAAACTTAAGACAATATTAAAATTTAAGGCACTTTGGCACCCGATTTGTTTATAACGCTATGTGCCTTTGTAATGTACCTAATAGATAGTTACTACGTATGTTTGTGGTTAGGAGTTATACATATTATATGGGCGAAGATTCTTCATTTTTATTTTTATTATTAAAGATAGTTAGGACCTTGGAGAACAAAATAACCTACTCGAAATACTAATTCAATACAGACGAAGTCGCGGGCATCATCTATGTAATATACCTACCTACCTCTACTTTTTCACAAAACCTAGGTGAAACTGCGGATCACTGCTTTGTTGTAACAGTTTTTGAAGTAATTCTGTCTGTTTATCTATCAGTAACGCTTTCACAGCTAAACTACTGAGTCGATTTTGACGAAATTTAGAATAACGTAAGTTTTAACTTCAAGCAGGATATAATAATAGTATTTATCCAACTCTAATAAACGGTATCCACGCGGACGAAGTCGCGGGTCACAGCTAGTATATGTATAAAGTGCGATAAAATTTGTTTATTGGCAAATGGCCACAAGCTCAGCATTTGTCATCAGATAGACTTACACCGTGATGTTAGTCTAGATGACGCTGGTTTTCAGCAAGGGCTATGTAGGAAAGACCTGGCTTTCCTACATTGGTCAAACCAAAAGAAACGTATCAACCCGCGTAAAAGAACACATAGCTGATATTAAAAATCGAAGAGCTTCAAAGTCTGCCGTTTGTGAGCATTCCATGGACAAGCTCAACCACTACTTAAGGTTTGACACTGTGAAAATTTTATCTAGAGAGAAGCATTACATTCCTAGAATGATCAGAGAAGCGATTGAAATTAAAAAACACCCTAATTTCAATAGAGAAGATGGTTGGAAACTATCACCGACATGGGACCCTATCCTGAAAAACATTAAATCTAACATCCAGCAAGCTGCACGACCTGAAACTCAAGATACTGTCAGCTCGTTTTGTGTCAACCCAGAACGCTACGCTCGAAGACTGAGAAACAGATGGGGATGATGATGTATAACTTTTTTCAATCTATCAATCCGACGCTTGACACCGACGCAGACCACGGGGTCTGCAAAGACACCGAAACGTCGAGTCAAAATTTTAAATGTAAATATACGCGACAATCCGGTTAAAAAGTGTTTTATTTAATTGTAAATTGTTTTTCAAAAGTGCTCAATCTCCATCGCCAACTCCAACTCCATCACCATCTCCAACTCCATCTCCTTATTATCCAACGCCATCTCCATCTCCTTCTTGTCCATACAACAGCAAAAACATCATGCTTCCTCGGGCGGCAGGGCTAGCGGTAGCGTCGGGTGTCGGGGTGCCTGTTCCCTAAAATATGGTTGAGGAGGGTGATGGCTGGTGCTTGCGTTATACTCGTGAATGGGTGCTGCAAGCGGTGCCAGGTCGTTTTGCTGATGACTTTACTTTTTTGAATTTGACTCTGACTTCCCCATCTCCATGTCCACGTCCATGTCCTGTCTTTGTCCACGACTATCCTCATCTCCATCCACATTATCTGTATTCTCTCTCACCTCCATCGCTACTTCTATCTCTGTTTCTATCTTTATCTCTATATATCTATGTCTACCTTTCTGTCTAGTACTAGATTGCCTAATGTATAAATACTTATAATAGTGGACTCCAGAAGATCACCAACTCGTTCATGGGTCAATGTGTACGCTTTATTTTATAATAAAATTCCCAAATATTTAAGAAGAACCCTTTGATATATTTCAGGATAAGTGTTATATGAAAAGCTTTACTATAAGATATCCGGATGCAAGAAGATGAATCCCTGGCTGTAAATTATTATTGTATTTTTTTTTTCATATTTTTAAAAGATGATTGCTGTTGTGTTTCTTGCCACTTCTTCTCAACAGATCGACTTTCCGAAGTGGTGGTAGATACAGTTCAATTTGTAAATTGTTTGACTTATTTGAAATGTATTTAAATACTTACAAAATAAAGAATATTTGAGTTTGATCCATACCTCAAAGTTCAAAGTTGCCTGGAAGAGATCGTATGTTGATGATAAGGCCACGTATTGTGCTGTGTATCTATAATATTGTTATAAAAATACTTCTTTCTTATGTGTACAATGTAGAATAATAAAATGCATCGATCGAACACAGCTAAAAAATAGTCATAAAATTGGAACGCGACTCATTGTTCTGACAATGTCAGATAGGCCTGACTGACTGACATTGACTGCATGGCATGACATTTGTTTGTTGATAGAAACATAACAAACAGTGTTTCCACAATGAGGGGAAATTCCCCTTTTGGGGGGAAATCAGGGTCCAGAGGGGAAGAAAAAGGGAAATTTTATACATTAGAAAGAAATTGACAGCTAGTGATATGCACTTTCATTATATCAAAGTAATTATATGCAAAGTCTACTTGTCGATCATGTTGACTCATTGAATGTAAATAATAAATAGTTTTATCATAGTATGGTATCACCAGAGGCGTGGGCAGGATATAATAGAAAATATATACCTAAAGACTTTCATTTACTGATGCCAAAACTAAAAACTAGAGCAGATTTTTTTTTTTTTTGAGGGGAAATAAGTCCTAAAAAGGGGAAATCTGAATTGATGCGTGGGGAAAGGAAATCATGAGAGTGGAAACACTGATAACAAACAAACAAAAACAAACTGCTATACTGTAAATAAATACAATAAAAAATTATATTTACCGTATTACAGTACTTACAAAAATAAAGAAACGTATCATTAATTTAAAACTTGCATATCTGACATGTCATCAGATTTTGCCAAAGATAAAGTGTTTTGGACCGAGAGAATGAATTTAAAACTCGTTAAATACATACAGAACAGACCACACATGTGGAAGCCAAAGCATCCTAATTACACTTCAATCCAGCTCCGCGAGCGAACTTTTGCTAAATTTGCAGCGAAGTACGACAATATATTATCCGCACAAGCGGTGAAAGAACGGTGGACTAACATTAGATCAACATTTTGTCACTATCTCAGAAAATCGAAATCAAGGCTAATGAATGGAGATGAGGTAGGTATTTGCATCTTCCTTAAAATAAACCTTTATTGAGTTCTTTTATTCCTATAGTAACATGTTCATTGCCATAGAACAACAGTTATTTTTCTATCAAACAGGCTTTGATATTTTTATTGTACCTTTACTGCTTGGGGCCGATTTTTTGTTTTATGGGTTTTTATTTTTAGTTAATATAATCAACAAATGTTCAAAAGAGCCACATTAACATATATAATTAATAATGAAAAGGTCGACCAAAAAAATGCATTAAAGGCAAGGGATCAGGAACATAATCCCGTGTATGCGGCCACTTTTGTAAGACAATCCAACACATGGTACCATGTATTTGTACACTACTGCAAGAAACCCAACACATGGTACCATGTACAGTGGCAATCAAGGTGTTAATAATATAAGTACAAAAATAATTCAGTCTATTCTAAATCTTTCAGAATTACAAAATTAATTGGCATCTTTGGGAAGCATGCCAATTTTTAAGAAGAATCAACAGAAAAAATAAGAATGAATCTTATGAAAACAGCAAAAATGGGAATGTAAGTTGAGTTCAAAAATTTATAAGTTTTTTATATTATTATAGAAAATCTTAATATGGCCTTTTAATCATTAAATTCAATTATTGTTACCTCTCAATAGTAGACCAAAAACTGTAAACATTTTGTTATCATTGTTATAACTCATTAGGATCCAAGTAATTATTGTTTTGTCTGTTTATCCGGGGTTACATTTCTCATATTATAATTTCTCTACTGCAAGTTAAACCTTATTAATTAAACACTTTCTTACAGGATACAGAGTCAGTAAAGGAGGAAAATGAGTCAGAAGATAGTAATGATGATCATAATGATAACACAGCAAGTTCTTCAGCCTTAAATATTCAATGTAGTGATTTAATAGATAACATAGCCACCGTGTTTCGAAATGTAGAATATGACAGATTTCACTTAGACAATTCTAACCATGGACAAATAGGAAAATTAGTTGCTGAAAAATTATCACAATTGGATTCATATAATGCTGCAGTATTAGCTAATAAAATAACAGAAATCCTGTTGCAGTATGATAGTAATAATCCTAATAACCCAAATAATATAAACAGGTTGTAAAAGATTCATTATTTTTATTTCATTTCCTATAAGGTCATTTTAACATTGATATAAATGTCTATTAACCCTGATTTAATGAAATCAATTTTAATGAGAATATAAGATAAGCCTATACATACCTCAAATTAATTTTCTGACAGATTTTAAAGGAGCTGTTTTATTTTATTATTAAATTTTTTTTTAATAATAAAACAGTTTTAATTTTAATTTAATTTAGCAAAATAAACCAATATTCAAATTTAAAATTTCTTAAATTGCAGAAAGCCATACAAAGAATTTTATTGCTTTTAGGTACCTATGCCGTAAAATTACTCATAACTCAGTAGGTATGTAGGTACTTATAAGCCAATTCTAAAGAAAATATTAAAAAGTATTATATGTATATACTGTATTAAAATGATTCAGATAAGGTTCGAAATATGTACCTACCTACCTATGGGCAACATAAAGTTTGCAAACTGAAACTGCACATGGTCTTTAGATAAAATAAGAAATGTTGGCCATAAATAGTGCCATCTCACTCCACACAATGTAACTATAAATTAAGCTTATATACCTGCGTTATAGGTACTAGACAATGGATATCAATACATAGGTACCTACATATAGGTATTTATATTTTTTTCGTTCCTAATTTAACACATTCATAATATTTAATTTTTAACACATAATATTCGTATAGTGCGGGGATTGTACCTGCAACCTCTGGTTTTTAGAATTTTCTATTTGTATTTTTTCACTAGGTACTTATAGGCTTTTGTGGCTATTGACCACTCCGTGTACCATGTAAGCTAATCGCGTTTTCTAATCTAGCTATTATTAACCATACTTTATTTATGGACATTCAAGTCGCAGGTGATATAATATGCATTTAACTGTAAGTATATCGTTACCATAAATGTATGTACAAAGTGGACCATTGGTCAGCATGGAAAAGTCTGAAACCAAAAGAGGGGCTTGCGGTAGGCATAGATGAATATAAGTACTAAAGCGGTAGGTACTTCAGCGGCCGAAGTTCCGCCCTTTTTTTTTTTTCCCTGCCAAAGAATGACACCCTACATTTGTGGATAGGGAGAGGGTGAATACTCCTAGTACGCACTGGGCCCTGCACGGGAATGAATCCCCGCCGACAGTAGCAACCGCTCGCCGACGGAATGCTACCGTATACCCAGCCAGTGTGAGACTTCTACTCACTAAACACCCCCTTCTTCGATCCCTAACTCAAGAGCTATTCCTAGATCGTGTAATGAGCTACCACCCCGTGGGATCCAGGGCGGCGCATCAGGCATCCTGACGGATGACCCGTAGTAAGACACTGTAAAGCTCAACGGCAAGTGTAGAGAATGACTAGGGCTGGGAGCCCAAAAGGTTGACCAGATCCGCGGTGAACTGGTTAGGGGGGTCTGAGAGATAGTCTCTCGGTCTGCGGCAGGAGTGCCGCGTAACAGGGTTGACAGTATAGGAGACTGAATTTCCGCCCTTCACGGCTTCTTAATTTATACACAGCCCAAGTGCGATTTAACTGGGAGTACAACAATCATGAGTCATCTTTGGGATTGCTTAGCCAAGTATCAACTGGAAACGCCGATCAATCTGACTGAACTGAATCCATTCGTAACTTTTTCAACAGAGAACTTAAATAAATGTAAGCTGCCTTTATGACATTGACTGACGCTGTTTGATTGGCTCTTAAAAACAACAGCGTTGATCGTTAGGGTAAAAATATTCTGTGGTCTGTGGCGTTGATTGATTGATAGATGAAAAGCAAAATAAATAAACAAATAACCTTAAAATTATACCTATTTATTTTTAAATACTTTATCCATGATGTATAAATTTATAAATACGACAATGTCGACATATCAAGATTTTTTAAGTGATGAAAAAAATATCGAATTTGTCAACCTTTTAAAAATTAAGTGGGACGAATTACACGAGCAATCTAATATTTTTAAGTACAAAATAGTAAATATACAAGAAAGAATTGTGGGTTCTAAATTTCTACTCCAGGTACTTATTAAATTTTTATAATTTATTCATTTTTAAACCAAACAGTAGATTTTTAAAAGTTTTAAAGAGAAAGTGACAACACATTTCTATTTATTAAAGTTTTGTTTTAGTTAAACCCGAATCGTGCTACGAAACGCAGAACACCAGAACAAATTGATAAAGTTAACCAGCCCTTTAATAAAAATAAATTCAACTTTACTAAAGTTTCAAATGAAGAACTGTTATTTCATATAAAAAGTGAATCTGCAGGTTAGTGAAATTTTGTCAATTTTAAACTCAAACATAAGTTTCTTCCTACATAGATTGTAACATTTTTACATGCAGGTGTTGGCTTAGGACTTCTGTATTTTTTATTGCAACGTTAACAATTTTATGCAAACAGGTTAATAAAAAATGTGTTATAATAAGTATATGATGAGGATGCCAAAGTTTCATTATACTCTAGGCTTAGCAGTGTTGAATTATAGTGGGTTTCTCATTTTATTTCTAAATGATACCTAAGTAGTCTTCTATGTTCCATTGCATTATATTTAGCCATTAATTGTAAGAGCTATATACTTTTATACAGTGGTCATTAGACTTTGTTAGATTTATGTATATTACTTTGTTAACTGTAAAATGTTTAGCTAATAATGAATTAAACCAATTGTCCACTGCCAACTTAACTAAGTTAGTTTAGCTTAGCTCGCATAGTTGTTCCAGTTTTTCATACATGTGCGTGCACCGCAAACTATGCTTATGTTTTGTGGACAATCAGCTTTTGTTTATTTATTTTTTTATTAAGACTATTTTAAGCCAACCCTATGCTGAAAAAAGTTTAAATTTGGGAAATGCAATTTTAACCATGGGGTATCATTTCAGACAGCTCTAAACATACAGTAATGGTGAATGTAAGCCCAATATCGAGATATCACAGTCTACTCTGTCCATCTATTGAGCAATGCTTGCCCCAAGTTGTGACTGAAGAGAGTTTAAAAGTTGTGCTAGATGTTGTGCGGTTGGCAAAGGATCGGTGAGTTAAGGTTGGCAGAAGATTTACCTCTTAAGCATGCATAAATGTTTTGAATCTCATTATCATACATCCATCATAAATAGCTGATATCCAAGGAAGTTAATTTTGTTATTTTTTTGTAAAAGGAATGATTTTCACTGGGTTTGAAACTTTAAAAATAAAAACCCAAAAACTTTTATCGCCTATTAAATACTACCGCTTTGGAGAAAAAGAGGACGTACTTATAAACTATCTAAGTTAAAAAATGGACTTAATATATACCCAAAGTCTTATACTCTGTAGCACTAAAGTTAGCATTAATGAGAGACAACTAAAGGCCTCTAATTAATGCTAACATACAAACTAGAGGATCATACAGCTAAGCCAGTTTAGTGTATAATTTTAAGAATTTACGGGAATCTTACAACAATTTCCGATTTCGCGCGTCCGATATTTCGATACTGTTAGGCTGCAAGCTGGACGGCAGCGCCAGCGACAGCGGCGCGGGTAGGGAATCTGGGCCGTTCTCGACGCCAGCGGACGCTCGAGCGATTTTTCGCGGTTACATATAATTTAAAATCGTTTTAGATTTCAATAGAAATTCAATTAGTTTTCTGGGTCCCGAGAATGACCCAGATTCTGTCATACCTTAGGCGTACATTGGACCAACGATTCACGACGACGACGTAATAAACACTTCAAAGATTTCACTAAACACACCATACAGACCTAAACAGTTCTTTTACTGCCATTCTCAACAACTTTTAAATTAAAGATATCCTATCCTACCTAACTATCTTGTATCAAATCTATCACTTTAGCTCAAGATTGTATAGGTATTAACAAAATAAAATAATAAAATTGCCAGACAATCACACCAACTACATGGCCTCAAAGTAAGCAAAGCTTGTGTTATGAGATACGATGTAGCGAACTAGGGGGGAACCTAGAATATAAATACATACTTAGGGCGCGGACCCATGTCCCATGGCGGCGTGGTTCCGCGGTGCCGCAGACGGCGCCGCGGACAGTGCGCGGTGAGGTGAGAAATGAAACTAGCCTGAATGGATTAGGATATGTTTGTTTATTATTTGTAGAATATTTTTTTAATTCTGCGACAGATGCCTGACGAAATTTTAATTGAACATAGTAGTAAATAAATGTGCGTTTGACCACTTTCTGGTAAACACTCTTTTGTTTTATATATTTTATTGTGACAGTGACTTTGTGACAGTAATAAAAAACAAAATAACTATTATTTATAGGTATGTGTACATACGCTTAAATCGCGTCAGAATGTTTCCAAATTAAAGTGAATCTACCACCACTTCGGAAAGTCGATCTGTTGAGAAGAAGTGGTAAGAAACTCAACAGCAATCGTCTTTTTCAACTTAATTTCTAATTTTTACATTAATAAGTGCATAAAAGAAACAAACACAAGACAGCTAATATCATCACATAAAAAATTATACACTCAATTTTAAAGAAACAGCCTGTGGAGAACAACTATATATGTGCAATGCAAACATGGCAAACTAGGTACACTAGGTACAGTGAAACTTTTATAAGACTCTAATTTACAAAAGGGAGCCACCAAACCAGATGTGTGTGTGCCACAAAAAAGGGCAATCCCAATGCTCCTCGGCACTGAAAAATGTTTGTGTCGGAATTTATTCACTACTATGTTCAATTAAAATTTCGTCAGGCATCTGTCACAGAATTAAAAAAATATTCTACAAATAATAAACAAACATATCCTAATCCATTCAGGCTAGTTTCATTTCTCACCTCACCGCGCACTGTCCGCGGCGCCGTCTGCGGCACCGCGGAACCGCGCCGCCGCCGCGTCGCGTTGCGGTGCGCTGCCGCACCGCCGCGCGGCGAACGGCGCCGCACCGCGGACATGGGTCCGCGCCCTTATAGATAACACCCAGTCACGGAACATTTTATTTTTCTTGTTGCGTGCGCTAATCGAACCCGCAGCCACTAGCGTCTCAGGCAGATAGGTTTACCCCATCGCCAAAGTGGCCGTCAAATTTCTATCTCTTCTATTTTTTGGTAAGTTATTGACACTGGTCTTTAGTTGGTTCTTTAACTTTAAAAGAAATCATGACGTACTAATCAATATAAACGGGGGCGTTCTCTGTCCCTCATTGTTCGGCTGCGGCGTGAGAGTTCCTGGTTTGAGTCCCAGCCCGGCAATTTAGGTAGGTTACAAACATTTCTAAACTGGCTCTGGTCTGGGTGTAAACTAGGTGTATAGGTACTCCCCAGTTCCATTGTGTAATCTCCATAATACTAACTATGAAAAAGTTTACTTTGGGCCATATAGTTCGTATATCAGTTTGGTTAATTATAATTATCTAGGCAAGCTTTGCTGCTCAATCTGGTTGGTATCTTGAACTGAAATTTTAAATTAAAATTAGATAATACCTCTGCAAAGTCTTAAGCTATTTTAGTATTTTTTGAAATGTCTACATTGAAATCACCACATATTTCAGTTTACAGGTTAAGTTTGGCTCCCGATTCTGATCATAATTATGTGATAAAAGTAGGTTCTTAGTTTTTCAGCAGAGACATTGCTTCAGTGCATTCACGATAAGAAAATAATAACGTTGTTGTTTTCCGCCGGCCACCAGCCAATTAGAATGCTAAAAATTGTTAAGATATGTCGCCTGTGAACTAGACTTTCTAAATTCTAGCATTCTAATTGGCGGAAAATAATGACGTCTCTATTTTCTTATCGCGAATGCACTGTACACTTTTCCCGACGCGCCACCTCAGTCAACGCCATGCTAGTTTGTCTTCCATACAATTGGGAAATTCTGATATAAACTAACGCCACCATACCCTTGGAAAAAATGCGTTCAAATAGCGTTCATAATAGAGCTGCTACTTAAAAAAAGTAACAATTAATAGTAGACTTAATAACACACTATTAAGCTATTCACTTTAATTCAAATAAACCTATTGTAGCTTGCCTAATGAAAAACACGTATTATTACTCACCTAATTACTGAGTAGGTAATATTTGTTTTACTAAAATCTTGAATAAGCATATCTATGGCTACAATTTTACAGATCAACATGGTCTGAGTTGTCCCTTAGTGTTTTTTCATTTTTTTTCATCAACTTTGGTGTTTTTTCATATGTTTCCTGTAACAACTTTTTGTGAGCAAATAAAAAAAAAACTACTAAACTGAATGAGTATCAATAGCTGGGAGGAATATTTTTTTAAATCCTGGCAACACAAATTTTGTGTTGTACGTACTATGCGATTCAATCAAAGACGTTGTATCGTATCACTGAGAATTCGTTGGTTTTCAGTGAAATACGTTTGCGTTTTCAACTTTTTACCAATTTAGACTTTTTTTTGTTCGAGGATAAATTTATTCTTAAGTTCGAGGATTATTTCCATTTAGGCTGAAGTTCTGCAAGTAGTTCTAAAACTTTCTTCAATATTTTAGATGAAGCATCTCCCGCCCGCACCCTTTCCCCGCTTTTTAGTTCCGGTCCCGGGGCCTAGTTGACGCCCTAGTGCAAAATCGGCGAGACGGCCATCTATACTTTAGTACTTATTTTCATCTATGGTCAACGCACACACGGTAGTGTTCCTGCCACACGCACACCACCTCCCGCTATCTTTCTATTGTATTACGCCTACCTATGTAACCATGCATTGCGTAATGAATACTTTAACTTTCGGTTAAGTTTACTCAGTAAATAATTAATATTTATTTTGTTTTTTATTTTTTCTCTTCATGTATGATCTCAAACTATCACGTCCTTGAATTTCGAAAGTGACTCACCAGTCAGTCATATTTACAATCGTCCGAGGTGCAATTTCTCAGACATTCTACTACGCAAATCGTGAGGTCGCAGGTTCGAATCTTACATGGAAAAACAAACTAAATTCCGGTTCTGGGTTTATATCTAAGCACCTATTGTATATGTATTATATTCTAGGTTCCCCCTAGTTCGCTACGTGGTACCCCATATCATAGCTTCGCTTAGTTGCGGCCATATACTTGGTATGATTGTCTGAGGATTTTATTGATTATTGTATTATTTCACAGGGACTTAAGAATCGGGTTCAACAGTTTGTGTGCGCTGGCGTCGGTGAATCATCTGCACTATCATTTGTTTTTAGAGTCGCACGACCTCCCAGTCGAGATTGCGGTAATTATCTTCTGCTGATATTGATTTACGTAGCCTTGTTTGAATATTTAAAATTAGAAAAACAAAAAGAACGATGTAGGTACAGTATGTGCACAGAAGAATTATTAACATTTATGTTAAAGAGACTTGTGTAAGGTTAAGTCCAAAGTTTTTTCAGAAGTAATGGTAAAATATAAACCTAGATAGGTACTTTACATTAGGAACATTATTTACACGCAAAAAAACTGCCCACAGTTCCGAAGGTTGCTAGTAATGCAACTAGTAATGTAGGTAACCTCTAAAAAAAAGTTCGTTTCGGCATTCGTGTAGGCATTTATTTCAAAGATGCGACCGAGTTGAATTACTGTATTTGTATATCTGTAGTGTGCCGTTACTATCTGAAAAGGTAACAAAAAAAGATAACATAGTTAATGATATGAAGTTTACGATTGTTTAATGTAAAGACTATCCAAGTTAGACCATAGGCCTTTTTATTTTTAAAAATGGCTTGAAGAATAATAGACTCACTTCTTTTGTCATTGAAGTTAACAACCAAGGCATAATAATATTTATTTATTTACTCTTTATTGCATTATAAACTAAATATTTAACAAAAAAAGGATTATGTTGTTGTTATTGTATATGTCGCCGGGATATTATAAAAGCCGTGGTATTATAATCTCACTAGTGACATTACAATAACACGGGTTTTTGTCAAGGTGTTTTATATATTTCTTACAATATAACGGCCATGTTTTAGTGACATTATAACTTCACTACACCGATTCAGTGAAATTGATATTTTAAGAATATGTGATGATTATGTTACTCAGCAAAAATAAAAATCTCCAAGTAACATAATAGAGTAAGTAACTTAAAAGAAAACAAATATAAATTGGACAATATTGAATTGTTTAAATTTTTTTGTACATATTGCAATTTCAATAATTATACCATAATACAATAAATACAGCCTAATATTTTCCGTCTTTTTTGTTTTATCAGATTGGACCACAAGTAAAAATCATAATACGCCTAGGGTTATTATTAAAGACCGGATGAAATGCATTCTCAGCGGTAATAGCGTATTTTACCTAAGATCAAGTTATGATGCATATTACAATATTTTTCACTCACCCTGCGTTTCGAAATGCGACCAAATTTAATAACAGGCACAAAATATAAGGGCTTAGTGATTGAGGAATAATTTCGACTCTTGCATTTCGGAACACAGTCAGTGACCTCGCACGTCTTTAGACAACTACGATAATAAAATGAAAGAGACAGAAGAACGTCGCACTCGCCTACTACAAAGTCGTTCCACCTATTACGCATATACTTGTTCATACTTGACGTGCGTGCTCATTTATCTGCAGTTTTGTATTTATTTGTGTGAAATTTAGTGCGTAACATGCCTCAAATACAAATATACGAGAATCAGAGTGGTTTCAGTAATTAAACGGCAGAGTAGTCTCAAAATAAGTTTAATATTATACAAAATCGCTCTAATGATGGCGTGGTCTCCATTTTATATCCAACAACCACATCTTATTATTCAAGTAACTTTCCTGTAGTCAATTAACTATCTTTTACCATAAACTAAAAGTCAAATCAAGTCCACTAACCGATCACAATATTCATTAGTAAGTATTTAAGGAAGCATTCAATCGTAACAACATCCTATTATAACATTATCACTAGTCAATAGATGTACTTATTATTTAATATACTCATGTTAAACAGGGGTATCTAACATTCGGCCTTCCTGACAATTTAGTTTGTCCTCAAACTTATTCACAATAACCTTATATTATAGATCTTAGCTATAAGACAATTATATTCATTTATATTTATACCTAGTACATAAAACATATAATCTAAAATCGGCTTTGTCTGCACCGCAAGCTTCACTGACCATGTCAACCACTTACGACTTCCAGACACAATACTCATAATCATCAAATTACTTATTCTCATAACACATCATTATCAAAATCAGTCAGCCACTGCACCGCAAGCTTCACTGGAGAAGGATCTCCAGCCACTATACGACTTCCAGGGCATGACATACTTCATTCATCCATATCAAATTAACTTATCCTCATAACACATCATTATCAAAAATCAGTCAGCCACTGCACCGCAAGCTTCACTGGAGAAGGATCTCCAGCCACTATACGACTTCCAGGGCTTCATACTTCATTCAACCATCTATCCCATATCTCTATTCGGACCTAAAATCAAGCGTCGGACACCCACTGCACCGCAAGCTTCACTGGCTGTTGACCACTCTACGACTTCCAATCAAAACATTCATTGATTGCACCGCAGAACTTCATCAACATCAACACCAGCCACAATACGACTTCCAGTTGGTGTTCCGACACTGAAGGCTGCACCGCGAGGCTTCGCTGGCTGCTGACCACTCTACGACTTCCAACCAACACATTTATTGATTGCACCGCAGAACTTCATCAACATCAATACCAACCACAACGCGACTTCCAGCCCTTGATTTAAAACATCAGTGCATTCACATTCCATTCATATTACATTTAGCATGTAAATGTATTCTAATAAGCATATAGTACAAAATATATATTAACATAGTTTAACAATATAGGTATATTTTATCCCCTTTTATCAATTTAATAACCTTCAACTGTAAATCAAGTACTTATACAAATATTCATTAAATTCAGTGAACGCAAAATACATGGAAGAGCTAGTTGCGCTTGAAAATGGCCCAACGAAAATTCAGTTTTATTCAGTTGATTTCCGTGTTTAGTTCGTAGTTGGCAGCATATGCCATGATGGATCGTATTTATCAATTATAAAAATATAAACAATGCCGATTTGCGCTATAAAATGTTTTACAAATTGATTGCAGCCAAATAATAAATTGCAAGCTTTAGTTATAACGTGTAAATAGACCCGCTTACTGTAAAACTACCAAATTCAGGTTTCTATAAGTAAAACATGGGGCAACTATTTCTACGGGGATAGTGTTAGGTAGATAGGATCGATGAAATAAGTGAATTTTTAAATGTTTATAATTTGAAGTC
Source organism: Stenoptilia bipunctidactyla (assembly GCA_944452665.1). NCBI lineage: Eukaryota > Metazoa > Arthropoda > Insecta > Lepidoptera > Pterophoridae > Stenoptilia > Stenoptilia bipunctidactyla. The sequence goes on from OX101739.1 coordinate 13,120,597, forward strand.
AAACTAATATGTGCATTCTGTTTACTGTTTGCTCTATTAAAAAAAATTCTAAGGTACTATTCAAAATGTCAACTCTTCAGAATGTTGAAAAAATAGTTTCGGAAGATAGTTTAATAATCGTAAAATATTTAGCCAAGACCCTATCATTTCATCGTTTATTTTAGATTTTAGAATTACTTATAATAATTAACTCAGTTAATAAATATTCCATATTCACACAACACTATGCAGCCCATATTAAGTTCCTCAAAGAATTTGTGTTATAGATACTAAACAGATATTAAACTTAAGAAGAATGTACAAATATATTATTAATATAAAATACATAATAAAATAATGTATGTTTGTATAAAGTATATAATGTATGTCTAAATTATATACCTATAATATTGTCTGTATATATTGGTATGTATTCATATGTATGTATATTTAGTACACACTATTATTGCAGTTAATTCAAACTCTCCAGTCATGGGTCTGCTGTAAGAAATTTCAATAGAAATAAGCTGTGCCTTTGTATTTATTTTGTTTTATGTGTGTCCTTAAATTGTATCTAAACAACAAAAATAACAACAATATCTAATGTCACCGGGATTCGAACCCAGTAGGTACCTCTGGGATCGGAGACAATTTATGTTACCATTTCAACAGCCGTTCATCAAATTATGAACGTAAACCTTTTGTCTACACCATAAACAAAATATAGGAATATGCAAAGTAAAAATATTCTTATCTTTCATTGCCACCTTCTACATGAATCGTCCACAATGACGACTCTTTCAGGTTCATAAATGTTCGCGAATGTACCCTTCAACGGCCAATGATGTTATAGTTACTGTACGTTGCCTAGCTAATTAGCGACGTGCGTTGACAAATGAAACCAATCACATTGCATCATTTTCAGAGGAAACAACTAGGCGTTTAAAGAAAACAAAGGTCGTGTGCCGCTTTTCTAAGAGATTTTGGTTGAGTTACTCTTCCATCCCTTTCACGCTCACTGATTGAGTTGCATCATATGTATTTTTAAATACTAAGGTTTTCTTACTTTAGTTACCTATTTTAATAGCCCAATTATTCTGAATCTGAAGCAGAAATCTCTACATTGATACCTATGCTTATCCATGGTTGTATCAGATCAACAGCCCAAACATTGGAATATTGCTTATTACCTATGTTGGAACCAGGTATACTCGAGACCTCATATCTATCATTTTCTAGAATTTTAGTTATTTTATGTGGACCTGAAAAGACCGGCAGTAGTTTTTTTTATTTTTATTTTATATTTATTTACTTTGACCGTCATCATTTGATTGTTGTTTTTGAATTTTTAACAAGATCACCTAGGAAATACTTTCTAACTACTTTGCGATTTTTATCAAAGCATTTTTTCTGTTGTGCCCGATCTTTTTCAATGTGGTTATTAATATCTGTTTTAAACTCTTGTATATACTATGTGCTGTTTACGATACCAAGTGTACAATAACAAATAAATATGGATTTGTACGTGAATTTCTCACAAAAGGATCGTGGTAATATGCACTGTTTCGAAGAATTTCAGCTTTTGGTATGGGGTGTAGGAATCCTTCCTTTTTACCTGTCGGGGCTTTGCCGTACTCACAATGTAAACAAGATTGAATATACTTAGTCACAAATTTGTGTTATTACAGTAACATATTATATACATATTTATATAATTAATCATGATGTGAATATTTTATATTATAGTTTGGATCCTCTAGAATTTCTTTAATGTAACTTTAGTTTTAAATCGGTCAATTGTATACTTAACAGCCAATCCTATATATTTAAGTCATGATAAGACTCAAGTCTGCTTTCCGTTTTAGTAATACTGACCGGATTTCGACTCAATCCATCGATATGGGTCATGCTGTGATTAGGAAGATATATTATGTCGCAATCATACTCTTGCATAGTCAACCACCATCGGGCAATTTGAGGTAATAAATCACGCTTCGAGAAAGTAGACCTAAGAGCATTAAAATCCGTTACCTACTATGGTAAACTTTAGTTCCACTAAATATACTCAAAAACGTTGTAGGGATGTAACGACTGCTAAAGTCTCCAAATTCAATATCAGGCGATGACATTATTTTACGATAGTCTAAAATCTCAAGAGTATGCTGTGTTTTTATCACTAATATGTTAGGTAATTCTGTGTAATTTGACCAATCGATAAGGGTACGTGTATGTTGTCCGTGTTTACAACATGTGCCGAGATCAAAGATTCAAAATTACCAATAGATAACAGAAAACTTGTTTTCCGTAAAGGAATTATTTGGGAATCGCCAAACCTAAATTAACAATAACCGGTAATGAATCAATATTAATATGAAGGTTATAATCGTCTACATTTTCTTACTCATCAACGTACAATCACTTCTAAAATTTATAAAGCAGGTCACTTTTTCAAACTATTATTTATAATTTCATCTTTATAGTATTTAGAATTTAGAATAATTATAGAATTTATTTAATTAAGTTTTGCTTGTTCCGGTTTTGAATTTGAATAACATACGTCAGCCTTGTGACCATACTTTTGACATTTGTCACATTGAACTATCGGCTTTGGACATTGTAGCGCACGATGACCCGATTGGTTACAGTTAAAACAAACCGAGGTCGGGTAGGTATTTCTACTACGACACTGGCTAGAGCGATGACCAACCCGGTTACAAATAGAACACGATACATTATTGTAATTATGACCACTATTCATTGCCGCCTTAAACTTAGGTCTCAAATTAAATTCCCTTTGATCACGACAGATGTCCTTTAAATACTTTAATAAGTCCTCAGGCTGAGTAAATCTGGCTGAGGAAGCACCGGTTCTAATAGTCCGATCTTCAATCCCGTGGATCAAACAGTCCACGGCCTTTTTACCCGATATCTCGCATGAATTTAAAAGTATCATTTTATCATAATAATATTCATCAATAGAATCGCTCATTTTGAAACGCCTCTCAAGCATATCAGACAACAATGAACCGTAATTACCGTCATAAGGAAATGCGCGCTTTAGGTAATCCTGCCATTCTACCCAACTATGCTTTATACTACTTAAACCCTCGTACCATTTTTTAGCATGCCCTATCAAACGTGGCAAAGCAAAGTGCGACGTCTGTTGATCCGTCCAACCATAGATATGAGCACATTCGTTTACTTTAGATATCCATGAATCTATACGATGATTTTTAATAGAAGGATCAAACTCTGGGATTATATTTTTGTCATAATGAAGTTTTTGAGAATAATCAGGCTTTACAAACTGGTTCATAAAATTAACAAAATCGTGAAAATTTACGTTCATACTCGTACTAGTATTATTTAAATTATTCGACAAACCATTAGGGAGCTCGCCTTCCGTTGTACTTTTTGCTTCTTCATTCACCACAATCCTCGAAGAACTTTCCAACTGCTTGTCGCCATTTCCAACTTCTGTAGATGCCAGTGCAGATCCATTTTGTCCTACATTGTAATCCATGTGCTCCTGGGTGTTAAAGGAATCGGTTGCACACCTTGGTCTCCTCAAAAAGTTTTCAGCGCTGTGAAAATCTGCCAAATTCTGTGCTGTATCAAACACCAATGGCGGTGTCCCACTCCAATTCTCTTCTTGTGTTTTCTGTGCTTTTGCAGCCCTTTTTTCTTTTCTGTGTTTCCTACTTCGTGCATTTGTTTTATTTTTACGCTTACGCTTAGCTTGATATCTTTCGCTGTTTTCACTGCTTGTTACGCTTATGCTACTTCCCGATGACACTGATTTACTGCGTGAGTTTTTCTTTTTATTCTTATGCATTTTGAATATAATTCGTTTTTCACTTTTGTAGAATGCGAAAAAAAAATTCACGTGTGAATTACTAATCCCGCTTCTGATATACGAGAATCAGAGTGGTTTCAGTAATTAAACGGCAGAGTAGTCTCAAAATAAGTTTAATATTATACAAAATCGCTCTAATGATGGCGTGGTCTCCATTTTATATCCAACAACCACATCTTATTATTCAAGTAACTTTCCTGTAGTCAATTAACTATCTTTTACCATAAACTAAAAGTCAAATCAAGTCCACTAACCGATCACAATATTCATTAGTAAGTATTTAAGGAAGCATTCAATCGTAACAACATCCTATTATAACATTATCACTAGTCAATAGATGTACTTATTATTTAATATACTCATGTTAAACAGGGGTATCTAACACAAATTTCAAATCCCAAGTTCAAATTCTGTCCAGTTATCTTAGTGAATATGGAGCGAACCTTTTCCACTTACAAATTAATTGTATGCTGATTTTGAAATTAAAAAAAAAATGAAAACTTACTTCTCTCTTTTTTTGGAGATTCTTAAAATTTATAATTTAATTTCGCATATTCTGCCAATTTTCATGCATATTTCAAACACTTTTCATGCATATAACAAGCTGTTTATGTTGCATATAATCCGGTCTTTAGTTATTATAATATCACTGTTGCGGCCTCGTGAAATTACAATATCACTGAAAAGAGACCGTGAAATCATGGTAAACGATCGTTATTTACAATAACTCATGTAATTATAATCTCACTAGTGAAATTATAATATCACGTCTCTGACAAAATCCCTGCGACATAAACATACAATTGGCAGTCTTATTTCTTCTAGACAACAATATTGTTCTTGGCTCTCATTTCACACTTTCGTTTTTGATTGGATCTCGAGGTTCTTATCATATTAAACATCTTATCGATCTATGGTCTCATCTTACTAATATTATAAATGTGAAAGTTTAGATGTATGGATATTTGTTCCTCAATCACGGGAGAATGGCTCGATGGATGCTCGGGATTCGAAATTATAAGCAAGCTAGTGTTTAATAAAGCCTTTCCCCAGACCCGTGTTCCTAGAACTCATCCTCATTTATCATCAAGGCAAAATTGGGACAAAACGCTTTAGTTACGCCAGATAAATCAATTCAGTCTAATCATTCAAAATTAATCACGAGTCATAATTTTATCTATTCATAATAGTATGATAATTATGTAATTGAAACACTGTTGACGCGTTTTTATCATACAAATAGATTACTCATACACTGACAACAACAGAAGTCATAGTTCACGGCATATTTATATTTGATGCAAATTAATCAAAAATACAATTGTGAGTCATTTAATTGATCGGGTATCTGACTTTGAAGGCGAAATATTCTGCGATTACGTACTTATCTTATTGTAATGCTTATATGTAAAATTATTTGTACATATTTGATGTGTTGATTTTGTAAAATGAAGGAGAATAGCCGGGTAAGAGGCAAGAAGTTGCTGGTTCGATTCCCGCTCCGTGTAATTTTAGGTTATTTAGGTTGCGGTCTTGTGTAAGCTTTTACTTATTATTTACCTAACTTTGTGGCCAAAAAGAAAGCTTAGGGTGGCACAGTGGGCGAATACCCGACTGGTTTGTAAGCACTTGCGGGTTCGACTCGATCTTTATTTATTTATTTATTAAAAGCTGTATTCACATCGCGTTTTGATTTATTAGAAGTATATTATATATTTACAAAAAGTATTTAAGTGGTTATCTGAATACATACTTTAATAAATTTCACGTAATATGGTGAAGCTCGTTTGTTAGAATCGTTAAAATTCGCTAACATCCAGTAATCCCAGTATTTTTTGGGTTGAAGGGTTGTTTCCACCCTACATTGCCCCTACTTGGTGGTCTTACTCCTCCAGGTCTTCTCTAACAAGCGACAACACTTTTTATAAAGTTTGCCGCCAAGTATTACCACAACGGCGGTGATGTGATGCTTAATATTTAGTGTTTTTAGTTTTATGTATTTGTTATTGTTATTAGATTACTCTTGTATATGTGTGTGTGTGATAATAAATGAAATAAAATGAAAATAAAATGTGTTCCGGCACTGTTTATGAAAAACCATTTCCTTCCTAAACCCGTGTGATTTCATCTTCGGCCATCATTTATCATAAGGACGAAAGGAGCGAAAGAAAAGATATAATGTGCCAGCTGCTTCTCTTCCCGGGCATACTGTAAAAGTCAGTTAAGGGCCTGAAGTTTTATTGACGTTTTTGCGGGCAATAGGCTCACCCCCTGTCAAATCTGTCAAACGTGACATCAGAAGGGTTTTACAGCCTCTGGTGTTCTGCCTACCCCATAAGTTATGTATGTATTCAAAAAAAGAATATGACGATTACTGTAGTATTTGAAACAATATTTCCGAGTTGGACCTACTGGCGTGCGTGCATACTTATATTTAAAGCCTTCGCTATTCGCTGGTTAACAATATTTGAACGTCTGGCTGGTGTAATCGTTACATGCATTTCCTTCTTTGCGAGAGGTCCTAGGTTCGAATCTTAGGTTTTGTATTTAATGAACACAGATATTAGCCGAAAGTCATGGATGTTTATATATTAATTTAAGTTAATTTTTTAATAAAAAATATGAATATCCTATTCAATATGTATCTATGTTTAAATATTTTTTAAGTTTACTATCCGTATTCATTACACGAGTTCTATAAGAAACTCAATTTGGGCTACATAATGTTGTAAATGTCAGAAAATATTTATTGAGTATTGATTTTATTTCGACTGTCTTTGCCAACATGCTCATAAGTGTAGCGATTTTGTCAACTATCTTTGTTAATTTATTATGGGGGATTTTTTTTCCAGCTTTCACAGAACTGAATTTAAAATATTTTAAACTTAGAACCCATTTTTGTTTTAGAAATGTAAGCAACTGAACAACGGTTTATACCGCTTCGAGAACTATCCAGTACCAGCATTCTGTTTTCAAGACGATGGAACTTCCAACACAGCAAAAGAAGTTTTTACATTAGTGTCATACTTTCTAGAAAAATCTATTGCACATAATATACTCATAACTAGAGGAAGAGATGTGAGGGTCGGAAATGATGGAGAGGTTTCAAGAGTTGTGGTATGGCCAAGGAAGAGCAGCTCTGGTGTGAAACAGTTGACCGCTTTCAATGTTGCAGTTTGTGAGTTGAGTGGATGGTTTCCTGTTTTTGGTGAGTATGTAATAATACTAATAATAAAAATTATAACCACCGAAATCATCCCCGTTGTAATATCCGCAAACGGTTTGACCCAAGCCACACTGGTCAGACACCTTGAAAGGCTGGGATTCGGCGGTGGTTCGCTGCCAGCATGCATGCAAAAAGCGGTATTGCTTGATACTGCCCGAATCGTTCGCCGTTTTCTGTCTCTCATACTCTGATACCCGACCGATTGGTCAAATTGTCGGGTCCGCCTATGAAGGCGTGTAGTTTTTAAGATGCCAAAAAATAATAATAAATCCCTAAAATAATTGCGAAAGTTTAATGTTCGCGTACATCAAAAACGACTGAATCCATCAACTATAAATGCCACAACCGTTATAGGTCCTTTTTGCGTGGTTTCTTTTGACTTTCCTTATAATGTTAGAGAGTGATTCTAACATTTAAAGTAGGTATGACTAATAGGTCAAATAGAGCGAGCACTTGATTTTGAATTCTAAAGATAAATGTTCCTATAAATACTTTAATACTCAAACTTTTTAGCGAGGATAAAAAACTGAATTAATACTTCCGGGCATACCTCCTCATACCTATCCTAAAGAGACACCTGGCGTGCACATCATCATTCTCACAATGGCTTGTAATGATGATGCATCCTGATAAGTGGCGAGGAATTCTTAAATGGGGAACAAGCATCTTAGGAAGACCTAGCCTAGAAAAACGCAGAGTTCGAATTCGCTCACATTAGAAATATTTTCTGGAAATAAATAAAAAAAATATCTTAATCTAATCACAACTTCTTTTAATGAGCCCACTGCAAGGCTATGAGTCTCTCCTCTGTATGAACAGGAGAATTTCGCCATAATCCACCAAACTGGCCCAGTTCTGGTTGGTGGTAAAAATCTTAAATAAAATGGCTGATTTATTTCTTTTTAAAACCTACTTGGTATAAAGACCTTTAAGTACCCTTCTATACCAAAAGTCCTGAACTAAAGTATAAGTTAAGGGGTGGATATTTGAGCTGTGAAAAACTTTTTGCTTACTAACAGCTATTGAATGTTGGTTGTTTATGTATTTATAACAAACACTTCCCACAGTTTTACTAACATAACTTTTGATTGCTCGGAAATAAGGCTATCAAATACAGAAAAAAATTTAAACCGACTTCGAAAAGGAGAGGCTCTCAAATCGTGTATAAGTATGTTCTTTTTTTCTATCTTTGTTACGCGATTTTTCGGACAATTATCAATCGATTTCGAATATCCTTTTTTCCTATGATAGAGGGTACTTCAAAGGGGACCACCATATACATTTCATCGAAATCTGTTGAGTGCTTTGTGAAAAATTTTAAGTTTTTGAAATAATATGTTTGAAAACGGAGAATATTTATGTTGACGCGCCAAAGTATTGACAAGGATATAAAAATGTTAGTGAAGTCGGCTTTTTTAATGCTCTGCATTCTTTTATTATTGTCAAGCTGGTAATTACAAAGATTAGGGAATTCATTCGTATTCGTCGTAATTTTTTTTTATTATGGGCTATTTCCGCGTTTCACACTAACTAAACTCACCTAATAGTAGGTAAAGTGCACGGTAAGGCACACGGGCTTACAAAAGAACTGGCTGTTAATAAAACATGTAATTTTTGGCTGTAGATTTTATAGGGAGGGTGGTCGCCAGCAACGCGGACCCTGACGGGATCCTTCCACCTAGCGGGGTGTAGTTTCTTTAATATTCTACTCTTAATAAAAAAAATACATTTGAATTTTATTAGCGTAAGTAAGTACATATACTAAATTTAATTTTAACATATTGTTTCAGACGAAGATAGTTTTCACAACTTATCGGTACAAGATTTAGAATCTGAATTAATGAAGTGGAAATATGAAGACTTCGAAAATCTATGCCGAGAGGTTCAGCGATTGTTTTAACTTCAATAAAGTATTATAAAAAAATATCAAACATGTTTACAGCGAGAATAAAATACCTATCATATGTTTATTGTTTTTTATTTCGAAGTAATAAAAGTACGATAGTTTATTTATACAAAGACATACCATAGATGCTACGGTATTCATAATATCTCTTAGAAATGAGAGTTTTATCTACAAGCGATAGTGCGCGTAGCTTAGTCGTTAGCTAGTAAGCGACCAGCATGAATCATCTGGTTAGATTTCTTACTGGCGAACTGCACAAAGCTTCAGTCTACCTTTGACCTACGATATAGTATATACTCGTAGAGCGCGACAAATTTAATTCATTCAATATTCTGTGTGTATCGATATCAGTCATAAACATGAAAGTACCAACTATCGCAGTGCTCGTAATTTTAATATCAGTGCCAACGGAAAGTGTCGAACCTATAACATGGGCTAAACAATTAATTCGGTCAGTGAGAAACAAAATGACAAACTTATGGAACCCCTCCAATTTCACGGAACTTGAAACACCGATGCCCCATGAAAAATCTCAGTTTTCAGCCTTCATGGACAAAGCGAGACATCTGAAAAAACTGGTTCTTGAGAATATAAAGCCTGGAGAAAAAACTAGAGATCCAACGGTATTTATGACAACTCCTCAACTGATCACCATCAACAACTACCCGTCGGAGTCCCACACAATAGTGACGGAAGATGGATACTTATTGACAGTGCACAGGATACCATATTCAAGAAAACGACAAAAGAAAGCAGCCAATGAGACTGTGTTACTCCATCACGGGTTGTTAGGAAGCTCCGCGGATTGGGTCCTAGCTGGCCCCGAGAAAAGTTTAGCCTACATTCTTTCTGATCAAGGTTACGATGTCTGGATGGCCAATGTTCGAGGGAATTCTTACTCGCGTGCGCACCGAACTAAAGACCCCAACTCCTTTACATTCTGGAACTTCACATTCCATGAAGTCAGCCAGTTTGACCTGCCTGCCGTTATCGATTACATCAAAGATTATAAAGGGGAATGCAATCTACACTACATTGGACATTCCATGGGAACGACAGTATTATTCGCATTGCTCTCTACTAAAACTCGCTACAATCAAGTGCTCAAGTCTGCCATAGCCCTAGCTCCAGTTGCTTACATGTCGGAAATCCGAAGCCCTATCAGACTATTTGCCAAATACAGTTCCAATATAAATTTCTTGCTGAAGCTTTTTGGCGCAAACGAGTTTCTACCGCAGAACGATGTTCTACGTTGGATGTCAGAAAATATGTGCAGTTTATTCCCAAATGATATATGTGAAAGCTTAATTTTCGTATTGTGTGGTCATGATGATAAGCAGTTCGATAAGAAATTGCTGCCGACGATTCTCGGGCATCTGCCGGCCGGGGCGTCCACGCTGACATTAGTGCACTACGCTCAGGAAATTAAAAGCGGTGGACGTTTCCAACGTTTTGACTATGGTGTTGAGAAAAACATTAAGGTCTATGGCAAACCCAGACCGCCACTGTACCCACTCAAGAACGTAACTCTGCCAATCGCTCTGATGAATTCCAAAAACGATTGGTTGGCGAGTACTCAAGATGTCAAAAATTTATCCACTGCGTTGCCGAATGTGTTTGATCACTACGTCGTCCCCTACGATAACTTTAACCACATAGATTTCCTGTGGGCGACTGATGCACGTAAGCTAGTTTACAACCATGTTTTAAAGTTACTTTACCAGTTTAACAGTCTTCCTAAGTTTAGTAAGACAGTACAAGAAAAAAAATATACTACTACGACTCCCCTTACTAAAATTACACTATCCAGGCAAGAAATACAACAGTCAATAATGAACCCAGACTTTTTAAAATATAAAGAAGAGCCAAAGATAAGTGAAACTGAGTCAAATCTAAGTGAAATAGAGTCAAATCTAAGTAAAAAAGAGTCAATTGTAAGTAAAAATAAAACATCAGTTGTAAGTACTAAAATGTCTCCAGTTAGTAATAACGTCCTAGCTAAAAGTGAGAAAGTGGATCAAATTCTGAGGGAGAAACTAAAAAATAGACAACATAAATTAGGACCTAAAAAAACCAGTTTTGTAGAATCATCCATGTCTTATAATAAAGTGTATCCAGGAAATGTTCTCTACAAATCATTCTTTAGGTGAAAAATTGCCGTTTTATATGAAAAGGATTAAATAGTTGTACTATAAATGTCTGTGTGCTCTTCGTAGCGTGGAATACATTAGAATATATTTTAAGAATATTTTGATAAGTACCTACCTAATATTATATAAACACATAAGTAGTATTAGTTTGTGATATATTAAAAAAATAAGAAGAATAAAGAACTATCTGTATTTTATTATACTTATTGTATGAATTTGTTTCTTACACATAACGAAATAAATTACATAAATGTAAATAATAGTGACTCTTTTTATTAAGTAAGCAATATCAATCCCTAACGTTAGAATTTTCAATAAAAAATTAATTACCAGTTTTTTGTGTCAAACGGAGCCTTAAAATAAATTAATAATATACTATTAGCGGTAAGGCGTTTTAAACTAAATCTAGATAAGGAAGAAACGGGCTCTACCAAAACAGTCCTTATAGTACATTACTGCAGCGGCCGGCAAGAGAGGCAAGGCATTGGTGGACGAACGTGTGAATGTGGGCCGACGCGACGCCGAGATACGTAAGTCCATCAATGCCTAGTTGAGGCCACGTATTGTATAGTACTTTTCTCAAATAATGCGAGGAAATTAAACTAAGTAGTACAATTCAGAACTTTTATTTGAAAACAATTTTTTCATAGGTTTTCAAATATATTTTTTAGATTTTGGCGGTAACAAGTTTTCTACTACGGCTCTTGTTGCCTCTTGAATTTCAGGCGGCGTTAAAATACTTTCATCACGCTTATTGTCTTCACTTGAACTCTTTTGTCAAATACAAAAGTATTTAAAACCATTGACAAAGTTGACGAACAACTAATAACAATAGCTTTTTACGCACCAAAGTTTTTTTTTTCTATGTGCATAATATTCTATGTTGATAAGTTACCTCTTTGGTCGCCAAGTTGCGGAGTAGAAGATCGTTCCATCTTTAAATTACATGACAAATATGATATTGCATGGTAATTTATTTGGCCGCGTAACACGACAGATATGGTTTTTCATACAACTATTGCCGGCCGCTGCTCGATCAGTACAGCAAGTTCGATTTATCTCGAAGAAGGTTGTCAAAATAATGCTCAAATTTCAAAGCATTTTTGATAACAAAAGCTATAAATAGATGACAGAAGATTTTTGTATAAAGGAGACTTTATCTCCCCTAGCCAGCGAACTCATCGCTACTCATCGCTGACTAAATCCGCTTTTGACCTCAATCTCACCTGATAGTAATTTAAAATGAGGTTGGTGATGATGAGAAAAAAACTAACTCTTCATAAAATATTCCCGGAACACATCACCGTTGGAGCGGCAATATTGGGCGGCAGATTTTATTTGAAGGGTGGTCATTGCTAGCCAAGCGATCTCTGAAGGTGTCCTTAAATATACAGGGTGTAGAGATAATATACATATTTAGAGAGTGCACGAATGTCTTGTCTGTAAAAGTTGATCCCACACCCTTCTACGGATGGAATTACAATTTATGCACAGTAGCAACTCTCCATAGTCCACAAACTTTAGGTTATCTAGACATTGTAAACTAACTTTGACAAAATCCCGTGCGCAGTAGTCTAAACGCGGGTTCGATTCCCGCACGGTACGAAAAATTGCTTCTCTGGGTGATTTTCTGCATTTAAATTCTAGGTTGCAACATGGTATCTCTATGCTTAGTTTGGGGCCATATATAGTTGGTGTGATTGTCCGCGTATTTTATTTATTTACCATAGAATGTGATACTGCAAATAAAAATCAACGCTCTTAGAGACGTCACCAGTAAATACATCCAACCCTAAGGTAAGAAATAGTAACCTGAAGATGGATTACGTAGTTAATGCTGCAAAATGGACGACAGCGGCTTGGGCAGCGACGCGGGGAATCTAGGCCGTTCTCGACATACAAACTCAATACTTTCAATCGTGTCGCGGAAATCGCTGCCCACGCCGCTGTCGCTCTCGCTGTTGCTGTCGCTGCCGTCCAGTTTTCAGCCTAATAAGGGCACTGTACAGTCACGTTTAAGAAAATTTATACACTTCGCAACTTATCCGGTTGTAATAAAGTGTAAAGTCCAATGAAAATGTATACATTATATTAGAAGTGACTATGCACTGGTGTACCAGTTTTGATTTGATTGCCTAGTTATCGAAATTTACAAAAAGGTTCAAACAAGATAACACTGATAAGTTGCATTGGTAATAATGACGTAAGCCTAATTAAAAAATATTTAAACGTCATAGGACACTTATATGTGCATGACAATCTAAGCTTTAACCGATTCATTGCGGCTGTAATTCTTCTAACACACTTCTGCCCGTGGCGGCAGCCAAGATTTTTTCAAGACACCCCGTAGTCACAACCACGTAGACACACGCCACGGTTAAAAATGACGTCTCGGCTCTACCTACACCTATACCTAACGAAAACTACTTATTATTGACGGATAGCCTGAAAGAAATCCAGCAGGGACTAAGGTTGCCTTAAATTAACCACTCTTATTTAATTTGTAGTTAATAATGTATGTATTTGGCTTTGATTGACCATTAATTTTTGATTTAACTCGTGTTTTGTTAACACTGCAATTATGATGACCTACTTAAATACATGCATTAAATTCGAGACGCTGAATACAATCAAAAGCAATTATAAGCTAATTATGAAAACGCTGCAAATTGTGTATTAATTAGTTTTTAAGAATTTTATATCACTGACCGCATAATACCGTAAAAAAACTATAAGCAAAGTATCACGGTAGGTATAACTTGTACATAAACGTAATTTTTTTACAAGTTACACAGTTTTGTTTACTAGGAGAGCAAGGCAACGACCTAATTTTTTTAAAATTTCTCTTAAAAAAATCCTACGATTTTTTTTTAAATGTTTTTTAGATGATATGGCCCAAATTATCGCCCATTTTCATTTCTGCCTCACCCTGTATATTTATCACCCTATAAAGTTTGTGTCGTAAATTACTCAGACAGATCGCTTTCAGTAAATCACGATTAATTTACTACGTAAACAAACCGACAATCGGCTTATTCTTTTAGCACATTCTATTGACTGTACTCTATCAAAGTGAAATTAGATATACTTATTATGTTGATGTCATATCACAGGCATAACAGTATTTATCAGCACTCCGAGGGCGGCTCACGCGGTCATATCGAATCGCTAGTTATCCGAATTGGATTTATTAAACGATCGATAAATGCCAGTATGAAGTCACAAATTAAAACAGTATTCCTTTTCACGGCTTTGTTTATAGTGCAATTTAAAAGTGGCAGTGCAAATGCAAGGTTTCATAAACGATCCATCAAAGATCCGATAGAGTCCATGACTACACCTGAACTTATTACTACATTTGGTTATCCTGCTGAGACGTATTCGGTAAAGACCGAAGATTCATATTTGTTAACGGTACACAGAATACCTTATTCAAATAAAAATGGGTCAGCGACCATTTCAAATCGCACAATTCTGCTTCATCACGGACTGCTGGAAAGTTCGGCTGACTGGGTTTTGACAGGTCCCGAGAAATCCTTAGCATTCATTCTGTCAGACTTGGGTTATGATGTATGGCTGGCTAACGCTAGAGGAAACATTTATTCACGTGCTCACGTTCACCTTGACCCGAATTCAAATGAGTTCTGGGACTTCACATTTAATGAAATTGGCCGATATGATTTGCCTGCTGTCATTGACTTCATTAAAAACTTAAAAGGACCCAATTCCACGCTACATTATATCGGCCATTCAATGGGAACTACTGTTCTGTTTATCCTATTATCTACAAGACCTGAGTACAATGACCGGATTACGGAAGGTATCGCATTGGCACCCGTCGCGTACATGTCGAGAATTCGAAGTCCTCTTAGTCTTTTAGCACCATTTAGTGGAGACATCAAATACCTTCTTGACATTCTTGGATACAAAGAATTTCTACCACAGAATTGGGTAATGAAGTGGCTTTCAAAAGCAATGTGTGAACTAAATTTTTTTGAAGAAGCTATATGCGAGAATGCCATGTTCGTGGTTTGCGGTTATGACCCGAAACAGTTCAATACGACTTTGATGCCGATCGTCCTCGGGCATGATCCGGCTGGTGCATCAACTAAGACAGTAGTTCATTACGCGCAAGAAATTAGAGACGGTGGACGTTTCCAGCAATTTGATTTCGGTTCAGAACGAAATGTTGAGCTTTACAACTCAACGACCCCACCTGAGTATGATCTTAGCAAGATCTCGCTTCCTATAGCTCTGATCAGTGGCAAAAACGATTGGCTATCAAGTGACGTGGACGCTAACAATCTATTTGTAAAGCTACGCAATGGTATCGAACATTACGATGTTCCAGACGATGACTTCAATCACATGGACTTCCTGTTTGGCATTGATGCCCCAACATTAGTATACAACAAGATAATTCAGCTGCTTGGTAAGTGAAGCAATCACCGACAATTTAAAACACTTTTGGATACGAAAACTTGTTGTGGTAATTCTTAACCTATAATATCAAATAAAATTTATCTAAATTAACCGATTATTTTCTTTCCATTTCGAATTTTTAGTACACACATAGATTCCTATTTCCGTTCAGTTTAATGAGAATAGCGAGGTGATGGAATGTTACTTATATTCCTATCGAGAAAAGAACGTACCTACACGTTACTCTTTTGTAGTAAATTGCAATTATTATTGTATGATTTTATTTTATGTGTGAATGAACTTAGTCGTGGATTGGCTTCTATCATACATTAATGAAATATCATTGTCAAATTGACATTTCATCCACATTGACACTGATATTATGGCAATTTGACAAGTTAAAAGCTACGTCAACTGCCACTAAAATTTCGAAATTACCGTAAATTGTGACATTTACGAATGGCGCTGGGATGCCAGATCATTTTTATTTATTTTCACCAGGGAAAATTAAATATTTTATATCGAAAAAATGGCGGGGCCAAAAGTTATACTTTTCAGACTGATAAATTCATAAAAATATGCTCTTTCAATTCACACAGCTCGTTTAGCTGCCGGAGTCATAAAAAAATTGAAAACCACGATGTATGAAAAAATTGAATAATCCCTTTCTAACCTTACAGGAAGACCGTTACTCCGAGGGTTCGATAGCTCTTGGACTAGCACAGATGTGAATTTACTGACGGAAAACAAGTTATCAGCGAAAAGAATACCATTCAAAATGACAATCGGCGATACGAGTTTTCGTAGAACTATTAATTTACCGAACGAATGCACATTCAAATGACTGTCGGCGATACGAGTGATCGTAGAAATATTAAATGACAAATCGAATGCACGTTCATATGACCATTGGCGATACGACAAATAATAGCAATGATAGCAAATAATCCCCTATAAGTATCTCCTCAAAAGATTCCGTTCTGATAACCAATACCCTGTAAAATTTGTTCTTTATATTAAGTATTTGGTTTTGATAAGCAATATTTTGATATCCTGCCATTCTTATCAAAAGTATTAGAACGCCTTGTTCATAATCAGTTAAACTCTTTCCTCATAAAAAATCAATTATTAAATTCACTCCAATCCAGCTTTAAAACTGGACACAGCACAGTGACGGCACTGGTAAAGATAACATGATGTAGGTACGCATGGCTATGGAGTCTAAGCAGTTAACAGTGTCAACTCTCCTCGATTTTAGCAATGCTTTCAACACTGTTCCATGACTTTTCCATACTGTTGCAGCTTCTCAGTTTTCTTAACATATCTCCATCAGTAGTTGGCTGGTTTCACTCTTACTTGTGTGGTCGTCGGCTACGTATAGTAGTTGAAGACACTATTTCGCTTTGGTGCAACATCGAAGCTGGCATCCCTCAAGAAGGCGTGTTGTCTCCTCTCCTTTTTTCCATTTTTATCAATTCTATAACTAATAATTTAACTTCTTCTTACCATATGTATGCAGACGATCTTCAAATATACACTCATACTAGACTTGAAAATCTGTCACAAGCCATTACGAGTATAAATAACGACCTCGATAAAATTTCTTCCTGGAGTAAGAGCCACGGGCTGACTGTAAACCCAGCTAAAACACAGACTATCATAATTGGCAGCCCAAAACAAACTAGCCAAATTGACTGGACTTTATGCCCACGTATTATGGTAGATGGAGTCACAGTTGAATTTAGCAACTCTGTTAAAAATCTTGGAGTATTTTTTGAAACCAATCTTACCTGGAAAACGCAAATCAATGCAGTGAGCAGGAAGATTTTTGCAGCTACATTTTCTTTAAACGTTTGCGCAATCTCCTACCAACCCCCACCAAAATTTCTATTGCACGGTCCTTATTCTTTCCTATCCTTGACTACGCGGACACTTGCTATCTCGATATCACACAAGACCTACTTAATAAACTTGAGCGGCTTCAAAATCTATGCATAAGGTTCATATATAATCTACGTAAATACGACCATATTTCCGAATATCGCACTAGGCTCAAGTGGCTTCCAATTCGTTTTCGCCGGAATACTCACCTTCTTTGTCTGATATATCGTATACTGCTCAATTCTGGTGCACCAAGCTATTTAAAAACCAGATTTTCATATCGCTACACGCATCACGACAGACAGCTTCGATCAACAGACAACTTTATGCTATCCACAGCTGTACATAAAACAGAATTCTATAATAAATCTTTTACGGTTTCAGCTGTGTCACTGTGGAACGAACTGCCTCTGGAAATAAAAAAAGCTCAAACAATTCAGCAATTCAAAAAGCTAGTCAAATCAGATTTCCATGCAAAATCTATCTTGTAACTTGTTTTTATTTAGTATATTTTTTATCTTATGTGTGTATTATATGGGATTTATATATGTATGTATTTAAATAGTATTATGTATTTATATATCCGTGTAAGGTCGGGCGAGACTAGCCCTACCGCCCCTGGATAAGCGTCTCGTAAAAGACCTATCTATAATATTTTTTTAAAAGAATACTTGGGGTATGATCTACAATCAAAACAGAAACAAAAAATATAGTTTTTAGAATTTTTGTCTGTTTGTCTGTTTGTCTTTCCGGGATAAACTCAAAAAGTACTGCATGGATTTACTTCAAATTTGGCATAAAGATAGTTAAGAAGTCGGGTCAACATATAGGCTACATATTATCACGCTAGCAGTGTTATAATCGTAGGTGCGTTTGGTGCTGCATAGCGTTCACGCAGACGACGTCGCGGGCAGCAGCTAGTATATCTATAATATGTATATATCTATACATTATACATATAGATAGTTATATCTATGTAGTTATAAGTTAACTTTTTTTTTAAACTAAGGTAATTGTCCTTATCTTGTTAAAAGGTTGCCTGTAAGAGATCATCTTTTGATGATAAGGCCGCCAATTGTACTCTATCGTATTGTTACAAACTTATCCAGTAAATATTGTATGTACAATAAAGAATAAATAATTATTGCCCGAATCGTTCGCCGGTTTCTTCCTCTCTTGCCCTGATACCCGACCGACTGGTCTGATTGTCGGGTCTTTTCCTTCGGCGAAAAAGGCGTGTAGTCGATAATAATAATAATAATATTTTATGGGCTTTTTTTAGTTTACTCTTCATTAACACTGCAATTATGATGATCTACTTAAATACGTGCATTAAAATCGAGACGCTGAATACAATCAAAAGCAATTATAAGCTGATTACGAAACCGCTGCAAATCATGTATTAACCATCGTTTTGTTTACAAGGAAGGCAAAGCAGCGACCCTGCGTAAAAAAGTCCTGTAAAAAATTCAAACGCCAATTTTAATTATTTTTTTATGTTTCTCGTCGCTGATATGGCCCAAATTTTCGATTAGTTTCGTTTGTGCCTCACCCTGTATATTTATCACCCTATAAATTTTGTGTCGTAAATTACTCGGATTAATTTACTATGTAAACAAACCGACAATCTGCTTATTCTTTTGCCACATTCCATTGACTGTGTACTCTATCAAAGTGAAATTAGATATACTTACTTAGTATGTTGATGTCATATGCACAAGCATAACAGTATTTATCCGCACTCCGAGGGTGGCTAACGCGTTCATACGGATTCTGCTAGATATCCGAATTGGATTTAATAAGCGATCCATCAATGCCAGTATGAAGTTACAAATCAAAACAGTTTTCCTTCTCACGGCTTTGTTTATAGTGCAGTTTAAAAGTGGCAGTGCAAATGCAAAGTTTCATAAACGATCCATCAAAGATCCGATAGAGTCCATGGCTACACCTCAACTAATCACTACATTTGGTTATCCTGCTGAGACGTATTCGGTAAGGACTGAAGATTCATATTTGTTAACGGTACACAGAATACCTTATTCAAATAAAAATGGGTCAGCGACCATTTCGAATCGCACAATTCTGCTTCATCACGGACTATTGGACAGTTCAGCTGACTGGGTTTTGACAGGTCCCAACAAATCCTTAGCGTTAATTCTGTCAGACTTGGGTTATGACGTATGGCTGGCTAACGCTAGAGGAAACATTTATTCACGGGCTCACGTTCACCTTGACCCGAATTCAAATGAGTTCTGGGACTTCACATTTAATGAAATTGGCCGATATGATTTACCCGCTGTCATTGACTTCATCAAAAACTTAAAAGGACCCAATTCCACGCTACATTATATCGGCCATTCAATGGGAACCACTGTACTGTTTATCTTATTATCCACAAGACCTGAGTACAATGACCGGATTACGAAAGGTATCGCATTGGCACCCGTCGCGTACATGTCGAGAATTCGAAGTCCTCTTCGTCTTTTTGGACCATTCAGTGGAGATATACAATACCTTTCTGACCTTCTTGGATACAAAGAATTTCTACCACAGAATCGAGTAATGAAGTGGCTTTCTAAAGAAATGTGTGAACTAAATTTGTTTGAAGAAGTCATATGCGAGAATGCCTTGTTTGTGGTTTGCGGTTATAACCCGAAACAGTTCAATGCGACTTTGATGCCGATCATCCTTGGCCATATTCCGGCTGGTGCATCAACTAAGACAGTAATACATTACGCGCAAGAAATTAGAGACAGTGGGCGTTTCCAGCACTTTGATTTCGGTTCAGAACGAAATGTTGAGCTGTACAACTCAACGACCCCACTTGAGTATGATCTTAGCAAGATCTCGCTTCCTATAGCTCTGATCAGTGGCAAAAACGATTGGCTATCAAGTGATGAGGACGCTAACAATCTATTCGTAAAGCTACGTAATGGTATCGAACATTACATTGTTCCAGACGATGATTTCAATCACATTGACTTTCTGTATGGTATTGATGCCCCTGCATTAGTATACAACAAAATAATTCAGCTGCTCGCTGCTTAAGTGAAGCAATAACCGACAATTTTAAAATACTTTTTGGGAACAAAAAGCTGTACCTAGTGTTAATGAAGCCTATTAGTATTCAATACAATTATTCAAATTAACCGATTATTTTCATTATTAAGTATTTTAAATGTAATAATATTTACCTTATTTAGTTTAACCTAGTTATTACCTAAGTTTTTTTTTGTTATTACCTAGTACTTCCGATTAGTTATTTTAACATAGGTTCTTCTTTTTTTTTTTGTTTTTGGCACAATTTACCATGTTTTTATTATTTATGCTTGATTTGTCTTAAATAACTTGTCTTTATTTTAAAAATAATCCAGTTTTTAGGGTTTCCAACCAAAGAGTAAAATGAGACCTTTTGACTAAGGCTCCTAGGGTGATAACTCTTAAACTATATGTCCGAGATCAGTGATTATTTCATCTAATTGTTAAGCAATTTATATACAGGGTTGATTTGTAGTCACCGGCCAAATTTTTTTACACAATAAGTATCATTTATAGAAACGATTTTTGCAATTAAAAATCCGCTAACATATTAAGCAAACCATGGTTACTCTAAATTACCTTTAAAATAAAAGCCACAACGCGCTACTACAAAACATATTGTAGTACTACGTCGTAGTATTATCAATGAAATGCCGCTTCGTAGTAGGTATGTTCATCAACAGCGACTATTTTTTTAAAGTTTGTGGTTCCATATTTCTACTTTTTTGTACTGAGCGACGCTAAAATAAATATGCATGTATGTTTATATCGTATCAAAGAAACTAACATTTAAATTTGGCTGGTGACTTCAAATCAACTCTGTATTTTGAATACTCTTAGAAAAACATGAAATAACGGTGTAGCTTTGCACAATTTTGGATCAAATACTATAAAAAATCAATATTGTCCCTTTGGCAATTACAAAAACAGTTGTCAGCCTGTTTTTTAACGCTTTTAATTTCTTTACACCCTTATTGTCTTTAAAATAACCCTAATATTGCACCCCTTTAAGACGTAGAAATTGAATAGCCAAAGTTTCAGAAATAATTGTAAATTTTCTTATACCAAAAATTACAGTTTCTGCACACTAGAATTTGAATGATTTTCGTCGCTAAAATTAATTATAGTTACTGGTCATTTTATTACTATATCCTGGAACACACTGTAAATAAATTAATTTATACTCAAAAATCTATACTAATATATAAAGCTGAAGAGTTTGTTTTTTTGTTTGTTAGAACGCGCTAATCTCAGATACTACAAGTGGGATTTGAAAAATTATTTTTGCATTTGATAGCCCAACTCTTGAGAAAGGTTATAACGCTATATTTTATGCCGAAATTCTCACGGGATCAAAAGTTACGCGGGTAAACCGTTTGCGGTGGCTAGTTTTATAATATTTAGTAATTTATACATATTATTTTTATTCTTACAAGTTAAACGCTTTACCTTAGTTTAAGTTTGTGATATCTTTTATATTTGTTTTCGGTTGCCTGGTATAAATCGTTTATAAGGCCGCCTAAATTATCATTTCTTTTTTTGTTATTGTGAATATCATTAGTTTAAGTTTCATGGCAATAAAGAGCATTTATTAGGAATATTATTCTTATATCATGTAAGTATAATTTGTGGTATGAAGAACCAGTTCTTTCAAGCCTGTTTGCTGTCATATTCAACCTCATGCGAACTTCACATCAGGTAGGACGGAGGACAACGGGGTCAGTGACGAATAAAAAAACCTTTTCATAAATTATTTGTCAGATATGGAGATTGTTCGTATAGTTTCACAAACTTGCGGTGACGGAGTAGCATGAGAAATCAAACTTATGCACAGACATACATCTAATAATAAATAAATAAATAAATATTTCTGACGCTCACACAACACTATCTAGCCCAAATTAAGTTTCTTAAAGAACTTGTGTTATGGATACTAGATAATTGATATACTTACTTAAGAAATATATATTATAAACATACATATTGATTAAATACATATTTTTTATTAGAATAAACTTAAATAAACATATAAACATCCATGACTTAACGGCTAATATCTGTGTTCATCACACATATATCAGCCGCCGCCGGGATTCGAACTCAGGACCTCTGGCATACGAAGCAATGTATGTTACCGCTACACCAGCCGGTCGTCAAGATAGATAACGCAAGTGTCACGATGTGTTGAAAAGAATCGTGCCGACTTTTTAACACCTACTGTGACGTCACAGCTGATATTTAGTGATGAGAAATAAAGACCGATTCTAAGACACCGATGCCGCCGATGACATAAATTATTAAGAAGGATATCAATATTGTGATATCAATTTTCTGACAGAATCTAGCGGCGACCAACCTTGAAGCTTGGCCGGGGTTCGGACACGCGAAGTAAATTCATTTGCGTTACCTATGTAGATGTATGTCTGTATACTTATGCCTATAATAATAAATATTAGATTACACAAATTGATAGGTCCCGGGAACTCAAAAATTAGCTTATGTATAGACCACACAATTCTAGTTTCCACCACGGAGGAAATATATAGAGGAGCTGCCCTATTCAGTTTTTTCTAGGGATTCAAGTGAAGCCTACGCGCGGGGTGCGGGAGGGGTAAGCGGTGGGTTATGGCCAATCATAGCCAGACAGGCGATGGCATTAGTCACCTAGTAGCGAGTAGTAAAAACCGGTTGAAACATAAGGTTAAAATATTCACATGATCATCAAAAAAGTACCGCTGACCATTCATTTCTCACGACGACTTCCGTGCTTTGGAGGGCACGTTAAGCAGTCGGTCGTGGTGCTGTATACTTGTATACAGTAGTCGTTAGGGTTTGTCGGAAGCCATTTCGGCGCCCTGAAAATTCTGACATTCACCACCCAGCACTGGGACAGCTTGGTGGATTATGGTTTATACCTCCTCGTCACCCAGGGGAGAGGCTCATGCCCTGCAGTGGGCTTATTACAAAGAGCTGTGATGATGATGATGACGGTCGGTACAAGGATGAGAGACCGCCGATTATTCAACTTCAGGGCGATTTTT
Source organism: Stenoptilia bipunctidactyla (assembly GCA_944452665.1). Classification (NCBI taxonomy): domain Eukaryota; kingdom Metazoa; phylum Arthropoda; class Insecta; order Lepidoptera; family Pterophoridae; genus Stenoptilia; species Stenoptilia bipunctidactyla. Next base: position 13,144,097 of record OX101739.1, read on the forward strand.
GTGCTTCAGAGAACACAATCGGTTCCTAGCTCTGTATACGTAACCGACAGGGTTAGCCGTGAGCTATTTGCGGCGACCTTGAAAATTCTGCAAGAACTATAAAAAACACTCGACCTGCCTTTTGGTTTATGGCCTAAAACCTTTTCGCCTTCCGAGAGACTCTTCGTCCTGTAGTGGGCTCATACATAACAGAGTTGCAATGATGATGAATCTGATGAAATATTACTACTATTCGAGTGAAGATCGAATATAAAACTATCAAGTTTTTGTAGGGAAGTACTGAAATTTCTATTTTTTTGTTGTGTGTGTGTCAATAAATTTCTCATTCATTCATTCACTCATTCAAATTTGATAGCATAGTGTCGAACACGGAGGAAATATATAGAGGAGCTGCCCTATTCAGTTTTTTCTAGGGACTCAAGTGAAGCCTACGCGCGGAGTGCGGGAGGGGTATGCGGTGGGTTATGGCCAATCATAGCCAAACAGGCGATGGCATTAGTCACCTAGTAGCGAGTAGTAAAAACCGGTTGAAACATAAGGTTAAAATATTCACATGATCATCAAAAAAGTACAGCTATACTTTACTAGGTGGCTCTAGTTTTTTAACGAAATTTCATACGTTCCAAATCTGTCAGAAAAAACCGCGAAATAAAAGTATTTCTACTTGACGCTAGATAGCGCAACATTTTTCCGCGGCATAAAAATCACCTAGGCAACAAATAACAATCTGGAATTTTGGACACAAATAATTGGAAAACAAACAATTTGTAAAAAATAATTATGAATGAAATTATCTTCAGTGTAAGTTCATTTTATTTAGATTGTCAATGTAATTCCTTTATAAAAGTATAGAAAACTAAATTTTACATCGAGACACAATGGAGGATTTTTTTTTTTAAATATCTACGCGTGTACATACTTCACAGAAGTCAGCGACGAACTGACGCCAGTGCCTCTAGCGAGGAATAGCTTGAACTAAAAGCTGCGTGACGTCAGGACAACCCAAATTGAAGCTGTGCAACTTTGCTAACAGCAGCTCTACTATGTATCTGCTTTGTGGTTTCCACCCATATCTGAGCTAGAACGTTGTTGACCAAACAGGCTCCACTTAGACTCGAAGCAAAGACTTCTTGGAACAATCAAGGAACACGACTAATACGCCACGGAATAGCAGTTCCAGAAACTGCTAGTAGACGCCACTTAATTAAAACACATCTTCAATAAATAATTGCTTTTAATTAAATAACAATAAATAACAAAAATCATCTTTTTCATAAAACACGAACAAATCTGTCACTAAATCTATTGCCAATAAATATTTCAGGAATGTGACTTAATATTAAAATTTAATCTTCAACTTACGTATTACCAAAAATTAAGGACGATTTGCACAACGATTCTTTTGACATTTATGTAGGTAATAAAGGTGTCCTTTAAAGCATTTAACCATCTTATCACGATTAGCGTCTTGTATAAATATTAAGCCCGTCAATACGTTGAGTGAACTTTCAAAATTAATTTCGCCAAAGAGAAAATTAACGCCGATTTAAAATAAAACAATCTCTAATCTGATGCCACTCTGAAGCTAAAATCTAATTATAATCTAAAATTAAGTTTAACAGTTGTGACCAATTTTGACGGCGCGATTTACAAATTGATATAAATACGGCATAAAGAGAAGCTAAATGTTTAGGAAGCTAATCGCTCTTGGCTAAATGCTATTTATTATCTTGTATTTAAAATTGAACTTGGACAAATCACCCTTAATATATTTTTTTATTTAGCTATTAAGTTAATTTCTTACAGCGACTTGTGTGTGTTTGAGCGGCGCTCCCACATGGTTACCTCTGATTTCATGGTGTAAATTAGTATGGTAAATATCTCCACCCAACTCGTCCATTTCTGCTATGGGCTCTTTGCTAACCTGATTGGCAACATCCAGCATTTCTTTTTTCACCTTTTTTTCGATTTTCTAGACAAAAGAAACGAAAAAGGTTGTAAGTATCTTGGGAACGGGAAAACGGACAATGGCTTCCAATGGCTTTAAACAGTATTCTTAAAGCTATTAATTCTAAGGCGATCTAAAGCAATATTATTGAAAAGTATATTACTCTACTACTCAGTAGAATCAGTGGGTGATATAATCCGGCCAATTTCGACCACGGTGACTGTCTTCAACTCGGGTCGCATGTGGTTTATGTAGCCAATTTTGTTTGTAAACGCCCTCAGCCCTAAAAGTCATGAGAGGACACCGTTCACATAATTATAGCTAATAGCCGCAGGTGGTCGGGCTTTCAGCTCGTCGCCTCTGGCATCCCGCACTTAGAGCCACCGGTTTTCAGAAGCTAGGACGCTAGATTCAACATTGTAAATAACTTATTTGCAATATTCTATATACACATTAGGATTATTTTATATAGGTAATTTAGGATTATTTTGTATGCGCCAGATATGTCTAAGCCACAGGCAGTCAGGGAAGAGTTTTGAGATAATGTAAGAGATGTGCTTGGAACTGTTGTACCAGCTTTTTAATAAGTGTTGGCGGTCTGGCCGTGTTGCAGGCGACTGATGCAAGGCCGTTATTGTGCCACTTTATAAAGGAAAGGGGTCACAGCAGGAATGCAAAAACTTCCGTGGCTCAAATCCTTTTGAGTGTTGTAGGCAAAATGTATGCAAAGATATTGATGAATGAAACCGAAAGCAAGATCTGGGATGTGCAAGCGGGATTTCAAAAGGGGATGGGATGCACAGATCAAGTCTTTGCCTTAAGATCAGTAACCAAGAAGGTTCTGGCTAAACACCGAAAGGTTTTCTGCTGCTTCATTGACTTGGAAAAAGCGTATGACAGTGTGATGAGGAATGAACTGTGGTCAACTCTATCCGAGTTTAGGGTGGACAGTGACTTGGTACGGGCACTCAAATCCTTATATAAGGACTCGAGTGCCTGTGTCAGGTTGAATGATGACTACACAGAATGGTTTAGCATAGATTGCGGTGTTAGACAGGGCTGTGTGGCGTCTCCATGGCTGTTTAACCTATTCATGGATAGCTGTTTGAAAGATCTGAAAGAGTCTGAATGGGGTTTAAAAATGAATGAAAAAGTGATCAAAACTCTGCTTTACGCCGACGACCAGGTTCTACTTGAATCATCAGCGTCGGAATTGCAACAAATGGTCACTGTGATGCATAAGTCGTTTAAGAGAAAAGGTGTGAAAGTGAATGTTGGAAAGACGAAAGTTATGGTTATGGAGAGGAGTGAAGATATGACGGAATGCAATATTATGATAGGGGACGAAAAAGTGGAACAAGTGAAAGAGTTTGTTTACTTGGGGTCCTTGTTTACAAGAGATGGGAAGTATGACGATGATATTGAAAAGAGGGTAAAAGCTAGAAATTGTGTTAATGGCGCCATATACTCGATAATGGCAAGCAAAACTCCTAATAAGGCTCGTCTTGCCGTACTTGAGGGAGTTTTGGCGCCAACGCTTATTATGGTAGTGAATCTTGGGTGTGGCAGAAGAGACATGAGAGCAAGATTAATGCTGTGGAGATGAGAGCTTTGAGGAGTATGTGTGGATTAAAATTGAGTGAAAGGGGGCGCAATAGTGAAATAAGAAAGAAATGCGGATTGAAATAAGATGTAGTTACTAAGATTGAAAAGGGTATGCTACGGTGGTTTGGACATTTGGAAAGGATGAGTGAAAGTAAATTTACGAAAGGTGTACAGAGCAAGAATGGATGGTGCTGTCGGAAGGGGCCGTCCGTTCTTAAAAAGGGCCAAGTCAAAAGTACTCGTAACCGGCGATCATGTATGAAAAGATTAATGAGCGTGGAGAAAGCGAAAGAGGAATGTCTGGATCGAAGCAATTGGTGTTCCCTTGTCCCTGCCTACCCCAAAGGGAGACAGGCGTGAGGTTATGTATGTATGTATGGTATGTTTTTGACAAAAAATATATTTCAGATTATATTTTTATAACTTTTAAAATTAACGATTTCTCTAACTTTGAAGGATCATCATTAAACTTTCTACACTTAACTTTCTATACTTATGCACAGGTTGTTAAGAAACAAATTAATTTAATGGTCTCCCATTTAATAATATTCTAAAATTGAGCGTCTTTTAACACCCCAAAATGGATACCTACACCAAAAACGTTTTTAAATGGAAATTTTGGATTAATAAAAAATCTGATGTTTCGGTGAACGCCATGATTACGACGACGGTATTGTAAAAATCCTGTTTCTAAAGTAAAAGAAAATTGTAATTAATTATAGACTGCGTTACGTACTTTGTGAAAACCTGAATTTTTGAATCGACTAACCTTCAACTGTTTAGCTGTAGCAAGCTCGCTCTCTATGAGCTTAGCTTTAAAAGATGCAATTGGATCTCTAGTTTTTCTGACTTCTGCCACTTCTTCTCGACTACGGTACGAAATACCAGGGTCAGACATCGAATGCCCAAAGTATCTGTAGGTTTCGGTCTCCAATACCAGTGGGCCTGCAGAAAATAAAATAAGAATTACCACGACAGACTTACTGATTCGTCTCAAAATATGTGTCTCAAAATATGTGTGGGCTTTTGATGAAACCACAGTGGTTCGGAGGAACTGAATAAGTTTTTATTTCTTTAAATGTTACAATGTTTCTTCTTAATATTAATGTTAGGTAGTGTGTTCGCTACGACGTCCGGATGATCAAGCTCGATACATTAAAGTTACATTGACAGTGTGTCACTCATTGACATTGATGTTGACATTTACATTTGCGTTCTACTACAATATGTGTTTGTTCCTTATTTTCTGACACATTTAAACATTATCCTAACGTTTAGGGATTTATCACCCAATATCACCTTTGAATTTTGCTCCGGCAATGTTTTATGAAGAGCCAGTGCCTTCTAAAGCACGAGTGCTTTAATCTTAAACCTCCTTGTCACTTACCAGGCGTGATGTCAGGCAACTCGGGCTTAGGTACTGATAAAAAATACACAGAAACATAAATTTTAAAACGTCTTCTATTTGATGTAAAATTTAACCATTATTTAACCTTTGTTCGACGTAACCCAATCAACAGCAAACCGTGTTGCCTCCCTGACAGTCAATATATCCATGCCATCTACCCAAATACCAGGCACGTAGTCGCCACGCGTGTAGAATTCGTTTACCGCAGAAGACCGGCTTGAAGCCGTCCCCATGCCTGAAATAATATTAAATCTTTAAGGATTTCTTCTGTGCTTTGGCGGGTACGTTAAGAAGTTGGTCACGGGTGTTGTATAAGTACTTAAACAGTCATTACGTTCATAGGCGTTAGGGTACTTCGTAAGCCATTTGGACGCCCTGGAAATTCTGAAGTCTACCAACCAGCACTAGGCCAGCGTGGTACAAAGCCTAAAACTCCTTTTCACTCTGCGGAAAGACTCCTGGCCCTTCTGCATATCACCGCTATAAAACTAACTTTCAACCGACTTCCAAAAAAGGAGAAGGTTCGCAATTCGTCTGTATGTTTTTTTTTGTCCTTGTTACTCAATATTTTGGACATTTATGAATCGATGTTAAAAATTCTTATCTCATATGATAGAGAATACTTCATAGTTGGTTCCATATAAATTTCATCAAAATCGGTTGAGTACCTACTTCATTGAAAAGGGGAATGCCCACTCTTCCTTAGAGAAAATGCCCAGTTCCAAGCGACTTGGCTTATTGTTATAATGACTCTAAGACATTTTAGCATTAGTAATAATAGAAAATCATTTCAAATAAAGTATACGTTCATGAGATATTACGTCTTTATTTTTACAATTGATTAATTTCCCAACACTACATTTCATACCACAGAATGTGTTTTATTATTTAAAAAAATAAATAAATTGCATATTAGCAGTGCATTAGGCACTAAACATTGCTTGAGACAATAGTTTCTTTAATGATTTTTTAACTTTTTATGATAAATAATGATTCACAATATATACACAACACAAACGAAATGGCTGACTGACTGAGACTGAATGACTGACAGTGAGTGAGTGATGTACCAGACAATCGAAGTTCTCATCAATCGATTTAAACAGATTTCTCGATTCGATCTATCATTTATTTATTTGTTCATTTAAATACTAGAAAAATATATTTCTAGGTGATTTTTTTATAAATTCTTTTACATATTCTTTACAGTAAGTAGCCAGCTGTAACAAACTTTTTTAATATAATAGAACGAATGATCGTATGATATTTAAAAACTGTATATAAAAAAACGACCACAATTAATAAAGGTAATTTATATAATGATATGCATATAGATCATTTAAAAAAAAAACAGTTTTAATAATCGATTACTTTGTTTGATGTAACAAATAATCTTTCGTTCAAAGTTTTGACGTGAAGTCGGTTTTTTTAATGCTCTGCATTCATTGATTATTAAAATTCTCATTGCTTAATGTCCGGCATGTAAATATTAACTTAATTGTAACAGGACAAGAAGTGAGCCCTGTAAATTCAACAGTATTCCTTGGCATAACCCTAGACGCACGACTACAATGGGGACCACATATAGAAAGGTTGGCGAGAGAGTTCTGCAGCATATGCCATCAAAAAGATGCGAAATATCTCTAATGAAACTACTGTGCGATTGGTTTATTTTGGTTATTTTCATAGCTAATTACGACATAAGGCATTCTCCTCTGGAGAAATGCCGCCGATATTAAAACTATCTTTGTGCTGCAGAAACGGGCTATTCGCGCAATCTACAAACTTAATTCCAGAGCGACACTTAGAAAAAAGTTTAAAGAAATAAATATTCTTACGTTTGCTTCACAATATAGCTTTGACAATCTTATATTTGTAAAAAAGATCTAAAACACGTGTCATAGAAAATGTGAATTACAGAATGTTAAACTAGAAATAAGTATAAGCTAGCCGGCTATGATAGTAGACTTCATAAAGTCACTAACTCATTTATGAGTCAATGCATACGTTTTTATAGTAAGATTTCCACAAATATTCAAGACTTACCACTTGATAAATGTAAAGAAACTATTAAACAAAAATTGTGTAGCAAGGGCTTTTATACAATATCTGAATATATGGACGATAAAAGTATTTGGTTGTAAATTGTTTTTCAAAAGTTCTCAATCTCCAACTCCAACTCCATCTCCTTCTTATCCAACGCCATCTCCATCTCCTTCTTGACAACAGCAAGAACTTTATGCTCCCTCAGGCGGCATGGCTAGCGGTGGCGTCAGGTGTAAAATATGGTTGAGGATTATGATGGCTTGCGTTATACTCGTGAACGGGTGCTGCTAGCGGTGCCAGGTCGTTTTGCTAATTACTTTATGACTGTTACTTTTTTGAATTTTACTCTGACTTCCCCATCTCCATGTCCACGTCCGTATCTGTGTCCTGTCTGTGTCCACGACTATCTTAATCTCCATCCACATTATCTGGATTCTCTTTCACCTCTATCGCTACGTCTATCTATACTTCCATCTTTACCTCTATATCTTTGTCTACGTTTCTGTCCAGTACTTGATTACCTAATGTATAAATATAATAGTAGACTCCAGAAGATCACCAACTCATTCATGGGTCAATGTGTACGCTTTTATAATAAAATATTAAATAAAACACTTTTTAACCGGATTTATCGCGAGCGACCACGGGGTCTGCAAAGACACCGAAACGTCGAGTCAAAATTTAAAATGTCAATATACGCGATAAATCCGGTTAAAAAGTGTTTTATTTAATAGTATGAATCGCGAAAACTTAAGACAATATTATAATAAAATTCCAAAATATTTAAGATTAACCCTTCGCTCGATAGATTTAAGGATAAGTGTTATGTGAAAAGGTTACTATAAGATATCCGGATGCGAGAAGATGGGATTCCCTGGCTGCAAATTGTTAATGTGTATTTTTTTTAATTTTTTTAAAGATGATTGCTGTTGAGTTTCTTGCCACTTCTTCTCAACAGATCGACTTTCCGAAGTGGTGGTGGATTCAGTTCAATTTGTAAATTGTTTGACTCATTTCAAATGTATTTAAATACTTACGAAATAAAGAATTTAAGTGATGTAATAAAATATCGCGCTTTTGAAATACAGTGTGTTAGGGTTTGGTTTTTCTATAGATACTTCACGCACGTATTGTACGCTAAATTTCATCGACAAAATACTACACAAAAGAGGGTCACACCACTCACCCCTCACACAAAAAAATATTCTAACTCTAGTTATTTACTTGATTACACATGGCCTTTTCAAAAAATTTCGATGAAGTTGATAACAGTGCTATACAGTTAATAACAGTGATAAGTTGATATCGAAATTTATTAAGATCTGACTGAGTTTTTCTTATGGATAGGTTTTAATAAGAACTGTTCTAATAAATCTGGATAGTTGGGTGTTTACCATTGTGGTGAAAAGATTGGCCATCCTAGACACTGCGTTACTAACACCAAGCCTCCCGACTCCGATCCATCTAAGGCTAGGATAGAGCTGTGGTCGAAGAAATATCTATCTGAACACCCGTATATCCCTATTGCGGAAAAGCTGCCCCCGGGTAACGACCAACCCTGGGCCACATGGAAGTAGTTAAATAGACTTCGGTCAGATGTTGGTAGGTGCAAGGAATTTAGGACTAGATGGGGCTTCTGCACGGATGACAAGTGTGACTGCGGGTCAACGCAATCTATGGCGCACTTGTTGTCTTGTCCTATCTCTCCTACTTCCTACACCCACAGAAACCTATGTGAGGCAAATGGGAATGTCCTTATAATAGCCAAGCACTGGGCTAAAACACTGTAAAATTTTTTTACCACTGACTCGAGAAGAAGAAGTATAAATCTGGAGAAGTTTCTCGTTCAAAATATTGATTTATAAGAAAACAGTAAGGTATACAATGTCCTTCAGCACAGTATTTTATTAATCTTAGTGGGAGGTCTCTAGTCATGGCTTATTTTTATTGTATAATCTTGAGTATTTCACTAGCGGTGACAGGCGCTAAAAACATTGTATTTGGTTGGGATGTTAATGTGCCAGGCGGCGAATATACAAAGGCTATACTATTTGAGTCACGAGTCAGACTCTAATAGAGGAGCTTTTGTTTATGCATATTACACGACAATACCTAATCGAACTCAGTAAAAAAATTGACTGAAATGGATTAGCTTTTGCTCTTGTAATTTTCAAAGAAATGCAATGACAAAACCTAGTACTGTATAATACATATTCACTCAAATAGATAAGCTTTTGTCAAGATGAAAAGTAGGCATATCTTTGTTTGATATACATTGCGATGAAAGAGATAAGCTACGAGAAGGGCTCCCGCACCGGAAGGCGGAATCAGTACGGTTAGGTGCGACGACGAGCGCAGCGAGGAGGAGCATGTTAGGTTGCATATAGTTATACACGTGCGCGAGACGAGCGAGCGAAGCTAGCGGTGCCGCGGCAGCGGCCGGCGAAGCGCCATAAACCTGGTCAGCTATTATAGTCAACCCTGGACAATCCCGACATGGTCAAAATTCAAACGTTAAGTCATCAAAATAACGATGGTCATACATAATGCATGCACATTTTATTTCTATCTTTGAAAATTAGAACAATTGCCATTTAAGTATCAAATTGAAGCCAACGATCGGTAAATATCGATATCAAATGGGATAGCTTTTGTTGCTGCAATGTTCAATTGAAGTTATCTCACAAAGTCTACACGACTTCGGTCAATTTCTGTACTAGAATGGATTAGGGTTTGGGCAAGTTTTTGTCATACAAAAGCTAAGCCAGTTCAGTTTGCACTTTCACTCTAATGGTATAGCTTTTGTAAATACGCTGCCAGGCGGAGATTTTAGGATTTATCAAAGCTGATGTTTTGCCCAATGGAAACAAAAAGGCGTTGCAACTTGTTTCTGATCTGACACTATCTGGTTGTTTATTTTTAGCTGTATGTTGTTTTTGTTCAAATTTATACATTTATTTGTTGGCTGTTCAAATTTTTACATTTATATGTTTACATGTTAGGTTGCATATAGTTATATATACGTGGCCAGGTCGGCTATCATAGTCAACCCTGGACAATCCCGACATGGTCAAAAAAGTCAAGCGTTAAGACATTGAGATAACGATGACTCAAATTCAGTTGCTACAACAAAAAATCAGTGCCAATTTAAATTCAAACAATTCTAAGAACTCAATATAAAGCTGCTACTCAATTAAAATGCTACTTCACTGTAGCTGCCAACTTATTATTTTTCCTACCCATTTTAATTATTCTTAAAACCCTAAATCAGATTTGTTTGTCGCCGTAGTGTTAAATACATGCCTTTTTTTAAGTATTTTGTCGATAAAATTTGGCGTACTGTATGTGGGTGAAGTATAGGAAATCCAAACCCTAACACACTGTATTAAATCCCACTTTTGAAATCCTGAATGGTCCGTACAATCTGGCATCGACGGCAACAGAACAACACACAAACAGAATCTAGTTTTGTCAATACTAAATCACTTACCGTATTTATTATTTTCACAGACATACACTACTGGTAAGTTCCACAATTTAGCGATGTTGAAGGCCTCAAACACCTGACCCTGGTTTGCTGCACCGTCTCCGTACATGGCAAACGCCACGCCACCATCACCTCTGTATTTGTGAGCGAAAGCCAGACCAGTACCCAGTGGCACCTATATCACACAATAAAGGTTAATAAGTTGGCTCATAAATAAATGCCCGAGTCAAACCCAAATGAGCTTATCATATTTATTTAAGAAATAAATTTTCACAGGAACAGGCATGAATAAACAATAACCGATAACCGACTTGTGGGTCACTTTCGAAATTCGAGAACGTGATAGTTTGAGATAATACATGAAAAGAAATAAATATGATAAAAAATAAATATTCATTATTTACTGAGTAAAATAAACCGAAAGTTATAGAATTAATGACGCAACGCGTGGTCACACTACCGTAGGTACCTTATCATGGATGTACGCACTGCGCTATTAACACAGGATAGGTAGGTAGGTGAGTATAGTCGGCTTCACGAATGGTAGCTCACATTCGCTTCAAAATGGCTATCGGCTCTTTCTTTCTTTATTTAACTAATACCTTCTGGCTGAGGATTTAAACAAATAGATCTGAAATGTTGGGGTGAGTGTTGGAAACAACTCAGGCCCTCTGTCACTAATAAGGGTGGAAACAACTTTGTAAAGCTTACGTAAACAAGTAATACCTAGATACAAAGATAGACAACATGCAGCACGACTGTACCTTCTACCTACATTGTTCAAGCTAAAACCTTGTAACGTTTAGGTACTGACGGGTTTGTAGATAACCGAACCTAAGAATCTTAATCCTTAATACTTAGTACCTTCATACTTAAATCCTGACTTAGTTTAGCAAGCGCATACGCACGTAAGTATTCTGCATTTGTGTTATGAGCAGACATACTTAATTCACACACGACGACTGATTACACTGGAAGAAAGCGCAGGGCAGGAAAGAAAGCGGTAATTCAGGACATGCAGACCTGTCGGCGCTTGCGCTTGCACATATTAACTTAAGAACCGGACGCGGACGGCGCGGCGTGACGGGATGACAGACAGAATAATATATAGACAGATGATTGACATACCGTGAAATCTGGCAACTTTGCCATTTTTGGTAGTGTATTAAAATTCAAGAGACGTTATTTAAAAAAAAAAACACTATACACGACTGTTAAGTAAATTTTTTCAATTCTGTATTTTATGAAGGCGTCCTACGTGTTCATGAATTTTAAATATATTTACCAAAAACATAGTAAACAGCCAAAAACAAAATATGGCAAAGATGGCCCTACTGTATGGCAAGTTTGCCAACAGGGTTTTGTATCTCATTATGACAGGCTTTATTATGACCGATTGAAGAAAAACAATCTATAAGGCCTTTACAATTTTAGTGTAGGTGATTCATTACTTTTTTTTTGCAATTACATAATAGAAAGACCAATGTGGTAAAGTTGCTTACCTCAAAATATTTTTTTCATACAAAACTAAGATATGAGGTTAGGGTTGTCCAAAACTGAAAAAACAAATGTATGCACGCACATAATATTCTATCTATCATGGCGCACACACATCTTCTAAAATGTTAATTAGACAACAAAATAATAAATTATAAAATATGTTTATTAAAAAAAAAATGAGAACATATATAGGTAGTAACAATTATCAGGTATTCCTTCATTAGGTTTCTATTCTTATAAATTAAGTGTTCAAACAATATTCTTTCAAACAAAAACAGTCTTCGAAAAATAAAAATAATCAGTTCTGGACTGGAAAATAATCAGTTCTGGACTGGAAAATTATCAGTACCTGAATACCTTATTTTTAAACTCCATAGAAGTTAGTTTTTTTTATAATAATATGGTAAATGGTTATAAATGTTGATTGCCATACAATTTATGATTCTACTAAAACATTGCGGGCGACGTTACACACATAGGCACATAGTTATACCTACTTCTTCAAAAAATTTAAAGTACTTAATCTTGAAAACAAAGTGACAACCCTAGCCCTCAACGAAATATGGTAAAGTTACCAAACCTTGTTTTAACACCGGTATGGTGACATTGCCAACGTAGTTATGGACGAAAATATCTGAAGTTAAATAATTATGACGATTTGATTAGCCACTTTACGCATAAATATAGCTTTACATGAAAATATACATACCTCGTAGCAGTATTTATCAATTTAATTGTAAAAGTTCGGGAGCACTGATTTTGAGGTTAAAACGTGCACGAAATTTGCGTGTTCAAATATATGACAACTGTGGGTCCAGTGCTGCCAAAATGAAATTAGTGCTGCCAGTCGTATATCAACCTTTCTATTAATTAAGGTAGAATTTCAAAAAAAATATCTGCGTCCATGGTATAAGGGATTTTGTAGAAAAAGTCAGCATGTGGCAAAGTCAATGTCCGTTGGCAAAGTTGCCAGATTTCACGGTACCTATATAGATGATTGACATGAAGATGATAGTACAGACGTACCTACCTACTGATTGGTAGCATACGGTGTGGCGGGAACACTACTTTGATCGCGCCGCGATCCGCATGCCAGATCATTCGTCGCGGTTGCCTAATGGAGCGTACACATTGCTTGTAATGGAACCTGTAATGTAATCTACAAAAAAAGTTCCCATGATTTGTACGCCTCTCGAGCGCGAACTGAGCCGCAGTAGAGCGCGCTCGTGGCCTGCTCTAAGCTATCCGTACATTTTCTGTTTTTTGAATAACATCAAAAAATGCTCGATGCTCAATGTGGACGGGCGTTCGCGCGCCCGTTCACATTGCGCGAGCACCGGTCGCGAACAGGAATTGCGCCTGTGTGCGTGAGACTTGCTCCTGTGTAGTGACGCTCGAAGCGCGCTCTACGCTATCCGTGAATTGTCGGTTTTTTGGACAACATCAAAGGGACGCGGATTGCAATTCATATTGAATTATTTTTTATTGTTTTGCATTTCATAAATATTGGATAATTACGAGAGCAACTTCAAAGTGTGATATTTTGTTTGTTAAGTTATCTTAATGATTATGATGTCAAATGAAAGCTCTAGGCATAAAACCAATTTATCCATTTGAATGATGTTAATCAGTTTAATCGTTTAGGAGATAAATTAGAATTAATTTTTATGGTAAAGATGTAAAGAAACCAGAACTTGTAAAGTTTTTGTTTTATCAACTGTAAGCAATTCTCTGCCTTTTCTCCTTTTATAAAATGTGGTGCGCCGCAACCAACGTCTAGATCTTCAGCACTTTTTTTATGAATTGATGATTTATCATTATATATTGATGTAAGTATTTAAAAAACCGACTTCAATAACATTTTTAAATCATTTTTAAAAACTTTAGCTGTGGTGAAACTTCATATATGTAGGGTAACTGGTAGATCACTTTCCAAATGCGAGGACGTGATAGTTCAACATCATACTTACACCACAGTACAGATATCTACAGTAATTCAACTCGGCCGCATCATTGAAATAAATGCCTACAGAGCGCCGCGGTCCGTTCACATGTGATAGGGCTGCCCGCCTTCAGCGTTTAAATTACATTTGCCTACTTTGTGTTTACTTCCATTTAATTTTATGACTGCAAATATACTTTTTTTATATAAACAAATAAAAATCTTTGTAAATTGAATAGGAAGTGTTCAACAAAAATACGTTTTGTGTCAAAAAATCATGTTTACGTTTGAATAACAAATTGGTCTTATAAATTAGCGACCGAAAAATACTTGCGCCTCGACTGAGACGCACGAAAAGATGTATTGTTACATTTTAAAGTATAAAAAATCCGCATATTAATGTAAAGCTCAATCAACAATTGTTTCGGAAATTTGAGATACCTAGTAGAAATTTCGAGAAGCCAATGTTGTATGAACCTATATTTTTAGTTATAATGTGGTAGCTGTAAAGCTATAAACTGAGTTATTTTTAATATTGTTTGATATATCTAGAATATTCTTGTTAAATCTTATGGCCGACGCGGTAAAATCTTATTACCTACGTTGTTCTTGGAACAATTAGATAGATGGTTATATGTCTTATTTTGATTGAAGGTATGTAGGTACCTACTTGATATTGTTTTATCGTGTCGAGTTGTTATGCAGGTTATTACGATAGAAAGGTATTGTGATTATTTCATATTTATAATATTCCAATAGTGTATCTCTAAATAAATGTGAGAGTTAACCTTTATACCTACCTATTGAGAGAAAATGAATAAGTAGGTATCTTGTTTTACGTTTGGATTTAAATCGATTGAATTGTTTCATTTGACAAGAATTATGATTTGTTATAAATCTGTATTTCGAATATGTTTGTTATTAAGTAATAGAAATTCATCTATTAGCGCAAACTTTAGGTATTAAGTATTTAGAAGTTTATGTTCTTTGTGTTTTTTTTTTAGAAATTTGCGTATATTTGGACTAGGTACTTACTACAACTTATAAAAGGTTTTTTGTATTTTGTATAATGTTTGGCGCGATCTCTACCAACTAACTGGTCTTCGCAATCCATGTCTCGTGTGATCTATTAATTTTCTGAAGTCTGGCGGACAGAAAAAAACGCGTGTCGACGGACCGTGCTCGCGACGAAATGCGGAAACATTTTGTCTCAGGATGCTCGCAGTGTATGTTCAGTTCGTGCGAAATACACGTACAAATACACCGAGCGCAGCATCGAGCGCTGGTTATTACATTACAGGTTCGATTACAAGCAATCTGTACGCACCATAAGCCATCGGGAAAAGTGTAGGCAAACTAAAAGTACCTACACTTTATTTATTTATAGCGAATTCTAGTACAAAATTAAGTACCTACCTACTTTTATTACATAATTATGATCAGAATCGAGTACAGAGTGCTCTCCCTCAATATTTAAATTTGTCACCAGCCACACTTTATAATAAGCAACATATAATCGATTTTTTTTCAATTATCGAATGTGAATGTGCTAATGAAAAGAAAGGTTGTTGAAAAAAAAGTTTACAATACAACCATTTGTGTACCGAGGAATTTTGCTCAGGTGCAGTCGGGCAAGCAAGTGATACCAATTTTGATTTGGTTTCCTAGTTATCGCAATTTAGGTACAGCAAGGTTCAACCTTTCCACAGGGTTGCTTTTAACTCACCAGCAATGAGATGTTATTTTCTTTAATACGATATAAACGTACCTGCATATTTATTTTAGTATCGCTCAGTACGAGAAAGGAAAAATATGGCACCACAAAGCTTTTTACAAATAGTCGCTGTTGTTGAAAATAACTACTACAACGTGGCATTTCTTTGTCACACAAAAAGGAATACCCCATTTTTTATGTAGGTAGGTACCTACTTTATTTGCATTATTTAAGTTATAGGAAGGGACCAAACGTGCATGTTATTCCAGTCTATTTGCCAAATTCGTTTCCGACCCTAAAGCACCAGAACCGATGTTCCGATGCCAGGTCACCGCTGCTTATCGGCACTTCCATCCTGAATACAGCATATCTATATCTTGCCGATACATAAGAGCCGTAGAAAGAAGAAGAACTATTGTACAGTGGTCCAAGAAAGTGGTGTATCTGTTTTGATTAAGTTTCCAACGAAATTTACAACAAGTTTCAAAATAGAAGTTGTAGAAGTATTCTGCACTAATCTTTAGTACTTATCTATGAATTGGCAAGCGTAAATCAACCTTAGGGCGGTACCGTATACCATATTTTTTTGGCCGACTGTATCTAAGCACGTTCGCGCATTTCACTATGTTCATTTACCTATGTGCTTTCTGATAGAGCCGTATGAATGTTTCATTATTTATGATACAAAGAAGCAAACATTCAAACCTGCGCTCCGACAATGCCATTGCCACCAAAGAAATTGTCACAGTACATATGCATGGAGCCACCCTTTCCTCTAGAGCAACCGGTTTTTCTTCCCGACAGTTCACCAAGAACGCCCAGAGGACTGACGCCCATTATCCATGTCCAGCCGTGGCATCGATAAGCTGTGATGGACGTATCCTGTTTTCTCATTTCTGCTTTAATGCCAACAGCTACAGCTTCCTGACCTATAAAAATGTATAGTACATTAAAACACGAATCCATGGACAGCTGGATAAAATTGACTTTAACAAGTTGTTCCCAACAGTAGTTCTCATAAAAATTGTGGTGTCAATAAATCTGTGGAATTACCAATCAGTGAAATCACAGGAATAAAATACTATTCCAGCTATGTCCTGATTTCGTGACGCGTCAATTATCTTACTAGCCCTTATTAATTTCTGATGTCTTTGTCTCGTTTACCGATTCTCGTACCATTAAATAATAATAATTAAAAAAAAAACATTTTGAAAGTTTGCTTTAATTAGAAGAGTTAGATTTGTATTTAATTTTATTATCGCCAAACCAGTAACTTTTTATGTAACGTGTACCTACAGTGACATGTTATGGCTCGTTGCGTTCTACTTAATAGTTCGACACAGATGGTTTTGATTGAAATTTGAAATTTTTAATGCTCGATGTTGATGTTGGCTTTTCTGAGTGGCAATCTCAGTGTAATAACTTTCTCCTTTTTCTTAATAATTTTGAACGGCCCGGTGTAGTTCAGCGTGAGTGACTTGTGCACGGTGTCGTTTCTTGGTTTATCCCACTTCCGTAGGATTCTAAGCGAGAGACAAATTGTATTATTTTATGCCCACATTTTCGCAAATTGATAAACTTACCAAACTCACGTAAAATAATAAGTAGCAAACGCCATGGTGCACTACAATTTGTTGAATTGGGTTCAAATTTCAAAAAACAAATGCACCGGAAGACGTAGTCGTTACGGTTAGGTGCGACGACAAGTGCAGCGAGGAAGAGCAGTTTGGCTGCATATAGGCCACACCACACGTGCGAGAGCAGAGCGAGCTTAAGGAACGGTGCCGCGCCTGCATGCTCTGCATTCGTTAATCCTTTAAACATAATATCTCATCAGTATGATGACGTATAAAAATACCTACATACATATTTTAGCGAAGGCTATTTTCCTGTTTAGTACTATTGAGAGCATTGAGATATAATTACTAAATTAGTACATAGTCACTCAATGATTTAGAGGGTGTTTTTAGCCGTCGGGCTTAAAGTTTTAAACCTTATTTTACTTATTTTGAAGTAATAATGTTCATATGTATTTGAACTGTACTGACAAAGCTCTTTTCTTTGACACACACGAAATTTTAGGTCTTTAATTTTATGTTTTAGAGGCTGTTGTTGTCAATTTAACGAAACGCCATGAAACCTATTACCAGCGGACAATTAAGAGGCTTCCAAAGACAACTAATTTGTCCAATTATGACAACTAGTTTAGAAGTCTATTTTCTAAAGTCTATCGTATTAACAATTACAATGCACATGATAGCTTAGATGACTTAGATACCTTTTTGAGTAAAAGCACTTTGGGTCATATAAGGATATCTACATATGAAATCGAAAGGGTGCTGAAAAAATTGGACGTACATAAAAGCGCTGGCCCTGACAACATTCCATCTTTGTTTTTTAATAGGCTGGCGGATGTCCTTACACTACCATTAGGCATAATTTTTAATACCTGTCTAAGTCATGGAATCTTCTCGACGATGTGGAAGGAAACTACAATTGTACCAATTTTCAAAAGTGGCAATCACTCTGACGTCGGTAACTATAGGCCCATCGCCATACTCTCCGTACTTGCCAAAGTTTTTGAAGCTCTCATTTGCCTGGTAATATCACGACATTTATCACAAGTGATAATTGATAGCCAATATTGATTTATAAAAGGCAGATCGACAGCTACCAACTTAGTGACTTATGTCGAGAATGTTATTGAATCAGTTAATGCGCATATCCAAGTTGATGCTATCTATACTGTAAAAGGACAAGAATTGAGCCCTGTAAATTCAACAGTGTTCCTTGGCATAACCCTAGATGCACAACTACAATGGGGACCACATATAGAAAGGTTGGCGAAGAGACTTAGTTCTGCAGCATATGCCGTCAAAAAGATGCGAAATATCTCTAATGAAGCTACTGCGCGATTGGTTTATTTTGGTTACTTTCATAGCTTAATGACATACGGCATTCTCCTGTGGGGAAATGCTGCCGATATTAAAACCATCTTTGTGCTGCAGAAACGGGCTATTCGCTCAATCTACAAACTTAATTCCAGGGCGACACTTAGAAATAAGTTTAAAGAAATTAATATTCTTACGTTTGCCTCACAATATATCTTTGAAAATCTTATGTTCGTAAAAAAGAACTTAAACATGTTCCATAGAAAATGTGACTTGCATAATGTTAATACTAGAAATAAGTACAAGCTAGCCGGCTATGATAGTAGACTTCATAAAGTCACTAACTCATTTATGGGTCAATGCATACGTTTTTATAATAAGGTTCCCACAAATATTCAAGACTTACCACTTGATAAATTTAAAGAAACTATTAAACAAAATTGTGTAGTAAAGGCTTTTATACAATTTCTGAATATATGGACGATAAAAGTCCTTGGTTGTAAATTGTTTTTCAAATATTCTCAATCTCCATCTCCATCTCCAACACCATCTCCATTTCCTTCTCATCCAACGCCATCTCCATCTCCTTCTTATCCATACAACAGCAAGAACGTCATGCTCCCTCAGGCGGCATGGCTAGCGGTAGCGTCGGGTGTCGGGTCACCCTCTTCCCTAAAATATGGTTGAGGAGAGTGATGGCTGGTGCTTGTGTTATACTCGTGAACGGGTGCTGCTAGCGGTGCCAGGTCGTTTTGCTGAAGGCTTTATAACTATGTTACTTTTTTGAATTTATCTCTGACTTCCCCATCTCCATCCCATTTCCCCGTGTTCACGTCCTGTTAGTGTCCAGTCTCTGTCCACGACTATCCTCATCTCCATCCACATTATCTGTAATATCTCTCACCTCTATCGCTACATCTATCTACTTCTATATTTACCTCTGTCTCTATGTCTACGTTTCTGTCTAGTACTTGATTGCCTAATGTATAAATATACCTAATAGTAGACTCCAGAAGATCACCAACTCGTTCATGGGTCAATGTGTACGCTTTTATAATAAAATTCCAAAATATTTAAGATTAACCCTTCGATAGATTTAAGGATAAGCATAAAGTTTTATTATAAGATATCCGGATACAAGATTGTAAATTGTTGTTGTTGTTATTATTGTTATTGTGTATTTTTAAAAGATGATTGCTGTTGAGTTTCTTGCCACTTCTTCTCAACAGATCGACTTTCCGAAGTGGTGGTAGATTCAGTTCAATTTGTAAATTGTTGTAAATTGTGACTTATTTCAAATGTATTTAAATACTTACGAAATAAAGATTCTTTTGACTTTGACTTTTGATACTGACTTCAGCGAGGCATGTGACATAGTTGACCATCGCAAACTGATAGAAAAACTTAAAAGAAGTTCAAAGGTTTGCTGTTGAGTTTCTTGCCACTTCATCTCAACAGATCGACTTTCCGAAGTGGTGGTAGATTCAGTTCAATTTGTAAATTGTGTGACTTATTTCAAATGTATTATATACTTACGAAATAAAGATTCTTTTGACTTTGACTTTGAAAGTCGTTCAGCGGTCAATGGAGAGGACAATAATATAAGAAGAGATTGGCTGGCGAACAAAAGTCACCATTATAGCCAGAGGATTTGCTAAGCAGAAGTAGCAATGGACAAGGTACGTTCGAAGAGTAGAAGGCTGTCTCGCTCAGTTGTGAAATTCAAAATTCAAAAAGTTTTATTCATCTTAGGAATTTCACAAAACACTTGATGAAGTCAGTAATCACATACTTCGGCTTTGACTAGTTGTTGATAGTTGTTAAATAAGTAGACCAAGAGACAAAAAAAAACCGGCGGAAAAGAACTCTGGGCACTCCAGTCAGAATTATCAAATTAATATAAATAGGTACAGTAGAAATTGACTGTGACATGAAAAAAAAAACAAACGCAAGACAGCTAATTGTGAGAGCCAATGTCATGCCACAACCAAATTGCTTACATAGT
Source organism: Stenoptilia bipunctidactyla (assembly GCA_944452665.1). Classification (NCBI taxonomy): domain Eukaryota; kingdom Metazoa; phylum Arthropoda; class Insecta; order Lepidoptera; family Pterophoridae; genus Stenoptilia; species Stenoptilia bipunctidactyla. The sequence continues at coordinate 13,164,643 of OX101739.1, forward strand.
AGGTGCAATGAGCTATGGATGCACAATACGAACATGAGTAACTGGGACCAGAGTATTTGAACAAGAATGGAATAAAATAGTCATAGTATCATTAGCAAAACGACCTGGCACCGCTAGTAGCAAGCACCCGTTCACGAGTATAACGCAAGCACCAGCCATCACCCTCCTCAACCATATTTTAGGGAAGAGGGTGACCCGATACCCGACGCTACCACTAGCCACGCCGCCTGAGGGAGCATGACGTTCTTGCTGTTGTCTTGACAAGAAAATAAGCGAGTGGGACAGTCACAAGTATGTCATATATATACTGCACAGCCAAGCCGTAAACAAAATTATTAAGTAATTAAGTAGAAACTTTTAGAAATATCCTGTTGCGCTTAATCCCATGCCTTTTTATCATCTAAGTAATCTTTAGTTTTATAATAAGCTTTTCAAGAATGTTTTTAATGATTGATTTAAATTTATTGAATGGCAGGGATTTAATTGACTTCGGAAGTTTGTTATATATACGTATTGACATTCCAATAAATGATTTGCTGCTTTTAGCCAGCCTTAATTTAGGAAACGCTAACTTATGGTCGTTCCTAGTCCTTACAGAGTCATTTTTATCATGATTGTCTTTCCTAGTTTTAAATTTATTACTATCCCTATAAACATATATAATGTTTTCATAAATATATTGTGTTGCAAGGGTCAAGATACCAATCTCTTTAAACTTTTCTCGAAGAGATTCTCTGTTTCCAAGTTTATACATTCCACGAATAGCCCTTTTCTGCAGTGTAAATATCGTGTCAATATCTGCGGCATTGCCCCAAAGTAGGATGCCATAGGACATTATAGTATGAAAATGACTAAAATATAACAGCTTCGCTGTATTAACATCAGAACATCGTGCTTGTTGTTTATGTGAGATTCATAAACAACAAGCACGATCTGTTCTTTGATTACACGAGCAGTTTCAGTCTCCAATTAATAATTAGAAATAGGCAGATACAGGGTTCTGAAAATGGATAGGATTAACTACCATCATGGCGGCGTAACAATAATTTAGCAGACACACTTTTTTTATTTTCTTACAGTAAAATCTTTGCCCTTCAATAATTATATAATAGAAATATCCCAAAGTTTAAGCAGTAAAGTCCTATTGTTTCTGTATTTCGCTGAATGAAAATGAAAAGTTTTTATTCACAGTAGGTATGCTTATACACTTTGTGAAGGTCAAACGCTGGATGAGGGCGGCGCGGATCCGGGCAACATGAAGAATCCTGGGGCAGGCCTCCGTCACGGTACAGATATCTACAGTACCTAATTCAATTCGTCCGCATCTTTGAAATAAATGCCTACAGCGCGCCGCGGTCTGTTCACATGTGATAGGGCTGCCCGCCTTCAGCATTTAAATTACATTTGCCTACTTTTTACTTGTTTACTTCCATTATGTTTTGTGACTGCAAATATACTTTTTTATACAGGGTCTTTTTTATGAAGATCAAAATATTTTAGGAGAAGGTTAAGAATGATGTGTGGATTCAAATCACGAGAAAAAAATTTTTTTTTTTAAATTGAAATTTTACAATTCTTTTAAGTGACCAAATTTTTGTCACTATTCAAAAATCGGGGCTTAACGTATTTCTTAATAGCAATAGTTGGAAAAACGCTTGTGTTTCTTGCAATGTAGTCGTAAATAACAGATTAAACTAAAATGTTGGTAACTTATGAGAATTATAAAATACCAATTTCCTAACAAAAACATTTTTTTTTTCATAAATTGAATCCCAACATCATTTTTAATCTTCTCCTAAAATATTTTGATCTTCATAAAAAAGATCCTATATAAACAAATAAAATACTTAGAGAATTGAAGAGGAATTGTTAAAGAAAATACGTTTTGAGTCGAACAACCCTGCTTACGTTTGAATAACAATTCCGTCTTATTTATTGGCGATCGAAAACTACTTGCGCCTCGAATGAGACGCACGAAAAGATGTATTATTAAATTTAAAGTATAAAGAATCCGCATATTATCGTATAGCTCAATCAAAAATAAAATTGTTTCGGCATGCAGACACTCGCGACTGGCCGCATGACGAGCGCATGCTGAGATCGAGCGGCGTAGGTATAGCTCGCATTTCGGCCATTTGTATGATGTTGAATTACTGTAAATATCTGTACCGTGCCTCCGTCCAGCAGTGTGCGTCTTTCGGTTCAGGAAGATAATGATTGCCCATTATCAAATATCTTGTTGCTCCTTCCCTAGATCTAGAATACTACTGAGCTTACATTTGATTCATTATGTCTATCCAGGCACCAGAAGAAGCCTACTATAAATAAGTAATAAAATTCCCAGACAATAAGATCAACTTACTTAGCATAGCTTGTGATATGAGATAGGTAACATGTAGCGAACTAGAGTGGAACCTAGAATATAAACACACAGATCTTGACCCGTGCGGGGATCGAACTCGCGATTTACATAATAGCGTCTAGACTATTGCGCCTCGGAATTGGTCATATAGAACATTATCATGATACATACAACTTCACGCCTGTATCCCTTATGGGGTAGATAGAACACCAGAGGCTATTAAATCATCTGATGTCACGTTTGACAAATTTGGAGGTATCACAATCAGAGAGAGAGACTATTGCAGTGACGGGTTGAGCCTACCGCCCGCAAAAACGCCAATCAAACTTCTGTCCCTTAACTTACTTTTACAGTATGCCCGGGCAGAGAAGCAGCTGGCAAATTCTTTGTTTTTTCCATACATCGAATGAAAATCTTTACAGTGTTTCAAAAGTGTCCAAAAATGACGTTTTCGAATCCAAGGTCGATAGTAGGCACTACCCTACCTAATTATAGCATACAAAGGTCTACATTTTCAATTCTATATTTTACCTGTATAAAGGTGACAGAATCCTCTAATTATTTTTTGTTTATACAAATTTGCTGCCTCCAACTCAAGTCTGCGTATCATTACCATTTGCGTGAAATACTTTATTGCATCTTTCGCTGTTAGTTTTGTGGTTGAAGATGGCCCTTCCGATAACCCATGCAGCTTGTAGGGCTACAAAAGACTTATAAAATTATTTTAGAAGATGACATGACGCATAGCGGCAGTTTAAAATAAACAAACTCCTTGAATAGCTGTTTGTTTATTTTAAAGATATCTATTAGTTACAAAGGCGTTACGAAGAACGATTTTGTGACTTTCTGATATCCTTTTGATACCTTAGATGTTACCTACTAACTTAAATTTAAATTTTACCGCCCCTGGTGTCGTAAAAGGCGACTAAGTCGTAAATAAGTCGGAAGTCGTCGTGGTGCCGTGGTTACTGTGTGTATCATACGATATCACAGGTTAAGCAACGTCCGGTGGGGTCAGTACCTGGATGGGTGACCGTCGGCCATTCATTTCTCACGACGACTTCCGTGCTTCGGAGGGCACGTTAAGCAGTCAGTCCCGGGTGCTGTATAATTGGTAGTATACAGTAGTCGTTAGGGTTTGTTAGAAGCCATCTTAGCGCCCTGAAAATTCTGGCATCCACCACCTAGCACCGGGCCAGCTTGGTATATTATGGCCGATACCTCCTCGTCACCCAGGGGAGACTCATGTCCTGCAGTGGAATCATTACAAAGAGTTGTGATGATGATGAAAAGGCGACTAAAGGCCGAGTGACCCCGCTTGGTAGGACGAATCCTTCAGGGTTTGACTAACTAGCGATCGCCCTTCATGCAAGGTCTGCCAGAAATGTTTTATTAAGAGCCAGTTCTTTTCCTTACACCATGTACTCACATATTCTAAATCATCGTCACGATTGTAAAATCGAGGCTAAAAGTGAGTTTGGTAAGCCATATAAAAAGAGTTTTAGGAAAAAAACTTCGGGTGAAAAATTCGTGTGGCGATAGCAAGAAGATCCATTTCTATTCTTGACAGATTCAACGATTGAATATACGGCTCACCTCAACTAGCCCTAAGCAATTCTAAATACACAAAAAAAACTTCTACGATTTTTTTTTTCGTAATATATATTAAAGTAATTTAAAATTGTGATGAGCTATGAATTATTAAGCCAATATTAAATAAAAAGATTTTTAATTAGGGTCTGTATTGACAGGACCTTGATTCATTGAGTTCTAGCTGCTGGATCTGAACCTGCCCATGCTCTTGCCGAATGTAGGTACCTACTTACATAAATTGTCTTATAACCTTAATAATTTTCAGCACTGATCTTTTGCATCATCATCACAACCCTTTAAAATGTGTCCAACTCAGGGCCATGAGTCTCGTCCCTAGGTTACGAGTAGGTATAGGGTAAAGCACTTAACTGGCCCAGTGCTGGTTGGGAGTTTTGTGTGGGTTAATGGGTATTGACATGGTGGTTTATGGCAATGGGCTCATTACAAATAGGTCTGAAGATCATTTGTAACATCTGGCAATTAAGAATAGAGTGCTACGAATATTATTTTTCAGGTCTACTACACTCAAAAGTCCAACTTACCTTACAGTCAAAAACTTCTTCACTTTTTGTACTATAATTAAATTTTGAGGCCGTTAATTTTGGAGCTGTGATTTTCTGAAATTTTTATGAATGGGAAAACTTAGGAAACTTTTAACTTATTCAACCCATTAGGTACAAATAATAAAAAAAGATATACAAACAGGTACATTGAAGAAAAGTCTTTTTGCAGGAGGAATCATTTTGATCATTATCTACTTTGTAAATAAATATTCCTATTATTTTACAATTTTGCAACCAAATACATTAAAATTTTATTTTGACATTATAACACTGTCAGTCTATAAAACACAATGACTACAAAAACCATGGTAGGTAGCAGGGTTCAGATACAACCCTTGCCCGCCTGCGATCCAACTGTGACCGCATATTTGCAATTCTATATCTTAACTGATTGAAATAAGGTTTTATTTTGAATAGGTTATTCTGATATTCGGGATGAAGTCTTTAAACTTTGTAAACGTATAGCGGATGATTCTGCTATAAGGTTGGCACCCGGAAGTCGTGCTAGAATCGCAATGTGTATCGAAAGGCCTATAAAGACGTTTGACAGTAAAAAAAACAGTTTTGTCTAGTCTATTAGATATTTGAAATTGTCAAAATGAGACGATGACAATTTGTCAATTGATGTCTAAATGAATTTAATTATAAATAAATTATTTTAAAAATAAATTGTTTTAAAAATAACTAAATTTTAGCTGGTTGCCATTAAACCAAAATAAGAAGAACTAAAATTTTTCAATTCATCAATAAAGATGCAAGAACCCATGCAAGAAGATTGTTTTTAGTTACAGGTAATTTTTATATACTAAGTACCATCGCGAACCTTTCCGCAGGTCGTAGACGATATATTTCTGCCTGGAGGCTAGCCAGGTGAACTCAGAACTGGTCCTTCAGAGGTGGAAATTATACTGATGCAAACCTACACAGCTAGTTCATCAAATCTACGTTAAACGTCTTTAGAATAGGAAAAACTAACTAATTTAATGTATGGTGAGTATTTTTTTAAGTTAAACTGAAACATCAACCGTGGCATCAAAGTGAACCTTTATTGTTATCAAAGTAAGCTTCTGTTATGGAGACTATACAGCGGAAGTAAGGTGGGTATCCACTAAGATTTAAGAAAAGTTCGTTTCCTAAACTGTCCCGGCTGGGACTCGAACCCAGGAACTCTCAGGCCACAGAAGAACACTGCGGAACAGAGTCTTTAAGTTTAAAATTTTGGTAGTAGGTATTCATTTTATTATAAATCTTACTAATTTCTCTCACTAATTTTCAACGGACTTCTAAAAGGAGGATGTTCTTAATTCGTGTGTTTGTTTTTTTAGTGTCTTTGTAACATGATTTTTTGGACAATAATTGTGAATCGATATTAAATATTCTGTTACAGGATACTACAGCGGTGGTCGCATATAAATTTCATCGAAATCGATTGAGTACGTCATGAAAAAAAATATTTTTTTGAAAAACATATGTTGGTTTAGGTACGGAGAACATTGACCTTGCCAAAGCTTTAACTTGAAGTTGGTTTTTTGATGCTCTGCATTCGTTGATTATTATATGTTATACAACACAATAAAATTTACAGCTACATTGAAAATAACTGATATCATGAATCGTGTTCCTAGGACCGAGATATCTCATGGATTTTGGAGATGCGAAATCTGTAAAGTTCAAAAGAAACCTGGCTCTGGTGTATTATAACCCACGTTTCCAGCGGATGCTAAGTGGTATGTAAATAAGGCCATTTCATTATCATAAAGATATTTTGGCCAAAGGCCACCACTGACAAATATAACATACAAAATTAACTTCTCTTCTAGGCGCTATATTCATAATTTTGTTCCTATTTAGGTATGAGTAATATGAGCTCTTTATTGGTGATTGACACCGCGTTTGACCTCATCTCACCTGATGGAAAATGAAGATGATGTCGAAGATGAAAGCACACGGGTTTGATAGGACCTGGCACATCATAAAATATTTCCGGAACACATCACCGAAGGAGCGATGATATTTAGCGGCAGAAGAGTGGTCGCTAGCCAGAAACGCCTTTTACGACACCCTTTCAAGACAAATTCTATTAACATCTCAAATTATATTATCAAATGTCTGGGAAGAGTTGTGTGGAGTTATTAAAACACAGTTTATGTAGATATTTATCTAATTCTTAGATGATAGCTGTTAAGTAATCTATTATAAGTATCTGTTCATGTTTTATTTTATGTTACGGAAGAGCGGTGTCTCCCAACAAAAACATTCAGTATTTAAAGGGGTTCACTTACCACTTATTTTATAAGGATTTTAGTAAAAAGTAAATAAAACATTTTTCATTTTTTCATTTCAATCTTCTCAAGGGTATATGTTTTCTTTTGAAGTAAAACACTCAAATGAACTTTTTTAATGATTTAACAATAAGAATATTTATTTCTGATTGCAGTTGCCTTAGTGAATAAAAGCAGTTCGTGAGGAAGATCTATGTTTATAAGAAGCATATTACAGTGGAGCAACTACATAAAATGATTGCATTAGGAAACTATTTTTCGGAAAAAACAACAATGCCCCACAGCCTTTCAACATAAGCCACATTTTCGTCGGGAAAGCAATCAGCCACAAATCCTGCCCACAAATTATTTATTTTGTAGGTTTAAAAATAAAAAAGCTAGTTATCATTTTCAAATCGTGTATAAAGCTTGTAGTTATTTTCAAATCTCCAGAAACCGAGGATTTAGGTTAGCTGGCAAGCCAAAGCATTTTGAATAATGATTTTTATACCTACACCAAATTAAAATCGTCAAATGCATTGTCATGTCATTCGTTGGTCAATTTGTAAGCTTTTATAATAAAGTGCCTAAAAATATTAATTATTTAAGCTTAGTTAAAAGATAGTCTAAAACAAATGTTATGTAAAAATGGTTTCTATGAAATGTCTGGGCCATTTTGTGGCTATAAGCTGTTATTTTTATTTTAAAGAAGATTGCTGTTTCGAGCCACTTCTTCTGAACAGATCGTATTTTCAATAATTGGTGGTAGATTCATTTCACTTTGAAAAAAATATTTCTTATTGCACGTGTCTGTTGAAATACATATGAAAAAAAATCTTTAATTTTCGCATTGCCAAAGTATTGGTTGAATACAGATCGACTCAATAAAAAAAATAATGAAAGATTTCATTATTGAGCGATTGCAAATATTTCACCATTTTCAAAATAGTAATAACTTACATAAGATAAGCTTCACTAGCAAGTCATTAATAAGAGCCTAGGTAAAGAGGCATTCTCTTAGTAATTAGATTTTACCCTCTTTACTCAGAAGTATTTTATATATAGGTATAATTATTTTTATTCCTGAGAACTTAAAATTCGTAAAATTGTACTGTTTCGGAAAGTTTTTTTTTTATTTTTTGATATTGTATAATTCATAATATAGCTTATATTCTTTATTAACTATTTTTCTATATTTTATTTAAACATAAAGATATAAAGATTGTATGTTGACTTAATAAAGGTAAAATATTTATAATTAATTACTCGACTGGTGTTAGCCTTTCTAAAACACAATGCTGTTCAAGTAGAAAAATTGTAACAAAAGATTTTCTGATATACTTTGTTTAACCCTATATAAATAACAGCAATACGTAACAGTTTGACTAGTCTTTATGAACCTTCAATAACTTTTTTCTTTAAATATTGTATATTGTTGTTATAAATATTATGCATTTACTTTTTGTTAAAGTATAGTACACAATAACTCTAACTAGGTTACTGTAATATTTTTTTATTATATTTTTTTATAAACTTTACCGCAAGAATAATGAATATGAATTAAACAAGGAGAATGGATAATATAACAACATATTTAATTACAATAATGCAAGCTTAACATTGTAACAAAAATGCTTTTAAAATAACTTATTGCTGTAATTAATAATTTAGGAATGTCACAAGTTTTTCATCGCATCACTTTTCTTATCACTTTTATTGTTTCTTAAATAGGTTTAAGTAAAAATACCATGTGCTTCAATAAAATGTTTATAATTATTGGTTTTTTTTTTGTAGTTCTTTTATCTATTTTTCCCTGTACCTGCTATTTATCGAATCTTTTATCGACCGTGAACATCACTAACTATCGATAATGAACACCACACCCCTAGTATTTTCCTAAAGTTGGCCATACTTTTTTATTAAAATATTGGCAGTAGAATTGGTAGCCTCCTGTTCTTAGCTCATTCATTCGTTCAGTGGGGTCTCTTAGAACGTAGTGATTGTATGCTTTTTGGTACTACCTACCAAAAAGCATACAATCACTACGTTCGATGAAAGATTTGATAAATAACAGGTACAGGGAAAAATAGATAAAAGAACTACAAAAAAAAACAATAATTATAAACATTTTATTGAAGCACATGGTATTTTTACTTAAACCTATTTAAGAAACAATAAAAGTGATAAAAAAAGTGATGCGATGAATAAATTGTGACATTCCTAAATTATTAATTACAGCAATAAGTTATTTTAAAAGCATTTTTGTTACAATGTTAAGCTTGCATTATTGTAATTAAATATGTTGTTATATTATCCATTCTCCTTGTTTAATTCATATTCATTATTCTTGCGGTAAAGTTTATAAAAAAATATAATAAAAAAATATTACAGTAACCTAGTTAGAGTTATTGTGTACTATACTTTAACAAAAAGTAAATGCATAATATTTATTACAACAATATACAATATTTAAAGAAAAAAGTTATTGAAGGTTCATAAAGACTAGTCAAACTGTTACGTATTGCTGTTATTTATATAGGGTTAAACAAAGTATATCAGAAAATCTTTTGTTACAATTTTTCTACTTGAACAGCATTGTGTTTTAGAAAGGCTAACACCAGTCGAGTAATTAATTATAAATATTTTACCTTTATTAAGTCAACATACAATTTTTATATCTTTATGTTTAAATAAAATGTAGAAAAATAATTAATAAAGAATATAAGCTATATTATCAATTATACAATATCAAACAATTAAAAAAAAGCTTTCCGAAACAGTACAATTTTACTTATTTTAAGTTCTTCTGAGTAAAGAGGATAAAATCTTATTACTAAGAGAATGCCTCTATACCTAGTCTCTTGTGACTTGCTAGTGAAGCTTATCTTATGTAAGTTATTACTATTTTGAAAATGGTAAAATATTTGCAATCGCTCAATAATGAAATATTTCATTATTTTTTTTATTGAGTCGATCTGTATTCAACCAATACTTTGGCAATGCGAAAATTAAAGAAATTTTTTCGTATTTATTTCAACAGACACGTGCAATAAGTAATATTTTTATCAAAGTGAAATGAATCTACCATTGATCTATACGAAAATACGATCTATACGAAAATACGATGAAAATACGATCTGTTCAGAAGAAGTGGCTCGAAACAACAATCTTCTTTAAAATAAAAATAACAGCTTATAGCCACAAAATGGCCCAGACATTTCATAGAAACCATTTTTACATAACATTTGTTTTAGACTATCTTTTAACTAAGCTTAAATAATTAATATTTTTAGGCACTTTATTATAAAAGCTTACAAATTGACCAACGAATGACATGACAATGCATTTGACGATTTTAATTTGGTGTAGGTATAAAAATCATTATTCAAAATGCTTTGGCTTGCCAGCTAACCTAAATCCTCGGTTTCTGGAGATTTTTTGGAGATTTGAAAATGACTACTAGCTTTTTTATTTATAAACCTACAAAATAAATAATTTTTGGCTGATTGCTTTCCCGACGAAAATGTGGCTTATGTTGAAAGGCTGTGGGGCGTTGTTGTTTTTTCCGAAAAATAGTTTAAAAATGCAATCATTTTATGTAGTTGCATAGATCTTCCTCACGAACTGCTTTTATTCCTAAGGCAACTGCAATCAGAAATAAATATTCTTATTGTTAAATCATTAAAAAAGTTCATTTGAGTGTTTTACTTCAAAAGAAAACATATACCCTTAAGAAGATTGAAATGAAAAAAATGAAAAATGTTTTATTTACTTTTTACTAAAATCCTTATAAAATAAGTGGCAAGTGAACCCCTTTAAATACTGAATGTTTTTGTTGGGAGACACCGCTCTTCCGTAACATTAAATAAAACAGGTACAGATATAATAGATTACTTAACAGCTATCATCTAAGAATTAGATAAATACCTACATAAACTGTGTTTTAATAACTCCACACAACTCTTCCCACACATTTGATAATATAATTTGAGATGTTAATAGAATTTGTCTTGAAAGGGTGTCGTAAAAGGCGTTTCTGGCTAGCGACCACTCTTCTGCCGTTAAATATCATCGCTCCTTCGGTGATGTGTTCCGGAAATATTTTATGAAGTGCCAGGTTCTATCAAACCCGTGTGCTTTCATCTTCGACATCATCTTCATTTTCCATCAGGTGAGATGAGGTCAAACGCAGTGTCAATCACCAATAAAGAGCTCATATTACTCATACCTAAATAGGAACAAAATTATGAATATAGCGTCTAGAAGAGAAGTTAATTTTGTACGTTTAATTTTGTCAGTGGTGGCCTTTGGCCAAAATATCTTTATGATAATGAAATGGCCTTATTTACATACCACTTAGCATCCGCTGGAAACGTGGGTTATAATACACCAGAGCCAGGTTTCTTTTGAACTTAACAGATTTCGAATCTCCAAAATCCATGAGATATCTCGGTCCTAGGAGCACGATTCATGATATCAGTTATTTTCAATGTAGCTGTAAATTTTATTGTGTTGTATAACATATAATAATCAACGAATGCAGAGCATCAAAAAACCGACTTCACGTCAAAGCTTTGGCTAAAGTATAAGGTCGTCAAGGCAAATGTTCTCCGTACCTATACCAACATATGTTTTTCAAAAAAATATTTTTTTTCGTGAAGTACTCAATCGATTTCGATGAAATTTATATGGGACCACCGCTGAAGTATCCTGTAACAGAATATTTAATATCGATTCACAATTATTGTCCAAAAAATCATGTTACAAAGACACTAAAAAAACAAACACACGAATTAAGAACATCCTCCTTTTAGAAGTCGGTTGAAAATTAGTGAGAGAAATTACTAAGATTTATAATAAAATGAATACCTACTACCAAAATTTTAAACTTAAAGACTCTGCTCCGCTGTGTTCTTCTGTGGCGTGAGAGTTCCTGGGTTCGAGTCCCAACCGGGACAGTTTAGGAAACGAACTTTTCTTAAATCTTAGTGGATACCCTCCTACACTTCCCCTGTATAGTCTCCATAACAGAAGCTTACTTTGATAATAATAAAGGTTCACTTTGATGCCACGGTTGATGTTTCAGTTTAACTTAAAAAAATACTCACCATACACTATATTAATTAGTTTTTCCTATTCTAAAGACGTTTAACGTAGATTTGATGAACTAGCTGTGTAGGTTTGCATCAGTATAATTTCCACCTCTGAAGGACCAGTTCTGAGTTCACCTGGCTAGCCTCCCCTTCACATACAATTTGTCACGAAAAATGATCGCTTCGATGATGATCGATATGGGCCAGGCAGAAATATATCGTCTACGACCTGTGGAAAGGTTCGCGATGGTACTTAGTATATAAAAATTACCTGTAACTAAAAACAATCTTCTTGCATGGGTTCTTGCATCTTTATTGATGAATTGAAAAATTTTAGTTCTTCTTCTTTTGGTTTAATGGCAACCAGCTAAAATTTAGTTATTTTTAAAACAATTTATTTTTAAAATAATTTATTTATAATTAAATTCATTTAGACATCAATTGACAAATCATCATCGTCTCATTTTGACAATTTCAAATATCTAACAGACTAGACAAAACTGTTTTTTTACTGTCAAACGTCTTTATAGGCCTTTCGATACACATTGCGATTCTAGCACGACTTCCGGGTGCCAACCTTATAGCAGAATCATCCGCTATACGTTTACAAAGTTTAAAGACTTCATCCCGAATATCAGAATAACCTATTCAAAATAAAACCTTATTTCAATCAGTTTAGATATAGAATTGCAAATATGCGGTCACAGTTGGATCGCAGGCGGGCAAGGGTTGTGTCTGAACCCTGGGTAGTACTACCATGACAAAAACAGACAACTGTTGTCTTTGTCATTATAAGGTTTGAAATAATGTAGTCCAAGATCCCAGAGCCCCCAGACGTTACTTATTTACTCATAAAAAATATAAATGGGATAAAGTAGTTTTAGTACGTACTTTGAGTGTGTGCATACCTGCTAGCTTGGGTCGATGGCCAATTCATAGGTACCAGGTACTAAAGGTAGATAAATACAGTACCTACTGATTTTTCTTAAATTCTCACTGCTGATTTTTACATAAGTTTTAGATAATTTTGTTAAAAATTAATAATCATTATTGCCAGACACTTTCCATCGGCACTTACCCTTACCAGACGCTTTAAAGTTAAAAAAAAAATAACATATTTTTACTTATAATCTCGCTCTTGATTTTTATATATGATACTTAGGGAACTATATGAACACCCCTGGTCAGCAGCCAGACCAATTGGAGGGGTCAAACATCCCCCAGACACACATAAAGTGTCGCTATGTTTATAAGCGCGAGGTCATTATTTGTACGCTCGAGTGTGAGAGAGATATCTATGTGCCGTTAGAGAAGTAATAAAAATGATTGAGATTTAAGAAGAAAATTATCAGTGGTGTGTAATGCACTATTATCAGAGTCAATATTGTAAACACAATGGAACAACGATTGCTTCCATGCTGGACTGGGAGCGAAAGAAAAACGTAGAATGTGCCAGCTGCTTCTCTTCCCGGGCATACTGTAAAAGTCAGTTAAGGGACAGAGGTTTTCAAGGCGTTTTTGTGGGCGATAGGCTGATCCCCTGTCACTACAATAGTCTCTCTCCATGTTTATAATACCTCCAAATTTGTCAAACGTGACATCAGATGCTCCCTCAGGCGGCAAGGCTAGCGGTAGCGTCGGGTGTCGGGTCACCCTCTTCCCTAAAATATGGTTGAGGAGGGTGATGGCTGGTGCTTGCGTTATACTCGTGAACGGGTGCTGCTAGTGGTGCCAGGTCGTTTTGCTGATGACTTTATGACTTTTTTCAACTTGACTCCGACTTCCCCATTTCCATGTCCACGTCCTGTCTTTGTCCACGACTATCCTCATCCCCATCCACATTATCTGTATTCTCTCTCACCTCTATCGCTACGTCTATCTCTGCTTCTATCTTTACCTCTATATCTATGTCTACGTTTCTGTCTAGTACTTGATTGCCTATTGTATAAATATAATAGTAGACTCCAGAAGATCAACTCGTTCATGGGTCAATGTGTACGCTTCATTTTATATTAAAATCCTAAAATATTTAAGATTAACCCTTTGTTAGATTTATGGATAAGTGTTGATGTGAAAAGTGATATCCGGATGCAAGAAGATGATTTCTCTTATTTTTAAAAGATGATTGCTGTTGAGTTTCTTGCCACTTCTTCTCAACAGATCGACTTTCCGAAGTGGTGGTAGATTCAGTTCAATTTGTAAATTATTTGACTTATTTCAAATGTATCTAAATACTTACGAAATAAAGAATTTTTGAGTTTGAGTTGAGTTTGAGTCTTGTAACCTCTGGTGTTCTGCCTACCCCTTATGGGGTTATATATGTATCTAGATTAAAGATTCGTCACATACAAAATAGAATCGAACCTGAAGATTACAAGGTATTTTAAAGTGATCTAAGTTGAGAAAATTTTATAAATAATAAATATAAGTTTCTTTAACCCATGTTTTATATCTTATCATCGAGTAAAATTGAATACTACTATTTAAAAAAATCATGTGTATTAAATCTTAAAATAACACAAAGCTATACATGTCTTTCCTCTTTCGGATCAGGGGGCGTCGACAATGTATGGATGGAGATGGTGCCATAGAACACATATACTCAAGAGAAGAAGTACAATTTCATACATTAAAAGTTAAGACTAGACGCCATCTGAAAACGGTCCACATAGCTAATATAGCGGGAATTTCAAACAGTTCAAATGACTTCGAGATTTCAACTTGCTCTGGTCTAAATAAAAATAGGCAAATACCTACAAACTTGTTAGGTGAAATACCATATGTATCAGTTGTGTAAGGTTTGCTTATTTTTATTGCGACTGGCTAAATATAAGGTTAACTTGATGAACAATAAGTAAAACAATAATTAAGTTTTTGATACTTTCATTTTGTTTAAAGTAATACAACAAAAAGTGTGGATAAATTGACACACTTTCTCAAAAATACAAATTCACACTGACGCGAGTTTCTTCAAGCAATCAGGGGGAGAAAAGTCGATTAAATCATTGTCAATTGTGTTTGTGTTTTAAGTTTTCTTGTGATTTAATCGACTTTTCTCCCCTTGATTGCTTGAAGAAACTCGCGTCAGTGTGAATTTATATTTTTAAGAAAGAGTGTCAATTTATCCACACTTTTTGTTGTATAGAATAGAATAGAATAGAATTCGTTTATTGCAATAAAACACACAAAAATTACAAGTAAAGTTTGAAAACCAATAAAAAAAAAACATAAAAAAATAAAGAAACAATAATTTTGCATAAAACAGGACATCTAAATCGAATTAACTATATTATTAAAAATTTGGTTTGGCACCGACTTCAAAAACTATGTAAATACCTACCCAGATAAATTGTTAATGTTCTTATTACATTCATTAATATTAATTAATTTTTGGCAGAAATTTACTATACGGGGTAGTAATATGGATGGAATAGAAACAGGAATAGGATGGCGTTTACAAAAATTATTTAAACATTTTTAGTGGGTTGGTTTTTTGAATGCGTTTCACTTTTTCTTAAAAAGAAATAATTAGCTTGCTTTCATTTTGGTTTTGGTTTTATGACTTTTTTTATTTATTTTTTATTTCATACTTTTTAGTGTTAGGTTTTTGTTTTGGGCTAGTTATTAGTTTTTTCATAGTTAGTTAGGTTCTACAGTTATAGATATTAGTGATAAGTTTTAGGCTAGTTCTGGTATCAGTAACGACCTACTTCTTCTGGTAATGTGATGTTTTGATACTGTAAAATCATGACTTTGACCTACCTGCTATTGTTATATACGTTTTACCTGAAGGCCTAGGTAGAAAACTATGGAGAAGGACGCTTTAAGAAAGAAGAGGAATTAAATCCCAACGAAAAATAACGACGACTTGATGCAGCACGAGATGGTCTTGTCTAGGTATCGCCAGCATGCTCGTACTGCAGAAACTGACGACAAAAAGAGATTCGCTTAAAAACAAACTTCGTGCGAACAGTCAGCTAAGAACTTATCCAAAAGTTATCACTAAAAAATCTATCACGTATATCTACAAATATGGAAACTAACTTACTATGAAAAAACTAAAAGATAGCCCTAAATTGAAAGTAAGTTAAAGATAAAAGGTTCTCCTAAATGGGACAAATATCCTTTTAAAAACCGCATCAACATCGGTTCAGCCAAACGCAAGATAATCGATGACAAACATAATTAACATACAGGTTAAACTCCTCTTTGTAAGTTGGCTACTTTTAATCAGGAGTTATGCAGGTAAATCTGCGGGAAACTGCTAGTATTTGTCGGATAAAACAAACAAAACGAAAAGAAGCGTTACTCATAAAACACGATAGAATTAATCACTGGACAGTTACTTAGTACCGAGTCTGTGGGCTTGGGTATAACCCTGGCTTAGTCTCAACAAAATCTTTATTCGCGAGTCCGTTCCGTCAGTTACTTTACAGTTACAATGCCAACTCAATTAATACCTAGCTACTATCGACCGTCAGTCCGAGATACGTCCGCGCACCTAGCCGTCCTAACCGTATCTGTCACTTGCCATCATCCTACTTCAAGATACAACCTATGGCGCTGCAATCGAATGTCAGTCATTCATTGCATTTAGCGCCCTCTTTAACAGTACTACCAACATACTTCCGCTACCATGAAGTCATACAAACATCTTAATATCGCAAACTCATCGTTATCGCCAACACGGCCATCCTGCGATGACACACGTCCTCGTGTGTTAATCTGAAACAATCATACCAAAGTGGCGGCTTGGCCACTCCTGACAATGAAGTCAAGCTAATTCTCAAAAGAAAAAAAACACAAGTTTGAATTCTTTACATTATAAATCTTTTAGAATACTCAACAACAAAAATACCGTTTTAGTTAACCAAGTTTCAAGCACCATTGAGTAACAATTATCTCCAAATCAAACATTGAAATCCATTAATTTCATTATTAACAACAAGGTATATCGTTCGTGGTTAACAGCAATTACATCATTTCCCCACGGAAAACCTGAGTCAACCAATGACTCCTTCAACACACTACCCAGAATCATTCTGGCGTAGTCACAAAACCAACGAACGAGAACCTGTATCCACAACACATTAAATCTCTTCCAAAACCAGAAATTACATCTTTCTTTACAACTGCAATGGATACTTGTACTTTTGGCAACTTCAAAACTTTAACCGCTACAATTTTTTTTTAAATTTTACTTCAATTTAATATTTCCATCAAAATTCTAAATCCACGATTTAACAATTTACGCAAAGCTACCACTGGTTCGGAAGATGCATCTACTGAGAAGAACCAGCAAGAAACTCAGTAGGAATCGGCTAACGTCAACGCATTGTACGAACCACAATACTTTCGATAAGAAAACCGCACATTAAACAATGAAATTTACTTTGAATGTAACATCAAACAATCTGACAGCGGTCGAACAATAAACAAAGCAAGCATAAGCTGCTAGAATAACCCAATTAATTAGCAAACAATGCAAAGCTCTTCTGCAGTGACGTCCATCCCGTCACAAAACGTAATGTAACCTCCACTAGGTTACATCACCTCACACTCATAACCTCTATCCGGTTATATCAACTCATACACATAACCTCCATCCGGTTATGGCGTATATCAAACCAATAAGAGCATTGCATTGTACTTCATAATTCACAACAACAAAGTAATAAAATTGTTCGACAACTGCAAACAGTTCGACAGTAAAATCCAGCTCTTTTGTCAATCGCAACAAGTTTAACGCATTTTCAATTTTCAATCTTTTCAATCTCGACGTTTTTACCTATCTCCGTGATTCATTAAACACACACTATCGTAATATTACGTTTCAATTGCCAAAATAATAACAAGTTTACTGTTACTAAAACATAAGAAAACGTGTCTCCTAAGAATCGCAGCAAAATAATTTAAGATTGGCAAGATACAAAGCGATTTCTACCGAGTCACGGATACACGATAATCAGAAAGAAAATCTACAACTTCAACGTTAAATTTACTTTCATCATCATTAAGTACTTAAAACGCAATATCAAAACTTTTGAATATTATCTTTCGCCTTAAATTGAACTTCATCTATATCAACTAAAGTTACGAAAAACCATTTGATACGTCTCGACAAACCGTACGTTATTTCAAAACAATTTTACCTTGTCACATCTGTGCAAGCTATACAAAACTAACAAAAATGATGAACTATCTTAGGCACGTGAATTTACTCTAATCACTGACTCTCTCACTCTAAAACTGTTTCCATAATTAATCACTTCTTTAGACTTAGACAGGGATTAATTATAGTTCTCTCCATAATCACACAACCACAGATCCTTCCGTCAGATAGCTCCTTTAGACTTAGGCAGCATCCGATAAGTTTCAGTTATACACCTTTATTCTTAGGAAATATACTGCCTTATTTCAACAGATCTATGATTGTATGTCGGAGGTTACCACAACTCACTCTAATCACAAACGAAAGTTAAGCTTGGGCAGATCCGAGAAGACTATTCGCAAAAATAAATCGAAACACTAATTAATATTAGGATTTAGGCTTATCCCACTTCTGATGTCGGGAGACAAACAAAACGAAAAGAAGCGTTACTCACAAAACAAGATAGAATTAATCGCTGGACAGTTACTTAGTACCGAGTCTGTGGGCTTGGGTATAACCCTGGCTTAATCACAACAAAATCTTAATTCGCGAGTCCGTTCCGTCAGTTACTTTACAGTTACAATGCCAACTCAATTAATACCTAGCTACTATCGACCGTCAGTCCGAGATACGTCCGCGCACCTAGCCGTCCTAACCGTATCTGTAACTTGCCATCATCCTACTTCAAGATACAACCTATGGCGCTGCAATCGAATGTCAGTCATTCATTGCATTTAGCGCCCTCTTTAACAGTACTACCAACATACTTCCGCTACCATGAAGTCATACAAACATCTTAATATCGCAAACTCATCGTTATCGCCAACATATTCGGTAATTATTCGGCAATTCAATCAAACATTCGGCTGAATACAAATTTTTTACGAAATACGAATGTTCGGCCGAACATTCGGCTCATCTCTGATACAAAATAAAAAGATAAATTGAGAACCTTATTTTTTAAAGTTGGTCAATATACTAAAACCTTCTCCTAAACATGACAAATCTTTTTCTGAAAACCGCATCCAAATCGGTTCAGCCAAACGTGAGAAAATCGCGGACAAACATACATACATACATACAGGTCAAACTGATAACCTCTTTTTTTTGAATTCGGTTAAAAATATGTTTTTTTTTTGAAGCTTGAAAGCGTCTGGTAAGGGTAAGCACCGATGGAAAGTGTCTGGCAATGATCAGAGATGTAACTTATCTGAGATACAAGTATCTGAAATACAGATACAAGATACAAAATACGTATTTTGATCTTGTTACTATAAGACTCTTTTTAAATTCATTTCGTATCTTGCATTTAAGTACCTTTCGTTTGGTATCTTAGTATTTTGTAGATACTATGTTTCCTAAAATACTTTTAGTAATAGATAACTGATTTTATTGTAGGTACCCATGTAAAAGAACTTATCCTGACTGAAACACGAAAAATTAATCGAACTGAAAAACAAAAATCGGAGGCTTTAGACAATATTGAAGGTGATAAAAAAAGTCAAAAGATGAAGAATCTTATTACATGTTTCTAGAGGATTCTGATTCCTTTGTTGCAAGTGCCGAAAACACTGGATCTACTGGCAGCACCGCTGACTTAGAAACATTGCAATACTTAAATAATAAAGATACTAACATAAAGAGCTTAAATGCTTATCCTGCAATAAAAAAAAATATTTTTCAAATATAACACCTGACAATTTGGGGGCATGATCATGAGGCCCCATCGAAGAAAAATGAGTGATCAACTGTTTGAAGCACTGGTTTTACTTAAGTCTCAATTAAAATCTTAAAAGTATAATATTATGTTGTGTTGTGTCACGTTTGCGCGATCAACGCGATTTACATGTAAAAAAATAAACTTTCATTAAAATAATGTTGTTTTTTACAAAAGTATTTTATCTATAAAAAGTATTCAGAAGATACGTATTTTATATCTAGTATTTCAGATACCATTCCAGAATGTTATTTGTATCTGGTATCTGAAATACTTAATTTAAAAGTATTTTGCATTTTGTATTCCAGATACTTTATTTAAGGTATCTTGTACATCACTGGCAATGATGATTATTAATTTTTAACAAAATTATCTAAAACATATGTAAAAATCAGTAGTGAGAATTTAAGAAAAATCAGTACTGTATTTATCTACCTTTAGAACCTGGTACCTACGAATTGGCCGTCGACCCAAGCTAGCAGGTATGCACACTCTCAAAGTACGTACTAACACTACTTTATCCCATTTATATTTTTTATGAGAAAATAAGTAACGTCTGGGGGCCCTGGGATCTTACTCTAATGGTTTGAAATAATTTTGACAAGAAGCTGCCTACAACGGAACGTATACATAAAACAACGGGAATGACCAGGAATTACCAATTCTTTAGTCATTGGTTCAATGCGATAGAAAAGGGTTATTTTTGATATAGAGGAATCTTTTGGCAGAGACTGTTTGGATACTAATTGGTTAGAAATTGCATTCCTTAGTTCGGATCCCGGAAAGGTGGATTACCTATATTGAAGTGCAAATTACCAAGCCAGTACTTAGTGTTTGCTCTATAGTTCACAGTTACCTACTTATTTTTTTACTAAAATATTAATGTCAATAGCCCTAGGTACCACCCGTGGAGGGGCGTGCGTGACATAAAAGAGGACCGAGCCGCCAAATATTATCGCTCCAGCGGTTTTGTGTTCCAGCAATATTTTATGAAGAGCCAATTCTTTCCCAGGCCCTTGTGCTTTCATATTCGACCTCATCTTCACTTACCATCAGGTGAGATTGAGGTCAAACGAGGATTGAAGATTTAATAAAAAAGTAAGTTACACAATAATTGATACGTACGTTTCAGAACCTAGGTAATTTGCCCTAGAAAATGTTGCAGAATTCTTAAGACTCGTAGAAATCTTGCGTTCAATATTCAGTTCATCAACCGGGAAACGCGGGAAACGCCATTCTGGACAAAGGCCTAAATTAAAAGGTTTTTTAAATTTTTCCACGTCTTTAAACTATATTTACTATAATGAGCTGGATATTCGGCAATAAGAACTTGAAATACCGGCCTGAACTGGACGACCACTTTGGCGATGGGGTAAACCTATCTACCTCACACGCCAGTGGTTGCCGGTTCGATTCCAGCACGCAACAAGAAAAAACATGTTCTGGGTCTGGGCGTTTATCTATCGATATTTTATACTAGCTGTTGCGCGCGGTTTTACCCGCGCAATTTCGAATCCCTCGGGAATTTTGGGATAAAAAGCTTATGTACTATTCCAGACTGTACACTATCACTATGCCAAATTTCATCCAAATCCGTTGAGCCGTTCTCCCGTGATTGAGGAACAAATATCCATACATCCAAACTTTCACATTTATAATATTAGTAAGAAGTAAGATTCTAGGTTCCTCCCTAGTTCTGGTATCTCATACATAAAACAAGCTTTGCTTACTTTGAGGCCATGTAGTTGATGTGATTGTCTGCGGATTTTATTATTATTTATTTATATTAAGTAATGATTTCATTGATGCCCGTATAGCAGCAGGACACCGTCTTTTAATTGATCTACAGCTACACTTTAAAGTCTGTAGTGTTTAGTACCTTCCAAAACGTATAAATAAAATACTTGTACCTTAACTGCTGCAAAGATATTTAGGTTATTTTCCAGCAGGACCCTCAGCCGTTTGAAGGTCTTGAGACCAATGGTATACGGCCCCGATTAGAGGTATTTAAGTACCTTAAAAATTCATGTATACTTCTTACCATCCCAGTATACACTTGTTTTTTTTTTAACTAATTTATTTAAAACTTTTAAAATGCGCATTTTTATACATATCCCGCAAAACTGCTTGCGCAGTTTGACTGCAGGTCACAGTCTCTTTATGAAGGTATGTACATTTTATTTTACAGTAGGAAGTTTAAAGTTATATCATATAAAATACATTTTTGCTGTTTATCTTAAAGTAGTAAGGTAGGTACTTATGCTCTAAAGTAGTTAAATCAGTATTTTATATAAATTATTTTGTGTGTACAATTTAAGTTACTAAGTATCATTAGAGTTTATCTAAAAGATACATTTTTAACAACCTTTTAAATTAACATGAACGTGGTTCCAGTCTGATGGTATACTTACTGTTGATCAAGTATGGCAAACATTTTTTTAAATGTTCTATCACCAAAATAATTATATATTCTAGGGACTGATATTTACAAGTAGACTCTGACCTGGTGCCGCATTCATGTTGGACAAATGATAGGTTAAGATTTTGATTGCTACGGTTGTTAATCGCCAAAAGGTATTTATGTTTTAAGCTAGCAGGTAAAATTTGACATATTTTAAATTATTTAGTATAATCTCCTTTGCAAATATTTTTGTTTTTTTTTAGTTTCAAAAATCTTATTTGTAGTGCTTCAATTTTATCTATATATGTTTTAAATTTTAGTCCACAGCAGTCAAGCAAGAGCGTAACCGATAACAGAATCTACCAAGGCAACAGGCGCGGTCCCAGGGGATGTGGTCACAGGGGACATGACCCCCCCGAAATCATCATGAAAAGATGAACATCTTATAAGAAAAGACGCTAGAAAAGATACTTCTGATTAAAAAAAAATTGTTGTGACCCGACCAAAATTCAGATGTGAACCCCCCAAAATTTCAGTCTGCGACCGCGCCTGCAAGGCAAAATATATACATTTTAGTATTTTAGTAGGGACTTTAAAACTTAAATGATAAAATTTAACAAGCAATATTCTTAACTTACTGCATATGTAGTCTACATGTTAGGACCAAGAAAAAGCAGTATAAATTTTAACACCTAGTTAAGTTACACAGCTAACGTTCTCTATAGGTTTACATTGACAATTCTGTTGATTTTTATGGAAACACTCAAAACTATGCGTGATTAAAGGCAGCGGAGGTTCCACAGTTCGAAGATGCGGTGATTGAATTATTAATAGTTTAGTTTTATCTGAGTTTAATACAATACCATTATCATGTAACCATTTTACCACGTCCTGCTGCAGCGCGCGGCACGTGTCCGCCAGGTCGGCGTCGGCGCGCAGCGTGCACAGGTCGTCGGCGAACATGTACGCCGAGCTGTGCCGCAGCACGCCGCTCAGACTGTTCACGTGCATTAGGTAGCACACCGGAGCACATGCCGATCCCTGCGGAACCCCGCACGAGACTGATTTCTCCTCACTGAGCGTATTTCCGACTTTTACACGATAATAGCGCGCCCCGAGATAGTCGCTGAACCAATGTTTCAGCGGCTGCCCCACGCCGCATTCCTCCATTCCATTCAAGATGGTTCCAGATTCCAAAGTTTCAAACGCTTTTTTGAAATCATAAAATATGGCTACAACGGTTTTTTTGTTTTCTAAATGTGTATTAATTTCGTCCGTAAATTTTGATAATAATGTGTTTGTACCTAAGTACTTTAATTTTTCTGGAAACCGTGTTGACACTCATTTAGTACTTTATTTTTTTGCAAATATATACCTATTTGATTAATGATGCATTTCTCAATTACTTTGTCGATACTTGATAATATTGCTATTGGTCTATAATTAGAAAATACTTTATGGTCACCTCTCTTATGGATTGGGCGAATGAAAGCTTCTTTTAGTTTTTGTGGGAATTTATGATTTTTCACAGATAAGTTTTATTAATTTAGCTAATATAGGGCTAATCTTATCCGATATTAATTCAAGATCTGACATGCGTACGAGGTCGCTACCCGGGCATTTATTTTTATCCATTCTTTTAACCATTAGTTTAACATCATTACTGCTAACCGGTTGCCACCTCATACACACGTTCGATAGGTTACTATAACTGTCCCTGTTTAACAATTTTTTTGTCACATGAGTGCTTTATTTGTTTAATTTCATTAGCAAACGTGTCGGCGAATTGATTACAAATTTTGTCTGTGCTTTCACAATTTTTCTTGTTGTTAAGTATAAGCTCATCCAGCGATTGTTTGTTGTTACCCAGGAAAGAATTCATTTTATCCCAAATTTTCTTAATTTTATTATTACAGTCTAAAATAGTTTTTTTATCATGCTCAATATTACATTTTAATATTGCTTTCTGACATTTATTTCTATATTTAGTATAGTTAAGCCTCTTTATCATATTCTTTGGTTCGTTACACCATATCTTAAACAGTCTATCTTTTTGTAATACCTACCTACCATATTCCTTAAATTATTATTTATCCAGTATTTTTCATTTCTACTATCCCTATTCCCTGACATACTTTTTAATTTGTAACATTGCGTGTAAATGTCTATAAACAGGTTAGTAAGGGCATCATACAGTTAACGTTCACCGTTGACGTTCACAGCACAAGGTGGATTTTCCTGGAGCTTCGCATTTTGGCCCTCGAACTAGGGCCAACAACGATGCGTTACGCGGGCGTGGGACGCGGTTTCATACAATAGGGTCCAGTAGTGCGTTCGCGCAGGTGTTTTTGTATGGAACTGTACCCGCGGAGATTGCGAATAACCTTATTTGAAACATGATTAAGCCAATGAGGACTAAACTCGCTTTTGACCTTCATCTCACGCAAGTAAATGAGTCGCTTTTGACCTCCATCTCACGTGGGGGCAAGTATATGAGGTCGAAGGGTGACAGCACACGGATGATATATAGTGACAGATTTTATATGAAGGGTGGTCGCTAGCTAAGCGAACCTTGGAGGAAAACTTATGGTAGGACCCAAAAAGCGGGGGTCACTCGAATTGGTCGCCTTTTACTACACCCAAATCCAGGGGAGAAGGGCGATTCTAAGCCTACCCTCCATGTACGAGTACCATAAACTTGAAATAAAACTACCATAGATCTGAGTTAAATCACTACCATCAACTTTATTGTATATTGCTAATGGTGAAATAACTTTTTGAATCGGTCAAGTAGTTTTGAGTTATGTTTTTAATATGCGTTTAAAAATAAATAAAATCCCCAGACAATCACAACAACTACATGGCCTCAAAGTAAGTATGAAAAGCTGGAATGGACCGGTGGTGGTCGAGTGAAAATTGTGCCAAAATCGAGTTTTAGATATACATACCTACCAAATAATAATAATAATATTTCGTGTATCTTAGACTCTACAAATCTTGAATTATTTTGTAGTATTGAGGTTTAAGCATATTCGATATTTCTAAACGTCCGCCATTCAATTATTTGCTGTTTTTTTTAGAACTAGGGTTCAATGCATGATATTGTATGGACTATAGAAAGAGTGCATTATCGACATCAACAACATTAGGTTACATTTTTAGCGTTTGGATGCACTTCAAATAATAATCATAAATCATATTAGTGCGGTAATCAACACTTCTATGGTTGATTTTAAACATGAACAAAGCACTCGGTACAAAACCATTTTTTGCTCGCCTTGGGCCGGTTTAGAATAGCCCTCCCGTCTCTGGATAAGCGTGATATAAAAGTCAACTAATCCGAGAGGCCATGACGCCAAATGACGGAAATCAAATATATTTCGATTTATACAGGGTGTCCCAGAAAATAGTGTCAAGCGAAAGGCCAGAGGTAGAGCACTTTCTGGGGTACCCGAATCACCCCCATGTATGTTCCGCGATTATTCATAGTTTTCGAGTTATGAGTTTAAGGTTCTGAGGTCGTAAATTTTCAAAAATTCAAGAAAAAATTTATAACTCGAAAACTATGACTAATCGCGGAACATACATGGGGGTGATTCGGGTACCCCAGGAGGTGCTCTACCTCTGGACTTTCGCTTGACACTACTAAAGTTCGTTTCGACCGACTTGGCAAGGGACCAGAAAGCTTTACTTCCCGAAGGGTATGCTGCTATTCTGTCTCCGATACGGCCTATGTGGGCAAAACGAGCTCTTTTGATTACCTTTTTGCAGGACTTGGCGGCAGCATTGTATCTTTTCTTAAGTTCATGCGAATCCAGGGCTTTGCTTCTGTGAGCATTTGTCCAGGCTTTGAATGCTTCCCGCTTTCGCTTTTCAGTGGCGAGGCAAGCAGTATTAAACGAGCTTTGGTTTCAAGGGATAGATCAGCGTGGGGAATGAAGTACTCCATTGCTTGAACTATCACACTTGAGACAGCATCAGCGCAGCACGATACTGTCTCAACAGTAATACCTACTACTGAATGACGGCACAATAAATTAGCTGCGGAAATGATACCGATTTTACGAAATCGTGCAAAACATCATTCTGCTACAGTAGTTTGATATGTTGGTAGTGCTAATAACACCTGCGCCAATAACACCACCTAGGTATCTTTGTGAAAAACAAACAAAGGACATTGTCAAATTGACATGTCAGATGTATACAACATTTTTGGGTGCATTCATTTAAATAAATATATTTATTGATTCGAAAATATTGTAAATACTCATTAATACAGACAATAAAATAAATAAATAATAATGTAAGTATATACCTCTATAAGTGTCACAAAAAACAGTATTAAGTCCATGGATCCTACGGGTGCCCTTTGGTAAACGTCACTATATAACGTGTACCAATAAATAAATATTTAAACGATTTTGTATTCGTACATTTACAGGAATTCTAAGCTTCAACTTTCCTGGTACTCAGAATAATCTTTGCTTGTTGTTGTGAAGTCCGACTATTCAGTTTTAGTTAATAAATTATTAAATTGTTTTTATCTGTTGTTTATTCTGAGGTTATAATAAAGTTTTAAATGGTTCCGAAAACATGACCTAGGTAAGCTTAAGGCTTCCCGAAACAAAAACGTTTTGTAAAACTTGTCTGAATATTCTAAAAATGAATGCAATAGCAATGCAAGCAACTTGTTGACTCCAGCTCAATTATTCGCTATACATGGTGTCACCATTAGCAATATACAAGCAAAGATTATTCTGAGTACCAGGAAAGTTGAAGCTTAGAATTCCTGTAAATGTACGAATACAAAATCGTTTAAATATTTATTTATTGGTACACGTTATATAGTGACGTTTACCAAAGGGCACCCGTAGGATCCATGGACTTAATACTGTTTTTTGTGACACTTATAGAGGTATATACTTACATTATTATTTATTTATTTTATTGTCTGTATTAATGAGTATTTACAATATTTTCGAATCAATAAATATATTTATTTAAATGAATGCACCCAAAAATGTTGTATACATCTGACATGTCAATTTGACAATGTCCTTTGTTTGTTTTTCACAAAGATACCTAGGTGGTGTTATTGGCGCAGGTGTTATTAGCACTACCAACATATCAAACTACTGTAGCAGAATGATGTTTTGCACGATTTCGTAAAATCGGTATCATTTCCGCAGCTAATTTATTGTGCCGTCATTCAGTAGTAGGTATTACTGTTGAGACAGTATCGTGCTGCGCTGATGCTGTCTCAAGTGTGATAGTTCAAGCAATGGAGTACTTCATTACCCACGCTGATCTATCCCTTGAAACCAAAGCTCGTTTAATACTGCTTGCCTCGCCACTGAAAAGCGAAAGCGGGAAGCATTCAAAGCCTGGGCAAATGCTCACAGAAGCAAAGCCCTGGATTCGCATGAACTTAAGAAAAGATACAATGCTGCCGCCAAGTCCTGCAAAAAGGTAATCAAAAGAGCTCGTTTTGCCCACATAGGCCGTATCGGAGACAGAATAGCAGCATACCCTTCGGGAAGTAAAGCTTTCTGGTCCCTTGCCAAGTCGGTCGAAACGAACTTTAGTCGCCCGTCGCTGCCACCACTGAGGAAACCCGATGGCTCTCTGACCCACACTGCTAAGGAGAAAGCAGATTTATTTGCTAGTATCTGCGCGGAAAGTTCTCGTCTAGATTGCCAAGGAAAAATCCCACCCCAATTACCTCAGTTCGGACCTACAATGGGTACCGTTCACATTCGCCAAAAGGAGGTTCTAAAATGCTTGCTGCACCTAGACGAGAACAAAGCTAGTGGTCCAGACGGTATTCCTGTGGTGGTCTTAAAAGGCTGCGCAGCTGAGTTGTCTCCCGTTTTGACGCGTCTTTATGGTTTAAGAAGTTTATTTCCCAAAATAAAAGAATACAATTCACTTGTCTTTGAGAAATACAATTTGAAATTCACAAAAGAAGTAGTATACAGAGTGGACTTAGTATTAAAATATTTCATATTTTATCTACAAAACAAAGTTCAAAAACCTCTTAATATAATTTCAATAACAATTTTACTACCTATTGATTTCAATTAACAAATTTCGACACAATTTTTTATTTTTAGTAAGAGGGTAAAACTATATTTTAAACAAAGAAGTTACTAGTGCAGACAGTCGCTATTACGTATCTTAGGTCTTTACGAATATTCATCGTCAACATGGCTTTCAATGGCAATCATTTTAGATTTATTTAATGTAGTATGGGGTGTGCGAGTGTGATTCATATAATTAGACTAATATACGTTGTAAATAAAATAATGTTAATTTATTATTATTATTTTTAGGTTTTAATTATATTATTAGTATGAGTAGGTATGTACCTATTTATTTAGAATGAAATGTCGTAGTGCTTTTTTGTACAATTGAAGTGATTGAATGTCTTTGATATTATTTGGCAGTTTGTTGTATAGTTGCGCGCCCTCGAATAATAAGTTTCTTTTTCCATAGTTAGTTCGCGGAGTTAGGAGATAGATATTGTTGGCTCTTCTGGTCACTCGTTTTTGATATTGATTTACTTTTGAAAATGTTACTTGTGTGTGTATTTCTTTATTTAGTATTTTTCTTACTAGTAAACAGGTATTGTAACTGTACATTTGTGAGACTGTCATAAGTTTGGTCTCTTTATATACAGGGTTATTGGTAATTAGACCGGATCCTTTTTAGGGGTGGTAGAGGATGTCATTTGCAACAATTTGACTATACATTGTGATATCCGGAAATGGCTCATTTTTTTTATATTATTTTTTTTTAATTTTTTTTAGGATATCCAGTTTTCCTACTTAAAAATTCAATAAAAAAAAAAGTAATAAACCGATTTCAATTCTGTTTGCAGTTTTAGAGAGACCTTGTTACAGCTCTTAATAATAAATAACAATATCATACTAATGTGGACCCATCCAGAAACTAGAGGCTGTTTCATAAAAATTTTTAAATTATTTTTATAACATTGTTTACAAAAACAATTATTTTCTCCACAAAAACGCTAGTAAATTCCGTCTGCATTTTATTTAAAAAACATCTACACTTTGTTAGCTATCCAACGAGGTTAAAAAGTTGGTGCTTTATTACACAGTTGCAGAAATAATGCGATTACAAAAGACTCAGGTAGAGACATTCCGAGAAAGGGTTTTAGACGGTATCCATGAGAAGTAGTTATGGAAGAAATACTTTCTTAATTTAACTTAATTTATTTTGAAGAAATAAAAGATTACGATTTTGTAATTATTGTGTATTTATGATTTTTACAGTACATTCTCAAAATGTGAGCCCCTATTTTGAATGCAGAGACGCATACGTTTGCGTAAATTACTTTTAACGACACTTGTCTTTAAGTTCATTTTAATTTTTTCTGCTGCATTTATTATGCGCTGTTTTAATTCTTCGATGGTTGCCACAGGTCCAGGAGTCTCGTCGTACACCAAGCTTTTCATGTGACCCCATACGTAGTAGTCGACAGGAGTCAAGTCGGGACTCCTGGCCGGCCACGGAATGGGTCCTCCTCTGCCAATCCACTTATTGGGAAACTGACGATTTAGCCACTCACGGACGCTTAAACTAAAATGTGCGGGGCAACCATCATGCTGGTAAATCATGTTCCTTCGGGTTTCAAGAGGTACATGACTGAGTAACTCATAAAGTTCGTTTCGCAAAAAAACTTCATATGCTTCTCCATTGAGGTTGTTGGGCAGGAAAAAAGGGCCGATCAATTCATCCTTAATAATGCCCATCCACACATTAAGGGAAAACCTTCTTTGTGATCCTTTTAATCTTTTCTTGTTTGGGTTACCGTCTTCTTTTGGGGCCCAATAATGAATATTATGGTAATTCGTTAATCCATCTTGATCGAATTTGGACTCGTCGGTCCATAAAATTTTTAATAAAAAATTGGCATCTTCCATGTCTGTATTCAACATGAATCTGCAAAATTCGACTCTACGTGCAGGATCTCCGTCTTGTATAACTTGTACCGGAGTCAAATGATACGGGTAGAGTCTTGACCCGTGCATTGTGTTCCATATTTTCCATTGCGACATGCCAAGACGTCGTGCAATGACGTTTGTTGAGGTCGTCGGATCTTGCTCAAACATGCGAATTATCTGTTCCTCTTCCTCCGATTGATAAATACGAGGTCGTCCAGCATCGCTTTGTCGTCTTTGAACACGACCAGTTTCTCGTACTCGCCGGTAAACTCCGTCAAACACACTCATATGGGGTAAACGGCGCTCTGGAAATCGAGACTGATATTCCGTTCGAGCATGTGTACTGACGCCATTGGCAAAACCATAGCAAAAGAGTATGTCCGCATACTCTTCGTTTGTGAACTCTCGAACACGAGGTAGGTGGTCGCGGGGCTCCGCAGCCATGATCAGGTCCTTTAGTATAAGCCAAGTCGTCGGGTAAGCAATCAATCACAGAGTCCAGTTCACTAGCCGAATCACAGAAAAAGAAGTTACACAAGTCCAATAACGTTAGCAAGGTCGAAGTTTTATCGTGATAAAGGGTTGAAAAGAGCGTCTAAACAGTACGAAGTGCCTGAGCAAACTGGGTTCACATTGTTCGTGCAACAAACACAAGCAAGAGCGAGACGGCGCATTCAACATGGATACCTTAGTCTAAAACCCTTTCTCGGAATGTCTCTACCTAAGTCTTTTGTTATCGCATTATTTCTGCAACTGTGTAATAAACCACCAACTTTTTTACCTCGTTGGATAGCACACAAACTGTACATGTTTTTTAAATAAAATGCAGACTGAATTTACTAGCGTTTTTGTGGAGATAATAATTGTTTTTGCAAACAATTTTATAAAAAATATTATTATTTTTTTATGAAACAGCCTCAAGTTTCTGGATGGGTCCACATTAGTATGATATTGTTATTTATTATTAAGAGCTGTAACAAGGTCTCTCTAAAACTGCAAACAGAATTGAAATCGGTTTATTACTTTTTTTTTTATTGAATTTTTAAGTAGGAAAACTGGATATCCTAAAAAAAAATTAAAAAAAATAATATAAAAAAAATGAGCCATTTCCGGATATCACAATGTATAGTCAAATTGTTGCAAATGACATCCTCTACCACCCCTAAAAAGGATCCGGTCTAATTACCAATAACCCTGTATAACGGAGCTAGATGTGCGGTATGGATAATGAAATAATATCTTTATTAACTTATTTTGAGTGATTTGTAGGCTTTTAAGGTTAGTTTTCGCTGCTGAACCCCATACCTCTATGAGATATTGTAGATGTGATTTCACCATACAATTATATATAGTATAGCGAACTGACTTAGGAAAGCAACGGACTACACCACGCAATGAGCCTATGAGTGACGATAGTTTAGCACGCAATTTTTCTAAGTGTGGTTTCCAAGAAAGTTTACTATCCAATATTAGCCCAAGGAACTTCTCTGAGCGTACCTCAGTCAATGGTTCGTTGTCTACTACCAAAGGTGAATAATTTTAAATTTTTTTGTTCTTTGCGCTAATAATCATGAAATTTGTTTTAGAGATGTTTATGGTTAGCAAGTTGCAATTAAACCAGGAATGTAAAGAATCGAGATCACTCTGAGCCTTTTCGAATAACATTTTTGCTGAACTTCCAAAGTAGAAAATACTTGTATCATCTGCATAAAGTGAAATATCTCCATTTAAGTTAAGTTCTTGAATGTTGTTAATGTAAACAAGGAATAGCAATGGTCCCAATATAGATCCTTGTGGTACACCACAAGTAAGTAATTTTGGAGTGCTTTGTGAATCACGTATTTTAACCGCTTGATACCTATCCGATAGATAAGATTGAAATATTTTAAGAGCGTTACTTTTGACGCCTATACAGTAAAGCTTATCAAGGAGCAGTTTATGACTAATTGTGTCAAAAGCTTTTTTCAGGTCTATGAAGATGCCTAGTGCTATATTCTTTCTATCTATATTGTTTTTTATGTTAGTTACAAGATCAATAGTGGCGGAAAGGGTATTTGATTTAGGACGGAAACCATATTATTTGTTGGACAGAAAATTAATGGAGTTTAAGTAACTATTAAGTCTATTATACAACATTTTTTCGAAAATTTTTGAGAAAATGGGAAGAACAGAGATTGGACGGTAGTTGCTAGGATCTGTTTTATCACCGGATTTAAAAATCGGGGTCACTTTGGCAATTTTTAGTGATTTTGGAAAAATGCCACTGTCCAAGCATTGATTAATACAGGTAGTCAAGTCATGTGCTATTAAGTTTATTACACTTTTTAAGGCCTTACAACTTATTCCGTCAAGCCCGGTACTTGTGTTGGAATCAAAATTATGAACGATTTTTTTGACTTCTTCCGAAGTTGTGTGTTTGAGTATTGTTAGTTCTTGTTTAGTATCGTGTTGTGTGTTGAAAAGGTGGGTATGTGTAGTAGTATTATGAGATGTTGGATTAATTTTACTTGCCAATAAAGAGCCGATGTCTGCGAAGAACGAATTAAAACATTCGCAAATACTCTTGATATTAGAAATAGGGCCTGCAGGTGTTTCGAGTCTAGTTGGGGCAGATTCCTTGTTATCTTTTGTATTTGCTAATCTATTTATAAGTTTCCACATCTTGAGAGGCTTAGATTGGCATTTTTTTAAAGTCTTCAGTAAAACTGACTTTTTGCATCTTGGATCCTTTTATAAACTTCGGTTCTTATCGATTTTAATTTTTGGTTTATTTCATTATCATTTTTATCAAAACTGTTTTTATTTGCATGCCACATTTCGTTCCTCGTTTTGATTAATGTTATGATAATCTTTATTTATCCAGTCAGTCCTCAGTGGATTTTGCATCTTCCATTTTGTAACCGTACTCTCGTTTATTGCTTTTTTGATTGATCTTTCCAATTCTTCATAACTTTTTTCACCATCGTCAAGCTTTACTTTACTCTTTCCTGCATTGCTTTCGTATGTTTTATAAAGTTTTTCATAATTTATTGCTTGATAGCTTATTCTTTTCTTAATTTCAGGTCTAAGTTTTTCGATCTCAAGGTATAGTTGCTTGTGGTCTGACATTGCCGAGTTAATAACAGTGAGGTGAAATTTCAAGTTTTTTATGTTAGAGCATACATGATCTAGTAAAGTTTTATTTGTAGCTGTTTCTCTTGTACAATATGCTTTTTCTATTTTATTTAATATTGTGTATCCATTTTCGTGTAATGTTGACTTATATAGTTTGCAAAGACGGTCGCTTTTTAGTAGTAGATTGTAATTAAAGTCACCAAACAAAATTCCTCTTTTGCGTAATAATAGCTGCTCTGATAAAGTTTCAAGAAAGTTGTTGTCGTTAGTTCGTTCTGGTTTATAAACGACACCAATATCCAGACTAAACCTTTCGAGGTGAACCCATAAGTAGTGATTGCCGTTATCGCTCATTTCTGACAAGAGTCTATGTTTAATTCCATTGTGAACGTAAATGGAAACTCCTCCTCCTCTTTCTTCAGTCCTGAAATTGTAGTAGTGTTTAAAACCTGGTAATGATAATCTTTCAGCTTCATGTTCAGTTTTTATCCAAGTCTCTGTTAACACGATTATATGTACCAAATTCGGAATCGATTGTAATATGCACTGTAATTCATCCAACTTGCCTTTTTTGACGATGCTGCGGACATTCCCGTACAAAAATTTTATTGCTTTTTTGTTTTTACATAATTCTTGGTAGTCACTTGTTAAATCATGTGTAATGTTATCGGTGTTCTTATATAAACTATTGGCTGTGTATGGCAGTTTTTTGGTACAACTTTTATTATTTTTGGTGTACCCTTAATATATTTTATGATAAGATCTGTTTCTCCTTTTTCTGTGCGTTGTTTAAGTTCTTCACGTAGGGACAACATGTATTGCTTTTGATTTGGGGTTTCATCTGAAAATATTTTGATTTCTTTTTCGATTTTATTTGACTTATTTTTCAAAATTGACTTTGTGGTAAAGGATGAGTTAAAGCAAGCTTTTAGTGGACGACATTTCTCAGGGTTATATTTACCCAGTCGAATAAGCTTAGTAGGGCTCTCACAGTCTGGAAGACACACTTTGATTATTTGGTTCACTGCATTTTTGTCGTATGCTTGTCTCTCTGCAGGATTTCCAGATTGGATTTCTTTGATGCCCGTAATAATAATATTCTTTTGTCTTTCTGAGCGTTCATGTATTTCTTTAATTAAGTCTTCCTGGATTATGTTACCGGTTTCTGTTTTATGGTTAGCTTGATTGGCTTTAATTTCTGTGATGTCTTTCTCAGCAGATTGCAATTTTTGAGCCACTAGTTCAATTTTAGGTTCAATATTTTGCCTAAAGTTGTTAAGTTTTGTGAGTTCTATTTTCAAAATAGCCTGCTCCGACATCAGAGTATCCGTTGTTATCTTTATTCGGTTAATTTGGTCCTTGATGAGAGAGACGTCATTTGATATTATTTTAAGAGTTTCTTCTTGATTTTTGGACATAGTACTAAATAAGTCCATCATTTTTGTCTGAAACTCATCAAATTTTGTGGTTAGCTCTTCTTCTGGAGACTTACGCTTAGTTCGGAAGGTAACTTGTTGTGGCTCTAGTTTTCTAAGATCAGGTTGGGATCCAGTTTGTATAGCAATGGATTTGGGATTACGATCAAGATACGTAATGGAATCCTTCGGTGGCGACCTTTGAACACTAATTTTTGTATCGAATCGTACTAATAAGAATGAGGAATTTAGAGCGAGATGTATGCTCGAGCTCAGAGCTTGTTTCTTTTACTTACGGGGTTGAGGGGTGTGCGTAATCCGTGTGTTTTCGCCCGGTAACAGACGATTAAAGTAGTAAGTAGTATCACACTTCAAATTCACTTTCACACTTATGGCGTTCGTATTAAGACACGTTTTCCTACTTAGTGTATTTAATAATTTAAGAGATCGCTATTAGACACGTCCGCTCTGTACGCATTTCGGTAGCATAAGTCATGGAACGTGTATTGAACAATCGACTCCTGGGATACCTCGAGACCAACGAGCTCCTAAGCGACAGCCAATATGGTTTTCGCAACGGACGCTCGACCGGCGATCTTCTCGTGTATGCCACACACTTATGGAGTGAGGCCTTGGAGGGTCATGGTGAAGCAATAGCTGTATCCTTAGACATTTGCTTGGTGGTAGGATCCCTTCTGGGTCCGCCTGGCTAGCGACCACCCTTTATATAAAGTCTGCCGCCAAATGTTACCGCTCCGGCGGTAATGTGTTCCGGCAATATTTTATAAAGAGCCAGTTCCTTCCTAAGCCCGTGTGCTTTCATCTTCGACCTCATCGTCACTTACCATCAGGTGCGATTGAGGTCAAACGCGGGTTTAGTCACTAATAAAAAAAAAAAAAAAAAAAGCCTTTCTTTGACAGGGTCTGGCATGATGGTCTCTTAAGTAAGCTTCCAGCATATGGCATACCGATTGGGCTCTGCGACTGGATATCTGATTTTCTGAGGGAACGGTCAATTCGAGTAGTCCTAGATGGCTACTCCTCCGACCAAATGGCAATTAATGTCGGGGTACCTCAGGGATCTGTTCTCTCTGCAACATTATTCTTGCTGCATATTAATGACCTTTTAACACCGGGCATTATTAGTTATGCTGATGACAGCACTGTTGTAGAGAGATACGTATCCAATGCGCGAGCGAGCCCCCGTGAAATCCAAAGTTTAAGAAAGTCAATGATTGAGCGCGTTGATTTGACCTTACGGAAAGTATCCGATTGGGGTGAGTCGAATTTGGTCAAATTCAACGCGTCCAAAACTCAGGCGTGTCTATTCTCCGCAAAAAAGAGCACCTTCACATTAACGCCCACTTTCCAAAATGCATCTGTCCCCGTCACTGACCATCTAGGGCTTTTAGGCGTAACTATAACATCGAGTTTAAACTTCGGTCAACAAATCGTGTCCATGGCTCAAGTAGCTTCGAAAAAGTTGGGAATCATCTCGAAGGTACGGCGGTACTTCGGCCCTGCACAGCTTCTTAACTTATATATAGCTCAAGTGCGATCATGCATGGAGTACTGCAGTCATCTTTGGGATGGTTCAGCCAAATATCAACTAGAAGCGCTGGACTCCGTTGACCGAAGAGCCCGTAATCTAATCAACAACGTCGACCTTACGACCAAAAAACTGCAGACCCTAGAGCATCGTCGTAAGGTTGCTTGTTTAACCGTGTACATTTTGGTGAGTGCGCGAGTGCTCTGTTTGAGCAAATTGAACCCTCACCCTTTTACCATCGGACTACTAGACGTAGACAGAACTTCCATCCGTACGTGGTTGATATTCCGAAAAGTCGAACTAAGCGCTTTGACAGTTCCTTTTTGATACGGGTCGCCAAGGTTTGGAATGAACTGCTTGCGTCTATTTTCCCTGACCAGTATAGTCCTAGTACTTTTAAGCGTCGAGTGAATAGGTTTCTCGTGGATGGACGTGTACCACCTTAGTCTTCATGTTCACTTAACATCAGGTGTCATGGAAGACAAAAGTCCCATCCATATTTAAAAAAAAAAATATTACTGTTCCTTAAGAAATGCATTTTGCCTCGCGTTAAATAAAAATGTTAATCGAAAATATCATCAAATCAACTTATGTCTTCAAAGTATCTACTTGATGTACTTACTTAAACAAAAAAAAGTAAATTGATGAGGAAATATATATTTTATTTGCAATCTAACTAATATCCCATTTTAAAATTATTCTGTATGACACAAAGTCATGCATTCGCAGGGTTATCGATAAAATGATTAACATTTTTGCATAAGATTCACAACCTTATCTGTCATAATATTCATCTGCCTACGCTACGCATTAGGCGGAAAATACAATACGCGCGCTCTATACCTATATTATAACTCTAAGGCAGTTCCTACTCAGATAATCAATACACTGGCTGACTGACAGACAGACAACGCACGGCCATCACTACTGAGCGTAGAGAGCTGAAATTCGGAACATACATTCCGTAAGAGGTGAAGGGGTGAATTCCTACTAAAGAAACTAAGGAAATAATTCCCGAAATTCCTACAGGAACAGGAAAAATAGGACTCTTTAATTGCAATATGCATTAAAGAATTTTAAATGCATTATGGAAGGAATTCCCGAAATTCTCACAGAAACGAGAAAAATAAGCCTTTATTAGCTTATGCACGTAAAAAACTTTATACCTAACCACAATACAGACTGGTTGTATAAACCATATAGGAACCTATTTAATAGGAAATTAGCCATAAAGTTTTAAGACAAATCATACGAAAGTTGTAAATAAAACCAGTTTATATCTTCCCCAAAATGTAATCAAAAAACAACCTTAAAACACAGCACCCAAAATCGAAACTAAACACACGGATCATCAGCCCTTCTTCTCGTTGAGGGCATTGGTTCCTTATACCTCTGCATGGATATCCAGCAGGCTTTGGCAGTTGCGCTGATCGTGGCCATGTATTCTGTTCTACCTGGATAGCCCTGGAACCAGGTTTGAATGGACTTGGGCACGACACCTGTGTGGACGTCCCGTGGCGGCTCAATCGTGGGTCGAACGGTTGGCGCGTTGTCCGAGAAGTTGGTTGGATCCTTGTAGCAGCGGAGTACTCCCAAACGGTTGCTTTCCATTGGTATTGGCGCGGGTGATTGGGAATCCGCCATGATTTTTCGATATTCAGGTACTGGGAATGCTGAAATTCAACGTATTTTATTATTAAAGTTTTAAATCGAGAATTGGATCTGCGGAATCGTGAGTGGCACCCATCCCATAGACGTGATGAATCAGGTATATAGCAGGATTAATAAGTAATTCATGAAATATATATATATATATATATATAGATATATATATATATAAGCGTAAGATTATATCATCTAATTCGTTAAAAATCGGTGAGAACTTAAAATAATTTACCAAAAAACACCACATTAAAGGTATGTTGATCTTCCTATTACAATAACAAAAAGACGTGTGGCACTCGGAGACTGCCGCGGTAAAGCTATTGCATAGCATTTTTTATCAACTTATGCAATTATAATTATTTATTTATTTTATTAATGCAGTAATGTTTGATCTAATATGAAGTTCCACAAGTTCCTAGTAGATGGCGCTGTTGTTTATTAAAGCCCGCGTGTAAAGTTATGAAATCAAAGTATCACCGCTGTGCCGGTCGGAGTGGGGGGTGTTAGGTTTTTTTTCGTTACGGAATTTCTGGATTCGGTCCCCACGCTCAAGGCCCGCGATAGAAGCTATGCAATAGTTTAAAAATAAAATAATGCGTTACTGTCCTAAGGTCTAAGAAGCGTAGTTCTTGAAATTTTACTGACTGATACCATGTTCCTATGGTTTCTATGGCGGTCAACATGGAAGGACGGTAGAACCAAACGCCCTTGAGCAAAAGAAAAACTGTTAGAGATTTGTAATCTTTTCGTAGGTCATAAAGAAGGTGGCCCGCGCCGGACCGCGCCGGACGCACCGCATGTACGGCAAGCCTCGGATTTTGGTTTGCTTTGAACGAATTCATTCAATTCATAGAACTGCGTGCACTAAAGCATTGCTTGTCAGTGATGTCACAAAAATCCATTCACTGCTGTCATTGGCCCTACCACTGGTAATTTCCATGACTGAAAACGTCAACTCTCAACGAGAAAACACTCTAAAAATAAGTGAAAAATCCGGATACAGTGGACGCTTGCCATCGGCAAATCCGTTCAGTACATTGCGTGCCGTACGTGTCGTCCGAAGGCCAGTGAACGCGCGCCGTAGGCCTTTGCTCTCCTCAAAATTAAATTTAACTGTCAGTCAGGCTAATAAAACATAGGTACCCAAGGTTATATTGCAGAAACACTATGTTATACGCTGATTCACTAAAGTGGTTACCTATTTTTCTAAATAGTTCTGAGTGGAATGTCTACATTACCATGAAATTGATAAAACAAATAAATCTAAATTCAAGACTAGTAGAACTTTGCAGCTTATGAAGTTACTTACACCCTACATAAAAGACTTTTTGACCAAACGTAATCGCTATAATTATTTTATACATTTTGACTCGATGTTTCGATAGCTTTCAGATTAGGTACTGTTATTACTGCGATCAAAATGTCATTTATTCCATCTGTATAGTGATGACTTAATTCGCTACTTACATCTTTTTGTGTAGGTGGATTGATACATTGTTATCATTTTTGAATCTAGGTCATCGCAGGGATGGTCCAAGATGTCATTGGTGACATCCACCATCTAAATCAGAATTTCAATTAGAACTATATCTACTGAATGTGTCTAAGTAAGTGTAATTTGTAAACTTCCAGGGTACTTTCAGCGCCCAAATACTGTAAAAAAATAAAACTTGTCCCTCCGCCATTTCCAAAATAAAAAGTTATTTGTAGCTTTTTTCTATAAGTACTGTTAGTTACTTTACATGTTGTTGTCTTTAAAATTACATAGATAGAGCCCCAACAAGACTTAGAACTTATTAGCCGTTGTTTTACAAATTATGGTGAATTTTGCGAAGTGAAATGACCCACCATATGGAGTATTTTCGTCGATGAAATTATGCATAGGTACCTACTACTCCTAAAGTCCTGCAACTACATGTGGGAACACACCGTAAGTATAAACACCCAGACACGAAACATTTTCTTTTTCATGTTCTGTGCGTGAATGGAACCCCCGACCTCGCACCACGGAGACCGTAAAAGGAGACGAATCCAACCTCCGCTTGATGGCAGGACCCGCCTGGTATGAGATTCACCTGGCTAACGACCACCCTTCCCCGCTCCGACGGTGATGAGTCCCGTTACCGCTTTATAAAGATCCAAACCATAAAGCAGCCTTCCTTCCTAAGCCTAAGTGCTGTCATCCTCTACCCCATCTAAACTTGCCATCAGATGAACAGTCACCTATGAAAAAACCGATAAGAGGGCTCGAACCCAAAACTGGCTTCAACTCAGAACGCCATCTCAAGTTCAACAAAACGTACTAATTTCATTCAACAAAACAGGTGTAAGGGTCTACGAGCTCCCTGCATTTAGTGCCGGGTAATTTATATTTATTGCACAAAGTTCAATGGGCAGACTTTGTACCATTTATTATTCTGTACCAGTCAACTACCTCCAAAGCAGAGCAGGTAACTTTAACAAAAAAACTATGATTTTATCGCTATCTTGAAAAAGTGAGCTCTGATACGCAGTTTAAGTGCAAAGGTCGCTTAAAATACTACCTGTGGGTCGACTATAAAAAGCGACTAATCCGAGTGACATTCACTTGGTGTTTCAGGGTTTGCCTGGGTAGCGATTACACTTCATTTAAAATCTGCTGCTGAAACACAGCTCCAGTGTTGATGTGTTCTGGCAATATTTTATGAAGAGCCAGTTTTCCACAGATGAAAATAAAAAGGAGTTGAAATAAGTAAATTATATAAAAAAAAAAACCATGAAAAAACTGAAAAAACACACCTGCAACCTACCTGTTTTCTGAGATGTTGATAGTCATGGCAAAGTTTCTGCTCCTTCTCCAACAACTGTTTATATTGTTCCACCCGGGGTGAGTACGAGTGAGCATCGCAGTGGCAGTAGGGAGCCACTGGAGCTGGTGGAATAATTGGCGCCGAAGATGGAGTAGGTGGTTCACATGGCCTTGAAGACAACACAGATTTAATTCAATATAAGTTAGTAAACATCCAATAAAGCTGCGCTAGCTCCATTTTGAAACGGGCAGCCAAGGTGTGGTAAGAAATGCCTGCGTCTGTTATTCCTGACCAGCGACAGTCCTTGTATGTCCTTTTAAACTCGTCATTATCATCACAACTCTTTGTAATGAGCCCAGCTCTTTGAGAAAGTGAATGGTCGGCGGTCACCCATCCAAGTGCCGAACGTTCGGAACATTGCTTAACCTGTGGTATCGTATGATACACACGGTAACCACGGCGTCACGACGACTTCTAACTACAACTCGTGCGAACTACTAACTAAGCTTAGGGAGCTCTTTTTTAACGGGGCGTTTTTACCCAGCATTAGCGTTTTTAACGCCCACGATATGGTAATTCGTACGCGTCGAGTGTTTAGGGTTCTGGTAGAATAACTTTTACCAGTTTAGTCTTTATTTTCGCTTTCCACCAGGTGGCATAGCAGACAAACGTCCAATGCTTATCATATAAAGACATTAACATCTGTTATGTGTATAGGTACCTACATAATAAAAGAGAACGCTTTTCTGTCCGTTTTTTCGGGGTAATTTTCGAATACTTTAGATCTGAATTGCACCAAATATATTTTTTGAAAGTAGCATACCATTTTATAGACAAAAATACTAAATAAAATCGATCTCGTCTGGGACTGGAACTCAGATCTCCAGCAGTGCGGGCGTGCAAAATATCATGCACCGGGCCAGCATGGTGCTTTACGGCCTAAACCTTCTCGCCACCCAGAGGGGAGACTCAAAGCCCTGCAGTGGGATCATTTTATTTTTATTTAATTAATTATCTAAATATAAGTAATGTCATTCAAAGCAAATCAAATGAATAATAATGGACTTCAATATTTAAGAAAACACAGCAATGTATGGGCGTTGCCATGGCAACAAAAATCCAAATTTGTGTTTTGTATGAAATAGCCTTGAATTGAAAATTTTGTTGAAACGCTGAAATTCGCTTTTAAAGATATTATAGGTAGGTAATCAGTAGGTAGGTATAGTTAATAGGTTGAATACATCATAATGTACCCATGTTCTATGGGTCTCGTAAGAAAGTAAAACTACTGTATCATCTATGCACGTAGGTAGGTAGGTACAGAAGGCAGCACATCAAGCGTTACAAATCTGTCAATAAATTTTACTTGAATCTGAACTTTATGCCCTCGACATTAAGTTAAAATTGGTTGGGGAAATTTTGCAGGTAATGTAACGCTTGATCTGCTGGCTTCTGTACATACTCTACTATCTAAATGCTTGGATTTCATACTTACTTGCCAATGATTGGCTTTGGAAACGGCCATGTGTATTCTGTGTTTGTGGTGGACGAAAAGTCCATTTTTCAATTTTTTTTACGTTTTTTACTGTAAAATAAACATTTTTTTTAAAATAAATATAGGTACTCCAGGTTTTTCACAACTCTTTCCTCACAAACAACTTTACGACTTAGATATATAGATATACCTAAGTACTTAAACCATATTTTAGCTTGCCTATGTACCTATTTTAAAAACATGGTAAGAAGAAAAGTGTTGTGTTAAAAGAATTTTACAATGGGACCAGCAATTCTGAAGAAATTATAAGTAGGTAAATGTATTTACTACTAGATTGAAGCTTACATACCAATTTTTATACTAACACATTAGTATTTTTAAGGCCCAGCACTATGATCTTGGCGATATGACAACCAACGTAATTTAATACTGCTTTTGAAGCCAAAAATTTTATTTGTATTAATATTTCATCAAGAAGGGAAGATAAATACATTTTTGATGTTTTACGTTTTTAAGTGACCTTATTGGCACTGAGTATATGACTTCAAAAAGGTTGTATAGACTAGAGCAACTTTTTTTATTTCTGATAAAATCTATAAATTCTACTATACATTATTGTATTTTGGACAAATGATCTAGAGATTGCAAGAACATATTAAAGTATCGATAAAAAATTGAATATTAGAATTTTTTTTTTATTGCAATTAAATAATAAATCAATATAAACTATAAATTACCTAAGTATAAACTAATATAAAATATACATTAAGCGATAAACCCAGACAAAAGCAAACAAAAATGTTCATGAGCAAAAATATTTGCATTATGCTGGGATCGCGACCGCTGCCTCAAAAGGCAGGCAATGTTATCCCAGCACAACAGTTACTTATTCATTTTGTACTTAGCAAAGAATAGTAGGTATCATACCCACAACATAAAGCGACCACTTTGGCGATGGGATAATACTGTCTGCCTCAGACGCCAGTGGTCGCGGGTTCGATTCCCGCACAGAACAAAAAAAATGTTCCGTGTCTGGGTGTTTATCTATTTATGTATTTATATTCTAGGTTCCCCCTATTTCGCTACATGGTATCCCATAACACAAGCTATGCTTACTGTGTAGTTGGTGTGATGGTCTGGGGATTTTATTTTATTGTTATTGTTTTTAAAGCGTGATTAAACTTCCTCAGGCCATTGAATCATCATCTCTTCTTTTAAATAAGTTTATTAAGTAGTTAGGTAGGTATTTAAATTGCTCAAGATATTATTGAAAAAAAATAAAAGTTCGATGGTTCAACTCACGAAAGTGGATGAGCTCTACTTTTGTGTAAAAGCACATGGACCTTTGCGTGCGTAAGGTTACGGTAAAGGCTGTACCCCGCTTTGTGGAAAGATCCCGTCTGGGTCCAACTGGCTAATTACTGCCATTCATATAAAATCTTTCGCCAAATATTACCACCAGGTGCGGTCACATGACCTCCTCCCAAAATCATGAAAAGATGAACCCTTTAAAAGAGAAGGAGGAAGAAAAAAATACTTCTGATACAAAAAAAATTGTCGTGACCCCCCCCCCAAAATTCAGTTGTGACCACCCCCAAAATTTCAGTCTGGGACCGCGCCTGATTACCACTCCGTTTTCCCACGTCTCCTCATGATTTGGTCCAGCAATATTTTATGAAGAGTTTCTTAAGCCTGTGCGCTTACATCTTCGACCTCATCTGCACTTACAATCAAGTAAGATTGACGTCAACCGCGAGCTTATTCTACAGGGTGTCCCGCCAATGATATCCCATAACTTTGAGGTTTTGTTCCTTGCTAAAAAATAATACTTTTTGCTAAAGAATACGTTTTTCAAAAGTGGATACTTTCCAAGATATAATCAATCTTAATATAATGAGTCCATAAATTATGACCCTTATAAAATATCTTTAACATTATTTTTTTTATTATTTATGGATGCTACGTTTGTCTTCCATGCCACCTGATGTTAAGTGAACATGAAGACTAAGGTGTTACACGTCCATCCACGAGAAACCTATTCACTCGACGCTTAAAAGTACTAGGACTATACTGGTCAGGGAAAATAGACGCAGGCAGTTCATTCCAAACCTTGGCGACCCGTATCAAAAAGGAACTGTCAAAGCGCTTAGTTCGACTTTTCGGAATATCTACTACATACGGATGGAAGTTCTGTCTGCGTCTAGCAGTCCGATGGTAAAAGGGAGAGGGTTCAATTTGTTCAAACAGAGCAGTGGCGCACTCACCAAAATGTATCCTGTAGTACACGGTTAAACACGCAACCTTACGACGATGCTCTAAGGTCTGCAGTTTTTTGGTTGTAAGGTCGACGTCGTTAATTAATTTACGGGCTCTTCGGTC
Organism: Stenoptilia bipunctidactyla; assembly: GCA_944452665.1. Classification (NCBI taxonomy): domain Eukaryota; kingdom Metazoa; phylum Arthropoda; class Insecta; order Lepidoptera; family Pterophoridae; genus Stenoptilia; species Stenoptilia bipunctidactyla. Next base: position 13,209,157 of record OX101739.1, read on the forward strand.
AACGGAGTCTAGCGCTTCGAGCTGGTATTTGGCAGAACCATCCCAAAGGTGACTACAGTACTCCATGCACGACCTCACTTGGGCTGTGTATAAGTTGAGCAGCCGTTCAGAGCTGAAGTACCGCCGGACCTTCGAGATGATACCCAATTTTTTGGAAGCCGTTTTTGCCATAGACTCAATTTGTTGACCGAAGTTTAAACCGGATGTTACAGTTACGCCTAAAAGCCCTAGATGGTCAGTGATGGGGACAGATACATTTTGGAAAGTGGACGTAAATGTGAAGGTGCTCTTTTTTGCGGAGAATAGACACGCCTGAGTTTTGGATGCGTTGAATTTGACCAGGTTAGATTCACCCCAATCGGACAAATTCCGCAAGGTCGAATCAACGCGCTCAATCGTAGACTCTCTCAAAACCTGGATTTCATGGGCGCTCGTTCGCGCATTGGATATATATCTCTCAACAACAGTGCTGTCATCAGCATATTATCCAATAATGCCTGGTGTTAGGAGGTCATTAATGTGCAGCAAGAATTAAGTTGCAGGGAGAACAGATCCCTGAGGTACCCCGGCATTAATTGCCATTAGGTCAGAGGAGTAGCCGTCTAAGACTACCCGAATCGACCGTTCCCTCAGAAAATCAGATATCCAGTCGCAGAGCCCGGTCGGTATGCCATATGCTGGAAGCTTGCTTAAGAGACCATCGTGCCAGACCCTGTCAAAGGCCTTGGAGATGTCTAAGGATACAGCTATTGCTTCACCATGACCCTCCAAGGCCTCACTCCATAAGTGACATTCATTCAATAGATGCGTCTCACGGAAGATATACAATAACCCAAAAATTTAAATCCACCACAAACACATTTTAAACGTTGAGGAACATTTCCTACAAAGTTCAACGCAAAACGCTGCGAACTGTACCTGTGCATAGCTATAAAAAAAGGAATAGAAAATGCCACGTTGTCAAACTTCGCCTAAGGTGTTTTACATAAGATGTGTTGACTTATTTGAATTATTTTGTATTAAAAATATAAACAAAAAACAAATTAAAATTATTCACATATTATTTGATTCTATTACATGGTCCCATTAATACCCTTGAGTTATGGGAAATCAAGCGGAACACCTTGTATAATACCTTCACGGAGGTATTCTAATACCTACCCATAAGGATTACAGACTGGCTAGCAACAACTCTTCATATTCATATTAAATCTGCCGCCAAATATTACCGCACCGGCGTCTTCTTAATTTTTTTTGACAACGTCTTTTTTCATTATCTAAAACTAAACACTTTTTAACCGGAGCAAAGATAAATAATGATTTTTTACGAAACTGTCCGTCATAGAAATTCAGGGAAATAAGAAAAAAAATATTTTCAAGACACGAGTCGTTCAGTGATTTCAGTGCTGCCACTTTATTTTTTCAATCTTCTAAAAACAAAATAAACAATTATGTTTATTTTTATGTAAAACAATATTACTTTATGATTGCAGGAATGGTAAATATAACTTATTGAAAAAAATAATTAGGTACTCTGTTGCGGACTTAAATAATATACAAATTATCTTCTTAATTTACAGTAATTTCTATTTGTTTATTGATTAATAACAAGTCTTAACAACAACGTCGTATAGTAGAATACAAACTGATAGGGGTAACACTTAATCTTAGTCATGGTGGTAGCCTTGATATAGTAGTTATGGTAGTAGCAACATGATTCCTAATAAAATAATTTTACTTTGCTTGGCCTCAAAGAAATGCGAACATAGTTTGAAAAATTTAATTATATTATTTGATTCCAAATGGTAAATTTGAAGTTTAGGGACTCTCATAATTTTGAACTAAATATTAGGTAGCCTTCTTTCTTTAATCAGCGCAATGTAAGTTAAAATGAATGCCTTTCTATTGTTTATAGCTTGTGTTTTTATTTTTTTTATTATATGTATGAGATCTTTAAGATTTTATAATTTTCTATTATAATAAGTTTAAGATGTGTAATGTTATTTATTTATTTAAATTGTTGCACTTTACTGTCGCATTAGGTCTCCTGTAATGATAGATATAAGTGTTTTGATGTAATAATAAATAAATAAATAATATTTGTAGTCATTTGTTATTAATATTTATTAGCATGTCGTTACGACTATTTCACGACCACTTTTTGGAACCTAAACTAAGTCGATACACCTTACCGTTTGCGAGCTTGAGACGTAAGGATTACAGCTTGACGTTCAAGATGTAATCCTCATCAACCTATACTGTAACGCCGATACTATTATACGACAATTTTTTTTATATGTGACAGTATTTATAACCATTTCATCAGTATTTTTTGGCATAGTCAAAATTCGTTTTCTTCATATTCAACTTTTAAAATATGTCAACAAGCCAACATTCCCAACAACATCGATGTAAGGAATTCCATAAATAATCTTTCCCACCACTAGAATTACACTAAAACTATTTTTTTACTTTGCTTATGATAGGTCTTTGAGTAAAATTCATAATCTCTACTTCTCACACGGATTTAAGATTGGAGTACCTATCATCACAGAATCACTATTTCCATGCGATTATTGGTCCAAGGAAAAATAACTTAGTGGAAAATATTTTTTCATGTTTGGAATCACTGGTTTAGTTTTAGTAGCTGGCAATACTGTTTGTTTTTATGTCAAAAGTCATCAAATCAGCTGTGTATCACACACAGGGAACATGTACATAACAAATCTGCGTATTAAATTATTTGTGTGAAAATGTCCACTGAGACTTCTGATAAAACAACAAATCAATGTTTATGATAAATTTACGGCGTGGAAAAAAATGGCGCGCCGGAGAAGCAGCGGCGTTACGAGCCTTAGTTTCAATCAGGATCAAGGTTGGTACACTTCCTTAGTCAACATGCCTAGTTCTTTGTTCTTAATGGTTTAGTTTGTTATGGATTATGCATATTTTTTATCCTCATAAACATGTGGAATGAATCACGCAGTATTGGAAAGTGCGTATGTTTTTGTTTTGCTATCGCGTGGCGTCGTTTGAATCTCGTAGTGCCACGCTTTTGAAGATCGTCATTTCTCCACGTGTTGTTTTTATTTTTAGTCACTTGCCCACACACAGTTTACATTTGTATTTAGTAAGGCAACAATCACAACTCCGGGCGTTGCCTTTGTCCTATTTTTAAGATGAATTATTATATGTTATATTTACGATTGGTATGACCGAATTTCAGTAAAATTACTGAATACTAACATTATAAATATTTACTACTCTGGCATTCCTTGTGAAATTCCACCAAAATAGTTTTATTTGTCTTATATCTATTTTTTAGCTTAAATAATAGTTTATTATACATTTCAACATGTTTTTTAGTGTATTTAAAAACATCTCAGACACCTAGGTACACAAATTGTTTTCATCTTATACCTATTGGTTAATTAAGTAGTGTTTTACCAGTATAGTCAAAATATAGTAGATGATTTTAAGGCCACAAATAGTGAATATCAATAAAAAACTAACTTAGGTAATTAAAACAGTTAAGTAATTTCCTTTTGGTAAATCAAATCAAATCATTTATTTCAGCCAGAGCCATATTTTACATCAGAAAAATAAAGATTAAACTAAAGTAGGCATATAAAATTCAAAACAATAATTACAAATCTGAATGCTGATTTTCTATGTCATTTCTTTCATGGATTTGAGATCCTCTTCATCATGTAACAAAGATCTATAAGTTTGTTCATTTATCTATTTACCTATTTAAAATATAATTTATAAAGAAATTGACAATAGAGTTATTACAAAGGTTCTTTCTTTGAGCAGACCTGATACCATAGAGTTTTAAAGTGCAATATTACTGTGTGTACTAACAAACATAAATACTCATATTTGTCTTCATTTCACAGGCTGCTTCACTTGCTGTTTAACTTCAGGCTTGCGCATTTACAATGTCGAACCCCTGGTTGAAAAAGCTCATTACAGTAAGTAACAATTATACCTGTATAGAGAAAAACATTAGGATATTATGTAATATCCTCCTAGCTTCCTAGACTATATAAAATTTCTGGAGAAACAAAATCTTTTATACAAGTGATGAAAAAGGGGTTGAAACAATCTTAATTCTATTTATATGTATGATAAAATGTAACCAGATGTATGAATCACGAAAACTTAAGACAATATTAAATGTAACCAAGTTTTGATATAGGCCATTCTTCTCTTTATGACTACAAAAATGTGCATGAAAATGGAAATTTATATGTAGACGACAGCACAACATTTCACTTCAGCAAAAGTATTGTGAGGGAATTGAAAAAAACGGTCAAAATGGTTTTTGTATGCTCTGCATTTATTGGTCATCATTGTTCAAAGATCATGTGAGTATAGAACACATTTTTAAAAACTCATTATAAATTCTACACTTGCTATGTCCTGGTCATTGTTATCTAATGAATAGCAGTACATGTTCAGATTATCATTTATTTTGATTTTAAAGCGAAGACTGTTTTAAATGTTTGCCCAACAATTCAAATTAAAGTTTAATAAACCTATTGACATTGAAACTAAAATGACTTGACACAAAGTGTACAAAATATTCCTTTAGCATGTGAGTCATTACAGTTATTACCATTTTAAATACATATCTATGCTATGACAAACTCAGATATACATTGCAGGTAAACAACAGAAGTAAATTTTATTCATTAACCCGGCTATGGCCTGGCTGAAGCGTGATAGAATAATTAAATTCATTAAATTTGTGAAAATCACTGGTACTTGCGTCATCTATGAACAATATATCTGTGAATTCTTTGATCAAAATTTATTGTAGTTTATTCATTGAACTTAATATTAACACTTGAAACAATTCAGTATGTACTGTATAATTTAATGCATTATTAGGAATTATATTAAGTACTAGTTTGAAGTTAGGTCCACAGATGACTATGAGTAGTGTTTGTATTTCTTTTATTTTCTTTTATTTATAAAGAAATCTTATTAATGTATTTCTTTTATTTATAGCGTTATAATTTGTAATTGGACTTATCGCTATATTTATTACTCTCACAAGGTTAAGTTTCAGTGCAGTGGCACCATTAATAAGTTATAATATTTTTTTAAAGGCAAAACCTTGTGCTGCTTTAGATGGTTTGCTCATGGGTATACAAAATTTTAAGTATTTTTTTTCATGATCCAGGGCCTAAAAGTCGGGAAATTAAATTTAAATTTAATTACCTTATCACATCATTGTATAAAAAAACTTTGATATATGTTGTAATGACAAGGTTACACATGAGATATACTTACATGAAAGGTGGTTATGGACCATGAAGGCATATGCCACTTTACCACTTCTTTTTTTTGTGCCAATTATGACAACTCCACTGAGATACCTCTGAAGGAGACTCAAGAGGGGGTGAATACTCAGAAGTAAGAAAGGGTCCTGCATGGGGGACAACCCTGGCACCCGAAACCTAGACAACTTTTTACCCCATGCTGATCGTTTGTCTGCTTTACTACTTCATATAGTAAAATAGCTTCCTTATACTTCTAGAAACCGCATTTTTGACGGTAGCTAGTTATAATTAATTAAGGCTAATTATAAATAAATTGTTTTGCTAACTGCGCTGAAAATAGGCATGCCGTCTCTAGATAAGCTTTTCGTAAAGGGTGCCTGATTCGATTGTTCGCTTTATTCGACCTCTGCAGGACGACCCTGTTCAGTGAACAACTCTTCGTATCAAATCTGTAGCTAATAGGTTAACTAACTTATCATCCTGGTGAGATTTAAATCGAACTTGAGTTTCATCATCAGTTAAACTCTTTTTTTATAACCCCACTTCAGGGCCTCGTGTCTCCTTTAGGTGACTAGGAGGTCTAGGCCATAAAACAAGCTTAGTCAGTGCTGGTTGGTTTACTAGAAATTTCTTCTAACAAACACTAACAATTAACATAGAAAAACAAGCATACATAGGTACTTAACGTGCCCTCCGAAGCACGGAGCTCGTCATGATAAATTAACGATCAGCGGTCACCCATGCTTATTTTCAACCGACTTCCAAAAGGAGGAGGTTCCCTATTCGTGTCTTGTTTCATATGATAGAGGATAATTATACCATACTTAATTATAAATTTCATCGAAATCGATTGAGTAATTATGGTGAATTTGAAACTTTCGAAAGAATATGTGAATTATACCTTGATGACCTAATACTTCAGCCAAAGCTTTGAATAGGATTTAAAAATGTTAGTGAAGTTGGTTTTTTAATGCTCTGCATTCGTTGATCATGTACCCACCGCACCGACCGCTTACGCAAGTGTTATTTGCTCTAATGGAAATATTAATGTAACATTCTGCGCACTACACGTCCAAATACGCAACGTGCGCAGAATGTTACATTACTAGTTCCATTACAGCAATCTGTACGCACCATTTAGTATAAAACAAAATTTTCAGGCAAAGAAGAGCTGGGTGAGGTATCACTCTGCGAGATGATCTTCCGCACAAACTGGCTTATGGTGGTGAAGGCTCGTAGACCCTGCACGCTGATGCTACTGGATGACCAGCATAGAGCCTTCAAGGCGGAGGTGCATTTCAAGTCACAGATCAGAGCTTTGAGGGCGCGGCGGGATAAGTAAGTGGATTTTATCGCTTAACCCAAACGGGGCCTCAAAAAGTTGTAATATGTTTCATGTTTCTGTCTGTTTCAGCGTAGTTCCTACACAGATAAACAAAAGTAACATTCATTTGACGACTACTATGGCGATGGGGTAAACCTATCTGCCTCAGACGCCAGTGGTTGCGGGTTCGATCCCCGCACGGAACAAGAAAAAAAAAATGTTCCGTGTCTGGGTGTTTATCTATTTGTGTTTAACGTATTTATATTCTAGGTTCCCCCCTAGTTCGCTATATGGTATCCCATAACACAAGCTATGCTTACTTTGGGGCCATATAGTTGGTGTGATTGTCTGGGGATTTTATTTATTATTATATAAATATAACCTCATTTAATTTAATATGAATGCGGTTTTTGTAAATGGAAAGTCGAGTATGTCCAGGTTCTTAGCTATGTTTAGACTTTATAGTTTATGGGCCATACACGTCACAAAAGGCAATTATTTTCCATGGCCCTGCAGTGGCCATACTCATTCAAAAGGGAATGTCATTACAAGTTTTCAGGTTCAAAGTGTTCAGTGTATAATTGTGTTTTATTATATTATTTTGGTGTTGTTTTTACATTTTTGTAAATTACTTATTTTGTTGTAAACATGCCAAGATTAGTTAGGTACTTCACAAGACAAATTAGAATAAGTACTAGTTTGAAGTACCGAGTGGAAAAAATAACCTTAGTTGTCAAATATGGCCAGCGATAAGTTATCAAGAGGATATCACGGGATAAAAAGCGGGTAAAACCGCGAGCCACTATAAGTATACTGGCGCGATAGACCGAGTGTAGGTTTATCTTACTCACAATCATTTATCTGTATCCTTGAATAGTTGCTAAATATTTAGCAGATTTACTTCCCAAATAATGAGGTAGAAGGTCATTTCCTTTAAGTGGAAGAATAAAAATTTATTACCACTCAACCGTCAGACGATGTTTGCTTCTGCGTAAAATATTTTTAGGCATAGTTATAGTTACATTACTCCCTCTAGCCATAAAAAACTAATCTAGTCAACACATGGCAGAGTAGTGTCATTGGATTTTCCTACTTATTTGTTTTTGTTGGCAATTAAATGTAATGTTTTCAATAGCTTGTATTATATATAAGTATAAGCACTAGACAATGGATATACTCGTACATTCGCATATTATTTTTGTTTACATTCACATAAACATCGTGAATGTAAACAAACATTTTCTTGCTTTGTTTAAGAAAATTAACACTGTGACTGCATTGTGCGGGAAACGAACTAGTGACCACTAGCTTCTGAGGCAGTTAGTAATACCTTAATTGCTTGCGTACTCTATTCAACTGTGGTACGGCTAAACACGAACCGAACTAAAACCAGCAGCCTTAAAATGCTTGCAATGCTTACATATGGGTCTTCTATCACAAACTGCTATATGCTTGCTAACTTTAGTTTTAACCTACTGTAGGTATAAATAAAGTTTATATCTATTTAGGCTTAAACACGATTTTTGAAGATGTATTGACTGATAATTGTTACTCGTTCAAGTTTAAGTAATTTGATAGATTAACCGGAAAGTTTGGAGACTTTAAGGCGGTGTACCGCTCGACCGGGGCTCAGTGTATTTGTTAAGGTGGTCGCTACGGTTTTTCAAAAGCCTTGAGAATTTAGACATACTGGCAGACCTAAACCACCCCATCACTCAGAGGTCAGAGGAGAGATCCAGGGCCCTGTAGAAGACTACACTTAGCATTTTAATTTGTTGCTGTCTTTTTGCAGTTGAAATCTTATCAAACCGATATTTTTATCGACGTTGTTGTCCCAAACCTTCATAAATTGGTTTTTAGGCAATGTATCGTTATTTAAATAATGTATAGTAGGCCCCAAAAACTACTCTTGCGACTAGTGCAATCTTATAGTCCGTATAGGGTCGCTTTAGAATAGTTCTATCGCCCATAGATAATCGTGTCGTAAACGGCGACTAAACCGAGCGAACCCAGCTTGGTGGCAGGATCCCGTCAGGGTTCGTCAGGCAAGCGACCACCCTTCATATAAAATCTACCGCCCAATATTACCGCTATCCGGTGATGTGTTCCGGCAATATTTTATGAAGAGACACTTCTTTCTAAGCCCTTGTGCTTTTATCTTTGATCTCATCTCCACACACCATTAGCTGAGAGCCTGAGACTGACGACAATCAAACGCGCAAAAATGGATCAAAATCATTTAATATTCAAATTGCTCCAAACAAACAGACTTTCCCTTTTATAAGGCTTACAAAAGATAGTGCTCAAACAAACTCTATTAAGTCTTCAATCCAACGCATATTTTGCGATCCTGATCGAATATGACGTTCTTAAGTTGATAAGATATCGACCTTCGCCGAATAACCTACTAACTTAAATATCATCGGTGCCGCGTCACCATCTACATATTATTATTTACTCAGCAGATTATTTAGCGCGTAGTTTTGTTGCATTTCAATACGGTACTTTTCTTACGGTATCTTCTAAGAATGATGCTTTTTCTGCTTGTATATCTAATAATAATAATAATAATCATTTATTTCATTATCAAAAAGCACATTTGAAAATATGGGACAAGAGCCTCCTTTTAAGCTCGAAGAGCCTGTGCCAGGAGTATCTATTTATATAATGGTCCTATTTAGTTAATAATCTTGGCTTATTATTTATTTAATAGGGACTTCTTATTATTTCGGACACATCCACTATAAATAAAATGTCAAGAAAGGATGCGACGCGCCAAGATGCAACCGTTCTTCTAATGCCTGGAACAAACGCTTTTGAGAGATAATGCAGCTCAAATTGCTTTTTGGTCTTTTAATCAATTTGCCAATTTTTTTTCTGCCAATACCTACAGTGAAATTGTATTGTTACATTTTCAATATGTTTTTAAATAAAATAATTTTGAAATTTAGAAACAAAACAAAAAAAGCACTAAAGGTCTAACATGTGCTTATACAAAACGGCTTTAAAAAATAATCTTCATGTAAAACACCGAAAATTAAAAATAAAACATACATATAATATCTTTTAAATGTACTTAATATAACCAGCACGTCTCCTTACAGAGTTGCAGTAGTATCCAAGTGCTATCGCTCAATCGCGTGGCGGTGGTGCGCATGTGCCATAATTTGATCTGTACTTTGTTATACAACATTAATTAATACTGAAATATTTTAAATTATAAACTTTTTTTACGAATGAAAGTACTCATATGAAATACGTTTCATGAACGTCAGAATATACAACCTCGGAACCTGTAAAAAGAAAAGAAGCTCGATAAAGTTAGAAATCTAGTAATGGGCCCGATTCGAAAGTGAATTCTCTTATTTAAGGTGTTTCTTAATGCCGTGAGAGAAAGAGAAAAAAATTGTTTTCGTATGAGCCTGTCACGATTCACGTCGTAAAATTTCATCATCAACATCGTAATCGTGAATACACATTTTCGTTAGTGCGTACCCAATGGAGTGGTTAATAGCGAGCGAGCCATCACTTGAGCGACCGAGACAGCCTATACAGCTCGCCGCGTGCTCGTTGACTGCAAGATCTACAGGGTGACTGATGGGTCACTTTCGAAATTCAAGGACGTGATAGTTTGCGATCAAGCATGAAGGGAAAAAATTAAATTAAAAATAATCATTAATTATTTACTGAGTAAACTTATCCGAAAGTTAAAGAATTCAAGACGCAACTCATGTTTACATAAGCGTACTACAAGAGATACTTAGCGGGTGGGGGTGTGCATGTGGCCGGAACACTGCTGTGTGCGTGTTGACTGAGGCGGCGCGTCGGGAAAAGTGTAGTAAGGTCTTATTAGGTCTTTATTTGTTTATAGGGAATTTTGGTGAAAAATTAAGTACCTACTTTTATTACATAACTATGATCAGAATCGAGTACAGGGTGCTCTCCTTCAATATCTAAAATTTGTCACCAGTCACCCTGTATATACCATTCTATTAAAAAAATATTATATTGTGTAACTATTTACTCATATCACCATCTCTTCATTGCAGAATTGCAGTAGTACTATCAACGAGTATCCAAGTGCTATCGCTCCCTTCCTTGCAACGCGTGGCGGTGGTGCGCACGCCGCTCGCGTCGCGGCCATTATGCGCGATCGCGACTGACACTCACGCGCCGCAGTTGCTAGCGGCGCCGGCGCATCGGAAGGGCTCCTGTCAGCTACTCGTATGTCAATGTCACTATTGTCTTTTTAGTTATAATAAGGGTCGTCTCCAAATTACTTCACGGAGAAGCGTGGGGGTCAAAAGTTAAAATTTAGAATACTCATACGCGAAAAGGCTTATTCAAAAGTGGTTTTACGTTGTAAACTATTTCTGGAAGAATTCAAACTTGGTTTTATATAGGTGACAAGGCTATCTTACGATTTCATAATTGTAATATTTTTTTACCCCGCCATTTACTTAATTTAATGAAAGAAAGATTAAATATAATTTTCAGCACACACATAGATTTCTCATCTCATTTCCGTTCAGTTTAATGAGAATAGCAGGTGATGGAATGTTATTTAAATTCCTATCGAGAAAGGAAAGTATATGTTACTCTTTTTTAGTAAATTGCAATTTTTCTTGAATGATTTTATTTTATTTAATGAATTTAGCCGTGGATTGGCCTCTATCATAGATTAATAAAATACCATTGACTGACATGGCAATTTGACAAGAAAAAATTACATCAACTGTCACTAAAACGTCAAAATTAACGGAAATTGTCACATTTACGGATGGCGCTGGGATGCCAGATCATTTTTATTTATTTTCACCAGGGAAAATTAAATATTTTATATCGGAAAAATGGCGGGTGCAAAAATTATACTTTCTTAAAAATTTACCCCTTGTCTCTGCCTACCCCAAGGGGAGACAGGCGTGAGGTTATGTATGTATGTATTCAAATAGGTTATTTAGCTGCTGAGAGTCATAAAAAATATGAAAACCACGATGTATGCAAAAATTTAATATTCCCTTTATTTGTGAAAGAAAATTTTTCGATATGTACTATCGAAAAATGTTCCGGTGTTCCACCTTTAAGGCTAAATTCACTTGCACTTTAATAAGTAGGCAGTTCGGTTAGCTCCTTTTATTATCATATTATTTTAACTAGGTAAATAAGCCAGTAAGTAATATTATGATAAATTACGCTTATATTATATTGATGATAGATATGAGATCTATATTGTTTCATTGGCTGCAGAGAAAAGCAGGCGGAGCTTTCTATCCAAAAGCCGTTCTAGGGAAAATTTAACTGGAACACCGGGACGGGAAGCGATTGTACATACGAATTTATCTATTTTTATAAATACTTTCGCACTCTCTTGTCACAATAGTGGGGAAGCTAAAAATGTGACAACCTGTTCGAAATTTATGGATGGCTCCTAATCCGAAATGAGATACCAACTTTGTGGTAGGGGTAGGGAAGTCTGTGTTATGGAGTCTACATAGCGGAACTATAAAGTAACCTATTATAAACTAGCTTGGCTGTGAATTGAACCCAGAACCTCTCATGCCATAGGCGAACATTCGAACAATTCACAAAGAAATGAGATTTATGAGAAGTAAAACTTTAAGTCAATCAAATATTGCCATTACGAACTAAAACCAGGTTTCCCGTGAAGTGAGACACAAAATAAATAAGAAACACTAAATGGATTATAATATGTATAATTTTAGACTTTGTCCACGTATTTCAACCACCGAGAAATCTAATCCATCCTCCCAGGACGTATCCCGAGTAATAAAAGGCGCTACCTCCTGTTCTCCCACCGTGGTGGGCTGCCACCAAACTGACCTGGTGTGTCTGAGCGTGTCTGCCAACGGTGCCAAGCTGGCCACGGCGTCAGAACGCGGCACCATCATCAGGATATGGGACACGCATAGTAAACTGATGCTGCATGAGCTCAGACGCGGGTCGGATTATGCTGATGTTTATTGGTGAGTGAAAAAGAAAATGTTATTAGGATATTTGTCATAACAATAGAAATTAATTTAGTAATATTGTCTTAAGCTGTTACGATTCAGACCAGTCGCTCGTGCAGTTACTCGTGACCACGTGGTCTGCAAAGACACCGAAAAGTCGAGTGAATATGTAAAATATAGTCCGGTTAAAAAGTGTTTTATTTTTCAGTACGTAGTTTTTGTAGGTTCAGTTTAGAATGGTTCTACCTAGGGTAGCAAACCATACTGTTTTTAACAGTATTACATAGTTTTTTCACTTCATTAAACTGTTTAGTGTTGAAGAAAAATAAATACTGTTTTCAGCATAAAAAGCTAAAAAGTTTTTTTAAAGTTTGCTAGACTTGAATTATTAATTTGTGCTAGTAACTCTAAAAAATTGTGTTTAGAACATTAAATAAATTGAATACTGTTTATTTTTCCAAAATACTGTTTTATATTATTTTCAGACTCAAATATACTTTATTTCTAGAAAAAAAAGTTGGCAACCCTAGTCGTACCGCCCATGGATGGATAAGCGTGTCGTAAAAGGCGACTAATGCCTTATCACGTAAATATTAGCGATCAGCTATAATGGCGCAGTCGTCACGCCATGGACGCGCGATCCATTGCTTTACATCGTATTATGTAAGGGATGGCTGATCAATCGTTCGTTGATCGCAGAATGCATTTAGTGCTACGATACTAGCGCCAAAAACAATTTGGTAATAAAAAAGAAACTAATAAAATGTGAAACAGATGTTTGCTTTTAAAATTTCGCAGAAAAGTACACACGAAATGTTATGAAAGTCAAAGGGATTATATATACACTTTTATTACATCGATTGTACGATAGAGGCAGCACAGTCGTCGGATTGTTATGACTTGCTGTAACGTAATACGAATTAGTTATTTTTAGCAAATTCATGCCATCGCTTTGCTCTTGCAAGTTACGTGATAAGGCAGCCAAGTGACCCCCGCTTGGTGGTAGGATCTCGTCGGGATCCGACTGGCAGCATCTTATGAAGAGCCAGATCTCTCCTAAGCCCGTGTGCTTTCTTCTTCCACCTCATCTTCACTTACTATCGTCAGGTATGAAAGAGATGAAACGCGGGCTTAGTCTATAATAAAAAAGTTGTATTTACGTTAGTTTTCACAATTTATTAAATAAAATAAAACACTTTTTGACCGGATACAATCTGCTTCCATGTTGGACTGGGAGCGAAAGATAAACGTAAAATGTGCCAGCTGCTTCTCTTCCCGGGCATACTGTAAAAGTCAGTTAAGGGACAAAGGTTTTAAAGGCGTTTTTGTGGGCGATAGGCTGACCCCCTGTCACTACAATAGTCTCTCTCCATCTTTGTAATACCTCATTTGTCAAACGTGACATCAGATAGTCTTGTAACTCCTGGTGTTCTGCCTACCCCATAAGGGATACAGGCGTGACGTTATGTATGTATGTTTCGGTGTCGCGACGGATAACAGTATCTGTAAATACACCGAAAGAGTTAAAGTGTAAAATATAATACCAGATTATATCTAGTCAAAACAGTGTTTTGTTTTAAGAATAAAAAAACAAGAGAAATTGCGCCCTCACTTTAAAATATTTTTAAATGTAGATTTTGGAATGAAGTTACACAAAAGTTTAAATAAATTTACATTCATAAAATAAAGCTACTTGAACTAAGTCACAAATAAACTACGGTTTTCGGTACCGGTTACCAATTAGTAAAGTTATAAAACTCATCAGATTAGTATTAAAAACAAACGGTACGCATTCACAGTTAAACTCTAAATTACTAACCCATGGAGAAAAACTAACATAAAACAGCTTGTAAATCTTTCATCATGCCGCACATAACTAAATTAGTGACACTTAACTTTAATTAAAATTCTCGAATGTACGATGTAATTTATAACACTAAGCTACTTATAATGTTTTGTTTTCAAATAAACTTTGTTCTAGTTGGCAAGTGAATGATTGACTACTAAATAGCATTATTTTGTTTGCCAATTAGGACATTCACTGGTTCGTTCTGTGTCAACGAATGGTGTTAAAATAGTATTTTTAGAACGGTATTAAACTGTAATACTCTATGTTACTTAATGTGTTTCTATATTGAGGGTGTAGATCGGCGTTTTCAGCGCAAAACTTGTTGTTTACAAAACATATCAAGCTAATAATATTTACATTAAACATACAAAAAGAAGATATTGTTTTATATTTTAACTTGACGACATTTCGGTGTCTTGACACTATATTCCCTCTATTTTTACCTACATATTTGATTAGTAACATTTCCGTAATTAATACATTCTAATCATATTTACTAACATAAGTTTACTTATTGGTCCGCTTTCTACTTAAGCTAATGATCGACTTTAAAGGAAATTAAACTAATAATAGTATTTTATTTTGCAAATTTGCATGCTGTGGTGTATTATAAGGGAATTATAAGGTTTTTCATCATGATAGCAGTTTTAAACTACTCTGGATTACACCGGTGTAAATCCGTTTCCCTTGGGATAGCGAGATAAAGTTATTTGTGTTCCAAGCTTTGCCTTATCTGTGTGCGACATTTCATCTCAACTAGTGAACCAACATTTCCATCCTCACTAATTATAACTTTTAAATTAGATTTCTGTTCGAAAAAAGTACCAAACAGATTTATAAAATACCATTTGGGGGCTACATTATCCAGGAGCTATATATAAAATAAGCTATGTCCAGTAATTCCTACGGAATCCAGAAGCTACGATATGACACCGCGTGAAATTGCTAGCTATTTGTAACTATACCATCTGTGGAGGTTTTTAATTATTTGTTAGTGTCTTATGGTATCTTTTTAATATATAAAACTGTTCCGTTACTGGCTGAGTGACTGACAGACAACATACAGCAA
Source organism: Stenoptilia bipunctidactyla (assembly GCA_944452665.1). NCBI lineage: Eukaryota > Metazoa > Arthropoda > Insecta > Lepidoptera > Pterophoridae > Stenoptilia > Stenoptilia bipunctidactyla. Next base: position 13,224,659 of record OX101739.1, read on the forward strand.
TACCTACTGGCCCTAGATATCTGAAATTTGGAACATACAATCTTTAGATTGCGGGGGAGCACTAAGGAAGGAATTCCCGAAATTCCCACGGGAACGGGATTTATTGGACTTTTTAGTTTGTATGAAAAATCTTATTCCTTGAGTGCACGGACGTGATAATTGGTATAAAGGTTTTTCAATGGGTGTCTATTTGTATTAAGGAAGGCATTCCCGAAATTCTTGCGGAAACGGGAAGTATTGAACGTTTTTAGTTTGTATGAAAATCTCAGTCCTTGAGTGCACGGATGTGATACTTGGCATAAAGGTTCTTCAATGAGTGACTGGTTGTGTTATACATAAACAATGTTTATGCGCGTACGAAGTCGCGGGTGAAAGCTAGTGTTATTATGTTTTTTTTTCTTCCAGTATAAACTTCAATCGCTCCGGAACACTAGTATGTTGTGTTTCGGACAAAGGCACACTCCACGTCTGGTCGGCGCGAGGGGCGTATAACCACATAGCGGCTCATGCGCTTAGAGAAAGCGTTTCAGTGAAGGAGGCGAAAGCGTTGTGCGCTGTACGAGACGATTACAGTGCTATTGGTGAGTGTGAAAGCTGATTTTAGTTGAAAAAGCTCTTTGAATTTCTATTAAAACTCTGTTATGGCTTCTCAGCCTGTTTAGGGTTTCATGGCATTGTTTCACCAGTTTGGAGTCAACCCTTGAGGAGTCGAGTGCCATTAGTGCAGCTTTGCCGTCAGAGAAGATGTATATGGTTTGCCCTTTGTAGCCTCTGTTTAGACTGATGTCCGCACATATAGAATGGCGGAGATTTCAGCCTGGAAAAACGAAGGGTAATGACCCATGTTGAAGTTAGCTTGGGTCTCACCCCATGAATTCCATAGCCTACATTGGTGTCCATCTTTGAGCCATCCGTGTACCATATGTGGCAGTAGTCCTCGCAAACTACCCGGCTCTTGCTCCAATCTTCTCTACTTGGGAATTCCACTTGATTGAACTCTACTATTTATTATTTATTACTATTTTTCTGCGCAATATGTATATGTTTATTATTACATATTTATTTTCATGTTTTAATTTTATTATTTCACTTTTGTTTATACAGTGTTCTGATCTTAGTCGCTATTGTGTTTGTTTCAGTTATATGCGAAGATGGAACGTTTCACAAATTCATGTTTTCTTCAGAAGGCAACTGTCATCGCAGTGATTTTGAATATTATTTACAAGTGAGTAACGATTGTATATATATTTTAAACTTTTATCTCTAACATATACAGGGTGATGATGTTTAGACTGAGCGTCGTTTCAGGGTAGAAGGTAGCAATAATAAAATCCCCAGACAATCAAACCAACTACATAGCCACAAAGTCAACGCAGTGGGTAAAAAAGGCGAAGCACCCCCTAAAAAATTCAAGGTGTCACAATCGGGCGGCAAGATCATGGCAACCATCTTTTGGGATAGTGAAGGTATTCTATTGATCGACTTTAAAGAACGTGGTATTTCTATCACGGGAGAATATTACGCTTCCCTTCTAGCTCAATTGAGAGAAGCTACCAAAGAAAAAAGAAGAGGAAAACTCACAAAAGGTGTGCTCCTTTTGCATGACAACGCACCCGCGCGCACCAGCCACGTTGCGACAGCTGCCATCCACCAATTTGGTTTTGACCAACTCCGCCACCCACCCTACAGTCCAGACCTGGCTCCAAGCGACTATTATTTGTTCCCAAAAATGAAAAAAGAGCTATGTGGAAAATATATCCACGATGATGATGAAGTCAAGTCTGCGATTTCGGCCTATTTCGAGGCTCAAGACAAAACATTTTTTTAGAGGGTATAATGAAATTAAAAGGTCTGAGAAATGTATAATATATTGAAAAGGAAAAATAGTATTTCATCTTCCTTCCCTTTCATTCCGCGAACTTTTGGACCTCCTTTTATGACCTCAAAATTTAAGTTTTTTCAAACAAAAAAAATGTATTGTCTCTAAACTGGCGATACTCTATTTACACGGATGCCAAGGTTGCGGGGGGGGGGGCTTACAAAATACAGAGTAATGAATAACAGAGGGAGCAAAGATTTGTTATTCTTTTTTGTGTTATTTATCAAGATTTGTAAAAAGTCGTAGAACAAATGTTGTTGGGATTGATGTGGAGAGGCTGATTGCAAGAGGTGATGAGCTAATTAAAATTAATTCTGTATTTTATGACAGCTTATCGCGACTGCTTCTGTGATTGGGCCCACTAGATTGATGTCCCATAAGGACCAAACACTGAATTCAAAAAAAATATTATTTTTGTTCTGTGATACGTCCCATTGACTTTATTGTAGGAAATAATGAGATCAAGTTCGGTCAGCAAGCAAACTAATAAGAATATCAATAAAAGACAAAATATTGATTCGTAATAAACATTTATACTAACAATAATCAACAATAAAAATTAAAAACATGTTACATTTAAAACACTATAAAACTATGATGTACCTAATAAAATAAAGTATGTAGGTATTGACAATTTTAATGTATGAGGTTATTTTGTCTTACTATAAAAAATTTACTTCGTAAAATTAAAAAAATCACAGTTCTAATAATTAAAATAATCACAGAATAAAATATTATCAATGTTTTAAATCAGTCATCATGGCCTATATAATAGGTTGGGGAAAAAGTCTTTTCGCATTATAGTATGTATGAACTTGTAATAAAATCTCTTTGGCTATTGTATTTGTATCTGGCTGGTTTTGGTATCATTGAAAGTTAAAATTTTAAAGAACATAATTCCAAATTCAAATTAGGAAAATGTGTGATTTTCATTTGTTTTTCGTACTGTCAAGATGAGTGAATCTAATCAAGAAATTCGATATATTTTAAAATTTTACTACAAGAAAGGTAAAAATGAAACGCAAGCCGCGAAAAAAATTTGCGATGTTCATGGACCTAGTGCAGTGTCTGTGAAAGTAGCACAAATTTGGTTTAAGCGTTTTCAATCCGGAAATTTTGATGTCAAAGATGCACCTCGCTCTGGTCGCCCTATTGCGGATAAAATGGATGCCATTTTTGAAAAAGTGGAGCAAGATCGACATATCAGTAGTTACGCGACGTAGCTGAAGAACTGGGAATCACAAAACAGTTTTGGCGCATTTGAAAAAAGCTGGGTACACAAAAAAGCTCGATATTTGGGTACCTTACGAGCTCACTGAAAGAAATCTAATGAACCGTGTACTCATTTGTAATTCTTTATTACGACGTAACGAAACCGAATCATTTTTGAAGAAGCTGATAACTGGTGATGAAAAGTGGATCACGTACGACAAGAACGTGCGAAAAAGGTCGTGGTAAAAGGCCGGTTAGGCTTCACAGACTGTGGCGAAACCCGGGTTAACTCGCAATAAGGTGATGTTGTGTGTGTGGTGGGATTGGAAGGGCATTATTCATTATGAGCTTTTACCACCAGGCAGGACTATCGATTCTGAACTCTACTGCGAAAAACTTATGAGATTAAATCAAGAAGTTGAGAGAAAGCGGCCGGAATTGATCAACAGAAGGGGTGTGGTGTTTCATCATGATAACGCTAGACCTCACACATCTATAGCCACCTAGCAAAAATTAAGAGAGTTTGGCTGGGAGGTGTTAATGCATCCGCCGTATATTCCTGACCTTGCACCTTCAGATTTCCACCTGTTTCGGTCTCCTCAGAATTCTTTAGGCAGTGTTAGGTTAACATCACGAGAGGACTGCCAAATCCACTTGTCGCGGTATTTTGATGAGAGGACCCAACATTTTTATAGCAATGGGATCATGTCCCTACCTACAAGATGGCAAAAGGTTATCGAACAAAATGGTACATACATACTTTAGTTAAATGTCAATAAACTATATTAAAAAATGTTTTGAATTTTCTTAAAAAATGCGAAGAAACTTTTTCCCCAACCCAATAGATAAACAGTTTACTTTAACAAAACGAATATTCAGAGTAGGTTTGAGTTCTTACGTAGAATTCCCCAAAATACTTAGCAATAAAATAAATCGTATATTCGGAGTAGCTTCTAAACTTTTGTTTTATTCTAATGATTTTGTTTGCTTGCTGACCGTACTTGATCTCATTATTTCCTACAATAAAGTCAATGGGACGTATCACAGAACAAAAATAATATTTTTTTTGAATTCAGTGTTTGGTCCTTATGGGACATCAATCTAGTGGGCCCAATCACAGAAGCAGTCCTTATCGCGTTGGTCTTGTGCGCTTTTGACTTTTTTGTTTTAGGTTCGACTCCCAAGCCGGGCTAGTTTTGAAAATGAAGTTTTTTAAACTAGCGCAGGTCTGATATCATAGTAGGACCCGCTATTTGATTTCTATGACACAAGATTTATCTACTTAGTTTTCTTGTAAGCTACATACAACTGGTATTCCATTGCTATTCTAGACTATTCCAGACTGGTATGCCGCCTTTGTGCAAATGTTTTAAAATGTGCATCATAATGTTACGAATGCCGTTGCTATACAATAAAGAATTATTATTATTATAGTTTAGGTCTTTTTTCACAGCTTATTATTATTATTGTTATTCCAGATACACTAACAATATGCCAAATTTCATCCAAATCCCTTGAGCCGTTTTTCCGTGATTGAGGACAAAACATCCATATCCTTCACATTTATAATATTAATAAGATTACATATTACAATATTTAAAACTAATGCTGTTATGTTTACTTCACAGGTAGGAGATGACGACGAGTTTATGCGATGATCATAAACCGAAACAACAAAAGATTTGCCAAGATATATTTATGAAGTGAATTTAAAACAGTGACATTAAAAATTTGGACAAACAAAGTGTAACTATATTTGTGATGGTGAAGTGTGAATGACTTTGGCATGCTTAACCTGTTAAATTGTTTATCTAATGATATACAAGAAAATTTATTATGATTATGTTTATATTACAAAGACTCACAAATAGGAAGTGTAAAACCAGTTAATCTTAACGTCTGTGTACTCAAAATCTGGTTGTGAAAAGCGATTTTTACAATTTCCTATGCAAAATTTCTCCTATTCCTGTGAGTGAATTATATCGGTAATTTAAATTAGATTACTTTTAAGGCTCATGCTTATAAAGAATGCTCAAAGTTGTAAATTCCTGTAAAATTACTCCCAAATCTAGTTTTGAGCGTTGACCTTAAATATTGTTTTAACTACGAGCCTTAGCAAGTACAAAAAGTAACAAGGAACTGAATTATAGTCCAGAATTATTATTTTAGATTAAGATCCATTTTTTCTATTCATACAGCTATTTTTCGAGTTTTACAAATTAATCGATTGGCAATATTCTTTTGTGTTCTATATTTAGATTTTATATTTTCACAAAGATTGTTTATGATACAGAAAATAGGTCTCTATCTGTCTCAAACTGTTCTACTTAGTTATATTAGATATTTCGGGGCTTATTACAGAAATAAATTATTAAGGCAGTACAGCTAGTTAACATAATAAAACAGTGTGTAACACGATAACATTTTGTAACACAGTGTGATATTTTGCTACAACATGTTATATATTACACACTATTACAACTCCCGTCCTATCGCTAACATCCTGCTGTCACACCGATGTTTATCAGAATTTGTCATGTGACTCTTTGTATAACATTCCTATGAAATCATAAATTTTGTAACATCTTTTAAAAAGTTAGATAACAAATGTTGTGCAATAATCTCTGTCATTGCAGAAGTTAGTCTCAAATTTAAAGTTTGTGGTTACTTTTTTAATCAATAATTTATTATCTGCAAACGCTCCTAAGTCATTTAAAAGGGGCGCGCTCAAAATGTACTTAATCATTTTAAAAATATTATTGTGTATCCAAAAATTTAATAATACTGTTTTAAAGCTTATATTCTCACTAGCTGACCCGGCAAACGTTGTTTTGCCATATAAATAAAAAAAAAAATAGATGTTGGCCAATTCTCATAGATACCGGATAAGCACAAAAATTTCATCAAAATCGGTCAAGCCGTTTCGGAGGAGTATGGCAACGAAAACTGTGACACGAGAATTTTATGTATTAGATTTATGAAGTCGGTTTCTGTAATATCTCTTAATTATTACGACATTCTTATGCCATCTTTTCATTTTTAGGAACCCATAAATACTATATTATAAGGCTTGGTTACTCCATGTTTTGTCCTATTATCACTTAAATTAATAAAAAGTGAATAAAACGGTCAAATGTAAATAGAGCTCTTTTTCTAAGCCATTTTTTCTTTTTTGTAATAAGCCCGTTATATTGTATGTGTTTAGAATTAAAATCTATGTAAGTAGATGAAAAGTTCTTATAATGGGATTTCACTATAGTTATTTTCCAAATCCCTATATACATATGAAAGAACTTTTAGATATATACCTCGCTATTTTTACTCCTAAAAATTGCAATGTTAAAATAATGTATGCTATTATTATTTCAGTTATAAAGATTAATGAAGAGTATATTATGTCAAGAATTTTTGTGATTTTATGAATAGTCCACGCAATTTATTATTTCCTGAGTTATTAATATATTTGATTGTATAGATATTATTTTTTTTTTTATAATAAAAGAGAGCCTGTATTTCGACAAAAGCAATTTTATTTAGGCTGTGAAATGTCATAATTTTGAACTTAGTTGACGTAACATAAAAAGACACCATATTGCATTTGATTATTGAAAAAAAATGAAAAGAGAAAAAAATCACTTGTTAATCTTTATTTTTATAAACTTGATCCGAACTATTTATCGTAAGATGCTTCTTTACAAAATACTTAGTGCAGGCACTTAGTTGATGAACGCATCTTTAACCTTCTTATAGATAAGTATATCTTAAATCTAAAAGTAGATGTGCTTAAATATATGTGCGTTTGAAATATATTAGATTTATATCGAGTAATTTTGAATTGCAGCAAAATGTTATGTCCTGGTAGATTTTATATCAATAGAAAATGAAAAACCCTCAGCCCCATAACATAGTGAAAGAATATTGAATAAAAGCTAACTATGTAAATAAATACTTAAATAAATGGCCATGAAAATGTAAATTAATGTAATGTAATAAACCTGACATACAAGTTAAATAATAAGGTTTTGAACTAACTTCTGAATAATATTAGGCGGCTGAAAAGAAATTGCACATTTATAATTGTAAATATAAACAGTTTGAAATTGCAGATATTTTTTTACGAAATTGTAATTATTAATAAATCTCCTTTTTTGTATGATGTTTGGGAGATTCATGATGTACACATTTAAGGGTATTCACAATTTTATTACGATTAAACATTTCTTTTTACACATCTGGGTTTTTATCGGCGTCTTAAATCCTGCATGATTATTTATAGTTACAAACGTATTTTGTTTTACAACACAGTGAACGCTACCTCTCCCCCCTCCATCGAATTGCATTCCGAGATGCCGATTTGAATACTGGTAGAGGGGTGAATATTGCGTGATGAATAAGTCATGGGTATAATTCTATATTTCTTAAGTTTATATTGGTTACCTATCTAGTTTCTACAGCACACTTTCTTTATTAAACTTAATTTGGGCCAGATGATAATGGCCGTTTGGATTGCTCAAGTAAACCAATTCAGAAATGAATAAGAATTGTTAAAATCGATGTGTTTCAAATAATACTATTTCATCAAAGAACAGGTTATATCTTACCCCCCTAGATATTATAGTTAATCCAATATGGTCCTTCAAAGAAGCGTTTCGTTCGCACGGCCAGGGGCAAGTTTGAAATCACTGGTTTTATTATAAATATTGGATATCTGCAATATTTAATGTTCTTGTTAGATTATTTGACAATACCTAGGATCGGTTTTAGCCATTAGAAGTCGTGGATATTGGAAATATTCAAAGATTAAAAAACCGGAAGTGCAGAATGGCGCGGCCATAACTTTCAAAGGACATAATAATAATAATAAATTCTTTATTGCTCACCAACAGAAAAAGTATAAATACAAAAATACAATATACGAGGGGAGGTTAAAAATTACAGAATTACAGGGAAGGAAGATGAAATAAAAACTTAAACTATTTTTCCTTTTCAATATATTTTCCATTAATACATTTCTCAGACCTTTCTTTTAATTTCATTATACCCCCTAAAAAATGTTTTGTCTTGAGCCTCGAAATAGGCCGAAATCGCAGACTTGACTTCATCATCATCGTTGATTTATTTTCCACGCAGCTCTTTTTTCATTTTTGGGAACAAATAATAGTCGCTGGGAGAGCCAGGTTGGACTGTAGGGTGGGTGGCGGAGTTGTTCAAAACCACATTGGTGGATGGCAGCTGTGGCAACGTGGCTGTTGCGCTCGGGTGCGTTGTCATGCAAAAGTAGCACACCTTTTGTGAATTTTCCTCTTCTTTTTTCCTTGGTAGCTTCTATAATTGAGCCAGAAGAGAAGCGTAGTAGGTATTCACCCGTGATAGAAATACCACGTTCTTTATAGTCGATCAATAGAATACCTTCAGTATCCCAAAAGATGGTTGCCATGATCTTGCCGGCCGATTGTGTCACCTTGAATTTTAGGGGGTGCTTCGCCTTTTTTAACCCACTGTATTGACTCTTGCTTAGATTCAAGTTCATAATGGTGAACCTAAGTTTCGGCAAGTTTTTTGCCCAGCGATAATTCGGGCAATAAATTCATCTGTTCGTTCTTTACAGCTCTCAAAATCTCGCGAGAACAGTCGACACGCTCCCGTTTTTGATGCGGCGGCGTGAGCATTCTAGGGACCCATCTTGCACACACCTTACTCATACCAAGATGTTGATGTAGAATATTGATAATGGTAGTTTCTAACGGGCATATTCCTATTCAAGTTTCTCAACTTTTTCAACGATTTCTGGTGCGGTGGCCGTCCAGATTGAGGGTCGTCATCAATCGACTCTCTACCTTGCTTGAATAGACAATGCCGCTTATAAATCACGGTTTTAGCCGGAGCAGAATCTCCGTAAACAGATAACATCTCTTGCAAAACGGTTTGGGCTATTTTTCCTTATTTGGGAACTTTATGATGGCGCGATGTTCAATTTTCTCCATAGTAACTGATTTCTTCCCGATTGACTCGTTAATAACTTGAAAGTTAATGAAGTTATAAGGCTGGAATATAGTAACAGGAAGTCCCTTAACTAGTATCTACCTGGGCGAGCTACCTGTCCCCCACAACCCTCTCATTCCGCGAACTTTTTGACCTCCCCTCGTAGTTTCATATTTGTATAAAATAATATTGACTTTTGAAGTTTTGTTACTTTGAATAATCTCGTCATGATCTCGACTAATTTATTCTTCCTTTAACAAAAAAATAAAAACAACTTAGATCTCTAGCTTTCGTAGTTATAGAGATCTCCATGGGCGCGCCATTCTCGGAAGAGTCTCGAATAACTTTATTATTTATGCTTTGACAATTTTTTTATTTACGCTCTTCGATTTAAATATTAGGTCCATAGGTACCGTTTTCTCGAAAACCCTATTTTATTGTTTTTTTTTTCTATCGCACAAGGCCACTGCTGCTTCAGGACAACGCAAGACCACACACTGCAGAACAGACTGCTACCAAATTAAAGGAGCTTCAATTGGAATGTCACCGTACTCCCCGGACCTTGCTCCAACAGACTACCATTTTTTTAGAAATTTAGAAAACTTTTTGCAGGGGAAAAATTCAACTCCGATGAGGCAGTCCAAACCGCCTTCAAAGATTTTATTGATTCCCGTCCTAATGTTTTTTTAGAAAGGGCATAAATGAACTACCTATGAGATGGCAGAAGTGCATAGATAGCAATGGATCATACTTTGATTAAATAAATATATTATATTTAAAAAATAAACGACTTTTATTCCTCCCATACAAAACGCCAATTTCACATTGTAGTAAGGACCTAATAATTTCGCCAAAAATTTGTCTCCGTTGAAATATTTAGATATGTATTTTGCTATAATAAGTAGATGGCATACGACCACGGCTATCCTTTAAACATATCTCTATCAGTATGACGTATAAAATACATAAATATTTCAACGGAGACAATTTTCTTGTTTCATACTTTTTAGAGCGTGTTTTTAGTAGTCGGGTTTTAGTTCTTACTTGACTACGGCAAAGCAAAAAGGAGGGTTATGCTTTTGACCTGTATGTAGGTATTTATGCATGTGGGTAAGGATAGATGTTTATCTATTCCCTCACAACTTCTAAACAAGTTATCATAATTGGACAAATGAGGTGTCCTTGGAAGCGTATTGATTGTCCGGTGGTTATAGGCTACATGACATCATTTTAAATTGACTACAGCGCCGTCTAGGGTCCCCTTAAAGTAATGAACTAAAAAGAAATCTCGACGGGTTCGTGTGGGGTATCAAATGAAAGAGCTTTCTTAGCACAGTTCAAATATACACACATAAAGCAATTTTATTTATTTTTAATAATTGGACAGTGGTTTCAATTCATATAAAACACTATTATTAAACATTTCGGTTTGTTGTCTATAGCTAGAAGACATACAGTTAATTTAATTCATTGGTGTTTTGATGATCGGCTTCTAAATAATTTTAGCTATATTATACTTATTCAATAGGTACTGATAAATGTTTGCTGCTAGGATTTTTGAAGCAACTTTCTTCGACGTCTACGTAAAACTAATATCAGACACATTCATACTTGCAATATGATCGCGGCTATTGATTATTTGAATGCCGATGGAGATCATGTAGGTAATAGCATTTTGTGATTTGTTAGTAGACCCTGATCACGTGTTGCACAACTGCGGTGCAAGCAAAGAACTTTGTCGATTCGTATGTTTACGAATGTTCATATAGAATGGAGTCAATTGCAAGTTTTTAGTTACATTGTATTTTTTTATTTTATAGTTATTTAAGAGAACAATATGTTAACAAAGATTCAAAATTAACAAGGCTCACATGTATTTAAGCTGGCCGTGCGGCATTGGATAAATTTCAATTATTTCTAAAAAACTGTTTCCATACTATATGAACATTCATAAATATACGAGTCGACAAAGTTCTGTGCTCGCACTGCTGTTTCGCATCACAAGAGATAGCACTCTCAGCTGACACAGCTGACTGCCATCTTTCGCTAGTTGAAAAGGTACCTGTTAAAGTAGTTGATCACATGAGCCATGTCTTAAATGTATTCAGTATATACTGACCGGTGTTCGATTAACAAATCACATCACACGCTGTGGTGCTAACGCCGGAATCCTGATGTAATCAATTTTTTTTTTTTTTTGTTATGCAATCATAATTATAAAGATTTAATAAAAAATGTACAAAATTCTTATATCTACTTAAAGGTAACATACCAAATTAAATTAAAAATCAAATAAAGAATAAACAAAATGAAAACCTTAAACTAAGTACATAAATGACCTTTCTTAGTGCCTAAATATATACAAAAATTAATCTAAGTATTTTCTAATTGAAGAGGCCTCCCCGAGTCATACCGGGCGCAAAGGTACCCATCACACTAGCCGCATTGCCTCTCTGTACGGCAATGGACAACCTCTGCGCCAAGTAAGACCCAGAGCGGGCATCTAAGCCTCTCTCCCTCAGTCGGCAACCAATCTGCTTTATGAAGGCTAATGCCTCCGACCCCCAACACCCTGAGGTCTCAAAAGCGAGGGGCACAAAGTAATAGTTAGGCTCTAAGTTACGATACTTTTCCCGCTTTTTAATGGCGGCCGCTTCAGCGGCGGCTGCACCTGACCGCATTGTGCGCTGGAGGTGTGATGCAGCAAACGTGCTGACGCAAGTGGCGTCCCACATCAAGCACTTTCCGCGCTCCCATGGCACTAAAGTAAGGCCATCTGGCCTTTTTCCGTCCGAGCGACTAAGTCCCGGTGGCTCCAAGACACACGGAATACACGCCGAAATCAACGCTCTCCGGACGATGTCATTTAGAGCGTGGTGACGGGGGAATCTACCTGCACAACGACAGCAACTCAATGCGTGATGACCATTCGCCTCCACCCTGGACCCGCAGATGCATTGATGAGGTTCACAGACATCACAGCCCAGGCGAAGTGCTACTGCCACACGCATTGAGTCGCTGTCAAGCAGAGTTCCCATGTAGGGCGAAGGCAACGCCTGCAGCCACGCTCCAGATTCAGTCCTTGAAACTGCCCTGAGTCTGGCTAAATCAACGTTTGCAGCCGCATCCATAAGCCGTGAGAGCATCATCCTTGTGCCGACGTCATCCCAAGCTCGCTGTATTGTGGGACTCGTGGGAACCGCAGCATTTGGAAAACGGGCCACCCACTCCTCCAGAGCTACACGAACGAATGGTAAGCTGACCCCGACCCCATCAGGTACACAAATTTCAGAGACGAGGTCAGTCACCCCGTGGGCTGATGCAAGAAAAGCCGGCAAACTCAAATCCCGGGCACGCCGCACGCCAAGACCCCCAAGTCGTATTGGAAGAGAGGCTTGATCCCACTGATTACTGGAAAGTGACACATTGAGAACCAGCTCGACCGTGTGTTTTAACGTTTCGTCAAAAGAAGCCAACTCAGACGGGTACAACCAAGTTGGAGCTGTCCTTAATAGGTGGGTGATCTTAGGAGCTGCAAGGCATGATCGCAGCAGCACCAGGGCAACGTGAGCAGAGATTTCTTTCAGACGCTCCTGTGCCAGGAGTAGGAGCCGTTTTTTAGTATCTATGGCGTCCGGAATGCCATCTGGGAAAATGGGTGAGCCTAAGAGGTTAAATTTATCTTGGGACATTACTTTGAGTCCTGGAAGCAAGGTGAGGAAAGAGGAAAAAAAGGAATTGGTGGTGGGTGCACAAGAGAACAGCTCACACTTTGACGAATTCACTTCCAGTCCAATTTCTTTAAAACTAGAAAGAAGCTTGGTGATATCCTCTTTCACGATTTCTGGCTTACCTCCTATGGTCCCGTCATCCAAGTACCAAATATTGAGGGGGGATTTCAGTGAAGATATGATTTTGTGTATTGCAAGGCTGAAAACTAACGGCCCAAGTGGATCTCCTTGCTGGGCGCCCACCTGGGAAAGGATAAGGGAATCACCGTAGTAAAGGTTAGAGGGAGACTGATAAACTTGGAAAAGAAAAGGATATAAAGAGGGAACATGTTCGCTTACCTCACTTAGAATTACTTCCCTTTCCACTGTATTAAATGCGTTTTTGACATCTAATTTGATGACAACACAGTCTTCGTTCTCTGGTTCTGCTAAGAATTTGCGCACGGCATGAATAGCCGCTTCACATCCCCTTGGTATGCCAAATCCTAACTGATGTGGCTGAAGACGCCCAGCCATCGCGTTTCTGACCGCACGGCAACCTAACTTTGCCACTAAACGACGAAATGTACTCCCCACAGCAATAGGTCTAATACCACCCTCTTTCTTGTTCAAAGCAAACAGAGATGCTCCATATAAATATGGACAAATGCCTGGGTTTACCTGCCCACTTAATAAAAAATTACACAGGTTCACAAGGGACTCAAGCAAACGTTGACCATTGTCACCCGCTGCAATCGAAGGAGCTCCTTTAGGTGAGCAGGTCTGATTCCATCCAAACCAGCTGATGACCCGTTATTAAATGTGCTCAGAGCGTAAACCACCTCTTCAACATTTACCAATAAAGCGGGAGTGGACCTACTTGGCGGGTCGGGTTCCGACAGTGAACGGGAGGGAGCTGGGTGCTTTGCTTGAAGAGAAGTGAGCGTTTCTGAACTTGGGACTGCCATAACGTCATCAGACATCAATAAGCGGACAGCACCGCTCAGATCACCCTCGAAGACCTTTGATTGTATGGTCTTAATTATTGAATGTAACGGGCGAGACGCTTTAATGGGGTCAATATTGTTAAAATCACAAGGCACGGCAAGTTGTATGTTAGATTTAACTTTAGTAGTCAGATTACCCGGGCTCTGTGGGTCTGGTGCCCTTAACGCCGTATAAGCAAATGTAAGCAGCCTACACCAGTCAATCAATTCGTTGGATTTAATGCACTTGCAAATAATTTCGCAAAGTTTCCCGGCGGCCAAACACCGAGCCCCCTTCGGGATGTGTTGTAACACCCTCACTGATCTCCTGAGAGTGGCGAGACCTTTGAGATCACTCTCTGCTGGCTGAGTCTGACCAGTAGTAGAAGAGATATTTGCGGGACCAGAGTGCGAAGGCAAGCGAGCCACATCTTTGTGAATGCGTCCAATGTGGACTCTGAGACCATGACGAGAGAAGGCCCGCGAGGAATTTGGGCAGTGTGGGCAAGTCGACTCGAGGGAGGGAGAGATCATGACAAAATATAATTTTAACAAACAAGTAAATAAATTAATTTCATATTACAATCGTAATTCAAGACCAAAACCTAAATTAATAGGTGTATCAATGCTTTGAAACAGTAATTATACTTAACTAATTATAAAATAAGAAATAAGACACTAAACTATCATCGTACTTACAATATTTTACATAGATAGCTACTAAATAAAACTGTTTATATTTATTTCCGAAAATAAAATGTCATATAGTCCAATTTAACCAATAAAATAATAAAAAAAATAAAACCGTGCAATTGAGACCTGTAAATACAATTATTTAGGTTTCGGTACAACCCCTTCATTGACGATTTTATACAGTTTTAAATTTTAGGGGTCAAAGTGGTAAAAAAAATTTTAACATGACCATATAATTAAAAAAAAAAAACAGAACAAAAGTTAAACAAATCCATGTAAGTATTACAAATCTAAGAAAAAAATTACATTAATATGTATTAATAAAGCAAAAAAATCACCCTTGAATATTAATATACCTACTTACTAAGTGACTCGATGATTATAATAATCATCAACAATATCGGACCATGTTGCGTATGCCCATATAAAATAACACTATTAGGTACTGCTTGGTGGTAGGATCCGTTCTGGGTCCGCCTGGCTAGCGACCACCCTTTATATAAAGTCTGCCGCCAAATGTTACCGCTCCGGCGGTAATGTGTTCCGGCAATATTGTATAAAGAGCCAGTTCCTTCCTAAACCCGTGTGCTTTCATCTTCGACCTCATCGTCACTTACCATCAGGTGAGATTGAGGTCAAACGTGGGTTTAGTCACTTATAAAAAAAAAAAAAAAACTCCAAAATATGTGAAATAATAAAGTAAAAAAATGAAAGTACCTAAAATTTTTGACTGTTTCGTGTCGGTTATCAAATGTAAGAGCACAGTTTAAATTTTTAATATTTAAACACTATTACTCCAAAACAAGTGAAAAAAATGAAGTTTAAAACTAAACCTGATAAAGATATGTTTAAAGGATAGCCGATTTCAGCGGACACTACCTATTACTTGTTTTCTACTTTTTAGAGCGGGTTGTAGTTTTTAAATTTTTTTTTTCACTTATTTTGGAGTGGTAATGTTTACATATTTGAACTGTGCTAACAAAGGTCTTTCATTTGATACCCCACACGAAACCGTGAAGAATTCATTTTGTTTTTATCTTTACATGGCGTCATTTTAACGTGGTCCAATTATGATTACTAGTTAAGAAGTTATGAGGGAACAGATGAACATACATAGGCGCATATTTAATAGGTACTTACATACAGGTCAAAATCATAACCTTCCTTTTTGCTTCGCCCGTAGTCGGGTACCTAATAAATTAGAAGTGTAGACTTATGTATGGTAGTGAATCTTGGGTGTGTCAGAAGAGACATGAAAGCAGAATTAATGCTGTTGAGATGAGAGCATTGAGGAGCATGTGTGGAGTTAAATTGAGTGATAGAGTGCGCAACACTGAAATAAGAAAGAGATACGAATTTAAAGAAGACGTAGTAAGTGAGATTGAAAAGACTAGGTATGCTCAGGTAGTTAGGACATTTAGAAAGGGTGAGTGAAAGTAGATTTACGAAAGAGGTGTACAGAGCACGATTGGATGGTCATGTTGGAAGGTCCTGGGCGAACGTATATCGACCACATTGGCGACATACTTAAAAAGGGCTTAGTTAAAAGTACCCGTAACCGGCTAACATTTATGAAACGAACATGGAGGAAGCGAAAGAGTTATGTCTGGATCATAGCAGTTGGCGTTCATCAGTCTCTGCCGTCTCACAGAGAGACGGGCGTGATGTTATGTAGGTATGTATGTATACGGGTAGAATCCAGAGAAAAACACAAAAAACAAATGGCCAGCCAGTCAGACGTTTCTGGCTTGTTTTTTTCTATTTTATTATTTTATTTATTACAAAATCCACAGCTCTTGAAACGGATCACTGCCAATTATGGATTTTCAATTTTTAGGATTAGAACTTAGAACCGAGATTGAAGTCTAAAAGAAATGTGCGGCGACATGTGAATCTGATACCTGACGGATAAAGACATCCTTATTTTATAAAGTTATTATGAAAAAGATTTTGTAGGAAGTTGACAAACATTCGGCTGGCTGGACTACCCATTCCAGCACTTGCAGACGGTTATCAACGTTGGATTCTTATTAGGGAATGCAATCTCGTTTTCTGCGAGAATAATCTCGGCCTAAAAATGGGCGAGATCTCGCGAGATTGAATCGCTGGACCAATTGTTGAAGAAGGAAATGAATCTAAACGAGTCCGGGGGGTCCAAAGGAGAACTTTTGCAGTTCGCTGATAACTGCCTCACAACTATAGTACCAACAAGTGTGGAATCTGAAAGGGCATTCTCAGCGGCTGGCTATCTAGCCTGCAAAATAAGGTGTAGGTTAGGTGACGATACCTTAATACGTAGTGCCTTCTAAGAAGCTACTTCCAAAACAGTTTGTAAATAATTGTATAGCGAGATGTTGCTAATGTTCCTAATTTGATTGTTTTTATTTGGTTTTCACTCTATATTCTATTTCTCTTTTTAGTTTGGCGAAATGAGCCTTTGATTTGATTGATCTCAACTCAAATTCTATTATTTTTGTTAGTTAATCTTTTTGACTTCGTAAAAATAAATGTTGATTTCAAAATATCTATGGTTCTTGTTCTTTCAATGTCCCGGGAGTTCTATATCTATTTTATTAGTAAAATTATTTGCAAAAATTGATACTTTTAACTACCAATCTCGTCCGATCCTCAATCTCGCGAGATTGCATTCCCTAATTCTTATCAAAGTAATGTAACGGCAACAAAGACAGCAAATCCTTACGTAAAAAGGCATACTATAAAAATATCCATAGATAACTGTTGAGCCACTTCTGATGTATTAATTTCAATTTTTAAACATGTGACTTATTTGAGTTGTTCTCAGTACGTCGATTCCCAGTATGTCGACTCAATCATATAAAGGTAAAAAGATATACCTATTCTTAAATAACTGAAATAAATGATAAATAAATAAATAAATAATTCTGACACTCACACAGCATTATCTAGCCCAAATTAAGTTTCTTAAAGAACTTGTGTTATGGATACTAGATAATTGATATACTTAAGAAATATATAAACATACGTATTGAATAAATACATATTTTTTATTGGAATAAACTTAAATAAACATCCATGACTTGACGGCTAATATCTGTGTTCATCACACCGATATCCGCCGCCGCCGCGGCGCCGGGATTCGAACCCAGGACCTCTGGTATAGAAGGCAATGTATGTTACCACTACACCAGCCGGTCGTCGAAAATGTGATAAATAAAAATTACCCGACCAGGACTCGAAGCTGGGACCTCTCGTTTGCCGAACGAGTGCTCTTCCACTGAGCTACCGGGGCCTGGCAGTACGCCTCGAAATTACTTATTAATTTTAATTAATTTTAATGAATGATTCAACATTTTGTTATTTTTTTCTAATTTGATGAAATTATGTATTTGCCAATTAAAGGCTCTATTAGGGCTGAAAGGAAAATATCTAAAGAGAATAATCTTATCTTATCTTATCCATCATCTTAATAAAATCTTGGAGGTATGCATGGCTTTGGAAACGTCCCCATACATAGCCTCCACCTCATTATGGGAATGTGTCGAATTCGGAGCATAGACTTCTACGACCTTCAACGAATACCTTTTGGTAATTCTCAGTATGTATCAGCTACCAGCTATGCTACGGTAGCATATCTTAAAGTATAGGTAAAGCGAGATAGCAATATTCACACCGTTACGCGCTGTCGCCTGTCGGATTGTTTTCTTTGTTGCGAGTACAAAAGTATATTGCTTTTGTCAAAGTAAGTAGTAATTAAATAAAAGAACTAATGTCGTGAAGCTGTGCAGGACAGTGACGATAAGACAATTAAAAACAATTATATAAACTTAAACAGTGTATATAGATAGTGTTATAGTGTTTTATAAGACTCTCTTAAAGAGCTAAGAACGTTTAAAATAGTGTTTCATAGTGTTTTTATAGTGTTTATAGTGAATAGTGTCACATACAAGTGTTAGTTTGTAATACTACGGCCACACTACCTTACCGTCTACCGGGCTGTTACCGCCATAATTATGGCATTAAATTACTGTTTAAATTACTGCATGAACTGGTGTGGCCACACTACATTACCGTCTACCGGCAATAATTATGGCATTAAATTTGGCGGTAAATATGACTTTTTCAAGATGGAGGTCGAAGCTGCAGCGGCGTTGTGTTTTATGAGTGCCAATTATTTTTACATGAATCTTTTAAATTTCAACAAAGCTAAAAGAAGACAAAACAGAAAACAGGGTATCCCAAAGAGACGGTTCGGATTGGAATAATTCAAAAAACTCGAGCGCTTTTTCATTTGACCACTCCATGTCGGTCGATACGTGCGTCGCCGGTGAGCTCATATTGCACACTGGACAAACGGTAGTGTGGCCACAAACGCTATAATTACTGCGGTAATCTTCTTTGATGTGCGAAAAAAGACCGCCGCCGGAGCTATTGCCTACCGCCATATGCCATATTGATTGGCATTGTAAAATTATGGCCGTAAATCGTGGTTACACCTAGGTGTTGTTTAAATTATGGCAATAATTACTGGCATATCACGGTAGTGTAGCCGAGCCATAAGAAGTTTATAACAGTTTTTATTAGCTTGAGAAAGTGTTTGCTTAATCGTTTGTATCTTTGTAATTTGATTGGAATTTGATTAATTAATAGCCGCTATGATAATGAAACTTATGTATTATAGCCTGAAAATAGCTTGTATTTGAACAGTCGATTTGTATAAGGATTGATTATGGAAATAAAGAAATGGTTTTGAAAGTCTTATCATTCCCGCACATAGTGAGAGAGATCTAAATAGATAATAGAATTTGTAAATAGTTTTCAAATTAGAATATAGTAAAGATCTAATAAGAATAGTTAAATCTAGTAAGAATCGTATAAGAAAAGTCTAGAAAGTTCGAATTGGATCCGAGCGAGACAGACATATGTGTGTCCCGCTCGCACGCTTGAATTACTCTCTCTTGTGCGGTATCCTTGCGCGCGTGCTCAAAATCACTTAAGAATGCGCCACACTCCGCCAGCGATGAGTTTGCTTTCATCGTTCGTGCGCAGTGGTCGTGCTTTCCGTGTGTTTTGTGCTCTCCTTTCGATCGATAAAGGTCTTGTCGACTCGATAAGATTTTTATCGATTTTCAACTTACCGTTTATCGTTTATCGATTCCGCGGCTCTCCGTACGGTATTGCCGCGTTTTGGTATCCGATTTTGCGACAGTGGCGCCACTTGCGTTCTAGCGACGTATTTGCGAACTTTCGTAATCATATAACTGGAAAGTTTGATTAACTTTCGCTCTGAAAAGAGCGAACTTTAAGCAAATTTTTTAGTTTCGCGTTGGACAAGTTGAAACCTAACGGTGACAACGAAGCTTGTCAGCGTCGACCCGGAACGCTCTTAGCCCTCCTGGGCTAGCAATCCGGCAGACCCAAACCCATTGCACTTGGGCCTTCCCAGGGAGACGGTCGGCGCCTGCTCGAATTAGGAGCACGCGTCCTTCCCCCCCCTCGTTCGTTGTGTTCGTGCCGTTCAGCGGCACGGTCTTTTTCGTTTTTTTTTTCAGGTCGTTATGTGAGTACTGAACTCAATTCCGTGTAGTTATACCCCGGGTTCGATGGCGTCCACCACCGAATCCCGGGAGACGGGACTGGAAGCCGTGCTGGCTTACCAGGCCCAAATGCAAGCCCAATTTCAGGCCATGCAATCCCATATGCAGACCCTGATCTCAGCCGCCTTCAAAGGCGCACCCCAGCTCCAGGCCCCTGCGCCGCTCCCGGCCCCTCAGGCCCCCGCACCCCAAGCGTCCCTTCAGGACCCTTGGATCCACCCGATGTTCCAGAACGCCTCAACGTCATATCAGGCCCCTCAGGCCACCTACTACCCGGCCCCTCAGGCCACCACACCCGTTACTTACACTCACGGCCCCCTGCCTTCCCAGGTCAACGAAACTCCGTGCATACCACCTAGGCATGTACGTTCGCCCCCGGGCTTCTCCCGAGCCCATAAGGCACTCCCGCCCACCCCATTCTCAGATTCAGAATCTGAGTCTGCCATGGAAACCGACTTTTACGTTTCCGGCAGCGAGTCCCTCGGCACCAAGCGCACTGCGTCTAGTGTGACCGACTCCTCCAATGCCACAGTGAGAAATCCAGACGCGTCCCTAGACGAGGATGGTTTTCTCACTGTTTCGCCAAAGAAGAAGCGAAACAGGAAGCAGCGCAGCGTAGGCACTGCCTCCCCTGTAACGGTCACTCAGACCTCCCCCACCCCGGCCACTCAGGCCTCCCCCGCGGCCACTCAGGGCCCCCTCCCGGCCACTCAGGCCTCCACCCCGGCCCCTCAGGCCCCCCAGCAGACCCCGGCTCCCAGGGCCTCGACCCCCACTAAGCCAGCCTCCCGCTGCACCCTCGTCCCGCCCAAGGCTAAGAAGCCCCCACCTATCTTCCTAAAGGAGAAGAATAGGTGGTCTGAAATTTCCGCCCTTTGCGCGCAACAGCGCATACAATACTTGAAAGCGTCCAATACGGGCGACTTTATTAAGATAGAGGTCCCTACAATTGATGACTTCAGGAGCCTCACCAAGCTCCTTACAAATAGGCACATTGCCTATCACACTTACGCCCTCCCTGAGGAGCGTAAAAAGCGCGTTATTCTTCGGGGAGTTCCCTATGAACTCCCCAACGAGGAAGTCCTCAAGGACCTCCAATCCCAAAATCTGCCCGTGGAGGCTGTGCACAAAATGCACAACAGCCGCGGTAAACGATTCCATCTCGTTCTGGTTATTCTCCAGAACGTCCCTGCCGCTAAGGCCGTTTTCGAGGTCAGCACAGTGTGCGGCCTCTCCAACATCCGTGTGGAGACCCCACACAAGTCAGGTTACCCTGCGCAGTGCCACCGGTGCCAACTTTATGGACACGCGGCGGCCAACTGCTCCGCCCCCCCCCCTGTTGCGTGAAGTGCCTAGAGCCTCACGCGACTCGCGAGTGCTACCGCACCCGCGAGTCCCCTACCCCTCCAGCCTGCGTGCTGTGCGGCCAATCTGGTCACACCGCAAACTACCGCGGCTGCCCTAGGGCCCCACGCCCCAAACCTCACTCTGCGGCCTCGCACAACAAGCGCCCGCCCCCCCCCACCCCCTGCACCTAAATTGGTGACTAGTGACTTCCCGCTAGCCCCCAAGTCTAGGTCTAACCCTGCCCCCACGCCGAAAATATCGACCTGGGTCAAGCCCCCCCTGCCGCCTAGACAGGCGCCCCCCCGCCCCACTCAGCAGTCTAAGAGAACCTTAGACCTAGGTTCCCTACTGGCCTTCGCTAACATAAGCGAATATACGGCCATCAACCGAGAGCTGCAGTCAGCTCGTACTCCGACCGACGTACTCGACATCCTGGGCAGGCACGAGGCCATAATCACTAAAATTCAACATCTTTTAAATGGACAGTAACAACCCGTCCTCCGCAATAATTAACACCACAGTCATGACTGGTCGCAAGACTAAACCCAAGGGCCTCACCCTTTGTTCATTCAACGCACGTTCACTACGATCCAACTTTCTCGAAATAAAAGCCTTTCTCGCGCAAAATGATTTTGATCTGTTCCTAGTCCAAGAGACTTGGCTCGCTCCCCACCTCACAAAAGGTCTCTCTATCCCCAAATACTCCCTAGTAAGAGTTGACAGACCCACCGATCCACACGGTGGTACTGCCATCTATTACAAAAGGAGCCTACACTGCTGTCCCATCCCTACACCACCCCTTATCCACTTGGAAGCGACGGTGTGCAGGCTGGCCATGTCGGGCCACCCTTCTGTCACTATAGCCTCCATCTACCTCCCGAGTGGTAAGGCTCCCATCCGCAGCGACTTTGAGGCCATTATGGGCTTGGGCCAATCAGTCATTATGTTTGGAGACTTCAACTGCAAACATACTGACTGGTCGTGTTACTCAACCAATAATAATGGCATCAAACTCGATGAAATCCTTGAGTCCCTTCCTATTGACATCGACCTGATTTGTCCTAACGCGCCCACCTATTACCCATCCATATCGAGCCAGTCTCCCGATATACTCGATTTTGCCCTAACTAAAAACGTAACTTTAGCCCTCCGCTCTATAGACCCATTAGACGACCTAGGTTCCGATCACCGTCCAGTACGGCTTATTTTAGGCGAGCCATCAGCTCCTACCCCCACTTCTAAAACCTTTACCAACTGGCAAGGTTTCCAAAAGTCCCTCGCCACTCTGGCCGGACCCGCCGACTCTCCGCTGGGATTCTCCCCTGACTACCTTAGTAGCCCGGAGAGAATCGACAGTGCAGTCGATTCAGTCTCTGATGCCATCCTCAATGCCATCAGTTCCAATTCTCGAACGGTCAAAATCCCGCGGCCCAAACTTCCCCGTCATATTATTCTTTTAATTAAGCAGAAAAATGCAGCACTTCGTCGAGCCAGATACGCCCCAACTATCGAGTGTAGGGATGCAGCGAAAGTCCTTCAAAGCAGGGTAAAGAAAGCCCTATTCGAGCATAGACATCTTCAAGCCACTGAGCTCATGGAGAACATAACTCCGTCTCACGTAGCTTACTATGCTATGGCGCGCAGACTCAGAGTCGACGCCATCTCCCACATTCCTCCCCTCGCCCGTCCCGATGGCACCATATCCTTCGAGGATGATGAAAAGGCTGAGACCTTTGCTGACAGCATTGCTTCACAATGCTCCCCCAGCACCCAACCCGTAGATCCCGCCCACCTTAAGGCGATTGAAGAAGAAGTCCTCCTCAAGGACTCTCTCCCCCCGACCAGCGAACCCATCACAGTTTCTGCTGATGAGATTCGCCTTCATATCAAACGCCTCCACGCTAGGAAAGCGCCGGGGGCGGATGGTATTCCTAACCAGGCGCTTAAGCACCTGCCCCAGCAAATTATTGCCATACTGGCAATCCTATACAACGCTTGTCTTAATCTAGGTCACTTTCCAAGTGCCTGGAAAGAGGCGATCGTGATAGGTATCCCCAAGCCCGGGAAACCTCACCACATCCCGGCAAACCACAGACCCATCAGCCTCCTCAAGGCCTTAGGTAAAAACTTCGAGCGCGTCATTCTGACCAACACTCCTGCCCTCAGCGGGTCCACAGAATAGTGGAGTACGCCCTTGCTGGCTTCTACCCTAGGAGGAGAACCACAGCGGCAGTCTTCTTTGACGTAGCCAAGGCTTTCGACAAAGTCTGGCACGCCGGCCTCATCCACAAATTATACGGCATAGGACTCCCTGATAGGCTAGTCCGTATAATTTCTTCATTCTTAAAGAACCGCACCTTCCGATTCAGATTCGATGGTGCGCTCTCATCTCCCCACCCAATCAGGGCTGGCGTCCCTCAAGGCTCAGTCCTCGCTCCTACCCTATACTCGATTTACACGAACGACATCCCCAAACCACCTAAAGGGGTCGAACTTGCCCTTTTTGCCGATGATACCGCGCTCTATTGCACTGGCATTCAAATGTCCACAATAGTTGCAAAGTTGCAATCGGCTGTAGACGAACTCAGTGACTGGTTCACGAAGTGGCGCATTGAGGTCAATCCAGATAAAAGTTCAGCCATCCAATTCTCTCACAAACGGCGTCGTGGTCACTTTGACACACGGATCCGCATGCGGGGAGTCCCCATACCGTGGTCTAATACGGTTAAGTACTTAGGCGTCACTCTCGACAAAACTCTCTCCTTTTTACCCCACATCACCAGGGTGTCCAAACTGGCTAGGAAATATCTCGGCCGACTCTCCAGCATGCTAGGACGTCATAGTAAAATGTCCCTCCGTAACAAGCGTACGCTTTATAAAGTCTGCATACGACCAGTCATGACTTACGCGGCTCCCGTCTTTGCCCACGCGAATCCCAAACACCTTCACAAACTACAGGTGGTCCAAAACCTATTCTGCAGAAGGGCAGCTAACGCGCCCTGGTACGTGCGTAACACAGACCTGCACAGGGACCTGGAGCTCCCCTCTATTCAACAGCACCTGAAAGTCCTGGCAACAGGTCACTTCCAACGTGCTGAGTCCCACCCTAACAACCTTGTTAGGGCGACAGTCTCCTATACTGTCAACCCTGTCACGTCGCACTCCTGCCGCAGACCGAGAGACGTTCTCTCAGACCCCCCAAACCAGTTCACCGCGGATCTGGTCAACCTTTTGGGCTCCCAGCCCTAGTCATTCTCTACACTTGCCGTTGAGCTTTACAGTGTCTTACTACGGGTTATCCGTCAGGATGCCTGATGCGCCGCCCTGGATCCCACGGGGTGGTAGCTCATTACACGATCTATGAATAGCTCTTGAGTTAGGGATCGGAGAAGGGGGTGTTTAGTGAGTAGAAGTCTCACACTGGCTGGGTATACGGTAGCATTCCGTCGGCGAGCGGTTGCTACTGTCGGCGGGGATTTATCCCCGTGCAGGGCCCAGTGCGTACTAGGAGTATTCACCCCCTCCCTATCTGTGGTCGCCCTTTGGGGCGCCATAGTAGGGTGTCATTCTTTGGCAGGAAAAAAAAAAAAAGCCAGCGATACATTCGCGTGGGATTCGCCGAAAAGATCCCGAAGAGTGAAGATCTCCGGAAGAAAGAAGCCTCCGAAAGAAGCCTCAAGCAACAGTACAGTGAATCTCTCAAGCCCGAAGACTCATATAGAAGCCTGAAGTCAATATAGAAGACTGAAGGCAGAATACAGTGATAGAAGAGCGCGGGAAATAGAGTGTGCGTATTCGCGAGTGTTACAGTGCCGCGCGGCTGGACTTTCACGACCGTGTTAAGTGGTGAATTCGCATTTTCCTTTTGCCCCTCGCATCGATTCCAGCTAATAGAGTGGGTGGATAACGCATCATTTGACTAAATCGTAATCGAATTCATAGACTATACAGTCCACTGGAGCTATCCCCCACAGAAGCAGATCATTTTATATTTATCCACAATTTTGAGTAAATATCCGATAAAAATGGATAAAAACTGATATTTATCCATTTATGATAAATAACCTAGTATTTACTTTTCTAGTATTTATCCACTGCCCATCACTAATGCTACCCTATGTGAAATGCTCCCGTTTTTTGTAATGTTGTTTACGAGGGCGTTGTGGACGAAAATCCGGATCTTCTGCTTCAATATTATTGATTCTAAAGGTTTGCTCCTTAAAGAGTTTAGCTTAAAAAAATATACAGTTATATAAATTTCGTCAAACAACTTTGGTTTCTTGATTATGATCTGTTTACAAAATGTGACAGGTATTCCGAATCTTTATTATTTTTTTAAAGTCCGATTACATCTTAATATTTAATTTGGAAACATCTTTCTTTTTACCTGTATATAACATAAAATTGAATCGACATACTGGGAATCGAAGTACTGAGAACCAGGGACCGGAAAACCCCTTTATTTGATTAAGCCTATTGATAGGGTAACCCTATCAAAATCTTACCATATGGAAGTGTAACCCTATTGGTATAGTAAGCCTATCGATGTGGTAACACTTTGAATAAAGTTAACTACTTTCGGATGCGCTTACCCTGTGATAGGGTTGCCTATTTCTATCTCTTTTCCACGCATGCTGTTGAATTCGGAAGTATAATTCAAAGTGCGAGATTGAATAGATGGTGATATTTTTGATAATTTGATATTCTTAGAGATTAAATTTGCCTGCAGGTTTTAAAACCCTATTGAATCGGTAACCTTCAATAGGGTTTTCGATAGGCTTACTGCTTACATGAAGCTAACTCTATTGATATGGTAAGCCTTAAATTAGGGTAAGTCTTCGATACGGTTACCAAATTGATAGGGTTCTTTAAAACAAGTCTATGAAAAACCCAATCAAAAACCTCTTTAAGGGTAAGCGGCTCCGGTCCCTGCTGAGAACAGCTCAAATTATTGCCCACTGGGCTAGATTTGACAACTCCCTGGGATACATGCAACAATGAATATTTAACAAATATTTGTATATTTAAGTACCATGGAAATGGTGATTGGTTGGGTACATAGTCTTCACACCATTTTTTTGGCTGTCATGATATGTTGTCTTCTGGCTATATTACGAAGAAAACAATCCAATTTGGGACTTTTTTGTACTAAAACTAGTTTTTGCTGTATGAACTTACTTAACTTACTTAACTCAACTTTATCTAAGCATATCTACTTATAAGATATGCTTAGATAAAGTTGAGGAGTTCAACTGTGAATAACCCATGAAAATCAAAAAAATATTAAGTAATGGAATTTTATATTGAAAAATGTAAAATAGCTTAATCACATTTATTAAATAAATTAGATTATCATATTTACAAAATGACCTAGGTATATTATCATTTGCTTTAACTAACTTTTACTAATTACAATAATACTTATACTTAACTGCTTTTCATGAAAGAACTTCTGAAAGTCTTAACAGCTTCAACATATAGAACCAATTGTTAGTTTTATTGGATGTCATCATGGGATTTTTATGTGTTATCATTACAGTATTAGCATTTTAATTTTCAACAGGATGTCAACTGAGACATTTATGATTAAATTTCATATTTAGTTCCATTTTGAACAGCATTGTATTGTATATTGGTTTCTAGTCGCTTGCAGGTTTCTTTCGATCGAATGGATCACTCCAAACTTTCATATCTGAAATATTATTTTGCTATTAAATTGTGAAGTATAATATGTCCAGAATAATGTAGTGTTTGTGAGTAGCATCAGTCAGTATCATTTCCCATCATAACATTTTCTATGAAAGGCTACTAAAACTTGGTTGTGTTTAGAAATAGGGACCCTCAATGGGGGCGTGAGGTGTTGCGGTAGGGTCCTCAAAGTGATCTCCTTACCCCTGTTACCGCCCTTCCCCTATTTTTTTTATCAATTTTGTAGTGACCATATTGATGGAGACTTATGTCTAAAAAAAATATTCTGGAAAAGTTCAGGAAAAGAAAATATGAAGGTTTTATGATTATTTTATATACATTTTCTACTTCACTCCCCCACCCACTCAAACTGCCATCAAGGGTCCTTGTTTCCAAACTGTAACCCAAAATCTTTCATAATATTCACAAACTACAAATACCAAGAGCCATTATTGACTATAATAGAATATGATGTAGATAATACAATCTTGTATAACAGGTACTGGATTTTAGTACATACATATGTGACACCGCTAAAAAAAGCATTTAAAAAAGCACTTAGTTTAGAGATATGCATATGAAATGACTTACTTCCTGGCTGTATTGCCTCCTGATTTATACCTTTTCTATTTATTTTCTGCATTTCTTCTACAAAATAAATATAGATTAACGTAAAACAGAAATGATAATGTTATGTAAGTAAACAAAATAAAAAAGTGAAATACTAACTGTATTTTGATGGATCTATCATAGGACTAATGACAATAGGATATAATGTTAACCCTGTAAATCCAAATAAACCACCTATCAAAGCAGCATATCGCCAACCTTTATTCTTTGCCATTACTGGTAATTTGAGGTTTTAACTTTTATTATAAGATTTCATTGAATTTATAATCCGTCAATAATAGAAAACAAATAGATTTATATTTTTACACCTTTTATTTAATCAATCTGTCAATGACAGACAGAGTGAGTACAGCAGTGCTAGCACGGATCTTTTCACGATCGTGTATTTGACATAAACGACGGTTATTTTCGTGATAGCTGTTAACGGTAGCATAGACAACACGATTCCTCACGATTGGTAATGTATCTCGAATCTATCACGAAATTACCGAGTAAACCGAATTCAGTAGCATGGAACTCATAGAAGACGACCTGGTGGCGACTGTCAAAAAGTTTGTAGAGTGAAAATCGTGAAGCCGCCATTTGACTCGCGCTCATATTTTAGTGAAATAATGGATTTTGGATTCGTATTAATTGCCGAGGAAGAGAGGAGGAGATACATTAATTCACAAATGATGTCCAGAAGATTAATACGGGACGCTAACAATCCCTTTGAGCTTGCCGACCATGTCTTTTGTAAGGACTTTGGATTCGCATTAATTGCCGAGGAAGAGAGGCGGAGATATATTACTATGCAAATGATATCCAGAAGATTGATACGGGACGCCAATAATCCAAATAATAAGCTATTTCGCATTAATGAAGACATCGCCACTGTCCTTGTTTTAAATTTACAACAAGATTTGCAGCGGAGACGATCTAATGGATTGCCTGTTCATATAATGGTAAGTTCCTACGTGTATTTTAACTAATATCATTTGAAGAGTTTTGCAGCACCAATACTAAGGGAAAAACGACGGACATTGAAAATTTTTTTGTTGCTTAAAAATCGTGTGTGAGAACTATTTTAGGCAAGGCTACCTTACGAACCCTGCAAACCACTATTTATCTCTGAGTTTATTGACACTGCCTTCAAATTACATATTGGAAGCTAAAGCTAGGAATGAACAAGAGTTACTGGACATGCAGAAAGATTGATTTATAAAGATTTCCCATATCTGTAGCTATATCGCAGGCTATGTTAAACAATCTCTGTTAAACTCCACAATGCTATTCCTAAATCATATAAAATTTTATCATCTATAGGTTACCTACTATAAAAAAATTAAGGTTTAGTAAAAAGTTAACAATTGACCAATACACTTTAATAAGTATATGACACATAATACAAATCCTAATCATTTTGTTTTGTTTTGTTTCAGATATAAGGAGAAACTTTAAAACTGAAGAGAAATGCCTATTACAAATATAAATAAGAAAATAAAGAAACTAGCATACTTAATGGAATAAACATAATATCTTACAAGGATAAGAATGAAGTTTAAAATGTGAGAGAAATAAGTGTGAACAGTGATTTTAGTGTACACAATAATTCTTTTAAAGCTAATACAAAGTGAATTAGGACTTGTGATGTTGCGATTTTGAAAAAAATAATAAATACTTTGATCATTGCATGTTTTCATTATGCCGCAATAAGCAAACTTTAAAATTTAAGTGAACCAAAGAGTTTGCTGGGTTTGGAAACATCATATAACATATATGCAAGCTTTAATTTGCAATCCCCATACCAATCACATATTGAGTTGAGAGGGTTTGTTTCATATTGTGTGCCAGGACCATAGAACACATATACTCAAGAGAAGAAGTACAACTTCATACATTAAAAGTTAAGACTAGACGCCATCTGAAAACGGTCCACATAGCTAATATGGCGGGAATTTCAAACAGTTCAAACGACTTCGAGATTTCAATTTGCTCTGGTCTGAATAAAAATAAGCAAATACTTGCAAACTTGTTAGGTGAAATACCATATGTATCAGTTCTGTTAGGTTTGCTTATTTTTATTCCGACTGGCTAAATATAAGGTTAACTTGATGAACAATAAGTAAAACAATAAATAAGTTTTTGATATTTTTATTTTGTTTAAGGTAATACAACAAAAATTGTGGATAAATTGACACTCTTTCTTAAAAATACAAATTCACACTGACGCGAGTTTCTTCAAGCAATCAGGGGGGAAAAGTCGATTAAATCACAAGAAAACTTAAAACACAAACACAATTTAAAAATATCGCAAAACCGCAATCTCGAAAAAATATTTTCATATTGTGAAGTAGACGTTAATTTTTGACATTTCTTTTTATGTCTGTGTTGCTATATTCAAATAACATCGATTCGCTAATTCATTCGATTACGTAATACGGTCCCTTTAAATATTTGTTAAATTATTTTAAAATGATGAAGAAGTCATGAAAAAGTTTTCGTTTAATGTTATTTCTAATAATGGCGAAGATTTTTTTAAAGAAAAATATGAATAAGTATAAACTCAAAAAAATACTGCGATGTATTCGAACAATCGATTGAATATTTTTTTTCATGGGCTACACTGGTATCATTCTTGCTCTTTTCCTCTTATTGTGTTCTGTCTTCTTCACTCTGACTCCAGTATGTAGTCTGCACCATCTCCATACATTGTCGACGCCCCCTGGCCAGGACCGTACTTTGTCATAACTTGTTTACTAAAAGTTTGTGCCCAACTGTATATCACTCAGTCCAGTCTTACTTTTATTGTTCCAATTTGCATAGCTAGAGTATTTTACAAATATTAAGGTTTCAAAAACCATTCACTGCTCCGTAAACTAGACTACTGCCATACAGAATCTATCATGTACTCCGGACAGTATGAAACTAAATAAATTAATGTATAAATAATAATACCGTTATATAAAGCAATAAGTTAAGACCTCTTAAGGCTATGTTTTGTCTTATGTATACTTGTGTATTTTATCATGTATTGTTTACTAAACTTATTGTATTACTATTAGGTAGCATATTTCAAATTACCTTAATAATTGAACAACTATGCAATGCTCTCGTATTAATAAAGATTATAGATTATTATCGAAAATGTTTTTTATTTGTACAATACACTCATGGAGACCCAGGTCTAAACTTATAGTAAACATGTTTTATGTTCAACCATACACCCAAACCTGCCTTATAAATGTTATTATTTGTTTGGAACCTACTTGCATCAGGAATTTCAAATACTAACCATTCAATTATAAAGTGACCAGGTTTATTTAAGTGTGAAGTAATCCTATAAATTGTTTACTAAGATTTTACCTCACTGAAATGTAACGGTCTGTATTGTCGAAGGTTTTAATTTTAGCATAGAGTTTTATAGCATTTTCAGACAGATTTAAAAGTAAATTAATATGTGAAGTAAGTTGAAATGTGAATGACAATGCCTTTTTATATGATTTCAAGTTGTTTTTCGCAGTTCAGTCATTGAGAAGCTAAGTGTATTTTATTTTTTAGATATCTTGTAAAATATTAAAATAAAAAAACTATTAAAATTGAAAATCTTGCACCCATTTAATTTATCACTAAATTCCCCTCAAAGTGGCCAGACCTTACTTACAGAAAAGTAATACTGAACATGTATATCACTAAGTTCAGTAATATTTTATTGTTCCATTCAGAATAACAAACACAACATACCTCAATCCCCATACCAATCGCATATTGAGTTCAGAGGGTTTGTTTCATATGGTGTGCAAGGACCGTACTATGTCATAACTTGTTTACTAAAAGATTGTGCCCAACTGTATATCACTCAGTCCAGTCTTACTTTTATTGTTCCCATTGGCATAGCTCGAGTATTTTACAAATATTAAGGTTTCAAAAACCATTCAATGCTCCGTAAACTAGACTACTACCATACAGAATCTATCATGTACTCCGGACAGTATGAAACCAAATAAATTAATGTTTAAATAATAATACTGTTATATAAATCAATATCTCATTTTAAATTTCAATCAGTTAAGACCTCTTAAGGCTATAGGTATTTTGTCTTATGTATACTTGTGTATTTTATCATGTATTGTTTACTAAACTTATTGTATGACTATAGGTGTCATATTTCAAATTACCTTAATAATTGAACAACTATGCAATGCTCTCGTATTAATAAAGATTATAGATTATAATCGAAAATGTTTTTTATTTGTAGAATACACTCATGGAGACCCAGGTCTAAACTTATAGTAAACATGTTTTATGTTCAACCATACAACCAAACCTGCCTTATAAATGTTATTATTTGTTTATTAAGATTTTACCTCACTGAAATGTAACGGTCTGTATTGTCGAAGGTTTTGATTTTAGCATAGAGTTTTATAGCATTGTCAGACAGATTTAAAAGTAAATTAATATGTTAAGTAAGTTGAAATGTGAATGACAATGCCTTTTTATATGATTTCAAGTTGTTTTTCGCAGTTAAGTCATTGAGAAGCTTTTTTATAAGTGTATTTTATATTTCAGATATCTTGTAGAATATTAAAATAAAAAACTATTAAAATTGAAAACCTTGTACCCGTTTAATTTATCACAATAAATTCCCCTCAAAGTGGCCAGACCTTACTTACAGAAAAGTAATACTGTACATGTATATCACTTAGTTCAGTATTACTTTTATCGTTCCATTCAGAAAAACACAACATACCTAGTGTATTTCAGATACATTTAATTTTCATAAATATTCACTGCTCCTTATAAGGCTTTAACACTATAAGGTTACTAAACTTAACCATGCTTGTTTTGTTTATAATACTGTATGTATATCTGCGAAAACCTTGAAGTGGCTTTTGACCCATACAATACATCATATTTTAGTTAAGTTTTTCAAAAACAAATAAATAGGATTTGCAGTAATGACAAAACTTCATAAAAGTGGGTATCAGATTTTATTAATATAAACAAAATACAGTTTAAATAAAATGTTAAAACTATAGACATAAAGCTGCTTTATTTATATTATTCATTGGTCCTTTTCAATCGGCTCGATCCAGTAATTATGCCCCGAAAGTATAGTATCTAGTTTAAAGCATAAGCATCTAGTCTTATTGATACCGAGTAGGATTTTTATTGAATGGTGTCTTCTTCAAAAACGAAACTTTCTATTACATTCGTATCGCAGAAGAAGTACTATAAATCACATATTTCTTGTGTTGGAAGAACCGTGTTATGCGCTTTAATGTTTTCTCTTGAACAAGTGGATCGAAGTCAATATTCTTTTCCTCATTTGGAAGAAAAGCAAGTTGCAGTATATTTATCGCTTCCTGTATAAATTGGATCTTCACATATATTACGCATATTATTTATTTGATATTATTCATTTTTAATAAATAATTCCCTTCTTCTTCTTCTTTTGGTTAATTGGCAACCAACCAGCCGTTTACATATTTCCCAAATTAACAAACAACAACAATGGAGGCAACATGACATTTAAGTTTTTAATTTAGTCCCTAATTCAGTTTTTTGTTGCTAGGATACTCGTGAATTAGATTGAAAACCATCATTGATAATTGAAAAACCGTATGGCAACATTGAAATTATGTTTTTATGAAACCGGACCTTTGTTTACTTAAATACACGACATCACGATCGTGATGGAGAACTGTGCTACCGATCATAGACAATAATCGCTTAATTCGGAAGCGTAAACACGATCGTGATAGAAGAACCGTGCTCGCACTGCAGAGTTCATTCACTATTTGGTTGGTTTGATACATGGCATTGACAGTTCTAGAATTTTGGTTGTCTTTTGGGTATTCCCAATGAAGTTTAATCGTTCTAAAATATGATCTACTGGAAGCGTTCAATAAAAAGTTTAAGGGTAGGTATTTTTTTATTTAAGTTTGAGTATACTCTGATTGGTGATTACAAGGTAATCTGGGTGTTCTAAAACCAAAAAGTCAGTGACTGGGTGTCCTTCAAGCTGCAGCTGTAATCCTCACTTTTGAAATCTCAATGGAAAGGAGTTTTGACTATGCCAAAAAATTGCGTTGAAATAGTTTTAGTAGAGTGACGCATATAAACAAAAAAAAGTGCCTTTTCGATTGCTTAAACCACGGGGTTTCATTTAATTTCACGGGTCTTATATGTTTATTTTTTCTTAACTATGTAACCTTTACCGAATCTTTCGTAAAATAAGTTAAGAAGCACATTGACAAAACAGGCATTTCAGGTTAATTCACTTTTTTTATATAAGTACTTTAAATAAAAATACTTTTAATAATATCTTAGAAATCTTTTTGAAACTGAATAAATTTTTAATATGGTCTTGCTTGGTTCTATTATGTAGGTCTCTTACTTGATATTATTATTTAACGCTTTTTTTCATTAAAGCTTAATAAGTTAAAAAGTTCATATTTGGTTTTTTAAACCATATTAGCCGTAATTAATTTCTGTTTTTATCTCTGTATAATAATAAATTTCATATATAAATAGGTAATCCAATGTGTTCATATATCAAATTCAAGGTTTGTTCGTGAAAATCGAAATTTGCAGCGTTGGAAGTTTGTATCATGCGCAGGTACAAATAACCAAAAAGTTATTAATTTCGCTTCAAATCGACACATAATACTTAATTTTGATACCTAAGTATTATGATTAAGTACTTAGTTTTGGTTTAATAATTTTGATTGCTAAAGTACTCTTAAATCTATAAGATTTATACAAGTAGAAGTGATTCTCTTTTTTTAATGGTCAAAAAAATTTGTTCAGATTTGCTCAATACACATTTCTGGTTCTAAGATATTCTTAATGATTTTTATCTAACAGTAATCTCTTCTAATTTGAAATTTAATATGACCAATTTCTTGAATCTTTTTTTATTTATTTATTTGTTTTCTGAAATGTAGTTCTGTGTACTTATTATAAAAACATACCTACTGTCGAATTTATAAGACTCCTCCCTTTTCTAGGTCGGTTAAACAAAATATTCTTTGCATTCAAATTGATATAAGACTAAGTTATGAGTTTACATTCGTTAAGTATTAAATCACCATCCTCATTTTACTGCTTCCTTAGTTAGTAACAGCTATTATTGCTAATGCTATCCGATACCGAGAGTTTGTAGAATCAAGACTGCACAAAGTGACTGTAACCAAGTCTGTTTTTTTAGGTCAGATATTTGATTGTGCCGTCAAAAAAGGTTGAAACATGTGTAACATCAATTATTACATTTTGAAGTAATAGGTACTTTAACATTTTATTGTAGAAATTTTATTCTTTAATTAATATACTTGATAATATACTCGAATTGATACCTACATTGAATCATCATAGATTAATATGTAGCCCGTTTATTAATTGTTAAATTTTATTAAATAGCTACGGTTAAAGAATCGTAAGAATAATGAACAATTGGAAATTTACAGAATAGAGTCGTTTGCGTGTAAGGAATACGAAGGTTTTAGAGTAGAAGTTTGTGCGAGTATTAAAATACGGGAAGTAATTTGATACTTGTGAAAATCTACCAAACTCAAAAATCAGCGGTTCCAGAACACCTACTAACAGGTGGTTGCATTGAGCTTCATGATCCAATTTTTTTCTGCAACGGAACACCATTACTATCTTAGGATGGTGCGACAGGTGATAGAAATTACAATTTTCCTGATGGTTTCAATCGTGGATTTAAGCTATCTCCAACATGGGCGAAATGCCAAGTTAATTGATTAAGATGGACGTGTAACACCATAGTCTTCATGCGCACTTTCCATCAGGTGGCATGGAAGACAAACGTCCTATCCTTACAATATAAAAAAAAATCCTCCAATATTTGGTGTAAAATATTTTACAGAAACTCCAACCAGTTTTTTCTTAAATACTCCATGTACATACGTACATACATTTCCGCATAATCACGCGGAGTAACGTGTATGGTATGATTCTGTGGCAGTAATTAAGACACTTAACTAATATTAGAGTCTGATAATCGCGAAGAAATGTTGGATGAAAATGAAGTTTTCGAAGTGCAGTTAAAAGGATTTCTAAATTTAACTTGAAATTTTATTTTAATATACAGGGGGAGGTGAGATACAGGGTGTAACTTTGTGCAATTTGTAACTTTGTAATCTAAAATTCAGAAGGGATGTTGAAGGTTACGAATTTCAGAGATCTATGTTGTAATGATATATTGGAGAAAATATAATTCGGATCGTTGACGCATCACTTACGTTTGCCATCAATCTCAGCAAGTAAGAAAAAATAAGGTCAAATCTGTCTGCATAGGAAGAACTTGGTTCTTCATAAAATATTTCCGAAACAAATCACCGTGAGAGCCAGTCTATTTAGGGGTAGACTTTATGTGAAGGTTAGTCGCTACCTAGGTGAACACTGAAGGGGTCCTACCATCATGAGGGGATCACTTGGATAAGTATTTTTTACGACACACACTTATCAAGGGGCGATAGGGTTTTTCTAAACTGCGTGGCGAAAAAGTTTTTAAAAGTTTTTTATTATGTGGATTCAAAATTATTGGTTTTATTATATATTATAAGGTGTTATTTTTGAATGCAGCTGATATCGTCCTCTATGACATTGTCGGCATAAACGATCAACGTCATTGTCACTTTTTAACCTAAAACAAAGTATTCGTTCTTGCGATATACGAATTTATTTAGGTTTTTAGTTTTAGAAATTATCTCCTTATAGGTATAAAATTTAATCTGGAATCGGTGCAAAAAATTATTGCAAGAATGCTTAAACTTGTGCCCTTTGCTGCAAAACTGGTCGCGGAAGCTCCGGTTGTACGTATACTTGACTTCAATTAATTACGAATATGTAAAGGGTAAATGTTTTTTCATCAAATTTTTCGTTTTATTTATAATTTCAGAAAACAGCTGTACCTTTAGTAGCGACTCAAAAGTTTAAATATAGTACTAAAAATGAAGCTACATTCGAAATCAAGGTATGTAAATATATTGTAAAAAAAATAGTTCGCGCTCTTAGTTTGAGCCACGGATCACCGGTTAACTGTCAGCCTTCCCAAGAACTGAAATATGTCTTAAGTTTTACTTAAATGGAGTTTGCAAAACTTTATGTTTTATAAGTAAGTTTTATAATAATAATTATGTAACTTAACCTTCAAATGTCAACTGCAAATATTGAAATCTTTTGCTAAAATATTGAAGCTAAGTATTTGTTTGACAGCCTTACAAGCTACACAAGCTTGATAAAGGACCAGAAACCCATGCCACCTTAACAGCAGAAGATGCTCTTAAAATGTATACACAACTTGTGACAATTCGAAGAATTGAAACTGCTGCTGGAAACTTATACAAAGAAAAGATCATCAGAGGTTTCTGTCACTTGTACACAGGTAAAAACATTGCTTATTTTAAGAA
This sequence comes from Stenoptilia bipunctidactyla, assembly GCA_944452665.1. Classification (NCBI taxonomy): domain Eukaryota; kingdom Metazoa; phylum Arthropoda; class Insecta; order Lepidoptera; family Pterophoridae; genus Stenoptilia; species Stenoptilia bipunctidactyla. Next base: position 13,261,778 of record OX101739.1, read on the forward strand.
CAGGTACCTACATATTTTTTTTAAGTCTAATAAGTTTAAATAACAAAAAAACTCAAAAAGAGTGGATGTAAAATCTTAAAACTGTTTATATTCAAAGAATGTACTTTGTTAAGTTTTCCTTACTATAATTTGATATGCTCTCAATAAAGCTAAAATTAAAATTATGCTACTACAATGTAGTTGGGAAGCAATATAACTGCCGCACTCAGAGTCGTTTAATGGTTACTTAAATCGTTCCTTAGTATAGATTTAAAAAAGTTCACTCTCACAGTCAGTTAACGGAGCATTAGCATCCCTTAATGATCATTAAATTTAAGTAGAGCCAGACCTTTACTTAACTATTTAATGATTGATTTTGACATTTGTGTTTTGAGGTTATTTTGTTAGTTTTACCGGTGAATAATTGAGACTGGCGAGTCTATAGCTCTCCTGGAGGCAGTTAGATATGTTCTAGACCACAGATTGAACAACTCGCTGGTACTAACTGACTCCCTTAGCTGTCTTCAGGCACTTAGAAGTAATTCCTTCCGTCTTGGCTCCAAGTTCCCTCCTATCCTACAAATCAAACATCTCCTACGCCTTTGTAACCTTCAGGGCATCAGTGTTACTTTGACTTGGATACCCGGTCATTCGGGTATAGAGGGAAACTCTACTGTTGACCGCTTTGCTAAGGACTCCACTGTATCCGGCTCCCTTGAACACTACAGATGCTTTTCCCAAGATCTCTGCCTGTTGGCGAAACCACGAATGTTTGAAGAATGGAGTAAAGAATGGGAGAAGTCTCGCAGTGCTGTCGGCAAATATTACGGGGACATCCAGCCCACAATTACAACTAAGCCGTGGTTTTGCATTCTCAAAAAGATGCCTAAAAAAGTCACTTCCATCATCAGCAGACTTCGGTTGGGTCACTGTTGCACTCCAGTACATTTGTGAAATTGCACATTCTTTTGCGTGGCGTTTTTGATTGTATATTCTCCTAAGATGAAACAGGTCAGGAATAAGTATGTGTGAATGCAAGTTTATTATACAAAATTACCGAATAGTGACGTTTTAAAACATAGTATAAATGCCTACTTACATGCTTATATTACATGATTATAAGTTTTATTTAATATATATCAAAATATTCTCGCCACTTTTATAAACGTAAGAACAACAACAATAGTCGACTTTCGTTTACAAACAAACCTTGCTTGATTATTGACATTGATCTGACAGCAGTAAGTGTTCCCATAGAAAAAAATATCAACCAGCTATATTTTATTTATATTTATATAGCTATTTCGCTATGCATTTCAGTAAAAACTAACACTAAAAGAACTAATTATCAATCATTTTACTTTAAATAATGATTTCACATTTATTAAATGTACTTTTTCATTATTAAATACCGATATTTTTTAAGCGTGGCTACACCAATGTTTTATCGAATTTGTAATCGATACACTGATCTGCCCTACGGTTACTTAAATCTGTCATTAGCAAATGAACCCTTAAATATTGTTTCTGGGATGAACCGTTAATTAGCAGTTTTAATGGTAATTAGTTAAGTAGTCATTAGGACTTATTTAATGAACCTTTCTGAGTGCGGCAGAAAACAGTTATAAAAAAGTAAGCCGCGACTAAATTTAGTAAGTTTTTTAAACCTTTTTAAATCTTAAAAAAATTACTTTAAATAATATACAAGGTGTTGCTTTTGATTTCCCATAGCTCTAGGGTATTAATGGGACTATGTAATAGAATCAAATAACACGTGAATAATTTTTCAATATTAATTATATTTCATTTTTATTTTTTATACAAAATGATTCAATTAAGTCAAAACATCTTATGTAAAACACATTTATGCAAAGTATGACAATGTGGCATTTTCTATCCCTTTTTTATCGCTATGCACAGGTACAGTTCACAACGTTTCGCGTTGTACATTGTATGCAACTTTCCTCAATGATTAAAATGTTTTTGTTGTTTCTTGTATGGCTTCAGTTACATGCATCTATTGAATTAATGTTAAAGAGTTTTTACAAGGGTGATAATTTATGAAATCATTTTATATAAAGATTGAAGATAACTTGGAAAGTATACACTTTTGAACAACGTATGCTTTGGCAAGAACTATTATTTTTAGTAAGGAACAAAATGTCAAAGTAATGGAATATTAAAAAGAACACCTTGTTTAAAAAGCTGTTCAAGTTCATTAAATATATTTTTCTATTTAGAATTGTTTGACTATGAAGTGTTATTCATAATAATATGTTTTACTCTTTTTACTTGTGTACTCTGAACTTGCATTTGTAGACAAATTATAAGTAAATTATAATAAATTTGATTTCTCTAATCATGTCCAATAATACAATCTTAGCCATATGCAATTTTATATGGCACCTATTAATAAATGTTATCTTGACGAACTTATCATTTATAGGTCAAGAAGCTGTAGCTGTAGGTATGAGGGCAGCTATGAGGCCAATGGATAGTGTAATCACCGCTTATCGGTGCCATGGCTGGACATGGTTGATGGGCATCAGTGTTTTGGGTGTCCTCGGAGAACTGACAGGAAAACAGTCTGGCTGTTCCAGAGGCAAAGGAGGCTCCATGCATCTTTATGCTGATAACTTCTATGGTGGCAATGGCATTGTTGGTGCTCAGGTAAGATTTGATTTTCAACCATGAAATATTAAGGCCATGCCCACACAAAACCCCTTTTAGTTCAAAAGCAAAATAAAGCTATATGATCTTCAAAGCCTGTATGTTCAGCCAACCAAGCTATTTTGTTGTAAAGCTCTCAAGACGGTGGATTGAGATACTTTTAGGGTCGTCAAACAAAATTTATTAAATTTTTTGCATGTTAGTTATTCACCATAAGTTCACAAGAAAAATTGTTTAATATTCTGACACTATTAAAATAATCAAGTCATTTAAAACACACATATGTGAAATATTGTAATCTCTAAACCTAATACTTTTTTAATATGAAATTTGATTAAGCTAATTTTATTAATTACTAGCTGACCCGGCAAACATTGTTTTGCCATATAAATAAAAAAAGAAATAGGTGTTGGCCGATTCTCAAAGATACCAGATAAGCACAAAAAATTTCATCAAAATCGGTCAAGCCGTTTCGGAGGAGTATGGCAACGAAAACTGTGACACGAGAATTTTATGTATTTGATGTGCTTCAAAAATCCCCTTTTATGTGCCAAGTCATGGTAGTTCTATAAATAATTAATATAAGTTAATATTTAGTATGGGGCTATGTAAACCATACATCAAATATTAAAATATTTCACTGTTGTGCTTATCAAAACATTGTTAAAGGTTTAATTTCTTTCGACTTGCATACCACTTCATATATTATCACCACATCCGCCCAGTAAAGATCTTCAACATACATATTTTTAAAAGAATATTGAAATTTGAATTCATGGTAAAATAAAAGTATATTTACCCACAAAAAATGTTTGTGACTATATTTTTTATAGTGCTTTATTATACCGTATAGACACCATGGTGTGACTGAAAGATACCTAAACAAAGACTTTGTACAAATTAGACTCTTTTACTAGCTGTTTATCCAAAAACGATAGGGTTTATCTAAAGTGTAGTGCAACCACAGAACTTTATCATATGTTCACCAGTGATTGTATAGTATGGAGTCCGTTGCAAGTTCTAAACTAGGTAACAACAACAAACTAACATTCAAAATTAACAGTGCACACATTTCATTATGCTTGTCGTGCAGCATTGTTATCATAACTTGCAACAGACTATACTACGCGAACATTTGTAAACATATGAATCAATAAAATTCTGTAATTGCACTGCTGACCTTGCTGCTAATGCTTTGTAAAACTTATCTTTTATTATTATTGGAGGTCACTGCAACCTAACAAATTATTGTGTGAGTCTTCATTTACAACTCGCCTCCCACTCCATGGGAGCCCAAGAAATTTATGATTTTCCTTACGGCGATGCTCTCGATCACTTTTGGATCCAATTCATGTTAAGCCAGGTGAGCGGAGCGCTTGTGCAAAACTGCGAGGCAGTGGCACAGGAGGTGCAGAGGAGTTTCTTCGGCACTTTCGCAATCTGCAGAACGTCGTGTCAGTGAGAGCCAGGGAGGACATTAAGCTTGTTTAGGTAGTTTGCAATGTCTACCACTGTCCTTAATTTGGGTTTGTTCAGATACACTACCCATTCTGTGTAGGATTTGGAGTATCCCTCGATAAATTTCCTAGAATACTTCATGCGTTGTAAAAATTCATCTAACTTCCCCTTTGTTCTACCAGGTGCCATTAGGAGCAGGTCTGGGTCTAGCTCACAAATACAAGGGGGACGGTGGCGTTGCGTTCGCACTGTACGGCGACGGAGCGGCCAACCAAGGTCAGGTGTATGAAGCTTACAACATGGCCAAACTGTGGGACCTACCCTGCGTGTTTGTTTGTGAAAACAATGGATATGGTAAGTTTGAAAATAGCCTGTTTTTAATATGACAGCTAACAGTCCTGGGGACATAGTTGTCAATCCCAAATCTGTGATCCTAAAGTGAACTAGTTACGAGAAAAAAAAGTTGAGTTCTTTTCTTAATTTACCAAGGTAAGGTGTGACATTTAAGATGGAACACGCTTTCGTCATCAACAAGAAAACTAGACTATTATGAATGTATTAAAAAACTAACACTCTACTACTAACAGTCATTGACAAGTCGAGCTAAAATATAAAAAAGAAGCCAAGTGCGACTCGCCCATGAAGGGTTCTGTAGCAGCAAGTAACATAATACATATAAAAGTTCTTGTAGTGGAAGTTTACATGGTAATATGTCACACATTTTTTTAAGTTTAATCATTCTCTTATTTTAAAAGTTACAGGGGGGGATACATTGTAACACTTTGGAAGTATCTCCCGCGTCAACTATTCAGTTTATCAGTTTAGAAAAAAATTTGGTTAGGAATAATAATAATGAAGTAAGCTAGGTACTATAATCTAGAAAGATATCAGCAATCAATATTAATTATTTGTAAATTTTATAATTAAACTTAACTTTAGGCAAGCTATCCAAAGTTATTTAATAGGTATGTAAGATTAATTGTAAATTGATTGTTTGTCACTTAATAACTATTTCTATTTTTATATCTTTCTAAAAATAATTAATGTACCATAGGTACTAACTTATTATTACCCGTAGTTTGTCTTATTTGAACTTCTCTTTCACATGTTTATGGCTTTTACACCACGTTACCTTTTTGTATTGATAAGAATTTTTATATAATTATGTAGCACATAGGATTGCCTATATACTCTAGTAATAAAATCCTATGTATATAAGGCTAAATATAAAATAAATAACAAAATATGTAAACTTGATTAGGGGAAAATTGTAAACTTGACTATATTTTTGATCTTTAAAGGAAACTGAGTAAGCCTGGGCCACAGGGTTAACAGGTTGACTTTGGTCTAAAAAAATAGCTTATTTTATCCTTATTCAAAATACATAAAACCCCTAAAAATGTAGTGAGGGGGAAACAAGTTAATTCAAGATATGGAAATCGCTGTCATGGGTTTTTAGTACAGATGAATAACTCATAATATAATTGAAAATACGCTGAGTAAAATTGAAGAAATATTAAATGAGAATCATTATAAGGTTAAATTAATGTAAACTAACCGCGTTAGTTTTATTTTAAATAATTATTTTGTAATTAAAATAGGCGAAACTCTTTATTAGGTTTTGCAATACTGAGTGAATGAAGAACGAAACTATGGTAATTGACTCGTTCAGTAAGTCAATCAATCTATTTGTTCACTCGTTTGTTTGGTTTCTTTCCTTGCGCTTTAGTATTTTCATTGTTTTTCTTAATTTTAACGACTTCATACAATTACTACAACTTGGTTGACATGATGTGGGAGATTTTAATAAAATAAATAGATAGACCTAAGAAAAGTGAAAGTTGTTAGTATCAATTCATTAGTTTGAATAGTTGTTTAAAACTATAAATAATTACTAAGTAAGTATAGGTAATATCTTATAATGTCCTATTTTATCTAGTATGCTATCTAAGTAAAATGTGCTACTATTTATTTTTAATTATAAACTCTCTAAATAATTCAAAATACAATGATTCATTTATAGATCTCAACAAAGAGAAAAAGAATAGCTTTCGGAAGTGATTATAAGCTCACTTAACTTCTATGTATACCTATAGACTAAATTATAGATATCTCAATTCCTCAACACTGGTTTATCTTGAGAATTTCGGTGATGAAACATGATTATATTTTAAATAAAAAAAAGCAAATGTTAAGTTGTTAACACCGTGGCCCAGAAATGTATGGAGCAGGTTCTGTCTCCTTTAAATAGTTAATATTCTTAATTTAGGCTTTCTTGCATTTTGTAGCAATTAAAATTGTCCATCTTTTAATATACATAACCCTTAATATAAGTTATAAACATAACGACAATCGTAGAAATAACTAAGAATGTAAGAGAAAAACGAATTAAAATAAAATTTAAACTGCGGCTCTCCTTACGGTATTGCTCAGTTTTGGAGTCTTAACGGCTGTCTGAGAGATTGATATTGACTTCAATTAACAAACTAACTCAAGATTTACTTTTTATCGTGCTCTTCATACTGCCTGCCTGAAAAATACCGCAACGAAGCCAAGTTATTATCAAGTCACCACGAAGTTTTATTTCAAGATCCCATTGGTACTGCCCAACCTCCACATTTCCATACAGTCCACTGCTGGGTAGTATCAACCAATGGTCCTTCGAGAGCCGGATCTCTGAAGATTGCGTCAAACCTAGTGAAGCCTTAGTGGAGTCTTCGTGGTGGCGTCGAAGAGTCTCCGTGGTGCCGTCGTGTGCAGTCTCCGTGGTGCCGTCGTGTGCAGTCTCCGTGGTGCCGTCGTGGTGTCGTCGTGAAGCCGTGAAGATCGAGAGGCAAGACGGACAGCGCTGGAAGAAGCCATCACGCGGCCACCTAGCGGTGTTAAACGGCCATCAAACAGCGTGCGTTAATGCCATTTATGGTAGTGTGGGTTACCAGACGCGCCCACGAGTCCTCAGGGCTCAATAGTCTGACCTCGCTGGTAAGGTTCTATTACTGAGGGTGTCTCAGAGCTGTTTTACGGCCTCGAGGAAGCTGACGAGTTGGGTTGTTCCTACCCTTCTCCGAGCAGCCCAAGGTGGTAGCGCTCTCTGCCAGGTGGTTCCCCTACCCGCCCTATCCTATTTCCACCCTCGGCTGACGTCATCACGCTAGGAAGTCAGTCGAACTGCTAGTGTTAGGAAATAGGTATTATAAGTTAGGGTTTTTATTGTGTATAGTGAATATTTAGATTAGGGAACCCCCTCGTAGCACCATGTCGGACGGAAAGAAGCTAAGGTCAGGCAAGAAAACCGGTACACCATTGGACAGTGAAACATCAGGAACCACAGAGACCAATACGTGGAGCCATGGGACCGGCACAGAAGAGCAGTCACGCAATAGCACGCAACAAAGTAGCGAACAGGTGACAGAATCGAGCGGAAATATAGGAGTAACGGAAGTGTTAGTGCAAACGTTAGCAAACAGTGCACCCGGGACGGTTGTAGGTATGCCTGTCGCGAGTGATAGGCCCGGAATCGATATATCTACTTCACAGCAGTGCGAGCACAGAACTTTATCGAATCGTGTGTTAACGAATGTTCGTATAGTATGGAGACGGTTTTTAAGAAAAAATTTAAATCTATCCATTGCCGCACGGCCAGCTTAAATAAATGTATGCCTTGTTAATTTTGAATTTTTGTAAACATGTTGTACTCATAAATATCTGTAAAATAAAAAATTGCAATGTTACTCAAAACTTGCAATCGACTCCATACTATACGAGCATTCGTAAACATTCGTTAATATACGATTCGATAAAGTTCTGTGCTCGCACTGCAGTCTAGTAAATTATCTCAGATTAAGGCGCAGTTAGAACTTAGGGCCTCCGAATTAGAACGGGCGCGGGCGGCAACCGCATATGCTGAGACTCGTTTGGAGTTAGCCAGATTCGAACTGGCAACTGTTGAAAACTCCAACGAGGCGGATGTCACCCCCGAACCTATTGACGGTAGGGTTCATAGTTGGATCAATGATCAAAATAACGCGCGAGTAATTTGCGAACGGGAATGTAGGGCACAACCGGCTAGCGTACCTCCGTGTGTAAACGTTCAGATGTCTCACCCAGTTAAGAGTCGCGAAAATATTAGTCATGAAAGCGGCATGTCGGCGCTAGCCGACGCGATAGTAAAGGCAGTCAATCTAAGTAAGTCAAACAGTCAATCAATACCTAAATTTATGGAAGAGTTGCCCTATTTCGAGGGCAACATATCCGAGTGGATTCCATTTAAATCCGTGTTTATAGACACTCAGAACTCGTACACGGGAGTTCAAAACGTAGCTAGGCTTCGTAAGGCGCTCCGCGGCCATGCTAGAGAAACCGTGCGGTCTTTAATGTATACTAGCATCGAACCAAGTGCTATAATGGAAAAATTAGAAAGACGTTACGGTAGGCCGGAAATGTTGATATTATCGGAGTTAGAGTCTTTAAAAAAGCTACCCCGCATGTCAGAAGACGGGAAAAATATTACGATGTATGCTAGCAAGGTAGCTAACACCGTCGCCTCGATTAAAACCTTAAATCAACCTCAATATTTATACTCACCAGAGTTAGTAAGTAGAGTTATAGATAAATTAAGCGTAATTTTAAAATATAAATGGTTCGAATTTAAATCAATGTATGCCGACATACCAGAATTAGTTTTATTGTCACAATTTTTAAATAAAATGGCAGATCAGTGCGGTGCTATGTTTTCATACAATTTAAATAGGGAAGAACGCGCCTTTAGTCGGCAACCGAGGCCGGTTAACGCCGTGAAAACATACAAACATCGCTCGCGTTCATACAGTAGCGACTCATCATGCCCGTCGGAAAATGAGCGCGAACCGAAAAAGGCAACCGTTGCTGCAGTGGCTCACCGAAAGAGTTTAAATAAAAAACGCAACTCGAAACCCCCACAAGCCACACCTTGCCACGATAAAGTCGATAAGGGCAAATGCGCATTGTGCGGGGGTACTCACTTGATAAAAGAGTGTGCGGATTTTGCCAAATTAAACGTCGCAAAACGGTGGGAAACAGCGAAGAGCAACAGGCTGTGCTTTAGATGTTTAAATGAAGCACACAAACGCATAATGAGATGCAAATATAAACCGTGCGGCATAAATGGTTGTGAAGCGTCGCATCATCGCCTTCTACATCACGGGCAGGAATCGAACCCGGGAACTGCGGATGCGACGATAAACTCAGTTAACCACGTTAGCGCGTCAACCATTTTACCGGTTGAGCTGAGCGGTCCATTAGGTACACACGCATTGTTAGACGAAGGGTCAACAATGACGTTGATAGAGCGGGATGTGACTCATAGATTAGTATCGCCAAGTAGGTCGGAGCAGCTCACCATCGAAGCGGTCTGCAGTAGTAAAACAAATGACTCGGAGTCAACAAGAGTTAAGCCGAACATCCGCGGCATATGTAGCCGCGGGCTAGAAACTATGACCGCCCACACGATAGGCGCTTTGAGCCTCGCGCCGCAAGTCAAAGAGCATTTTAGTATAGAATCATTAGGAATCGAACCGCGCAAACCGGAAAAAGATCCCGAGGTACGGGCTTTAAAGTTGTTGGATTCTACATGCGCGAAGTTACCTAACGAGAATAGATACGAGGTAGGGTTGCTATGGCGATCGGACGATGAGGTAATGCCCGATAACCGTAAACAAGCCCTCAGCCGTCTGTATAACCTCAAAAAGAAATTAGATAAAGACAAGTCTTTAAAAGCGGAGTATAGTAAACAGATAAAACACATTATCGAAAAAGGTTACGCCGAAATAGTCGAGGCACCGTCGTCATCACCGCGTCTATGGTATTTACCACACTTTGCTGTGACGCACCCACAAAAGGGTAAAGTAAGGCTAGTTTTCGACGCCGCGTGTAGAACAGCCGGTAAATTCCTAAATGACGCACTCGTAGCGGGTCCCGACTTATTGCAGTTACTTTTCAGCGTATTAATTCGTTTCCGCGAAGGCCAAGTAGCAGTTGTGGCCGACATTAAAGACTGGTCTGTTATACGAATGTCAACAAAAATCAAGTCAACCGAGAAGAAACTTAAACCTGTTAATACGGTCATAATTAACAAAACGTACGATCACTTACCCGATCCCTCGCGATTTCCATCGTATAATAGAATGTTACGTGCTACGGCGAGACTGCTACTCGCAGCTGAGGTATTTAAAACCCGAAGGCTACGAGAATCACAGTCAAGAACAAGAGATGTTTCAACGAAACACTTACTTATCGCCGAAAGAACATTACTTCATAGATGTCAAAATGAATCCTCCCATGAAGAAAGAAGACGTCTAAAGTCAGAACGTCCGCGGCATCGATTCGCCGCCCTGTTATTCTTCTCGACCGACCTAGCTTACAAACTAAAACGGTGCTTGCGCACGAGGGGGAGACTGAAGTAAGCTAGGTACTATAATCTAGAAAGATATCAGCAATCAATATTAATTATTTGTAAATTTTATAATTAAACTTAACTTTAGGCAAGCTATCCAAAGTTATTTAATAGGTATGTAAGATTAATTGTAAATTGATTGTTTGTCACTTAATAACTATTTCTATTTTTATATCTTTCTAAAAATAATTAATGTACCATAGGTACTAACTTATTATTACCCGTAGTTTTGTCTTATTTGAACTTCTCTTTCACATGTTTATGGCTTTTACACCACGTTACCTTTTTGTATTGATAAGAATTTTTATATAATTATGTAGCACATAGGATTGCCTATATACTCTAGTAATAAAATCCTATGTATATAAGGCTAAATATAAAATAAATAACAAAATATGTAAACTTGATTAGGGGAAAATTGTAAACTTGACTATATTTTTGATCTTTAAATTTAAATAGTTAATATTCTTAATTTAGGCTTTCTTGCATTTTGTAGCAATTAAAATTGTCCATCTTTTAATATACATAACCCTTAATATAAGTTATGAACATAACGACAATCGTAGAAATAACTAAGAATGTAAGAGAAAAACGAATTAAAATAAAATTTAAACTGCGGCTCTCCTTACGGTATTGCTCAGTTTTGGAGTCTTAACGGCAGTCTGAGAGATTGATATTGACTTCAATTAACAAACTCAAGATTTACTTTCTATCGTGCTCTTCATACTGCCTGCCTGAAAAATACCGCAACGAAGCCAAGTTATTATCAAGTCACCACGAGGTTTTATTTCAAGATCCCATTGGTACTGCCCAACCTCCACATTTCCATACAGTCCACTGCTGGGTAGTATCAACCAAATAATTTGTTTATAGATACACCAAACGCATGGGAAAACCCCAAATTTCATCATTTTTTTTTTCGATTTTTGTTAATGATTTTACTTGATGAGGTCTAAATAAAACTAATTTTTAACCGGATTAATCGTGCATAATTTATATTTTACATTTTAACTCGACGTTTCGGTGTCTGCAGACCCCGGGGTCACGAGCGACTGAGGTGTCAGGCGTCAGTTAATGAGGTTTACAGAATACATCTACTTACCAAATTTCAACAAAAAATTCGGAAAAATGTGACTGTGACTTACGGATGGACAGACAAACAGACATGACTAATCTATGAGGGTCCTTTTTTGCCATTTGCCTACGGAACCCTAAAAACGCGATAGAATCCTGTTAAAGTCTGTAATAAAATTAATCGCGAAAACTTAAGACAATATAATACTACTCTGTAAATTCAACACATTGTAAGCATTTTTATTGGTGACTAAACCAGCGTTTAAACTCACCTGTGTGAAGATGATGACAGTACAAAGGTTCATGAAGGATCTAGCTCTTCATAAAGTATTGCCAGAACAAATCACCGCTTGATCGGTGATATTTGGCGGCAGATTCTATATGAAGGGTGGTTGCTTGCCAGGTGAACCTGAACCACCAAGCGGGGTCACTCGGATTCGTCTCCTTTTCTGACACCCTTATATTTATTCACGGCTCTGCGAATGAATGTCGAACTATTGAGTTATGATTACGTATAGAGTGGACAAAAAAAATCCGGAAAAATTTGGCGTGTGGCGTCGCCTTAAGAATAGCGCTACCCCATCTCTTTCCGTGGGTGTCGTAAGAGTCGACTAAGGGACAAACCAGAGGATGGGCAGCAGCGTCCTTTTGTGTATATTAACATCATACTGCGATCGCCAACCTGCCTGCCAAGCGTGGCGATTACGGCATTTCCCCCCCAAATTATGAAACGCAAACAAAGGCCCCGGCCCCTAGTCCCCGGCGGTCCCGCTAGTCTCGATCAAGGTAGCGATCGACGAAACGGCGGGGCAGGGGGTGCTAAGAATCCCCGGGTTCGACCAGGCTACCAACGACGACCCTTGGCCCTGGTGACATACAATGTTAGGACACTGCGGACAGACGAAAAGATTGTTGAGCTGGAGGAAGTATTGAGTGGATAGAGTGGACATCTCAAATAAATTCTGTTGTCCGCCCCATAGTAAAGCCTGCTTACATTAATTACTATTGCAAATTTGTATGTGACAGACAGAAGTCGTCGTGGCGCCATGGTTAATGTGTGTATCATACGATATCACATGTTAAGCAACGTTCGGCGCCGTCGGTACTTGGATGGGTGACCGCCGACCATTCATTTCTCTCGACGACTTCCGTGCTACGGAGGGCACGTTAAGCAGTCGGTCCCGCGTGTTGTATACTTGTATACAGTAGTCGTTAGGGTTTATCAGAAGCCATTTCGGCGTCCTGAAAATTCTGGCATCCAGCACTACTGCGCCAGCTTGGTGGATTATGGCCTATACCTCCTCGTCACCAAGGGGAGAGACTTATGCCCTGCAGTGGGCTCATTACAAATAGTTATGATGATGTGACAGTCGCTTGTCAAAACAATAAACAGCTAAACGTTTTTTTAAAAATCAATTATTCATTTATTACAGGAATGGGCACAAGCGTAGACCGATCGTCCGCTAGCACAGAGTACTACACGCGCGGGGACTACATCCCTGGCATTTGGGTGGACGGTATGGACGTAGTGGCCACTAGGGAAGCCACGAGATTCTGCATCGATTACTGTACGAGCGGGAAAGGTATGTGAATAATAATAATAAAGAACACTCTCTATAGAAAACATTGGAAGGAACAAGTAAATATTTAGTGATTCGTTAAAATAAGGTTTGTTTAATATTGACGTTCGGTCTAACCACAGACATACATCTAAATAGACAACGTAAGTGTCACGATTTGTATTGAAAACAAGCGTGCCGACTTTTTAACACCTTTTGTGACGTCACAGCTGATATTTATTTGCTAGGAAATACAAACCGATTCAAAGACACCGATGCCGCCGATTGAAATCAATTATTGAGAACGATATCGATTTTCTAACAGACATACTACGCGGGGACTAAATCTAGCGGCGATCAACCTTGACGCTTGGTCGGGGTTCGGACACGCGAAGTACATGCATTTGCGTTATCTATGTAGATGTATGTCTGTGGGGCTGACATTTGTAAAGAAGAGGTAAAAAATAGTTTAGTGCTTTACATTAAACAACACTAATTGTTTTAGGACAAAAACTTCTCAAAACCTATTGCAACATAAATTAATTTTAAATATTTGTACATGAACTAGAGAGTGCTCAGATTTTTTCCGCCGACAATTTTCCTCTCGGTCCTTTAATATCTTATTTAAATCCGAGGTAATAAATTCATATAGGTACACAGAGATTAAAAAGATTCCGATTTCACCAATGTTTTATCTTTATGATATTACTCTAGATAATGTTTTATAGCTCAATCTACATGCCGTTGTGATTGTGGATTATCACTATCTGCCTGAGATGCCAAAAGTTGTGAGATTGATTCACGAATAAGCTGATGAGGGACCACCCTTCAACCACCATTCATATAAAATCTTCCGCTCGTAAAAGTTCTATCGGCTGAATTTTCGAATATAAAAGCATCGTGTGATTTGAGACTTTTTGCCCGCCATTCAAACTTTCTTTGCGTCATCGCAAAAATAATAATAATAATAAAGACTCTTTATTTTACACCAACATTGGTAACACAGTAAATAAAATGATCACAATTAACATACAAAGGGTGCCCTTATCGCCGAAGCGCGATTTTTTCCAGGCAACCCAGGCATTGGTGGAAATTAATGTGGGCGAGGTGTACGGTTCGTAAAATAAACTACATACGAATAATAATATATACATACATAAATTCTTATGTACTATATAAATAAATACTTTATCAAAACAAATATAAATAAATATGGATAGTTAAAATGGACAGTGTTTCACCTGGTAATGCCGTTTAAGCATTCGTTTAAATATGCGCGGTGTGCACGCCAAGCGAATTTTAATCGGGAGCTCGTTCCATAACGACACCAATCGTATTAAAAAAGATTTTCCTAAAAATGTGGATGTGTGCGATGGTGTCGCCAGGAGTAAATTCGATGAAGAACGCTAGTTTCGCTCGTTTTTGGTATACCGATAATTCAAGCGGTCTTTTAGGTACGCAGGTATCGCTTTATCGTACAGAATACGGTAGACTAGAGAAATAATGTGAGTATTCCGGCTAAGGCGAATAGGAAGCCACTTGAGTTTAGTGCGGAATTCAGATATGTGGTCGTATTTGCGTTATCCAAATACAAACCTTAGAGATTTTGTAGCCGCACAAGTCTATTTAGAAGTTCTAGAAATAGTGTGTCATCGGCGTCACTAGATGCAATTATTTATGTGCAAAGACATTTTTTTATACGTGACTAAACCTGGGTATGACCTCAAGCTCACCTGATGGTAAGCGAAGATTAGGTCGAAGATGACAACAGCACACGGGCTTAGAACACTGTCAGTGTTACGTGTAATGCAATGCAGTTGTTTCTACTCTAAAGCTGCGTTCCCAGTAGGCAAACTTACAGCGGCCGACTGAGTTAGCCGCAAAGTGGCGAACTGAAATTTGAGTTAGCTGCAAACTCAGATCAACTTTCGTATGTCGCGTGGGAGTCGGCCGCTCACCGAGGTAGTCGGCGCGTGTAACGTTGCAAACTGCTTACAGTGAGCGCAAAACTAGCAACTATAGACACTCCATTTCAAATATATGCGAGGGCGAACTAAATCGATATGCCGCAAACTCAGTCGGCCTCTTAAAGTACAGTCTATGTTTCTGCTGCAAAATGAAGCAATCTAACGGTGAAAGGTTATTGAAATCGCGTATAATTAAATTTAAAATTTAAAGTCAACATCTAAAATTTTAACTCGTCGTTTGGGTGTCTTTGCAGACCCCATGTTCACGAGAGACTTAGGTGTCAGGCGTGGAAAAAGTCTCTCTTGACCACAGGGATTAATTGGGTTACAGAGTATTTTATTTAATAGTGTGAATCGCGAAAACTTAAGTCAGTATTATTGAAATCGGTTTAGTACTTTTTGAGTATGATTGTTAGGTATATGAAAACGTCTTTGTAATTATTTTATGGTAACAATGAAGTAGATTGTATATATTCTTACTCAAGTTTTATTATTTGATGGATAAACTGTTACAGCCCGTTCACACATGGTACGTTTTACTGGATACCTTTTTTGTATCGAAAATACGTATACTGAATACTGTGCCATATGTGAAGTCGCCAATACAACTCCATACGCCATCGATGAAAAAAAAACGTATCCGGTAAAAAGTATCCAGTAAAACGTACCATGTGTGAACGGGGGGTTACCTACGTAAAATTCTATGAATCAAAAATGTTTTTAACCATATTTTCTTGCGTTTACATAGTTTTGGTGCCTTTTCCGGCACTTCTACATATATGAATATGAACGAAAATGAAAACTTTTTATTCGTAGTAGGTAATTTTATACACTTTACGAATGTATAAACATAGACAGTAAAATACGGCTATTTATAGAAGCATCTTATATCGCCCGCTCAATTGCTTATTATTATCCTTTCTATCATCCCCAGGTCCTCTGGTAATGGAGATGGAGACCTACAGATACTCCGGCCACTCGATGTCCGACCCCGGAACCTCATACAGGACCAGAGATGAGGTCCAGGAAGTCAGGCAGACCAGGGATCCTATCACATCCTTCAAGGACAAGATCATTAATAACCAGCTTGTCACTCCTGAACAGTTGAAGGTCAGTTAGTATTGTTATTTAGTATTTGTTGTACGTAAATATAAGACTGAGAAAAAAAATATGAAAAGACCTAAAAAAAACAACTATGGAATAAAGAGAAAACTAAAAAGCATAAAACAAGCTTATGAGAAGTGTTTGTTTACCAGGCGCGTTTAGTTTATAAGTAGTCAGGACGTTTTACCCTAGCATTTGCCATTCTTTTCCATAGTTTCATCATCATCATCACAACTCTTTTTGTAATGAGCACACTGCAGAGCTATGAGTCGCTCCCCTGGGTGAAGAGGAGGTATATGCCATAATCCATGAGTGTAGTATAGGCCAGTGCTGGGTGGTGGATGTCAGAATTTTCAGGGCGCCGAAATAGCCATAGTCTATACAACTCTTATTAAGGCGAGGTTATAGTGGCACCTACCTACGATCAAACCGGGTCACTTGGAATAGGCGTCTTTAAAAAAATTCATTGGTTTTGATTCGTAATTCCAAGTAATAAGGATAAAATTATGGTACACCACCTGTTAAAGAGTTAGCTGATATTGACTGATTATATTCTAGCTTGGGTCTGGCTGTGATGATGAAAAAACCAGTTAGCCCTTAGCTTTTAGTAGCTCCCATGAGATAGTCAAGTCAAACTCAAATATTCTTTATTTCGTAAGTATTTAAATACATTTGAAATAAGTCAAACAATTTACAAATTGAACTGAATCTACCACCACTTCGGAAAGTCGATCTGTTGAGAAGCAGTGGCAAGAAACTCAACAGCAATCATCTTTTAAAAATAAGAGAAAAAATTACACAATAACATTACAGCCAGGGAAGCCCATCTTCTTGCATCCGGATATATTATAGTAAACCTTTTCACATAACACTTATCCTTAAATCTAACGAAGGGTTAATCTTAAATATTTTGGTATTTTATTATAAAATAAAGCGTACACATTGACCCATGAACGAGTTGATCTTATGGAGTCTACTATTATATTTATACAATAGGCAGTCAAGTACTAGACAGAAACGTAGACATAGATATAGAGGTAAAGATAGAAGCAGAGATAGAGATAGAGAATACAGATAATGTGGATGGAGATCAGGATAGTCGTGGACAAAGACAGGACGTGGACGTGGAGATGGGGGATTACCCTTAAGTCGTAAACCACCCAGCTGGCCCAGTGCTGTTTGGCGGATGTCGGATTTTTCAGGGCGCCGGTGCGCCGTAAATTATAAATTAATGATCTTTGTACCGGTCGGTCCGAAATTTGCTCAACCTGCCATGTGGAATCGACTTCTTACTCATTATGGCCTTACTAAATTATGCAGATTTTTTTTAACCCGCGCTTGATGCTCACCTGATGGTAAGTAGAGATGTTATATTAGGATCGAATTTTCATATTCCTATTAACTAATATTACGCTTTATCAATAATATGGTGTCATACCTATTACTGGGTAATAGTCAAATAATAGGAAGAGTTTCTGATCTTGTTCTTATAAAATATGTTATATTAATGTGACATAATGACGAAGTTGCTCACTATTATTTGACCATCATTGTATAACGTAATATAGAAATGTTCGTATTACCGAATATAACATTTCTGCCGTGTACCTATTATAAATATAAATTTCTGACACTCACGCAACATTATCTAGCCCAAATTAAGTTCCATAAAGAACTTGTGTTATGGATACTAGATAACTGATATACTTAAGAAATATATAAACATACATATTTTTTATTACAATAAACGCAAACAAACATCCATGACTTGAAGGCTAATCTGTGTTCATCGCACCGATATCCGCCGCCGCCGGGATTCGAACCCAGGACCCCTGGCATAGAAGGCAATGTATGTTACCACTACACCACTACCATGAATTCCTAATATGAATATATTAGTCGTACCTCTAATGGTAAGTGACAGCACACGGACTTAGGAAGGAACTGGCTTTTCATAAAATATTACCGGAACACGTGTCCGTAGATACGGTGATATTCTTCAGCAGATTTTATATGAATCGTGGTCGTTAGTCCGGCGTTCCCTCAAGGAATCCTACCACCAAGCAGGGGTCACTCGGCTGCCTTATCACGTAACTTGCAAGAGCAAAGCGATGGCATGAATTGCGCAAGATTTGCTAAAAATAGAACTAATTCGTATTACGTTACAGCAAAAACAAAGCCATAGCAATCCGACGACTGTGCTGCCTCTATCGTACTATCGATGTACTAAAAGTGCATATAATCCCTTTTGACTTTCATACTTTTCGTGTGTACTTTTCTGCGAAATTTTAAAAGCAAACATCTGTTTCACATTTTATTAGTTTCTTTTTTAGCTACCAAATTGTTTTTGGCGCATTCTGCGATCAACGAACGATTGAACAGCTATCGCTTACATAATACGATGTAAAGCAATGGATCGCGCGTCCATGGCGTGATGACTGCGCCATTATAGCTGATCGCTAATATTTAAGGATAAGGCAGCGGATTGGTCGCCTTTCACGACACGCTTTCCCAGAGCCAGTAGGATTATAATCAATGATTGCTAATATAAATTATCTTTCAACAGGAGATCGACACACGAGTTCGAAAGGAAGTCGAAGAGGCGCACAAGCAAGCGAAATCCGACTCCGAAATCGGTCTAGAGGAAATGTCCGCCGATATTTACCACAACAACTTAGAAGGTGAAATCCGAGGCATCCTACCTGACACGCCATTAAAGCACTTGGAGATTGCCAATAGGAGCTAGTTTTGTATAGCAGAAAATGTATATATTTTAAATCGAATCTGGTAATAGAAACTTATACGTATCGGTGTACAGTCACATGTAAAACACTGTATACATTTTTATTGGACTTTGAATCTTATTACAACAGAATAACTTGCTAAGTGTATACATAGTATTACAAGTGACTGTACTACGAAATTTTTTGGAATATTTCTTTTTGCAAAGATGAGAGCATTATAAAAGTTTAGTTTTTAATTGTAATTAAAGTTTTAAAAGTTGTTGGATTGATACATTTTATAAAAGAACTACTAAATATTTTAAAGATATTTAGTGCGAACAGACTTATATCCTCGCGTTGGATATTTTGTCTGTGGTTTTTGACAGATGCTGTTTGTCGGTAATTAAAAAACAGCAAATAAAGTTTGTAGTATACAACATAATTATCAAGAATAATCATTTTATTAATTGTAATTTTTATAATGCCTTTTTTTTAATCGGGTCATAAAAACATATTGTAATTTTTATTTTAAAGATATATTCCAAGTTTTTTTTTATGAATATATAAAGTCTATGGTTATTATTCTGTTTGATCGTGCGATATCTTTGTAATAGTTTTTTTTTGATGCCACATTAATTTATTAATATGTTATTTTTTAAATGTGTAAGGAAAAGTGATACTGCCAATGAGATTGGGATGATACGCACCTTTTTGTATGGTAATCGATATTTATGTTATAGCTTATATGAAAAGAGGTAAATAAACTTTAGTTGTATATTGCTGGGTTTTATTTCTTATATTCAAGTTATGTTATAATCGAGTTTATATTAAACTAGCTGCTGCCCGCGACGTCGTCTGCGTGAACGCTATGCAGCACCAAACGCACCTACGATTATAACACTGCTAGCGTGATAATATGTAGCCTATATGTTGACCCGACTTCTTAACTATCTTCATGCCAAATTTGAAGTAAATCCATGCAGTACTTTTTGAGTTTATCCCGGAAAAACAAACAGACAAACAGACAAAAATTCTAAAAACTATATTTTTTGTTTCTGTTTCGATTGTAGATCATACCCCAAGTATTCTTTTAAAAAAATATTCAATGTACAGTTTTGACTTTCCTACCATTTTATTATATGTATAGATAATTTTGTCACTAAAATTTTCCAAGTTTATTTTAAAATCGGTGTTTGGTTTCGTTGTTGGCTGCGATATCTTATTAAATATAATAATAATACCTAATTATTTATAATTTTAAGAATTTCTTGAACAATGCTAGGTATATTCTCATCCCTTTTACTCCTTCACATGCCTTCCTTACCCATCGCTTTCACTCATGGGGCCGGCAGTTGCTCTTTGACAAAGGTCACGCTACCATCGAAAACTAATTTTAAGTTTCTGTTAGTTGAAAATCACAAAACATTGCACGACATGAGTATAATCCGCGTAGTAAGGTAGATTACTCTACTCTACTCTGATCTACTCTAGCCTGAGGAAAGTATTCTAAAATCTTATTCAGGCTGTAGTAAGTATAAAGTTTCTCATTGTATAAGTATAAATTTATTACACTTCATTTTGGAGAATTCACGAGCGAATCTAGCTACGATATAACTAGGTGTCATAAAGGTTTTTTTATTTTGTTTTGTATCCATAAGTTAAAGCCTCAACATCTACCTAATACTTACTCAGTGAGAATGTAAAGGAGTTTACAATTAACTAACACTATATTTGACATGTTTTTTTTTTACTAACCCCATTGTAAATATCCGTTTTTTTTTCCAAAATAAATAAATAAAAGAAAAATAAATCCTTATATGGTTTGGCGCAGCGCATCCGTGATGCATTTTAAGTCTATGAATATAGAACCTTGCATAGGTTGTTGTTAGAAAAGGGGACAATCACTGTGCTGTGGCCCAACGGCTCGAAGGACCATTTGTTAGGGTCCTTTGCAGGGACTTTAATACTAGCAGACTATTAACCCTGGAATAATTTAGATATAAGGTACAATGGCCTCACATGTCTGGTTAGTCATTTTCAAATTTAACTTGTTTTTCTTGTCTTTTTTTGCGACAATAATTAATTTATACAGTCCACTTAATTATTAACACATAGCGCCATCAACTAGCATTCAAATAAATCCGAGAACAAGATAGGTACCTAATTAATTACACACCTAGTCATATGATCTTAACGCTTGCCATAAGTTTTAAAAAGAATATTCTAGATATACTTACCTAATAATATTCGAAAAGAACGCAATTTAGATCTAAATCTTATTAATTAAAATATACCTATTCCTGTAGGCTCATGACTTCTCTAGACTTCTCGAGAAGTCAATCTAGGTACTACATTGACTTCTCGAAATTCCTACAATCTCAAATTTCTTAAGTTTTAACACCTTTGTAGAAGAAGAATACTCTAGTTCCTACAAAACATAGTTATTCAAAAAGATTACTCATTTTTATCTCGACGTTTCGGTGTCTTTGCATACCCCGTGGTATCGAAAGACTGATGTGTAAGGGGTCTTGACCGTGGAAAAAGTTATAAGTATATCATCACCTCCACCTGTTTCTCAATTTACGAGAGTAGCGTTATGGATTGCCACAAAACGAGTTGACAGTGTCTTTAGCTTTAGGTCGTACAGCTTGCTGAATGTTGGTTACATGTTTTTCAGAATGCGAAGAACTTGGCGTAAGAATGGTGCTCTCTCGTTGGATACCACATTTGCTTAGCGACAGTCAAAAACAGCCCGTATTGGTTGTCGCAAAACTCTGCAGCGGTTCAACCGAGTAGAGTCAAAGCATGTTCGGTAAGTCTTAGTAGCCCCCTCTAGCAATACCTCCTTGAGGGCCAACTGGGAGATTTGTTTAATTATGTAATATTTAGCTAGCACCCCTGTCATTGGTAGAGGGGGCAACTGGGAGATACCTATTTTAATCTTTAGGTGTCCCAGTCTCCCACTCTTGAGACGCTACCGTAAAATGTTGCTAGACGTGACAAATAATAAAGCATTTGTATGGATATGGTGGTTCAGATATAACGAAGATTGTCTAATAGGGAACAAAAAAGTTAACTGCAAAGCTAAAGTAAGTACTAGATGGAGCTACGTTAGCATTATAACCTGAAACAGAATATGCTAAGTAATTTCGATGATTTGTCGCTACGGCTCGCAGATCTCTTGGAAGAGCACCTATTCGCCAAGTGGGAGTCCCAGGTTCGAGTCCTAGTCGGGTGATTTTATTTAGCATATTTTTTCAGTTATTTCAGTTCGAAAAGTAGGTACTATAAAACAATGATGTCATATAAATGTCTTATTTAGAAATCAACAAAAAAAAACTCCCGGCGTTACTGCTATACAGTTTTAAAATAAGGTCGTTATTTTAAAACTGTCCGAACCACTGTATATTATATCTATACAAATGCATATTGAACAATTGAGTTTGTCACTTCTAGCAATTATTTAGGTAAGTACGTAAATGTTTCTAGAGGGGGGGGGGGTAGATGGGGTAATTGGGATATGTTTTTTAATCATGTCCCAGTTGCCCATCAAAGAATGTACCTAAGCTTTTTATGGAAACCACACAGCGGGCCTAGGGGGTTATCTAGTGAAACGAGCCAGCTGAGAGAATTTCAATTCCGTTGGCTTGACTGGGACTCAAACCCAGGCCCTGTTACGCCGCAGCCGACCAATGAAAATGAAAACTTTTTATTCACAGTAGGTATGCTTATACAATTTCTGAAGGTCAAACGCTGGATGAGGGCGGCGCGGATCTGGGCGACATGAAGAATCCTGGGGGAGGCCTCCGTGAAGTAGTGTGCGTCTCTCGGCTCATGAAGATAATGACCGCCCATTATCCACCAATGTCTAAGTGTTGTCTACTACTACTTCTTCGGCTTAAATATGGATCACGGAAGCAGTCAGTCTAGGAAGGAACTGACGCATCATTTAACAAAAAAGGATCACTTAATAATATTTGGCGATTGCTTTTATATGACGTATAGCTAGACAGACAGGAAAGAGGTCCCGTTAAAAGTAAAAATATAACACTCGGAATAAAACAACCACGTCAACAATACACAATTTATTTCAAAATATTCAACTTGCTATATAACTAACAAATTCATTGTGATTCGCAAAAACGAATACAATACATTTCCAACCACATTATACTAATCTTTTGAGCCCAAATTGATTTGTAATGATTTGATTTTTGCTGTTTTATCGATTATAAGTTTGTATAATCTATATTCATGTAGTATTCTAAAAATGCTAATAAAGTTTATCTAAATAAGTTCAAAGCGGGCAATAAATAAGGCGTAACAACGTGAATATTTTTACCACTTTATGCATTTTATTTTAATTACCTTCTTGTATGAATTATTATATTGTGTTAATGAACATATTTAAATTTATAATTTATAAATATATTGCCAATAGAATAAGTATACCTAGAACATTTCTAGAATTGTTTTTTGCTAATATTATATTACTTAGATTAGGTATTGACATGATTACAAATAGCTTTGTAAAGGCACATTTTAATTATTTGTATGCAATAAGCACCAAAGCTACATTATTAATAACAAAATACATGTGAAAAGGGGGGTTTTCAATTGAATACTGAATTTAATTTACGGTCATAGATTTAGGTTAGTACCTAGACGCTTAAAGTTTTAAAAAGTGACTTTCTCAAATGATCCAAAAGGGAATGTAAGGAAGGATGATAAAGGTAAAGAGTTGTCTTTTTAGAGGAATGTAAGGACATGGGAAAAATATATTCTTGAGGGTCAAAACCATTCTATCCGGCTTGAAGGACTACACTTAATACAATATTCATGGGAAGCATAACATTTTGGCAACGATAGACTAGTTAACAATTTGTAATATACGTAGTTTTATTACAAATTCCACTCATTGACTATTCGGGTGGTGTAAATCCAGAGTCTTCCCATCTAGTTCTGGAATTTGGAGGTCTATGTCTAGTGCTGTCAGTTTGCTCACCCTCCTCATCTGCTGGTAAATTTTCTTGCCGCTCTTCTGATACTCTTGACAAGACTATATGCTGATCCGATGATAGAAACTGAAGTGTCTTTGTCGAGTCACTTGTCTTTAGTGTCTCTTGACTGTACTGTACTTCTTCATCTGTAAGACCGCACTGTAGTTCGTAAAGTCGTGCATAAATTCCTTTCATTCGTAATAGTTCTTTGTGAGTGCCGATTTCGGAGACAGACCCTTTGTCGATGACACAAATGACGTCTGCGTTCTTGATGGTTGCCAGCCTATGGGCTATGACCAAACAGGTTCTACCCTCGCTGGCGCGGTCTAAAGCTTCTTGAACGACCTGATACAATGGAAATAATTAGTTTATCTCATAATATGATTATTCTTAAAGGAGACTAGATATATAAAGGGCTTTCTTGAAGCTTGTTGCAAGTTGTCGTTAATAACCGTCTAATAACTGTGTCTGGAAACAGAAGAAGTAAATATTACCCGAATTACTTTTGTTTGCAGGCATAGCTTTTTGGATTAAATAGGTAACATTTAAGTTCTAAATACTTTTTACTGCTTCCTAATCCACATGATGATTACCAAGTTTGAACCCCAAAACGTAGTTGCATAAGTTTAAAGTTTACCTTTTCACTATGCGTATCCAATGCAGAAGTGGCTTCGTCCAGCAGCAGCACCCTGGGGTTCCGGACCAGGGCCCTCGCGATCGCAATCCGCTGCTTCTGTCCACCTGACAGCTGGGATGCGCGGGCGCCGATGCGAGTATTGTAACCCTAAAGATAAAATAAAGAGATTGATTAAAAACAATATACAACCGTAATTTTTGTTTATGCGAAACCTAGAACCCTAATCAAATATGTCCATTCAAAACATTGTAATATTATCTTAAAACTCTGCAAGTTTCAAGCCTCTAGTGGTGTCTTTCTTGGTGTCGCGCGAGTAAGGAAACCCAGTAAGCGGCTCTCGCTCGCTGGCGCTTCATGCGACAACGTAGCTACTTGCATCCACTTGCACACTACTTGCTACTTGCACACTATTCGTGTGCGTGTAACTGTGTATAGCTCTTGCAATTCACGATGGCTTTACTTGTAGTGCATATATACACTCAACAAGGATCTTTTGGCACATGGCAAAAATTAGAACTAACCGGCATGGTGTGAAATGGCACTTCATGTCTTATATCGGCTCATATTTATTTCTGTACTATTTATGAAATATTTAGATAAAAACACGTCAAAATTCATAAAATGTGGGCTTACCTAAAAGTGAAGGAGCGGTTTTAACTAAGAAAAACAATATAAAGTTCCTAAGCGTACAGAAGCAAGTTGCTTCTGCGATGTTTACATATTGCGATACTTTGAAATTTTAATTTTGATATGTAAATATTTATTTTTATATTTCCATTCAATTAATCTAAAACATCAGGAGACTTAAACTTCCGCTGCTGTTAGGACTTGAAAGGTGCATTAAAATCAGTAGATATTTAAATGAACCTTTCGCACATACGTGAATTTGTATACTGAAAAAAGTAGGGGTGATGACGATAAGAAGGATGTTAATTATTTTTGTTTGAAATAGATCATAAATGTCTAAGTTGAGATTTGTGGGCAAAAAAAGTATTGAAATTGTTGTGATAATTCTACCCGCAATCTTTAAACATAGAGCGGCCGGACCGTTCTCACTCGTCAGCGGAAGATTGAGGTTTCTAGTGAGCAAGCGTTCGTCCCTTGCACGGTTTATGGTTACTGTCGCGCCCGCGATGGATTTATGTATTCGCATTCTTAATAAGTAATTGAAGGAACTAACCGATTCGTCCTATTTGTCCTGTCTCTAAATAAGCATTTGGTAAAAAAGTGACTACTCTGAGTGACCCCGTTTGATGGAAGGAAACCATCGGGGTTCGAATGGGTAGCGATCACCTTTCATATAATATCTGCCGCCAAATATAACCACTTCGGCGGTGATGTGCTGCGACAACGTTTTATGAAGCCAGTTTCTTCCTAAACCCGCGTACTGTCTTTCCTTAGTATTATTATTCCTAATAAATTTATAAACTTACGGTTCTTGATATTTTCCGTTAACATATAAGTACAATTTGTTATACAAGATGTTCTTTTTGATATCCCATAACTTTGAGGTTTTGTTCCTTACTAAAAAAATTATACTTTTTGCCAAAGAATATGTGGTTCCAGAGTTTTTATTTTTATTTTTTGTTTATAAAATATGGATGGGACGTATGTCTTCCATGACACCTGCTGCTTAAAAGTACTAGGACTATACCTACTGGTCAGGCTGGTCAACGACGTTTAATTGAAGTTAATTAGATGAGATCTTATTTTTGTCGGTTTTTTGCAGACAAGGCTCTAGTGACAGAGATTTCGCGTTGACTATATAATATTTTGATTATTAATATAAGACAGTCGCACTTGAAACTCTAGCAGTATAGGGGGCTCATGTATGAGTACTCCCGTACAATCTGTATATTCCCGGAATAGGTAAATTCAAACCGTAGTATTAAGGTGGCTATGTAATTTTTCAACTTCATCGGATTAAGTAAATTTAAACGTGGTAGGTCGCAACATACTGAAATGAAGATAAATAAAGTTGACACAGGTGCGAACAAACATACATGTCATTGTTTTATATTTGAATTTTGAAGACTATCTTTCTGTCAGAGACGCTTTGATTTTGTTATTGTCCCTTCCTTCAGAAGAAGTTAAATTGTTTTTGTTCGGAGAATTTTATCTCCGAAATACCTAGTTACGCGAAACGCACCGGCCTCTCACCAATATTTAGTAAATAACGATAACGATATAAATATATCTAATTATAGCCACAGTAAAACCTTTAATTAAATAATCCCCAACCGTCCCGGTCTTTTCAGAACCATAACTACCTATAGGTACGCCATAAATCCAAGTTAAAAATTGTTAATTTAAAACTACAAATAGCAAACCCTACTCACCCCAGGTAGAGCAGCAATAAAAGAGTGCACATTGGCAGCCTTCGCCGCGTTGACTATCTCTTCAATCCCCACCGTCCTCGTGTTGTCTCCATAAGCGATGTTCTCCATGATGGTGCGGTCGAAGAGGACTGGCTCCTGGGAGACTATGCCGAGGTTCCTGCGGAGCGTCGAGAGGCGGAGATCTGCGTGGATGCTGTGGTCGTCTAGGAACTGGGGAGAGAGTGGTTTATTGAATGTCGCTTGTTGTTGGATTACTGCTAGCCAGGCGGACCCTGTAAGAGTCCTTCCAACAGGTTTTGCCTGGCTAGCAACCACCCTTCATATAAAATCTGCAGCCAAATATCATCGCTTTAGCTGTGATGTGTCCCGTCAATATTTTATGGATAGCCAGTTTCTTCCTAGATTCGTGTGCTTCTTCTTCTTCATCTTCAACCTTATCTTACATGTCTTCAGGCAACATTGAAGTCGAACGCGGGTTCAGTTTTATTTTTATTAAAAGAAATATTATTGTAGATAGTTATGTCAGATACATCTAAAATAAGTGTATTTTGCTCAATTTTATGTTTCTCCGAGTTTTCACTATACATATTAGAAAAATACATTCGCATATCACCGAATAAAAAAACCAAAACGTCTTTAGATTTTTGTTATAGGACAACAGATTGTAGGCTTTTTACATTATGAAATCACAAATTCCCGTTTACATACATACTATCTAGTGTAATCACGGAGGATGTATCTGCTTTGTGAGTGTGATACAAAACTTACCACATTCCCCTCATCAGGATCATAGAGCCGCTGCAGCAGCTGTATGAGGGTGGACTTCCCGCAGCCACTCGGGCCCACCAGCGCCACCGTCTTCCCGTACGGGATGGCGAGCGACAGCCCGCGCAGCACCTCCACCTCGCGCCGGGTCGGGTAACGGAACTTAACCGAGTCGTAGTCGATCTTGCCTTTCGCTACCTTTGAAGGATAAATTTGAACATTCACAAAATATTATCTAGGTACCTTTTTAAAGAACTGTGAATAAGTACTTGATAACGGATGATAAATTTAAGAAATACCTATACATGGTGACTGGTGACAAGTTTTAGATACTGAAGGAGAGCACTCTGTACGCAATTCTGGTCTTAATCTTAATAAACAAGGTGACTGTTGGGTCATTTTAATTATTTACAGAGTAAACTTAACCGAAAGTTAAAGATTTCATTACGTAACGCAAAGTTACAGAAGCGTAATGCAATAGATACTTAGCGGGTGGTGGTGTGCGTGTGGCGGGAGAACTGCTGTGTGCGTGTTGACGTCGGGAAAATAATAATAATAATAAGGATTTCTGGTGAAAAATTAAATAAGTACTTTATTACATAATTATGATCAGAATCAAGTTCAGAATGCTCTTTTTCAGTATCTAAAATTTGTCACAGTCACCCTGTATGAAACTGTTCCGTTACTAACTGAGTGACTGACAGACAACATACAGCCACAGTACAGATATCTACAGTAATTCTACTTCATACAAACGGACGAAACGCGAGCTATACCTACGCGTCTCAATCTCGGCATGCGCTCGGCATGCGGCCAGTCGCGAGTGTCTGTATGCTGAAACAATTGTTTATTGAGCTTTACGTTAATATGCGGATTTTCTATACTTTAAAATTTAATAATAAATTTTTTCGTACGTCTCAGCCGAGGCGCAAGTATTTTTCGGTCGCTAATTTATAAGACCGATTTGTTATTCAAACGTAAACATGGCTTTTTGACATAAAACGTATTTTTGTGGAGCACTTCCTATTCAATTCACAAAGTATTTTATTTGTTTACTAGCTGCTGCCCGCGACGTCGTCTGCGTGAACGCTATGCAGCACCAAACGCACCTAAGATTATAACACTGCTAGCGTGATAACATGTAGCCTATATGTTGACCCGACTTCTTAACTATCTTCATGCCAAATTTGAAGTAAATCCATGCAGTACTTTTTGAGTTTATCCCGGAAAGACAAACAGACAAACAGACAAAAATTCTAAAAACTATATTTTTTGTTTCTGTTTCGATTGTAGATCATACCCCAAGTATTCTTTTAAAAAAATATTCAATGTACAGTTTTGACTTTCCTACGATTTTATTATATGTATAGATATAAAAAAAATATTTTTGTGACTGCAAATATATTTTTCAATGGAAGTAAACACAAAGAAGCAAATGTAATTTAAACGCTGAAGGCGGGCAGCCCTACCACATTTGAACGGGCCGCGGCGCTGTAGGCATTTATTTCAAAGATGCGGCCGACTTGAATTACTGGTAGATATCTGTACTGTGATACAGCCATAACTACTGTAGAGACCTGAAATTTGGAACAAACATTCTTTAAGGGTGTAGGGCAGCAATATCTATCTCCTAACTCCGCGAACTAACTATGGAAAAAAAAACTTATTATTCGAGGGCGCGCAACTATACAACAAACTGCCAAATAATATCAAAGACATTCAATCACCTCAATTGTATAAAAAAGCACTACGACATTTTATTCTAAATAAATAGGTACATGCCTACTCACAATAATAATACAATAATAAAATAACATACTTTTATTTACAACATATATTAGTCTAATTATATGAATCACACTCGCACACCCCATACTACATTAAATAAATCTAAAGTGATTGCCATTGAAAGCCGATGTGTACGATGAATATTCGTAATGACTTAAGATACGTAATAGCGACTGTCTGCACTAGTAACTTCTTTGTTCAAAATATAGTTTTACCCTCTTATTAAAAATAAAAAAAATTGTCGAAATTTGTTAATTGAAATGAATAGGTAGTACAATTGTTATTGAAATTATATTAAGAGCTTTTTGAACTTTGTTTTGTAGATAAATATGAAATATTTTAATACTAAGTCCACTCTGTACACTACTGAATTTCAAATTGTATTTCTCGAAGACAAGTGAATTGTATTCTTTTATTTTGGGAAATAAACTTCTTAAACCACATTCCCGAAATTCCGACGGGAACGGGAAATATCGGACTTTTTAGTTTGTATGCGAAACGAGGTATAAAGGTTCTTTCAATGGGTCTCTGGTTGTATTATGGAAGTTTCTGAAATTCCCACAGGAAGGGTTGTTAAGCGCGTACGAAGTTGCGTGAAAAATCTCGTTATCTAATAAAAGTAGGTAGGTAGGGGAAACTGAGGACACTTGATACTCCTGGGAGACTTGGTACATCGAAATATTTAAAGTACCGGACGTTATTGAACTATTTTGACTGGCAGCACTGACGCTAGTAGTCGAGCCCAAATCAAGGGGGAAAAAATACAGCTATCAAACCGCAATTTTTGACGTGACGAGCATTGTTTTGTTTTTGGCCGGTACAAGATCTTTTTTTGAATTGGAAATTGACTTGTTTTGCGTAAATTAAAGTGAAATTTATTTGTTTTTCTTAGTTAATAAGTTTAATTACTTAGTTGGCTGTATTGTTTGTTGATTATCGGCTCAAGATTGTAATGAGGTAAGATACTTTCACATACTTTTTTGATTTGTGTGGTAGTGAGGACACTTGGTACACAACAACTTGGTTACATTTGATCCCCGGATCAAGTCTCCCATATAATATAATTTGTTCAAGTTCTAAATAATATTTCTTTTTGCAGAATTTTTCAAAAATGCCTCGGGTTTACAAAACTACATGAAAACTACATGAGTATCAATATATTGCGGTGAAGCCAAAATTCAATTAGATTGGCAGTTGATATAAATGTATAACTTTTTAAAACTTTGTATTTGTTACAATTTGATTTTATTTTACAATTTGTGTTCCTTATATTTTTGTTCCTTAAAAGTTCTTTAGTGTTAAATATCAAAACTTTAAGACTTCGTATAATTTTGAGACTGATTAAATAAGTTAAGCTTATTACAAATATCTCATTTTTAATAAATGATTACTTAAGTGGATACTGTTTGAGTCTAATTTTCTTCGGAAGTTTTACCAAAACCTAAACTACCTGCATAGTTTTTCGCAGAAATATTGATTTTCCAGTTTAGATCATGTTGTCTGTCTGTAGGTATTTATGAACACGTAATTTTATTGTGACGAATCAACTGTCCCATGGCATAAGGGATACTTGATCCGCCCTGATCAAGTCTCCTTACAGGCCGAATCAAGTCTCCCATATAGTGGGGACACATGGTACTAACCCCTTTTTTTGAATAAAATTAAATATTGACTTATTTTATAACCTATATGTTTTGACTCCCACGTATATTATACCTAGATAAATTCTTCATACTTTAGTTAAAAAACATGTGAAATTCTCCAAAAATTTAAGATTTTAGGAGGCAAAATGAAAAGGGGGGATCAACTGTCCTCAGTTTCCCCTACTTTATTTTGCTCTAGGATCCCCTATAAATAAATAAAGTTTTGTTACTATTTACTTTACTTACGCCTGAGTTAATCTGCACCGGGTAATATTGGTACCATATTTATACAATAACAAATACACTTTATTGCTATTAACACAAAAAAAATATAACAACACAAGGTAACACACAAAGTAATGGAATTTGGAATCTAAGTACTATCGAACCAATTAAATCTCATTTTAATTAGCTCATTTTGCCTAACCATCTTATTGCTACTAGGTCGAAATTCGCTTGAAAATAGATTTCCTTGGTGACGAACTTGTTATCATTTCATTCGAAACTGACATTAATAATAATAATAGTCATGATTCAGTTGGTTCGATAGTACATCTAATATGTCAACCCAGTCATAGATTTAGGACAGAAAATCTTTCTTTCTAAGTTAAAGTAAATAGAGTAACTTACAAATTCCTCATTGACGTCGGGCGCGTTAGTGCTCTTCACTTTGGGCTCGCGCGCAAGCAGCGCTAGCACGCGGCCCGCCGCTTGCACGGCCGCGCCGAAGTTAGGCGCGAACGCTAGCGCCTGACCCATCATCAGGGACCCGAAGATCAAAGCTTCTGATACTCTGGAAAAAGAGGAGCGACGACAGGTTAAGGTGTTACCAGAACAATCGATCGGGAATTAGTCGACATTGATGGATAGTTTCTACCAGACCAATCGACAGATCGTTGATCGAGGACCTCAATTTATGGTAGAATGAACAAGTCGATGTCGATCGATAGTTTAAACTATAGTTTAATATAAATCATTTAAAGCTACCATCCATCAATCATCCGTATCCGTCGATCAATTTAAGCTACCGGACCCACAAAGCAGATGTAAAGAAGAGGTGCTGTAAGCAAAGATGCACAGCTTCAATCAGGGTTGTCGTGAGATCACAGCCTCAATAGTTCAAGCTACTCCGCACTAGAGGCACTGGCGTCAGTTCGACGCTTACTTCTGTGAAGTGTGTACATGCGTAGATATTTAAAACAATTAAATCTTACACGAAGATATTTTCATTCATAATTATTTTTTGCAAATTTTCGCCGTATAAGGTACAATCGAAGACATTTCCGCCTAACCACCACTAAATTCATTTTTGCTTGCACCCAAATATAGAAGCACTCTCTAACTCCGCCCGGTAGCCTTAAATACACCATTGAAAGACCGGCCGGCTTTCTGAGCGCAAGGAAGCATCAACGCACACGTCGAACAATACATAATTATTGGTAGATCTGGGTAAGTTGTCAGTTTATATTTTTACCTGAGCTGCTCTTGGCCACTCAGGTATATGATTTATTTAAATTTTATGTCCTGTTCCAAACCTCTTTATTTTATTTATTTTTGTTAACAGGCGTGACCTTAGGACTGATTAGCGATGAAAAAACATAGGATAAATTAGGACAATTCGATTACAATTATGTCAAATAATATATTTTTAATCGATATAAAAAATGTTTTTTAGTTTTTGGATAAAAATTGCAAAAGAATGAGAAAGAAAAACAGTTAGAAACCTCTGATAACCTTCAGTCGTATTGTGAGTAAGGGAGTTTCCGATCAAGGGGAAGTACCTAAAATATCATACAAAAGGTATTTTGCTGAAAGAAGACTTTATTAGATTTTTTTATATTAGTAAATCTGTATTTAAATATTTCCTAAGAATTACTTGCTTCGTCTGGGAATCGAACTTGAATCGAAAATGTTAAAACAACACTTATGATGCCAATCGAAAGAATGCACTAAAAACTCTTCTGACGTAACACTGTATTTATAAACAAAGGAATAACGAGAAGTTATTCATTTTAATCAAATTAAAAAGACGTACAAGAAACAGCCAATAAAGTGAAAATACACGTGAAATCTTGAAATACAGAATTACTAAAATTTTAAAATCATATAAAGTCTTCTTTCAGCATATTACCCTATCTACGATATTTAACGTACTTTACTTTTATTTCCCATAGTCTTGGGACGCCCTGTACATTTCCTCCATGACCAGACCAGTCGCTCGACTTACACATCCTTAGATGGTAACATCCTTAGAAGATATCACCAGCACAACCCTTTGTAATAAGTCCACAGCTGGGCTATGAGTCACTCCCCTGGTTGACGAAGTGATCTTCCATTGGTTTTTTCCAGAGTGCCCCATTACTGGTTAGTCAGGATATATAAAAACAGTTTAAGTAATAAAATTAATTCATATTTGTGTGACAATATATCGCACGTGTCAACAAACATGTCCAAGTTGTAAACTAAGTGAAACAGCAAGATCTTTCTGTCGAGTTAAACGACGAGTTTGTCTTAGCGGAATAAGGCGTCTTTATAAATAAATGAATAAATCAAATCCCCAGACAATCACACCAACTACATGGCCCCAAACTAAGCAGAGCTTGTGATATGGGATACCATGTAGCGAACTAGGGGGAAACCTAGAATATAAATACATATATAGATAAACGCCCAGACCAGGATCATTTTTTTTCTTGTTCTGTGCGGGAATCTGACCCGCGACCATTGGCGTCTGAGGCAGACAGTGTTACCCCATCGCCAAAGTGATCGTCAATATGTTTATGTAGTATTGCATTCGTGCAGACTCTGATCAAGTCTCAAGTCAGACTTTAATTAACTATAATACGGGGCAATTTTTTAGTCACTGGCTAAATTTAAATGGTATGTCCTTCGATACAATATAAACGTATCTGCCTCCATATTTATTTTAGTATCGCTCAGTAGAAAAAAAATTAAAGAAATGGCACCCCAAGCTTTTTAATAAATAGACCTTGTTGAGAAACACAGTTACTACAGTATTTCATCGATTACTTTACATAATATTACGACATAGTGACTTACTTTGACTTAAGATCCTATGTCCCCTAGTTGGGACAGAGGGCTTCCACAGTGCTTCGCCATCCCGCTCAGTCTTGAGCTTCGCGCTTAATTTCGCTCCAGGTCATCCCTATCTTAGTCGCCTCTGTGATGATCGTCCGCCTCCAGGTCTGTTTTGGGCGGCAACGCTTAAGCTTTCCGTGGGGATTCCATTCTAGGGCTTGCCTCCGTATACGACATAGTACTAGAAGATATTTTGTAGTAGCGCGTAGTCCTCTTTATTTCAATGTTGCTCATTCATAATTAAGAGTAACCAAGAGTTTATTTAGTATATTAGCAAATATTATAATTTCCTTGCAAAAATATACATACCCTTTTTCGTAAAAATCGTTTCTATACACCATGCTTATTGTGTAAAAAAGGTGCGGCGGTGACTAAGAAATTGCCCTGTATAATTAATGTTTCAAGCCACTTACTTGATGACATTCTTGTAGTGCACCTCCTGGTTAGCCACCATGATGCCTCCGTACCACAGCGAAATAGCGTACCCGGCGGCGGGCGCGGTCTGGCCGAACGCGAACACCACACCGCGCCAGCGCAGGCTGCGGCGCGCAGTGGCTTTCGCCTTCTCACCCGCTTCTTGGTAGCGACGGATTACGCCTTCTTCACCACCTACCAAGATACAATATGAATCAGCTTAGAATTATATCACCGCCAGGAAAATTGGGTCGTAAAAGGCCACTTATCCGACAAGCGGGAATTCTTAGAAGTTCGCAGATTTTTATCGATTCGTATCGTCACGAAAGTTCGTATAGTCGGTTTGAAGCAACAATTGAAATCAAACCTCTGCCCACGACAAGTATATGTAATTGAGTACTTATGCGTCTTGCTAATTTCAAATGTTTGTGTTGTGTCGTATTGTTGAATAATTGTAAAATAAATATACGGACTCCCTATAATACGAAAATTCGTGAACATACCAGCCGATAAAGATATGCTGCATAGCTTAGAATAGTTCTACCGCCAACAAAAGTGGGTCATAGATGCAGCGCAGGCTGATTATCATGACGGTCTTTTTAGTCAGAATAGTACGCACACCAAGTCCTACGCGCAAATATTCCGTGAATTCTGACCCCGAATAGCCCCTGAATAATTTGTCATAAAATGCGAATAATCCGAGTGAGCTCCGCTTGGTGGAGCACCCTTCATGTTAGGTCTGACCGAACCGGATTACGCCTTTTCCCCTACCTGATACAGTATGAACAGATACATTATAAATTCTACTAGCTGTTGCACAATTTCAAATCCCGCAGGAATATCGGGATGAAAAGTAGCTTATGTGTTATATAGTAGACTGTACACTATCACTATGTGAAATTTCATCCAAATCTGTGGAGGCATTACCGTGATTGAGAAACGAACATATCAGTACATATAATCTATCCAAACTTTGACATTTATAATACTAGTAAGATGAATAGACACATAGGTTCTGGAAGGAACTGAATCTTCATAAAACTTTGGTGGAACACCACACCACCAAAGCGGTGATATTTGGCAGCACACTTTCTGAAGGGCACTTCCTAGCAATTGTGCTTCATCTATACTTTCCAACAGGTACAGTAACAGGTGGTTTAGCAACCTCTTAAAGCAATTTAACTCACAGACACAGATAAAAATAAAGATTGCTTTACTCTCGTTTTCGTATGGAGAATTCTTAAAACAGCCTATAACATAACCACTCAAATTATGTATAATAAGCAACTTTGGACACTTTGGTCAACTTACAAAAAGCAGTAACAGTTTTGATGTTAGTAATCGCCTCAGTGGCGATGGTGGTAGCTTTGTCTGACGCCTCCCTGACGGAATCTGCTCCACTAGCCAGTACCCTAGATTCCAGCACTACGGCTCCTATCACCATGGGCACGGAGATCAGCGAGATGAACGTCATCTTCCACGTGAAGTACAGAGACAGCATGATGCCGATGGCGATTGTTGCTGATGCTTGCATTAGCGCACCGATTCGCGTGCCTGTAGCCTATTAAAATAAATAAATTTCAAATAGTTTTGTGATCGAAAACAAAATAAAGATTGAATATCAGGATAATGTGTTAACCTGTAACCGGCGATCATGTACGAAAAGATTAATGAACTTGGGAGAAGCGAAAGAGGTATGTCTAAATCGTAGCAATTGTTGTCCCCTTGTTTCTGCCTACCCCAAGGAGACAGGCGTGAGGTTATGTATATATGTATGTAAAAACATGGAATTAAAATTGATCGATATTCATATACTCTTATATAATATTTTAATTTAAGCTTTAACCAATGAGTATCTTATAGCTTTAAAAAATCTGTAGTAGTTAAATTATGTTGTAAGGGCGGAGGTGTAATGTAGGTACACTGTACATTTAGATTGTTTTTTGTAGCTTACTCAAATGTAACAGATTCAATCTGGAATAAACCGCCATCTAATAATTCATGTTTTAATCAGTATCACCAGTATAGACTAGATAGCTAGTTGAATAATCAGTCTTACCCCCTGCACGGCTGCTGCATCGGCCGCAAGACGGGCGCAGAGGGCCCCGATTCCGTTGCTAGGGTGATCAAACCAGCCGATCTCCTGGCATAACATTTGCTTGAACGCAGCCACTCTAACCACAAAAAACATAGTTTTTAAAACCCACTTGTTTACTCAACAGTTGGTAC
This sequence comes from Stenoptilia bipunctidactyla, assembly GCA_944452665.1. Classification (NCBI taxonomy): domain Eukaryota; kingdom Metazoa; phylum Arthropoda; class Insecta; order Lepidoptera; family Pterophoridae; genus Stenoptilia; species Stenoptilia bipunctidactyla. The sequence continues at coordinate 13,298,656 of OX101739.1, forward strand.
CGTAAGGTTTGGTTGTGCCTTACATTTTTGTAAATAAAGAGTTTATAAGCGCACACCAACCTTACGGCAGATGTTAGAATTTCATTTGAAAAGATTAAAAGTAAAAATAATAAAAATGACGCGGGTTGTCCGTCAGGAAAATATTTACTCCTATGTTTGTTTTTATCTCGAAAAGTAGAAGGGTCCCGAGACCCTGATACTGCCCCGCCACATCTTTATAAATAATCATGGTCTTAATGTAAAAAGTGAACCAATTCGATTAAATAAAAAAGTGATATTGGAATAATCGTTTTTTTCATTAGATAAAATCTGCTTATCAGAATTGCCGCCTAACGGTCCCCATTAGTTGGCGGAGGCAGCCGCGTATGTTGTGTAGGGCTTTCCTTTTGTTGCAGAGAATTTATCACAAAGTAAATTACCTCTCGTATTGCTGAGCGGGTCAAAATAAAAGAAGAAGAGGTAAAATATAAAAAAGGTAAATCAAAGAACGCCAGAATGGATAAATTCAGTGGCAACACCGATGTAAGTGATTTCCTAAGACAATTTAATTTGATAGCCGCTGTGAACCGCTACGATGATGAAGCGAAGAAGGTGGTGATTGCTGCTTACCTGGACGGCCCACCGCTATATTTCTACAGGGCAATCGTCGACTCGTGCCAGACGTTCGACGACATAAAAAATAAATTTATTTCAGAATTCTCACGAGACGTCGACTACGTGGCCGCATTTTATGCACGAAATCAGCATCCTGATGAAGATTTGCTGACATTCTATTATGCGTTGGAAGAATGTGCAGCCAAGGCGGCACCCGTGATCACAGACAACGTCTTCATCAAACATTTTTTAAAAACCTGCACGTACCCAAATAAGTGCAGACTGGCGTCGACAGTGTACAACGACAAAAAGACCCTCAAGGAGACGATCGTCCAAATGGGTCACATTTTTGGAAAACAGCCGGATACGCACCTCAACTTGCCGGTTCACATCTCTTCAACGGCGACGGCGGCGAATATCGCGCAGCCCGTAACTGGGCAAACTGCACCATCACCAGGGAAGGGTGACCATTTCCGTGCGCCGACAAGAGCTAATGAAGGAGACATGGGGGTAAAATACACCCCAAATATAGCTAATCGTTCCCAATATAGTTTCAGAAACAGGCGACAGAATAATGATGCTCCAGTACAATCAAATGCCAACCGGCATGTGTATATGATAGATAGATGTAATGGAGATATGATGGAGAGTTCGAAGAAAATTAATGAGAAAAGAAAGGTTAGTGTGGTGCCCATTATATTATGTAAATTACGCGATTGTAGTATACAAGCATTACTCGACACGGGCGCATCGGTATCGGTGATCTCCAAGCAACTGTGTGAAAAACTAAACATAACAACACACAACGTTGCCGGATTGGAAGTTAAAGCTGTAAATGGAACCGAAATGTTTGTCACCGGTACAGCTACAATATGCATCCTTATCGAAAATGTAGTGTTCGTCCACGAATGTCTGGTGGTTGCAAATGTCGAGAGGGATTTGATCCTCGGCCAAGACTTTCTTCAAAAGTCTCACGCCGTTTTAGATTTTAATAATAACTGTGTTCAATTAAAGAGAGTCACTTCTTATTTTATCACTAATTCTTCGGGTATTGCTGAGGTAGGCAATGAGGAATACCTCAATAGTTTTAATTTATTTGTTAGGAATACAAAGGAACGATGGCCCATGGTGACGACCATTGAGAATAAAGATAATTTTTGTTTGTCCCCGAATTTATTGGAATCTGAAAGCGATGATTCTTTAGAAATGTCGAGTAAATATCGACCATCTTTCGCACTTAATGAGAAAGATTTAGTTAAAGATGAAGTTAAAGTTACTGTCGATACATTAAATGATATTCCGGTGCATAATGCACCGTGTAAGTTTTCGAACGAGAGACTTAATAAAGAAGTTTCGTTGAGTCCTACCACCATGCACCATCGAACCTCAAGTAAAGTAAAAAAGTCGATCAAAAATATTTCACGTCCATTGTCTAAGTATGTTGAGCTAACCCATAAGGATTTTTGTAGAAGTTTACCTTTCGAATTTTATACATATAATTGTTCTTTAAAAACTTCGAATGTTAGACTACGTATAGGGCAATTTGTTTTATTGCATTATCCTAAAAGGATATCTGGTAAAAGTAAAAAACTTAGTCGACCATATAAGGGTCTATATAGAGTTTGTAGATATATAGGACGTGACAATTATCTTGTAAAGAAAATACAAAATAATCAAGAATTAATTGTTCATGTAAATAGGTTAAAACCATTTCAAATAAGATGAAATAGGTTATCAGATGAAATATGTTATCGGATGAAATCACAATATAATATAATTCGTCCATAGCATGTCGTATTGTAAAATAGTAAAATATAATTTTTGTTGTTAATATAAATAGATTATTCAGAAAATTGTAAATTGACTACGATCTATGAGATAGTTCTAACGTAGGTTTAGGAAACGTTTCGGAAAATACTGTTTAATACAGGTGATAGGTGCTTGTGCAATTCTATGTATAAAAGAGGTATATAGATAGTATTACTATTGAGTAGAATAATTCATATCGTCCATTTAGTCTGTAGGCAACGATTAGAGTTTCGTTGGACTATTGAGAAAAACAAATACGCTAATAAATATTCTTTTTTTTTTTATGTAAATGTACGAGTATCACCGGAGCGACTCATCCTGCAAAACCGTCGGCATCACCAGGGGGGATGCTTTAGACGGAGATTGCAGATGAAGATGCTCTACTTAAGCTCCCAAAAGTTTGTATTATCTCTAAGTTGTCTTTAGTAATAAGTTGTTTTATTGATTTTTCCCAAAGAATTTTTAATTCCGTGGGAAAATTTTCCTAAAGGGGCGGCAGGTATACGTAACATTACGTATTTACAGCTAAATATATGTAAACATAACATTACGTGTTTACAGCTGAATATGTGTAGACATATATTGCATGCAACCTTAAAATTATAATACCGACACCCCGCGGAAAATTTTACTAGGACAGCAATGTCTCGTTGGAGTATATACATATATTACTAAAACCACACCTATTAAATCTCCATAAGAGAGAGGGTGATAGTCGATTTGACTATGCGGTTAAGGTTTATGTGTTTTTACGATAGCGTATCATTGTTGCCCAGCGGAATAATATGTTTCGATGCTTAAAACGATTCAAGGGTTGTTAACGATGGGTGACTATTACAATTTAGAATTTGAATTATGTAACATTCTATAAGAAGCAGTTACTTTTCATAAAATATCCTTGAATCTGTTTGGTGTTCTTCTTATAGGTAGGCTCGCCGCGAACTTAGTGTAGGCAGGTAAAGTTCGGTTAGGTAGGTATATTGTAAACTTTAGAAATAAGTAAAGTAAAGTTTACGAAAATAATATTATCGTTGTGGGACGTCATCCGTTTGTTTATTTTTATTATTTTGATTTATGTGGGTTTGACAAGCTCCCACGACAGATGACAACCCATAGTAAATGTATTCTTGACTTTGGCCTGGTAGAACTTGACATTCTGCCTAGGTGTTAATTTGTTGTAAATTTGAATTATGAGGGTGTAGGTTCGATCCCTAGCCTAGTTTTATTTTAGTGTTTGTCACTTTCTTTGTATTTTGGACTTTAGAGTCAACGTCAACTTAATATATAACGACGATGATAACCTAAGGACGTTCATTGACTTATAAGTCGGGATAACTGTTTGGAGTTAATAATGTGGTAATGTTTGTTTTTTTTTTAGAGTTAATTAATGATTGCTTTATTAATCCACGCTTACTGTGGAGTTGAGGCTTTACCGAAGTATGCCCGAACTTATCAAATATAGCAGGGCGTTATAACGAATCTCTCGGAAGAGATTTAGTTTAAAAAAAAAATTTGTTTTGTTTGTTGTTGATCTAAGTCGAATGATATGCCACGGTTGATCGATATGGAGTCAATGATCGTATTTGAGTTTAATTAGACGAGATCTTGGCCGCTTTTAACGGTTTTTGCGAGCAAGGCTCTACTGAGAGAGTTTTTGAGTAAGCAGCAAGTATATTACGCCGCGTAATATACTGGATATTGTTTCGGGTTGTAGTCATGCGTGAAACTCTACCAGTAGGGGGTTCATCTATGAACACTCTCGTATTTTTGTAAACTTCCGCTATAGGTAGAAATCGTACTATTAAGGAACATTTATGTATCTAGGGGAAATTTATTCAACCGACTTCATCGAGTTGAATAAATTTAATATAAGGGGGCGGTCGTAAGGTTTGGTTGTGCCTTACATTTTTGTAAATAAAGAGTTTATAAGCGCACACCAACCTTACGGCAGATGTTAGAATTTCATTTGAAAAGATTAAAAGTAAAAATAATAAAAATGACGCGGGTTGTCCGTCAGGAAAATATTTACTCCTATGTTTGTTTTTATCTCGAAAAGTAGAAGGGTCCCGAGACCCTGATACTGCCCCGCCACATCTTTATAAATAATCATGGTCTTAATGTAAAAAGTGAACCAATTCGATTAAATAAAAAAGTGATATTGGAATAATCGTTTTTTTCATTAGATAAAATCTGCTTATCAGAATTGCCGCCTAACGGTCCCCATTAGTGTACCTACTCAAATATTGCTTGGTAGCAGGATTCTTCCTGGGTCCGCCTGGCTTGCGACCACCCTTCATATAAAATCTGCTCAATATCAGCACTCCCGTGGTGATATGTTTCGGCAATATTTTATGATAATTCAGTTCTTTCCCAATCCAAAGTTTTCATATTGGATCTAATATTTCTTGAGGTCAAACGCGGGCTTAGTCTATAAACAAAAACAATGAGATGTACCTCAGTCTAGAAGTCAGCCTGACTCCAGTCAGATTGAAGATGAATATTTGTAGGAAGATGAAGATGCCGGTGTAGACGCCGACCGCAATGAAAAGCAGTGCAATTTGGTTGGCTCCTGACATGATGTATTCTTCATCCGAAGCTTCTAGAAGCTAATGGTAGAACGAATTATAATTTCTTACGAGGCATTTCATTGATAAAACTACGACGTAGTACTGCAGGATGTTTTGTAGTAGCGCAAATAATCTTAATTTTAATGGTATTAATTCGTAATTTAGAGTGACCATGCTTTGCTTAATCTGTTAGCGAATATATAATTTTCTTGTTTAAAAAACAGCAAACCTTTTTTTTGGAAAAATCATATCTACAAACGATACGAAAATTTATCATTTATAGTTAAAGCTGGCGTGTTCATTCAACTATAAAAGTATTTATCATTTATTGTTGAAGGAACACGTCAGCATTTGTTTTTAACGAATCACTTACACCATAAGTTTCACCAAATAATATTGCAAAGGCTGGGAAAGAAGATCCAACGGCTAACGCTGCGAGCATCCCAGCTACCATCAGCCATTTCTCTGGTTTGCACATCTTCATAATCTCCCAAGTCGTGGGTTCCGTATAGGTGATTTTGTTCTGATCTTCGGAGTCACCTTCTTCAGACACATCGTCCTCATCCATTGAGTCGGAACTGATTGATTCGATTGATTCCATTTGCTGTAGCTTTGGTCTCTTTCTACCTATTCTTGTTTCTGCAATTACAATATGCAGAACTTAATTTTAGTTTTTTTTTTGCCAAAATGTAAATCGCCTACTCATCTTTTCATTTTGGCCTTGTTTTTTGGACTACTGATACGAGGTGGTAACTCATGTATTTCAATTATGAATTTGGATTCATTTTTTTCCACAGGAGACGCTGTCTCAGTGGAGAAATAAATACTTTGACAATCGGCTAATCTAAAATCCTTCGACACTGACTTCCAAAAAAGGAGGAGGATCTCAATTCGTCTGTATGTTTTTTTTGTGTCTTTGTTACATGATATTTCGAACAATTGTGAATCGATTTTAAACATTTTTTTCATATGATAGAAGAGACTTTATAACTGGTCTCACATAAATTTCATCGAAATCGGTCGAGTACTTCATTGAAAATTTCAAATTTTGGAAACAATATGTATGATTTCAGAGAATGTTTACGTGGATGACATCATAAATCAGCCAAAATTTTGACGTGAAGTCAGTTTTTAGTGCTCGTTGATTATTATTTTCAGAAATCTACTATATAGGGCTCATATAGTAGATTTCTGAAAATAATAATCATTCAAACTCATTTCTGTCATCGGATCGTATGTGGTTGCATGATCAAATTTACATGACAAATTTACTTTCTATTCGTAGTCATTGTCATGCAAATTTACTTCTACGAATAGAAAGTAAATTTGTATACTTACGTTTCTTACTTCCAGGTACATCAGATATAGTGCTCACTTCTGGAGCCATTGTCGGGTCATTCTGCAGAACCAGCTGATAATACGGACCTTTCTTTGCAAGAAGTTCCTCATGGGTTCCTTGCTCTATAACTTCACCCTTTTCTATAAACACAATACGATCTGCGTTGAGAACCGTTGCTAACCTACAAAGAAAACATTTGATATAAAGAAAAACTCGGAAAAAAACTGTACTTCTAGTTCTTTAATAGATATTCGCTTAAACACTCGTACTTCTTTTCTTTAGCAAGCAACTCTACCTCGGGACACATATTACTACCTGTGGCTCACCATGACAGTTGTTCGTCCATGGGCTGCAGCATCCAGGGCTTTCTGCACCTTGGCCTCACTGTGTGAGTCCAGAGCTGAGGTCGCCTCGTCAAGAAGCAGAATCTTGGGTTTACGGACTAAAGCCCTCGCGATGGCTATGCGCTGTTTCTGGCCTCCAGACAGTTGGGCTCCACGTTCACCAATCATTGTATTGTAACCCTTAAAAAGAAATCATAAGTATTAAGACTAAAACATCAATAGGATCGAGTGTTTGATCCTAAAGCCGTGGTTGTTATGGAGGTTAAAAAAGGAAATTAAGGGAGCATTGTCTAATTGGTTCAAAAACAAAAACGTATAAACTAATATCAAATCAGTTAGCCTTTTAATTCAACTGGGCAACAGGTGAGTTGAGGACAATGTTGGGCTCAGTCTTAATAAAAAAAATGTATTTTTTAATGTAAGTCAAAATTAGACCGAATAAGGCTTGACTTGCCGTACTTGAGGGAGTTTTGACGCCAACTCTTATGTATGGTAGTAAATCTTGAGTATTGCAGAAGAGACATAAAAGCAGGATTAATGCTCTGGAGATGAGAGCTTTAACGAGCATATGTAAAGTAAAATTGAGTGATAGGGTGCGCAATGGTGTAATATTAGGTCCTTACATATGAAATTGACGTTTTGTATGGGAGGAATAAACGTCGTTTATTTTTTTAATACAATATATTTATTTAATCAAAGTATGATCCATTGCTATCTATGCACTTCTGCCATCTCATACGTAGTTCATTTATGCCTTTTCTAAAAAAAAATGGTACTCTGTTGGAGCAAGCTCCGTGGAGTACGGTGGATGTCTTAAACATTCCGACGACCGGCTGGTGTAGAGGTAACGTACATTGCCTTCTATGCCAGAGGTCCTGGGTTCGAATCCCGGCGGCGACGGATATTTGTGTGATGAACACATATATTAGTCGTCAAGTCATGGATGTTTATAAGTTTATTTTCTAATAAAAAATATGTATTTATTCAATATGTATGTTTGTATATTTCTTAAGTATATCAGTTATCTAGTATCCATAACACAAGTTCTTTAAGAAACTTAATTTGGGCTAGATAATGTTGTGTGGGTGTCAGAAATATTTATTATTTATTATTATTATTTATTATTCCAATTGAAGCTCCTTTAATTTGGTAGCAGTCTGTTCTGCAATGTGTGATCTTGCGTTGTCCTGAAGCAGCAGTGGCCTTGTGCGATTGACCAATCTCGGTTATTTACTAAGAAAGAGATGCGGATTTCTTTCAATCTTAGATAGGTACTAAGATTTAAAAGGGTATGCTATGGTGGTTTGAGCACTTAGAGATGAGTGAAAGTAGATTTACGAAAGAGATGTACAGAGCACGAACAGATAGTGAAACGGATAGTAATTGTATATTAATTACAGACCAAAATGGGCAACATACTTAAAAAGGGCTTGGTTAAACGTACCCGTAATTGGCGATCATGTATGAAAAGATTCATGCATGTGGTGAAAGCAAAAGAGGTATGTCTGGATCGTAGCAATTGGCGATCCATAGTTTCTGCTTACCCCAAAAGGAGACAGGCGTGAAGTTATGTATGTAATCAAAAATGTTAGTAGCCGAATAAAATGATCAAATCATTGAAGTTAAGATTCATCCGTGCCTTTCTGTGTGAGTTGATTAATAAGTACTTACCATAATTTTTACAACCATACGATACAGTACAAAACGCATTATTGCAATCTAAATATAAAAATACGTACCTAAATAAAAATTTAAACACAGTGAAAAATGTTGGCTTTGTCACTAGGAGTAGAAAATGTTTCATCGTCATCATCACAACTATGTGTAATGTGCAGGGTTATGAGTTTCTCCTTTGGTTGACGAGGAGGTTTAGGCCATGGCAGGCCTGAAAATTCTGACATCCACCAAGCTGGTTTGTGGATGATAGAAATTTCAAGGCGCCGAAATGGCTTGTAACAAACTAACGACTAACACGACGACTACTGTATACAAGTACACAGCACCCGAGACCGACTGCTTAACGTGCTCTCCGAACCACGGCGGTCACCTATCCTATCGAACGTCGATATCGTATGATATGCACAGTCACCACGGCGCCACATCAACTTCGAACTTATGAAAATATTTTGGCAAATATAAATAAAAGCAGTTAACTACTTACATCGGGTAATTTCTTAATGAAAGAATGACAGTAGGCTTGTTTTGCAGCAACAATAACCTCTTCGTCAGTACAAGATGGGTTACTCATTCTGAAACAAAGTAACTTTGTAGAGTATAAACTATTTATTTGTGGCACTCGATTGGACAAGTTTACAATATGAGATTTAAAGTAAAATTCTTTTGAGGTTCGTCTCAGAACTTTCAAAACCCTCTTGGATAAGGTTTTCACGACCGGCTGGTGTAGCGGTAACATAGATTGCCTTCTATGCCAGAGGTCCTGGGTTCGAATCCCAGCGGCGGCGGATATTTGTGTGATGAACACAGATATTAGTCGTCAAGTTTATTAAAAATATGTATTTATTCAATATGTATGTTTATATATTTCTTAAGTATATCAGTTATCTAGTATCCATGACACAAGTTCTTTAAGAAACTTAATTTGGGCTAGATAATATTGTGTGAGTGTCAGAAATATTTATTTATTTATTTATATTTAAGTGTTTTTCATGCGGTGCTTTACCTCCTAGGCCCAAAAACTAAAAACAGCTTGATAGATCTGTTCTTTCTAAGGTTAAGCAGAAGAAAATCTAATATAAAATTTGCAAATGATCGATCAGAAACTGAATTAAATTATTAAATTCTTACATCTCTATCCTAAAAATAATAGAAGTTTAATGAACATTACCTGATGTTGTCCTTGATAGACCCAGCAAAAAGGACTGGCTCCTGTCCTACTACGGCGATGTGACTTCTCAGATGACGAACATTCATCTCCCTCAGATCGTGTCCCGTGGCGGTCACACTGCCAGACTCGGGGTCATACAGTCGTTGAAGGAGTTGCAGTACCGTGGACTTGCCACAACCACTGTGCCCCACCAGAGCTACTGTCTCATTTACGTTGATCTTCAAGTTTATTCCATTTAGGACCTAAAAATTAAACAAAAACTTAGATAATTAACGAATGCAGAGCATTAAAAAAAACCAACTTCCCTGACACTTTTAAATCCTAGTCAAACTTTGGCTGAAGTATCATCATCATCATCATCATTGTTCTAAGATTTTTTACAAATCTTGATATAAATGACACAAAAAGAAAACAAACAAATTTTTGCTCCCTCTGTTATTTATTACACGCATACCTTAGAGTAAATAGAGTAACGCCAGTTTAGAGACAATAAACATTTTTTGCATGGGAACACTTAATTTTATAGACTACTAGCTGCGGCCCGCGACGTCGTCTGCGTGAACGCTATGCAGCACCAAACGCACCTACGATTATAACACTGCTAGCGTGATAATATGTAGCCTATATGTTGACCCGACTTCTTAACTATCTTCATGCCAAATTTGAAGTAAATCCATGCAGTACTTTTTGAGTTTATCCCGGAAAGACAAACAGACAAACAGACAAACAGACAAAAATTCTAAAAACTATATTTTTTGTTTCTGTTTCGATTGTAGATCATACCCCAAGTATTCTTTTAAAAAAATATTCAATGTACAGTTTTGACTTTCCTACCATTTTATTATATGTATAGATTAATTTTAAAAATTCGTAGAACAAATGTTTTTGGGATTGATATGGAGGGCCTGCCTGCAAGAGGTAATGCGCTTATTTAAATTAACCGTGTATATTCTCCGTTTTCACAAACATTCTTTCGAAAATTTCAATTTTGTTTCAAAAATACTTAACCGATTTCGATAAAATTTATATGGGACCATCTCTGAAGGTTGATCATTCTATTCGTCATTATATCATATGTTTGTTTTGTTATTCGATCAACATTGCCTAACCATTAAAATCGAGAAAGAAAAAAGTGGAATATTGGCAAATATTGACTGCGACATACTTATGAATACAAAACTCCAAGCTTAAAAAATTGCCAATCAGTTTCTTCCCTTAGATTTCTATTAGAGATCAAATTATTAGAGCATCTATGGGTTCAAAGTGGAAAGTGTTGTCTGTTTTCCTATCTGATAATGGTTAACCTTATTATTAATAGTTATTAACTTATAATAAACGTTATATTTTTTGTTCACACGACACCTGAGAACAGTTTGTTTAGAATCGCGAATAGAATCGATTTCAATAGTTTTTTTTATATTTTAAGTCAGTAGTCTCTAAACATCCTTAAATAATATACCTATGTACAGTCCCCTTCTCACGTGCTTGCCCACTTCAAAGTCTTGAATCTTTTGCAGGCCACAAATGCTTGGGTCGCTTGTGGGCGGAGTTTTGATCTTTACCTGCTGTGTGAGTTCCATCCATAAAGATGGAACGTTGTAAACCCATTGATAACTGTTACTCAACTGAATCTCATTGATAATTATATGTCATTAATTTCATTGAATGAATTTACGCTGTGATAATGCTAGCGGGAAGCGGCAACGGGAGTGATTGTGAAGCACTTACAGCGCTATAAGTGCGACTAACGCATCCGATTATAGCTGAAACGAGCCGTCTTAATAAATGTTCACATTCAAAATTAAACTTTGCCATGATTAGCATAACACGGGTTACTTATTGCAACTTGTTTATTTTACGAATGAATTCGTTTCGTAGGAAATTATTTCATCATAAATTTTTGCCTTTAGCTAATTCTTTAGTTATAGGAATAAGTGTTCTTTCGTTTTGTGTATAAATAACTGATATTTACTCTGTCGATCCAGTCCTTAAACTGTTAAAGTATAAAGAGATTGATAATTGTTATCTACTATCCAATTGAATAACAAAGGTATTTTTCTTTCAAGAACAACTTTTTTGTTTAAAAGTTTATCATGTTCTTTATATGTATACAACGTGTTACATAATAAAGAGATAATACTTTAGGGAATTGTATGTTTGGTGATGTAGTTTATAAGTAACAGTAACATAAATTTGTTCGGCCGAAAAACAAGTTCAAAGTTTTGATCTGAATATCTAAAGGTCAACCCTACAAACAGCTGTTAGCTTTTGATGAAATCTATTCGATAACAGATGGCGTAAAAGTAAAGTGATGGGTAACTAAGACAGATACTACAAAGTTCAGCCAGTGCGAGAAAGGTCATAAGGTTTTAGCTTATTAGGTTGACTAGGGTCGTCAAAATAACCACTGATTACTAAACTAAACCAGCACTGATCATGCTAATTCTTTAACTGTATATTCTACATATGGTACCTATAGAAGCTAACCCTTAAGTTTTATCTCTCAATTTTGTTACACGTTGTATAAAAATAGAAATGAAAATGTTTGCTTTGATATAAAGAAAGTTATTCGCTATGATAATGCATGGAATAAAATTTCATCACTTATTTTCCCATGTGGTCGTTTTTGAAAAAACTGGCTTTTTTTCACTGCGATTATAATGATGTAATTTGTAAATTGCAATGACATCCATACTTAGTGTGCGATATTACTGCTGCCGGTTCACATTTTATGCGATGTTGCCAATCCGGCTCATCTAGCGAGTGCGAGTCATGAACGGTGGGCAATAAACCGTTGGGTGGGTTGCAAAGTCGCGCAGCCCTATCTTTGCTTACTTAAATAAAAAACTGTAAAAATATTTACTTCACTTATTGTCAATCGGTATGCAGGTTCGACTCTCGTCGGAGCTAGAAGGATGGTTGTCTTTTACAGTGTTAATAACATTTTTCAAATTTATTGAACTTGATATAAAAATAAAAACATAATTCAATTCATGAAAACAACAACTATTAACGCATAAATAGATGTTTCAAACCACTAGTTTAAATGATAATCTAAGGTGAGCACAGGAGCCCTCTTTTCTTGAATAAGCTCTTCCAGATAATTTTTGTAATGTTGGGTAATATAAAATTAGGGAAATAAAATATGAAATAAATCAAAACTTTATGAATTTTTCCGCTTAAGACTTTTTTTATTTAAAAATTATCATTTTTTATTCTCTAAGAAAAATAACGTAAGTATATTGGAGACTGGCATTGTGATGACCATATCAAAAAATTACACAATCAAAAGATAACCTACTGAGTTTTAAATTCAGAACAAATGATTGATATTTTTATTTTAACTACGTCAAGTTGCTGATAAAACTATATTCATTATAACAGAAAATTGTTACGTAATAATGCTTAATATTTAAAACAAATTTGTAAATAAATTACTTTATAAAAACTTAAGGACTTTACTTAGAATAATTTGGTGACCCTTTGGCGTGGACAGTATTAAAGTATTATTTTTAGTAAGTATTTGGCGTTAGTCGCACTTAGTCTGTCCACTAAAATTTGACATAAGGTAAAAACACAAATCAAGCTCCTTATAAAAAAATCGGTCATAAATCATCGGAGCAGGTAAAATCTTTAGGGATGAGATTATCTGGCGCGTGCGCAGTCGCGTCATCAATATGAAAATTAGTAATTTGAGTTCGAAATATGCAATAAGCGATTAAATAGTTGATCTCCAATAGCGGACAACAATATTGGTGTGATTGATTGAATCAAAATCAATTTCAATGAGAAATTTTCTGACAGCTCATTAAAAAAACAAAATGGCACAAAAATGGTACAAAAGGCTTCGATAGATGGCGCTTTACAAAAGGCCAAACTCTTGTATGTCATAGCCATTTATTCCACACTGCGTTTTTAAAAGTAAAATAAATTAATTGACGTCTGTATCAGCAATTGAACTTATAAATAACCATAGATGATAGATACCACTTACCTACATTATAGTATACAGACTTAACGCCTTCGGCTTTTTAAAACTGCCATCTATGGAGGTTTTTGAACTAATCTTTATGAGCTGTCAGAAAATTCCTCATTGAACAAAATCGATTTCTGCGCAGCAGAGTTGAAACCGCAGCTGCTTCAATGTTAATCTATGTTAATATCTTCATGTTCTTTATCGATTGCAGAAATTCCCATCCTCGCCTATTGTGTTCCTATTATGCGCATGAGTGCGACAAAGAAAAAAGATATTGCGGAGGTAATTAACTAGGAGTCAATGATTTTACTATAAAACAATAGGTATAATTTGTTACCGAGCGTTCCAATTGGACAAAGGATGAACTCATTACCCCGCACCCTAAAGTTACCTCGTAGCGTTATCTGAAAAATGGTCAAGCGGTCGATTACTTACCGATTTTTTTTAGTGAAAATATTAACCTGTGCTGTGTGCTAGGTTTCGCCTAAACAAAAAATAACGTTTTATAACGGACCATTCGAATGATATTAAATTATGTCTTATTTACCTACACATTATTTTTCAATTGTACGAGTATGATGTCATTTGTACGGTGTTTTTCTCAATTGATTATTTATTTTCAAAAAATAATAATAAGAGACACTCTTACGAAATGCAATCAAACGCGCATTTCGATTCATTACATAGGTGTTTCCTTTAACCTCTGCTTATTTATTATTGACGAGCTTTCCATCAGCAATTAACGTTATTATCGCGTCATGTAAAAGCTATAATTGCTAGACTAAATCAAATTGTTTACCGTTACGTCAGGTCTGGCCGGATATTTGAAATACACATCGGTAAGCTCCAGATTTCCATCAAGACGTGGAGCTATACCCTCGGTGGAGAGACTGTCTATGACAGGCTTCCGATCTAGAACAGCATAGATCGATCCAGCGGACGCCCGCGCCGTCGCCATTGCCTCCATGTGCGGTGACGTGAGACCCACATTTTGAGCGCCTTGTAGGATACTGAAGAAAATCTAAAAAGTGAAATAAATAAGACATTGTTATCTGACTATACAAGGTGTTCTTTTTGATATCCCATAACTTTGAGGTTAATATTTTTAATGACATGTGAATATAATATATAAATTTAATTTTATAAAAAGATATTCTGTATTATAATGATTTATTCTTCATATACTTTGTCGACGCTCACGCTGAAGCCCGAGTCGAGCGTCGAGTTCAGCGCTATAATTGAGCTTCTTGATCTAAACGGTCAAGCCAACGCTCGAGGGTTTTGGAACTGACTCGAAGCCTGACTGAGCGTCGAACCAAGTGTTTTAGCGCCGACTCGATCATTTTTACAATACCAACTCTTACTTAAACTTAGAACGCTCCTCAATCCATATAGGGTTCAAACACTTACAATCATTAACGTGCCGGCGTTGTACAAAGGGCTTACGTCCCCTCTGTCACGTAAGATGAGCTTCACTCCGTACCAGAATGACAGGGCGTAGGTACAATAGATGATAAACCACATTACTCCGCTGCCGATGCCGGACCACATGCCTTTCTGAATGCCAGTTTTCTTTGCTGGTTGCAGCCTAGTACTGTACCTGTAATATTACATTTAAAAAATAGGAAACCTAAGGATTAGTTGATGCTACATAAACTAATCATATCTTAACCGAGAGGAATTCTTAGCAGCAGAATTATTGGCTGATATTTTTTATGGCGTACTGACCTACGTAAAAAAATAATATAAATAATATAAATGGACATATGTTGGGAAAGGGACATGAAGACTAAGGTACCCGCGGCAGCAAAATCATGTATAGGTACCACCTTAGACAAGAGTGCGGGAGACATCCGCGCAATATTGCATATTGCAACATCCGCAACATTGTTAAATCTGACAAGCAAAAAATATTTCATGAACAATGTTATCATTTCGAATACCGTAGAGACACTTCTGACAAAAACTTAGAGAAATTTATGAACTGTATCGCTTCATTATTTTTTAATGAAGTTTATTAAGAAAATCGTACAGAACAAGCGTTTGATATTTTCCACGAACATCTTACCCTTATGCTTTCCTGTGATAAAAGTTAAAATAGTAAATAAGCTTACAAGGAAAACGTTTATTTCGAAAGGTTGGAAGAAGTCTTGCGTTGTAAAAAGACAATTAAATTTAAAATACCGATTGCGTCATGACAACAAATTAAACAATAAAAAAATATAAAAGCCACTGTAAGGTACTTAAAAGATGAAAAAATAAATGTAGTTCTAGTTGAAAACTTATAGAAAATTCTGCCTATAATAATATGCGCTCTCAATCTTTTGAGGAAATTAAAAGTAATAGCTACGTTTATACAGAAACTAAAGATATATGTAGTTTATTTAATAAACATTTCATAGATTCAGCAAGGGTAAGTAATTCAAAAATAGGACATCTAAATTGTGACACAATGATTAACAATAACTGTAATACAATTTGTATGACACCTCTGACTGAAATGGACGTATATAAAATAATTATGGGTTTGAAAAACACGAATTCGACAGGATATGACGATGTTACAACAAAAATATTAAAAACTTGTGTAAAGTATATGATCGGGCCTCTAACGCATATAGCATGGTGTTTTTCCAAGAACACTCAAAAAATCAATAGTTAAACCATTTTATAAAAAAGGAGAGCTTATAATGATATGAAAAATTTTCAACCTTTAATAATATTAAAGGTTGAAAATATAAGTACTATTAGTACTAATATTAGTACTGTCCAAAGCTTTTGAAAGTGCCGTTTATTATAAAATAGTTTCTTCACTCAGAATAGTATGTTAAGTAGCCGACAGTTTGGGTATCGGAAAACGTCATTAAACGGAACGACATTGGCATGTTTTACTTTAATAAAAGAGGTGACAGAATATTAAACCGAGGTATATACCCAGTCTCGATGTTCCTTGACATGTCCAAGGCATTTGACCTTGTTTCACATGAAATTCTTTTTAAAATACTACAATGCATTCGTGGTAAGGCGTTCGATTGGCTACAAAGTTATTTAACTAAATAGAACTAATAGAGTCCAATGTGTCAAAATTACTCGTTAATGCGGAAACACATTGAAACAATTCCAATCAAACTTTCGACTTTTTTCAGGACATGTATTTTAATAGCCAAATTGTGGTTTATCTTCAAACGGAAATAGTGCTTGTGTCAAAACAGCAGTTAGAAAATGAAGTTTTTATGGTTCTCATTAAAAACTAGTAAAAAGCTGTCTACTGTAAAATCCTTAAAAGTTAAATAACTCAAAAACTATTGCAGTGACAGACATGGGGTCAACCTATCTCACAAAAACGTCAATAAAACCTCCGTCCCTTAACTGATTTTTACAGTATGCCCGGGAAGAGAAGCAGCTGCCACATTCTATGTTTTTCTTTCGCTCCCAGTCCAGCATGGAAGAACGCATACATATACATATTCAGTTAATTTAAGGACACATACAAACCTTTCAATTTCTTTTTCTTCCCCACCGAACGCCACAACAGTTCTGATACTGGACAGTACTTCTTCCGCGATCACACCAGCTATACTGTAAGCTTTTAACTCTTTCGTTGCCAGAGATGATTGGACCTAAAAACAAAAACGATAAGGTAGCAATTTGTGTGTGGCTCTCCTTTTTGTATCATGTTTATATTTCCATAAGCTTAAGTCTTTACTAATATAATAAAGCTAAAAGGTTTGTTTGAACGCGGTTATCCCTGGAACTACCGACTTGAAAAATCTTTACAATTGATAGCGCAGCTCTTGGGGTAGATTATAGGATTTGTAGGCTATATTTTATCGTGGAATTCCAAGCAAATTTCAAGTAGCAGATTCTAATAAAGGCCCTACATTGTGTGATATTTGTGTCAAGCGTAGTGACTAAATATCTTATTTATCATTCTAATAATAGAAGAATTATTAAATACGAACTTTTGCTCGCATTAACATTGCGTTTTTAGTAAAATTAATGTTACTATCTGTAGGCATTTCAGAAATTCCTTCCAAAAGAGGTAACCAGACATTAAAATTTGCATTTAAGGGATGTTTTCAAATAAACTAAAACGGCCAATATTCCCGTGCCCGTAGGAATTTTGGGAACCTTCCTTTTGTTGACCCTATTAATGTTCCCCTGATTTATGTTCCGAATTCCAGCTCTCTGCACCCAGTAGTTATGGCTGTACGTTGTCTGTCAGTCACTCAGTACCTCAATCAGTAACAGAACTTTGATGTTGATTTTTAAATCTTTGAATTGCACACATATTGCTAATGAGTCGACAGCTACGTCTAAGTGTGCCTGTGTGCCCTATGCACATGCAAAGAAAACAATGAAGAAATCTAAAATTAGATTAGTTTATTTCGTGGAAAAAAAAGATAAAAAAAGTAAATTTACCATGGCAACAATTGCAGTGCTCGCAATGATGATTGGAGATGTTGAAAGCACCACTAAAGTCAGCACCCATCCATAAAAGAGGGAGATAATGATAGCTGTCACAAATGACATTACCAGGTAGAAAAACATGGGCACTTTTTCACCGATGCCTTCTCGGAATTTCTCCACATCACTGTTGACAGAACATAAAAATGCATTTAAAAGCTAAAAATTAACATTTATACCTCCAAAGAATTGTCTATTTTTTACAATTTATGTAAGAGCAGCGGTTGCCCGAAATCTGTTGTGGCGTAATGGCCCCTGCGCGTATAATTTGATATAGCTTAGAAGAGAACACTAAAATAATGATGATGAATGCTATTACGAGTACGATTGCACTTTAGATTTTGAATTTTTAAAAAACTCTTCTCAGGAGTTTCTTCATTTAGTTTAGTTAGCTTCTTCAAACATGCCAAAAACACTTTGCTGTCCAGTCTAATAAAATTAACTAATTTAAAGTTTAATAAAATACTTACTCAGAAACTTTGGTGGCGAAGTTCATGGATGTGTTGAGGTCGTACCAGGTCATGTCTTGCCGCAGCACCGCCGTCAAGAACTTCTGCTTCATTCTGTCAACCTAGATATGCAAGTAAAAAAGATAAAGTTACGAATTTGAAAGGAAATCATCCGTTCAGCTTTAGCGGAACTGAAACCCTTCTATTTCTTAGAATAATTTTTAAGTTTAAATATAGTTTTTTTGGGAAATAAAATCACGACTTCTGCTTCCTAATTTACAGGATAACCTCCTAGTTTAAAATCAAAAGCTTTTATTCACTTTAGGTAAAAAGATTACACTTGGTGAATGTCAGTTTAGGCAGCAGTATCACTATAAAGTTTTTATTTGTACTGGATATATGCTAACTTTTGCAATGCAACTATTTGCATGTTATTTGCAATAGTAAATTTATTTTTGTTTGTTTATTTGTTATAATCATAAGCGATTTCAGCTTTTGTTTGTAACTATTCTTTACTAAATAAACGATGATAAAAATCATGGTCTAAAATGTTACTTATTTGTTTTGCTTATTTTAACTTAAACTTATGTGTGGTCGATTCTATTCGAGTAGGATTACAGGTAGCGGCCTTTGCTATGTGTACCTACCGTAAGGTTAGTGTGGTTTTAATATTAAAGGATCACTTGGGCATGAGAAAGCTTTCCGCAAGATGGGTGCCGCGTTTGTTCACAGTCGACCACAAACGCAATCGTGTAACAACTTCACAGGAAGGTTTGGCGTTGTTTAATCGCAATATGGAGGAGTTTTTGCACCGTTTTGTAACCGTGGACGAAACATGAATCCATCACAACACACCAGAGAGCAAACAACAGTCAAAACAGTGGGTTTCTAAGGGTAAATCGGCGCCAAAGAAGGACAAGGTGGGTTTGGTTATGGCGACTGTTTTTTGGGATGCACGCGGGATAATCCACATTGACTACCTTCAAAAGGGAAGAACAATCAATGGGGAATATTATGCCAACTTATTGGACCGATTCAATGATGATTTGAAAAAAAAACCGACTTCATTTGGCCAGGATAAAAGTTCTTTTCCACCAAGACAATGCAAGGTTGAACACATGTGCAGTTGCCATGGCAAAAATCCATGAATTGGGCTATGATATGCTCCTATGATATGCTATCGTCCGCCCTATTCTCCTGATTTGGCTCCGAGTGACTATTTTGTAACTTATAAATATTAAAATTTCTTGTTCCCAAACCTGAAAAAATGGCTTGGTGGAGATTTGACTCCAATGATGTCATCTCGCAAACAAAGGCCTGTTTGAGGACCTCGACAAATAATATTTTTTGGAAGGGATCAAAAAATTGGAGAAGCGTTGGACAAAGTGTACAAGCTCAAGGGAGACTACTTTGAAAAATAAAATGATTTACTTATCAATAAATCTGTGGTTTATTCCAAAAGTTATTAAAGACTTATTGACCCGCCCTCATATTCCGCAGATGTTTAGGTTCACAAATGTTATATTTGGTTGATGTAAGAATATATTTGTTATAAAAATATTTTTTGTAAGTATCTTATATTGCATGTTCATCATAACTAAGTTGTAGCGCCTTGGTCGAATGTTTGTCTGCGGCGTGACATTCTTAGATTTGAGTCCCAGTCGAGTCCATTAAAGAAACTTCTATACAGGCTCGTGCCAGGGTGCACACAAGGACATACCCTTGAGTTCCGCTGTGTGGTGTCTATAATACAAGTTTTTATAAAAGTTCGGTTTTGAGCCACATAGTTGTTGTGTCACTTTGATTAATTTAATTTCAATCTTTTCACATTCTTTTTTCTTGGATTTATCGCGTATAATTTATATTTTACATTTAGATTGGACGTTTTGGTGTCTTTGCAGTGGTCACGGGCGACTAAGATATCAGCTTAATAGGTTGAAAAAGTTATCTCTATCTGTTTCTCAGTCTTCGAGTGTAGCGTTTAGGGTTAACACAAAATGATTTACTTATCAATAAATCTGTGGTTTATTCCAAAAGTTATTAAAGACTTATTGACCCGCCCTCATATTCCGCAGATGTTTAGGTTCACAAATGTTATATTTGATTGATGTAAGAATATATTTGTTATAAAAATATTTTTTGTAAGTATCTTATATTGCATGTTCATCATAACTAAGTTGTAGCGCCTTGGTCGAATGTTTGTCTGCGGCGTGACATTCTTAGATTTGAGTCCCAGTCGAGTCCATTAAAGAAACTTCTATACAGGCTCGTGCCAGGGTGCACACAAGGACATACCCTTGAGTTCCGCTGTGTGGTGTCTATAATACAAGTTTTTATAAAAGTTCGGTTTTGAGCCACATAGTTGTTGTGTCACTTTGATTAATTTAATTTCAATCTTTTCACATTCTTTTTTTTTGGATTTATCGCGTATAATTTATATTTTACATTTTGATTGGACGTTTTGGTGTCTTTGCAGTGGTCACGGGCGACTAAGATATCAGCTTAATAGGTTGAAAAAGTTATCTCTATCTGTTTCTCAGTCTTCGAGTGTAGCGTTTAGGGTTAACTTAACACAAAATGAGTTGACAGTCGAGTTTCAGATCATGCTGTTTGTTGGATGTTTGATTTAATATCTTTGAGAATAGGCTCCCATGTCAGTGATAGTTTCCAACCATCTTCTCTGTTGAAATTAGGGTGTTTTTTTAATTTCAATGGCTTATCTGATCATTCTAGGTATGTAACGTTTCTCCTTAGACAGAACTTTCACAGACTCAAACCCTACATTGTGGTTACCCTTGTCTATGGAATACTTACAAACTGCAGACTTAGTTACTTTTTGGGTTTTTAATGTCAGCTATGTGTTCTTTAACGCGGGTTGATACATTTCTTTAAGTTTGACCAATATAGGAAAGCCCACAGTCGCAGTCAATCTTGTAAATACCTGAGTCTTGTAAAGGGATGTTAACTTTTAACTGGACGAAGATGTTGACTAATTTTTGAGTTAGGTTTAAATATTGATTTAATCGAATATACATTATTATACGCGATAAATCCGGTTAAATAGTGTTTCATTTCAATTATGAATCGTGAAAACTTAAGACAATCTTAGTAAGTAAGTTAAACTTACTTGTTTTAGGGCGGCATAATTGAACAAGTCCACACTAATGGCTGCCACAATGAACTGTCCCAGGGAGAACGCCAAGCAACCAATGCCGAACGCTCGAGAGTCTTCTATAAGAGCTAGTCTGTTTTCTTCTATAGTGCCGTTAGTTCTGAAAGAAGAATTATTAGCTCATATACCCTTAAATTCAATACAACATGCGCGATTAGTAAAACAAAAGCTAATAGTCACTAACTCAACTCATTTATGAAGCTATACTCTTATACTTACATATTGGTAATTTGCATTTACTTCTCGAAAAAAGTTTACTTTACATGAAAATAACCGCCCCATCGGTGATGTGTTGCGGCAATATTCTAAGAAGAACCAGTTCCTACCTAAACCCCTGTGCTGCTATCTTCGGACTCATGTTCACTTATCATCAGGAGAGATTGAGGTCAAACCCGGTTTAGTCACAAATAAAAAAAAATTGATTGATGAAATCAGTCACAAATATTATTTTTTATACTTCGTATAGTAAATACGTGGGCAGCTCTATATAGACTTCGTCAATATTTTGTTCTAGCGGTGACCGTCCTCATCAACAGGACAGTAAATCACAATAGTTTTTTTTTAAATAATAATAATAAATCCCCAGACAAGTACACCAACGTCATGGATTCAAAGTAAGCAAACCTTATAAAATAAACAAATAAAACCCCCAGACAATCACACCAACTACATGGCCCCAAAGTAAGCATTGCTTGTGTTATGGGATACCATGTAGCGAATTAGGGGGGAACCTAGAATATAAATACATGCATAGATAAACACCCAGACACGGAACATTTATTTTTTCTTGTTCCGTGCAGGAATCGATCCCACAACCACTGGTATCTGAGGCAGACAGGTTTACCCCATCGCCAAAGTGGTCGTCAAAACGATTTTATCTATGTTATGAGATACTATGCAGCGAACTAGGGGGGAACCTAGAATATAAAATACATATATAGAAAAACACCTAGACCCGGAACATTGTTTTTCTTGTTCCGTGCGGGAATCGAACCTGCAACTACTAGCGTCTGAGGCAGATCGGTTTACCCCATCGCCAAAGTGGTCGTCATATATTTTTCTTCTATTTTCTTAAAGGTTCTCCAATGTTTTGCTATGATATGAAGAGATTATGGCTTGATAAGGTATTGCTTGACGTAAAAGACGATTAAATCCGAGTGACTCTCGCTTGGTGGTAGGATCCCATCAATGTCCGAATGCTTAATGACCACCCTTCATTTAAAATCTGCCGCCAAATATTACCACTGATGAGGCGCTGATGCATTGAGGCGAGATTGAGATCATACGCGGATTTAGAAAACGCTTAAAAATATAAGCGTGGGATTACAACTTACAAAACTCTGCCCCCGCCGAACCACTCCAAAGTGAAGGTCTTGGTGCTGGTGCCAACCCGGACAGTTCGGTCTATGAGCAGATTGGTGAACTCTCCGTAAATGATCACCCCGACCGGCACGAACAGACCATTCAATGTTGCCATGAACAGACCGATGAATAAATTTGTTACTTCACATTTTGTCGCGAACCTGAACTGTGAAATAAATCGAATAGTTATTGTCCATTTAAAGCTGTATCGTTCTGAAAACATCGGCAGCAGTGACCGCAGTGTTTGTAAAAACAGTGAATTGCGTTTATAAAAGGGATATACTTAAGATTTTGACTCGTGAAAGCTTGAGACATTGAGAACTTCATCCTTGTTACATAATTTAACTTATAGTTTTTATGATTTTTCAGATATTGTAATCATCAGCGGTCAAGTGCTAAAAAAAACGTACATTACAAAAATGGAATTGATGAATAGAAAAAGTGCCGTTTCATTCAAATATCAATACTGCCACTATATGTATTTTTCAACCGACTTTCAAAAGGAGGAGGTTCTCAATTCGTGTGTACATTTTTTTTTGTGTCTTTGTTACACTTATGAACCGATTTTAAATATTATAGAATGATAGGAAATACTTCAGAGGTGGTCCCATATAAATTGAATCGAAATCGATTGATTGCCTCAAGAATAAATAAGAAAAAACTAAAAAATATGTACATATGACTAAGGAGAATTTACTTTGACGACCTTCAGCCAAAGTTTTGGACGTGCCTTCGGTTTTTTTAATGCTCTGCATTGCAGTGTTCATACCAAGTCTGATAACAGTTTGTTCAGAATCGGTAACAAAATCGATTGAAATAGTAATGTCTTAAATAGGGTTCAAACTCAATAGCGGGCGTATCTTACGCGATCTCAGGATACAAGTACTTAAATAGGTACGTCGCATGAAGTGCTAGCGAGCGAGCGCCGCGCGCTGGCTGTCGTTACTCGCGCGACAAAAGTGAGTACAAGTAGCTTAAATCTTACTGAGTTTTATTCTTGAACTGATTCTTTGAATGAAAATATTTGACCCGTGTGCTAGGTTTCGCATGTACAAAAAATGACGACGTATAGAAATCCACACTACGTTAATTAGTGTTTCTGATCACTTTCTACCACGCGACATGGAGGTGAATGTTTCATCATTTTTGTATACAAAAAACCTTTGTGTTTCAACGGCGTGGAATGATTTACAAGCATGTATTCTCGAACATGTATCTCGAGCATTTATTCTAGAACAATCAAGTTCTTATTAATTAAAATGTAACTTAAGTACCCATCTCTGACAGTACGGACGTCTGCTAGCTTAAGGTATGTGTGGTCTTGGGTTCGAGTCCT
Organism: Stenoptilia bipunctidactyla; assembly: GCA_944452665.1. NCBI lineage: Eukaryota > Metazoa > Arthropoda > Insecta > Lepidoptera > Pterophoridae > Stenoptilia > Stenoptilia bipunctidactyla. The sequence continues at coordinate 13,322,916 of OX101739.1, forward strand.
TTGGAAAAAATACCTTTTCTGAACTTTGTTCGTGTGTACACTGTGTTGTGTAAACCAGGACATAATAATAGCTCCGTAATTTAGAATTTATAGAACAAGCTTAGTATATCTGAGCAGCCTTCATCGGCAACTGGCTGTCGCTCATGTCCTCGATCGATTGTCCTTAGAAAAGATCAGCAAGGGGTGTTAGTGGGTAAGTGTCCCACAGTGTCAGGATATGTAGTATCACTGTTGGTGGGGTCACTTATATGTCACCCGTGCAGGGCCATGTAGTACTTCTGAGTATTCATCCCCACCCCTCTTGAGATTCCCTTGGGGTGTCAATGATTCCCTCAACAATTGAAAATGCTAAGTTTTCTATACAGGATTGGGTCTGAGGGTGTACCTAATACATAACCCTTAGCCTTATTGCGTGGTCTCCATAACACCAGTTTATCTATCAATAACTTATTCGGGGTATGTTATTTAAAATATAAAATATATGAGAAGAAAAAACTTACTAAATCTCTCCAAGAAGTAGGGGGAGTTTGGAAATTGTCTTCATCGCTGAAAAAATCGTAAATTTTAATGAATATTTATATATTTGTACTTTAGATAATTAAATAAATTTAAATTTAATTGAATGTGGCCTTAATCTTGGCAGCACTACAGGCTTTTATTAGGTAGACGAGTCTAGTCAACATGTCGCGGGTGCATAAACTGCGATGTTTATGTTGGCCTTACAGTTTTAAGTTCAAACTTGATAATTTTTATCTAAGTTATATACTCTGCACTTCAACTTGGAACGCTTGCATTTTACAAATTTATCTATTTATCATAGATTCATTTACTTTGATTTGTAGTAAAACTTATATTAAGTAAACTTATAAGTAAGTAAAAACTTTTATTACTAACTGATATCGAATAGATTTCAGGAGTGACGTGTAACTCAGTTGAAAGAGCATTTATTTAGATGATAAGAACACATAATGATCGTCAGTTGTTTATTCAGTATCTATTGATCGTCCCTGAACAAGCGTGTCGTAAAAGGCGTATAGTCCAAGTGATCCCTACTTGGTGGGGTCAACCTGGTAAGCGACAATCCTTCATGTGAATATTTCCGCCAAATTTTTCCTTGATTTAATGTAATTTGATTTGTTTTATATTGATTTTGTTCTCGTTTAATATGGTTTTTTAATTTAATTATTGCATAATTTCTTATTTTATTTTTACAGTTTAAATTTCTATTAGTAATATTTCTTTTGACATTTATTATTATCATATTTTTTTTTTGTTTACATTTATTTAACTTATGATATTTTAATGTTAGTTTTATATCAAAGTGTGTGAAATTCTCTAATTTATGGAACCTTTGTTTTCTGAAATAAATGAATATTATTACTATTATTATTTCCAGATGAAGTGTTCCAGATACATTTTAAGACGATCCAGTTCCTTCCTTGATCTGTGTATCACTTGAACTGTGATTAGGCCGTCTGCCTCGACCTAATCTTTTTATGACTTATCATCAGGTGATATTGAGGTCAAACGCAGGATTAGTCAGGGATAAAGAAAAAACAACGTCTCATTCAACGTGCGTTCGAATTTTGATAGTTCAAAAACAGACAAATAAACAATCAAAGACAAAATATTCTTTGTTTCGTAGCGACAGGGATAGATCGTAGGGACAGGACGTGCCAAACAGTCACGCTTCAAACTTCAAACTTCAGATTGGACTAGATGTTTGGCGTGATCTTTACACATCTTCATGTAGGTACTTGAATTCAAATTCTTTACAAATTGAATCTACCACCACTTCGGAAAGTCGATCTGTTGAGAGGTATAGCAAAAAACTCAACAGCCAAGGAGTTTTATAATAACCCTTTTAACATAACTATTGTTTTACAGTATCCTTGTCCCCAGAATGATCTACGAAAAAATCTATGAATTCTTTGGAACATGTTCATTGACCCATGAATGAGTTAATGACTTTGTAAAGTCTAGTACGAAAGCTAGTTTACATTTATTTTAAATATCAACATAATGCAAATCATATTTTGGAAATTAAATTTTAAATTAAATTAATATTGTTGTTTCCCATCCATGAAGAAGGACTCTTTAAGACCCCGAACAAGTCGGACATATCTAACAATAATGTTGTGAGTAAATACCGCTTAATACGAGGGTGGATTGAAAAGTTCGCGGCCTAGTCAAGAAAACAGAATAAAGTACATACAAAAATATTTTTATTTTTTGACGTAATCTCCATTTAGCTCTATGCACTTCTTCCATCTGCTTTCCAGAGCTTCCATACCTGTTTTAAAAAAAGATTCCTCAAGGTCTTCAAAATACAGGTTAACAGCGGCTTCGACCTCTTCATTCGTTAAAAATTTCTGCCCACCGAGGTGTTTTTTCAGGTTTGGAAACAGATGAAAGTCCGAAGGTGTCAAATCAGGAGAATAAGCTGGATGTGACAACAATTCGAAACCACAATCACGAATTTGAGCCATAGACTCGACAGACGTGTGGACTCGGGCGTTGTCCTGGTGAATTTCTGTTTAATTTCTTCACGTAAACGGCGCAGAAGGGTGCTATAGTACGCAGAGTTTATTGTTTCGCCTTTTGGAAGGTAGTCCACCATAATGACACCCTTAGCATCCCAAAAAACCGATGCCATCACCTTGCCAGCCGACAGAATTGCCTTTGCTTTTTTCGGAGTTGGTTCACCTGATTTTTTCCATTGTTTGGATTGTTGTTTTGATTCTGGGGTATAGTGGTGAATCCAGGTTTCATCCATTGTCACAAATCTGTCAAGAAAACCTTGTGGATCAGCCTCGAACATACAACAAACAGTCGCGAGAAATCGTGAGTCGAATTCGCTTTTGCTCTACTGAAAGCAATCTGGGGACCCACCTGGCCGAAACCTTAGAAAAGCCGAGTTCATGGACAATGATGTTTTGCGTTCGTTCATATGAGATGCCTATAGTGTCTGCAATTTCTCTGATAGTCAATCTACGGTCTTTCAATATGAGATCACACACTTTATTGATGTTTTCTTCGGTCGTAGACGTCATTGGCCTGCCGGAGCGAGGGTCATCTTCGATGTTCTCTCGTCCACGTTTAAGTTCTGCAACCCATTTTTTCACAGTGGTATAAGACGGGGCAGATTCCCCTAATGTTGTTTGAATGTCATCATGGATCTCCTTTGGTGTTAATCTTTTTTTAAACAAATATTTAATCACAGCACGTTGTTCAAATTTCTCCATCAGTGAAAATTTGTTCTACACACGTATTTATATTGTTCGTAAAATTTTATTTAAACAAGATATCAAATTGAAAATTCGCGGGCTGACAATTGAATAATGACAGTTCAAAATGACGGCAGAAAAAATAACAAAAGTTTTTTTTTAATGGCCAGGCCGCGAACTTTTCAACCAATGTAGTAAGTAAAAATGTAAGAGTAAAATGTAATTATTTCTTATTTTGTAAAGATTTTCTAAAGATAAATAAAAACAGTAGCAACTTACGCCTGTTTCTCAAGCGCGCGTTCTGTCAAGTAAGCATTCTGTTGCGCAAGCGCTTTGATGGTAAGTGAGTTATGTCGCCATCCGCCCGACGCAAACGAGCCGCTTAGTCGCCGCTGCTGGAACAAGCTGGACGAGGTCGATTCATTTCGACGCATCTTCCACTACGCCTGACTGCAAGTGATAAAAAATAATACTTTAATTATTGAATTAACAAAACTGACACACAAAATATAAAGTATAATGTAAACTTTATATAATCAACGAATGCAGAGCGTTAAAAAAAACCGACTTCACGGTCCTAAAATTTGGCTGCAGTATAAGGTCGTCAAAGTAAACGCATAAATAATTTTTCAAAAAATTCATCAAGTAGGTACTCAATCGATTTCGATGAAATTTATATGGGACCACCTCTGAAATATCCTATATCATATGAAACAAGAATTTTTGAAATCAGTTCATGATTGTTCGATAAATCGTGTAACAAAGACAAAAAATTAAAAAAAAAACATACACACGAATTGAGAATCTCCTCCTTTTGGAAATTGGTTGAAAAAGCTTATGTTATTTGGTGACCATACTGTGGAACTAATGTGTATCCTATAGTTCGGCCGTTCAGAGAATGCGTTCCTGACACCTATCAGTTAGTCACGACTAGTGATGGGCACAACATAACACTGAGTTCGTTACCGTTCCTCCAAAATGAAACGCAGCGTTATTTTTAAGATTATTTTCGTTTTAAATTGGCGGAATCATTTAAAATTTGTATTTTAGTAATTTAAGTGGAAACCAAGAAAAGGTAATATTAATATAATAAAATTGTTTTATTTATTTTTTGTTACAAAGTTACAATCTGTATTTCTATGCAATAAAGTATATTGAATTGAATTTGCGTACAGAATATTAATCAGACTCCGATTCGCTTGAGGAGGTAGTTTCTTCATCATCATCTTCGCCTACATGTATAATTATTTTATTATCAACAACAGTTTCAATCCTAATATCTCGGTCAAAATGTTCCATAGTCAGGTTTTTAGTATCTACATGTAAAAATCCATCCATCACAATCGACCTCACTAGTGATTGCTCGATTGATGCAGAGTTGGTGGTTAGTCCTACAACTAGCTATAACAATAAACTTAACAGTAGTAAAAGTAGGTCTAAATCAAACATAAACAAAACTAAGAAATGTTTAAAGGTCAATAGTAGAAATATTAGTAAGAATAATAACAATTTCCTTTGTAAAAATAGCCAGTACAGAAAAGAACGTATAAGTTTATTAAGTAAGTTAAAATTGTGTAGTTCTGAATTGGAACAAAATAGGTTGTCTTATGAAAGTGAAACAAAACATCTTGAGTTGGAAATAAACAGGCTCCATGAACAACTTCTTTGTTTAAATAATAAATATAAACTTGCACAGAAAGAGATAAAAGAACACACTATAGCTATGGACAATTTACTAGAACTATCTAGATATAATCTCAATCAATTTGAGTGCTTGATTAATTGTGAACAAAGTATATTAAATTCTCCTCAGCCTGAGCCATGCCAGTCCCAGTCTCAGATGCCTTGTGTCATAGAAAATAATGTAATACCTATACAATCAAACCCATCTTATTTATGTAATAATAAGTTAAGTCAACCACAAGTTATCATGTACAGCGATGAACTTGGGAAACAAATGGGTTTGCAACTAAGTAAACATATGAGACAGCCAATAATCAATAATTGCTTCCCTGGTGCCTCATATTGTAATATATTAAATAAAAATTTTGTGAATGACTTTAAAGTCAACACAGTCTTAATAATTTTAATTGGCAGGTGGGATAATGCAAATAAAAAGGATATGATTCACAATTTCTCTAAATTGTATGAAAAGAAGAATATATGTAGGATAATTTTGTTTGCATTACCCTTCAGCCCCTCTTTTTCAGAGCAAGAAAACAATATAAGGCACCACCTCAATACAATATTACACACTATGACATGTAGACATAGTGATAAATTCCATATGATAGATACTAACATTATAGTTAGAAAACCTTTTTATTTTAAGAATGATAAGTACAATTTGTACTATTATTATATACGACAAATAGCAATTTCGCTATCATATATTATTAGTAATGATCTACCAGTCATTTTGACTCGAACCTCTGCTTCTATTGAGCAGCCACTTTTATTTATAAAACCCCTGGAATATAACATTCCAAGTAATAGTATTAGGACTAGTCTAGTTAATTTAAACTAGAGGCAATGACAATAGATAATAAGACTTCTAGCTATAATCAAAATGTTGGCACTTGTATCCCAGCTGCAAAATTAAAATGTAGTAAAAATGTTATAAATGTAGCTCATCAAAATATTGAGGGCATGCTGGGTAAGGATTTACAAATTGAACTTTTCATGAATCAGGAAAAAGTAGATATTTTGTGTGTAACGGAGCACTGGCTAAAAGACCATCAAATGATATTATCATTCAATAATCATCAAATAGCTAGTTCATACAGTAGAATCCAGGCCAATTGTGGCGGCTCCTTGATTATTACACACAAAGGATTGAAATTTAAAGAACGAACAGATATTGTTAGTCTTTCTGTTGAGCAAACCATTGAAATGGCATGTATTGAGCTAGGGAAAGTTATTATAATAAGCGTATACAGGAGACCAGCTTCATCCTATGATTTGTTTGAAAAGATCATGGAGGAAGCTTTACTTAAACTTAGTGATACTAAAAAAAATATCATTGTCTGTGGTGATTTTAATATTGATTTACTAATACAATCATCCCTTAGCCGAAGGCTAACAAATTTGTTTCTATGTTATGGACTTAAAAATCTCTTTTTAGAGCCTACACGAGTAACAGCCACTTCAGCAACATGTATCGATAACATTTTCACAGATGCATCGCCCACCACCCAATACATAATTAATAAGTTAAAATCAGATCACAGCGGGCAACTAGCATCTTTTAACATTGGCACAAATAAGGCAATAAGAAGAGAGTTTAAGTTTGTACCCATGAACGACGGTCGGCTGGAGAGATTCAGAAGTAATGTCTTGGATAAGTTGTGGGAACTTAAATGTTATGATGACCCTGCTATGGAATATAATTGTCTTTTTAATTTAATTAAATGTGAACATAAAACAGTATTTACATCAAAAACAATTAAAGCAGATGATAAGTCATTTAAATTTAGCGACTGGGCAACAGTAGGAATATTTAAAAGCAGACACAGATTATATGAGTTATATGATGAAAAAACATACAATCATAGTGAAAATTTTAAGGAGTATGTTAAGAAATACTCCAAAATGTTCAAAAGTGTATGTAGTATTGCAAAATCAAATTTTATTAATAATAAAATTCAAAATAGTGTTAATATTCCTAAAACTACTTGGCAAATTATTAACAGCGAAACTGGAAAGTCAAACATAAGAAACGCGGAATATAAACTGAAAATTGGTGATCGACTGTTGACATCAAATACAGAAGTTGCTGAAGCTTTTGAAAAATTCTTTGCAGACATTCCAATTTCGACTACGAAGACATTAAATTCATCAGTCAAAGCTGCACAGTCTTTTCTTGAAAATAATGTAAATAAGTGTAAAACTAACTTTACTTTCAGGCATGTTACTGAAAGTGAGGTATTGAAAGCTTTTAAAAGTATAACAATTAAGAACACTGCTGATCTGGATGGTATTTCTGTTAAAATCATCCAATCTATCATTGACGGTATTGCACCTCATTTAGCCAGTATATTTAATAATTGTGTTGATAATGGTGTGTTTCCGGATTTAATGAAACTAAGTAAAATTATTCCCGTATTTAAAGCAGGAAGCATGACTGACCCCTGTAACTTTAGACCGATTTCTATATTACCAACACTCAGCAAAATTTTTGAAAAACTTATTTTAAATCAACTAGTTGTACATTTCTATAGCAATAATATAATGAATCCGAATCAATTTGGTTTCACACGGGGTCGCTCAACAACTGATGCCGGTGTTGAGCTTATCAAACATATATTTGATGCCTGGGAGGAGTCACAGGATGCCTTTGGTGTCTTCTGTGATCTGTCCAAGGCTTTTGACTGTGTTCACTACGATACACTCCTCATGAAGCTTCACCACTATGGAATCAATGATAGGGCACTTGATTTTATAAAATCCTATTTATGCAATAGAATGCAAAGAGTTGATATTAATGGAAAGAGATCATCGGGATCAGCAGTACATATGGGAGTGCCCCAGGGATCGATTCTTGGGCCTTTCTTATTCTTAGTTTATATAAATGATTTGCCATTTATGGTAAAAGACAAGTGTGAGGTCATATTGTTTGCTGATGATACCTCTTTTCTTTTTAAAGTGAGTAGGCAATTAAAGAATTGCTTTGAAGTAAACAATTGTATTGAAATCGTTGAGAATTGGTTTTCAGCCAATAATCTGCTCCTCAATGAAAATAAAACTAAATTTTTAAAATTCTCATTGCCTAATGTCCGGCATGTAAATACTAATTTAATTGTAAAAGGACAAGAATTGAGCCCTGTAAATTCAGCAGTGTTCCTTGGCATAACCCTAGACGCTCAACTACAATGGGGACCACACATAGAAAGATTGGCGAAGAGACTTAGTTCTGCAGCATATGCCGCCAAAAACATGCGAAATATTTCTAATGAAGCTACTGCGCGATTGGTTTATTTTGGTTACTTTCATAGCTTAATGACATACGGCATTCTCCTTTGGGGAAATGCCGCCGATATTAAAACTATCTTTGTGCTGCAGAAACGGGCTATTCGCGCAATCTACAAACTTAATTCTAGAGCGACACTTAGAAATAAGTTTAAGGTAATAAATATTCTCACGTTTGCGTCACAATATATCTTTGAAAATCTTATGTTTGTAAAAAAGAACTTAAACATGTTCCGTAGAAAATGTGACTTACATGATGTTAATACTAGAAATAAGTATAAGCTAGCCGGCTACGATAGTAGACTTCATAAAGTCACTAACTCATTTATGGGTCAATGCATACGTTTTTATAATAAGGTTCCCACAAATATTCAAGACTTACCGCTTGATAAATTTAAAGAAACTATTAAACAAAAATTGTGTAATAAAGGCTTTTATACAATATCTGAATATATGGACGATAAAAGTCCTTGGTTGTAAATTGTTTTTCTAAAGTGCTCAATCTCTAACTCCTTCTCCAACTCCATCTCCAACTCCATTTCCAACTCCATTTCCAACTCCATCTCCTTCTTATCCAACACCACCACCATCTCCTTCTTGTCCATACAACAGCAAGAACGTCATGCTCCCTCAGGCGGCAAGGCTAGCGGTAGCGTCGGGTGTCGGGTCACCCTCTTCCCTAAAATATGGTTGAGGAGGGTGATGGCTGGTGCTTGCGTTATACTCGTGAACGGGTGCTGCTAGTGGTGCCAGGTCGTTTTGCTGATGACTTTATGACTTTTTTTCAACTTGACTCCGACTTCCCCATTTCCATGTCCACGTCCTGTCTTTGTCCACGACTATCCTCATCCCCATCCACATTATCTGTATTCTCTCTCACCTCTATCGCTACGTCTATCTCTGCTTCTATCTTTACCTCTATATCTATGTCTACGTTTCTGTCTAGTACTTGATTGCCTATTGTATAAATATAATAGTAGACTCCAGAAGATCAACTCGTTCATGGGTCAATGTGTACGCTTCATTTTAAAATAAAATCCGAAAATATTTAAGATTAACCCTTTGTTAGATTTATGGATAAGTGTTGATGTGAAAAGTGATATCCGGATGCAAGAAGATGATTTCTCTTATTTTTAAAAGATGATTGCTGTTGAGTTTCTTGCCACTTCTTCTCAACAGATCGACTTTCCGAAGTGGTGGTAGATTCAGTTCAATTTGTAAATTATTTGACTTATTTCAAATGTATCTAAATACTTACGAAATAAAGAATTTTTGAGTTTGAGTTTGAGTTTGAGTCTTTCAACAACCTTTGCTCAGTGACTTCCCCGCAGGCTTCTTTTAATAAGGTCATCATCTTTTTCGTGCTGAATGGCGGGGAAGTATTGTGGCGGGCGGCGTAACCTTTTATTTGAGCCCAGATTAGCTCAATCGCGTTATATTGGCAATGATACGATGGAATTCTTAGAACGCGATGACCGTACTCCAGAGCCAGTTCATCGATTTCGTATCGCACATTTGCCGCTTTATTTTCTTTAACTAATTTAATTAGCTCTGCTTTTAGCATCTGCATGTATGCCTTTTGCTTGTAACCAACTTTTTTTGCGCATTCGGTTTGGTTTTATTTTTATTTTTTAATTTAATAAAAGTTATCTTATAGTCCATTATTTTCAAATTCTTAAAAAGAAAAACGAAACGTATTATTTCACAAAGTATAGCTGTTTAAGAACAGTTTACGATACTGTTATTATTAGCACAGCACTACAAATATAAAGCTTTGACATAACCTTGTAATAGCGCAGTATAGATTTTGAAAAATATTGTTTACCAAGTTATTTGACACTCAGTTTGGCACAAAATTATAAAATTCATTGATTATTGATATAATAATGTTGTTTTAATGCTCATCAATTTTTGAAACGGTAAATAACCAGCAAAAATATTTTTTATCGTAACTGCAACGCCATTACAAAGTTACGTCGTCAGTTCAATCGCGATGTGTCAGGAACGCATTCTCTGAACGGCCGAACTATAGTATACAATCAGACCTACAGAAAAGTTCGTTTCTTAATTTGGCCCGGCTGGGACTAACCTGTCATGCCGCAGCCGATCACTCGACTACTGCGCCACGGAGGCCTTAATTAATAATATTATATAACTGAATAAATCTTGTGATATAGGATACCATGTAGTGACCTAGATGGGAACTTACAAAATAAATAAGTATGTAGATAAACATAAGGTAGTAAATTCTTATTTATAAAGCTTTACATAAATACTTAATTTTATACCTTTAAACCTCGCTAGCAGAAAATTTATAAACTTTACATGTTTCTATTGAATGTTCCTGTAGAGCTAGAAATTTAAAAGTGTACAAACGTACAAAAAAGACAGTAGTTCAGGGTTTCAGCTTTGTTACAGCATAGATGAACTACTGTCTATTTCTTTATAAAACTTTTTAAAAGCAACGCAAACCTTACCAAAAGTTGTTATTGTAGTATGTTATATTTTTATTATAAAGATTGCCTGGAAGTGATTCCTTATGAGGTGAGATTAAGTCCTAACGAAATTTAAATTTTAACATTATAATATTTTTGACGGAATATTATCGCTTTTAAATGTTTTAACTAGACGTTATGTAATCACAGTGTTTTAAAATCTCGATGCCAGACCACGATAAGATCAGATACATACAGGTCGCCCAGTACACGCGGCCATTTCCCCACTCATAGCCTATGGTCCCCTCACCCGCCACGGCTGGATATCGAGAAGGAGAAGGCGTCTCCTTCTCCGTCCCAACCTTCGCCCAGCCTAACCTTTAACCTAATCTAAAACCTATCCTAAAATCTTACCTAAAACCTTATCTAAAACCTAACCTAAAACTTATCCTAAAACCTATCCTAAAACCTACCCTAAAACTTATCCTAAACCCTCACCTAAAACATAACCTAACCCAATACGACGGCCCGGGCGAGATCCGGTCATCACATGGCCTAGGTATTTAAAATGTGTTACTCTTTTGAGCGGCACTCCTCTCAGCTTTACAGACGGAACGTAAGACGGCTTCTTATTTCCACCCTTAAAAACAAGCAGCTCGCTCTTGGCTTCATTGTACCGATGATGGCCATGTGTCTCCGCGAAACGCTCACATGTAGACAAATGTGTATAATTAAGGAGTTTATGCGAATTAAAACCATTTAAAAAAAGTAAATGGAAGTCGCATAAATCAAATAACTTTACAGTTTTTTTGTGGTTCTTGCCAATGTACTCTCGCACATTTTTAAGGCTGTCTCAAAGCCGAGGCATGTTAAAAATTTTGAATTCATCAAAGAAAAATCGGTAAAAAGTATATTTCTAAGAAAATTTGTGGTAATAATGGGCCATATTCGACATTGCACCCTCTAATATTATACTTAGAGGTTTCAGTTTTGTTAGCAACTGAGTTGGAAATCCCCAAAGAACAAAGGCGGATCCTTAGTTACGTGAAATAATGAGCGTTTAGAAATCTAATCATCACTTAACTTAATAACGTATACTTACGTTAAAGTGTGTAGCGTTTTTAAAATAAATAAAATTCGTCCAAAATTTGAAGTGCAAGTCCCAAAGACATGTTTTGTACATAGGTACATACATACATAACTTCACGCCTGTATCCCTTATGGGGTAGGCAGAACACCAGAGGTTATAAGACCATCTGATGTCACGTTTGACACAGGAGGTATTTAATGATGGAGAGAGGCTATTGCAGGGACAGGAGGTCAGCCTATCGCCCAAAAAACGCCAATAAAACCTCTGTCCCTTAACTGACTTTTACAGTATGCCCGGGATGAGAAGCAGCTGGTACATTCTACGTTTTTCTTTCGCTCCCAGTCCAGCATGGAAGCTTGAACGTATAATATTCAAAATGCAATATCTTTTTGTGTAACGTTCGTCTACGAGTATTTTTTGTACTGAGTTACTAAGAAATGAATTCCGATCACTTAGTCTAATATGTTTTAGTTTGTTAAACGCCACAAAATAACATCAACTAAAACCATGTGTGGCCCGCTGCCACTGTTCTGTGACATGAGAGAGGCCTAAAATATAAAGGCCCATAATTTATAAAGATTGTGGGATGGATTGTTTTTCTGATTTATGCTTATATGTATTATTTATCCTATCGTCTAGTTTCGGCTTGATGTTGACTTGTGAGACACCATGTTTTCATAGAGTTTACGTAGTATGTTATTTTAATAAAAACATATTCGTTCTTAGTAATTTCGTTACATAAAATACTTGTCTTCAAAAACTAAATTTTAGAGCGTTTTATACACAGTTTCATTATTGTGTCAAAAAAGAAACCAACCCATAAATTAAAAGCTTTATTCGATTAAATTAGAAGTACCATGCCAATGACAAAGAAAGTAGACAACTTTATTGGACAAAATGAAAAGGTACCATGTAGTACCATCCTCGGGCATTCTGAAAGCATTTTTAATTATTGAAAATAAAATATGAGAACATCATCGTGTAGCCCGGTCAAAGTAGACGTAAAATAAGAGTTAAGTTACATAAATTCCCACCACGCTGAAAATCGGTAAGGTTGTTTAAAATATGATTAAAAATAAAATTTGAAAGTTAACCATATCTTCCCTGGGCGGATTTTTTTTCTTCAAGGTCAAACGTCAAAAAAATTACTTTTTAACGATTTTCAGCAAAACGGTAAGCTTTATCATATCCTAGGACAAATTTGTAGATCATAAAATTATCTACAAAAATTGTAACAATTCTTTTTTCCTCCGAGCCACCGTTTTTGAGATATAACGATTCTATAAGTTGTAATCGTCATAATATGCATGAGTACGTATGCCAGGTATTTACATATCTATAGTTGTGATAAATGTTCAAATATTAGGTCCTTACATATGAAATTGGTGTTTAGTCGTACTGGCCACTTTAATCTCAAATATCTCCTCTTTGGTTTAGAATTCCAAATTCAAATTTATGCAGCAATGTACTCATCAATTTGTGATTCGAAAACCGTATTTTTTTTCTTTTGGTTTTTTCTCTGCGTCATTGAGTTTACAAAATGGAAAATTCAAAATTTCAATGCGTTACATTACTGAACTGGCACAATAATGAAGGGATTTTAAATCGAATCATTACCTGTGATGAAAAGTGGATACTCTACGACAATAGGAAGCGCAAATTGCAATGGCTGAACCCCGGTGAACCATCCAAATTCTGCCCCAAGAGAAAATTAACTAGAAAAAAGTTATTGGTCAGCTTTTGGTGGACTAGTGCCGGTGTGGTGCACTACAGCTTCCTTAAATCTGGCCAGACGATTACTGCAGATATCTACTGTAGTCAGCTCCAAATAATGATGGATAAACTAGCCACTAAACAACCGAGACTGGTCAATCGCACAAGGCCACTGCTGCTTCAGGACTACGCAAGACCACACACTGCAGAACAGACAGCTACCAAATTAAAGGAGCTTCAATTGGAATGTTTAAGACATCCACCGTACTCCCCGGACCTTGCTCCAACAGACTACCATTTTTTTTAGAAATTTGGATAACTTTTTGCAGGAGAAAAAATTCAACTCCGATGAGGCAGTCACAACCGCCTTCAAAGATTTTATTGATTCCCGTCCTAATGTTTTTTTTTAGAAAAGGCATAAATGAACTACCTATGAGATGGCAGAAGTGCATCGATAGCAATGGATACTTTGATAAAATAAATATATTATATGAAAAAAAATAAACGACTTTTATTCCTCCCATACAAAACGCCAATTTCATATGTAAGGATCGGTCGGATGTTTCTATCGGTCCTTGTAAGTGCATATTACGACGATTACAACTTTTATAACTTTTTGAATCGTTATATCTCCAAAACGGTAGCTCATGGGAAAAAAGTATCGATAATTTTTTGTAGATAATTTTATGGTCTCCAATTTTGTCCGGGTATTTTTATGATAAAACTTACCGTTTTGCTGAAAATTGCCAAAATCTGATATTTTTGACGTTTGACCTTGAATAAAAAAAAAGGGAATTATGGGGAACTTTACAATTATATTATTAATCGTATTTTAAACAATCTTACCAATTTTCAGCTTGGAGGGATTTTTTGTAACCTCGAATGTCTAAATTGACCGGGCATGATAGGGGCCTGCAATTTTGTATTTTATGGATTGAACAAGACAAAGTCGTCACTTTGTTATATTGACTGCCATAAAGTAAAATACCTTAAATATAATGCTTTTCTGGTTTAATATGACTGGTTTATAGCACAAAACACAAAAAATTAGATACGTATATGTCATTTTATAGACCATTCTAAAAAATTATATACAGGGTTAATTTTAATTAGCGCATCACCTCGGCAATCAGTTTCTCCACATCAATCCCAACAACATTAGCTCTACGCCTTGTTAAAATTAATAATTTATAAAATTTAAGTTTTCCTATACAAAAATATTTATTATCTCTAAGCTAACTATCTATTTACACTGATGCCATGCAGGCGCGGAGTTGCGGGGTGACTTACAAAATACAGAGTAATAAATAACAGAAGGAGCAAAAATTTCTTTTTTTTTGCGTTATTTATCAAGATTTGTAAAAAGTCGTAGAACGAGTTTTATTGGGACTGATGTGGAGAGGCTGTCTGCAAGGGGTGACGCGTTAAATCAACCCTGTATGACGCTTAACTATATTAGAACTTTCCGACAACGACCGTCAGGCCGGTGGAGCCAGGGCGTTGTCATCGAATTTTTTGGGAACAGTTCCTGTGATACTGAGCTGAACAAATTCTGCAGCTATAGTCTATTATAGTCTCTTTGATGGAAACTCAATGAAAGTAACTAAATAGTGGGTCTAAGCAATTTACTTGGGAATTGGGGAACTAACACGTAGCGTCGTAGCAAGGGAGCTGCTACGTAGACCCGTAGCACTGATACAGAGACAGATGCTGCACTCACTCACGCGCGTCGCCACGCGCCACCCCGCGCGCGTTCCGTTCGACGCGAGTGCGCCCGCACCGCGCAGCACCGCGCCTTTTAAGTTACCGACTTCAATCGGATCGGAAGCGCTTAGTGATGGGTCGGGGGCATAAACAAATATGGGCACAATGGGCATAAACTAGGCATATTGGGCATAAATGAGTTTACGTCCAAATAAATGCCCGATCACTAGGCAGAAAAACAAACAACTTAATTTTGTAAAAAATTAAGCAGGAACTTGAATAAAAATGAAACTTTAAGTATTTTGTAAATCAAAACTTTTAATCAAATAATCAGTCATTAAATAATCACAGTGTTACTCCCCTCCCGCTTCAACAGTAAACTCCATAGTCCATTGAAATGTTACATTTTTTAGGCCTAACCTTGCGTTTTTCAGAGTACGCAATTTTTTGGATGTGTTGGGGGTGTCAGTGTAAAGCTAAAACCAAGTTTGTGGGGTCGCCACCCTTGTCCTACGGCCGCCATCTTGAAAATAGTTGTTGAAATGGTTTTTACGATATATCTCTTAAGCTACTTATCTGATAAAAAAAAAAATTATTAACATATTTTGTTGAAAATTTAATCCTCTACAACTTTGGTTAAGTAACTTTTTGTCGTAGAACTATAAATAAAAACTTAAAAGCGAAAATGTTAAGAAATTCGAGAAAATAAATAATTTATATTTTTTGATATTACTTTTTTTTATAATTTTACGAAAAAATTATATCAGACCATTTTTGTGGATCTTTTTTTGAGAAACAACTTTTATAAGCAAAATTTTTTCTTTAAGTCAATAGTTAAGGCTCTACAGCGCTCCGAAATGAGTACTATTTTTCAGTACTCTTAACTAGACTTATATTATACGTGTGTACTAATAACGTGTCATCTATATTGTTTTTATTTTGTTGTTATAATTTTTTTAATTATCAATAATTGATTATTGACCCTTTTCCACTCCATTACAGAATTTGACAATTATTGATTTTTAAAATAATTGTAATCTGATGGCCGTTACCGAGAATACTGTCTAGGTAGAAAATACTTTGATCCAACTTCCACTAAGCTGGGAATATTAGCTATGCATACATACATATACATAATACATAACTTCACACCTGTATCCCTAATGGGGTAGGCAGAACACCAGAGGCTATAAAACCATGTAATGTCACGTTTGACAAATTTGGAGGTACTATTATGATGGAGAGAGACTATTGCAGTGACAGGGGGTCAGCCTATCGCCCGCAAAAACGCCAATAAAACCTCCGTCTCTTAACTGACTCGTACAGTTTGCCCGGGAAGAGAAGCAGCTGGCACATTCTATGTTTTTCTTTCGCTCACAGTCCAGCATAGAAGAAAGTTAAAAAATTAGCTATGCGATTAGTAATATATATAAAGTTTCTTCGCAATTTTTAAGAAAATTCAAAACATTTTTTTAATATAGTTTATTGACATTTAATCATGTATGTTTGTACCATTTTTTTCGGTAACCTTTTGCCATCTTGTAGGTAGGGACATGATCCCATTGCTATAAAAATTTTGGGACCTCTCATCAAAATACCGCGACAAGTGGATTTGGCAGTCCTCTCGTGATGTTAACCTAACACTGCCTAAAGAATTCTGAAGAGACCAAAACAGGTGGAAACCCGAAGGTGCAAGGTCAGGACTATACGGCGGATGCATTAATAACTCCCAGCCAAACTCTCTTAATTTTTGCTGGGTGGCTATAGATGTGTGAGGTCTAGCGTTATCATGATGAAACACCACACCCCTTCTGTTGATCAATTCCGGCCGCTTTCTCTCAACTTCTTGTTTTAATCACATAAGTTGTTCGCAGTAGAGTTCAGAATCGATAGTCCTGCCTGGTGGTAACAGCTCATAATGAATAATGCCCTTCCAATCCCACCACACGCACAACATCACCTTATTGAGAGTTAACCCGGGTTTCGCCACAGTCTGTGAAGCCTGACCGACCTTTGACCACGACCTTTTTCGCACGTTCCTGTCGTACGTGATCCACTTTTCATCACCACTTATCAGCTTCTTCAAAAATGATTCGGTTTCGTTACGTCGTAATAAAGAATCACAAATGAGTACACGGTCCATTAGGTTTCTTTCAGTGAGCTTGTGAGGTACTCAAATATCGAGCTTTTTTGTGTACCCAGCTTTTTTCAAATGCGCCAAAACTGTTTTGTGGTCAATTCTCAGTTCTTTAGCTACGTAGTAACTACTGATATGTCGATCTTGCTCCACTTTTTCAAAAATGGCATCCATTTTATCCGTAATAGGGCGACCAGAGCTAGGTGCATCTTTGACATCAAAATTTCCGGATTGAAAACGCTTAAACCAAATTTGTGCTACTCTCACAGACACTGCACTAGGTCCATAAACATCGCAAATTTTTTTCGCGGCTTGCGTTGCATTTTTACCTTTTTTGTAGTAAAATTTTTAAATGTATCGAATTTCTTCATTAGAATCACTCATCTTGACAGTACGAAAAATAAATGAAAATCACACATTTTCCTAATTTGAATTTTGAATTATGTTCTTTAAAATTTTAACTTTCAATGATACCAAAACCAGCCAGATACAAATACTATAGCCAAAGAGATTTCATTACAAGTTCATACATACTATAATGCAAAAAGACTTTTTCCCCAACCTATTACTTGTTTTTGTACTCCCATTACGTACAACACAAACCCGCGCTTGTCGGCTTGTACGCGAATTACCTACTTGGATCCTGAACCGCTTTGGCACAGATGAAACAATTGTTCGCAAAATCGAAGTCTGGCTCTGGAGCTTCTGAAACTGACGATAAACTACTGGAGCTGCTGCTGCGACGACGAACAACATTATCGGTTCGATTGTCCACGTAATAACAATAACACGCAATATGTACAGTAACTTCCGAAACAGTTCGTAAAAATTGTAAAGCGCTGTAAAACCTTAACTATTGACTTAATGAAAAAATGTTTCTTATAAAAGTTGTTCCTCAAAAAACGATCTAAAACAATGGTCTGATATAATTTTTTCGTAAAATGATAAAAAAAAGTTATATCAAAAAATATAAATTATTTTCTCGAATTTCTAAACATTTTCGCTTATAACTTTTTTATTTATAGTTCTACGACAAAAAGTTACTCGACTAAAGTTGTAGAGGATTTAATTTGCAACAAAAAATTTTAATACATTTTTTTTATCAGATAAATAGTTTAAGAGATATATAGTTTAAACCATTTCAACCCCTATTTTCAAGATGGCGGCCGTAGGACAAGGGTAGCGACCCCACAAACTTGGTTTTAGCTTTACACTGACACTGTAGGGGACACATCAAAATAATAAAATTGCGTCCTCTGAAAAACCCCAAATGTAACTTTTCAATGGACTACCAGCTACCCCCGTTGTTCTTTCAAACCAAGTTATAATTTTAACCAATCGATTTTGGTAAAATGTTAAGGTTTATTGCAGTATATTAGTTAAAATAAAATATGTTTTTAATGAATTATTTTTTTTGTATACTTACATATAAGATACGATAATAAATAAATAAAAAATCTTTTTTAAGTTTATGCCCAGACAAAAGACATTTACTCGGCATTTACGGGCACTTATCAGGCATTTACTCAATGCGCCAAAAACGCCAGGGCATAAACCCATCTCTCCGCGTCGCGTCGAGCCACTACCTTCACACGGCGCGTAGGCTCGAGCTGGGGCGCGGCGTGACTTGTGATATAATGCGCCATGTGAAGCCAGCATTACAACCTCCAGCCGTCATTGATTTTTAACGTCCCTAATTAATATGGTGACGTTTTGCAACCGTTTTCCAAAAAGAGGAGGTTTTCCATTGTGTATTTTTTTTTTAAATTTTTGTATCTGTGTATTACGATTTTTTGGACAGTTATGAGTTGATTTTAGAGATTCTTGGTAATATTCTTGATTTCAGAGGTGGTCCCATATTAGTTTCATCAAAATCGTTTGAGTAGGTACTTTACGAAAAATTTAAATTTTCTAGAAAATATACATGTTTGAATAGAATATAGAATATTGCATTAATGACTTAATACTTCAGCAAAGTTTTGACTGACAAGAATTTAAAAATGTAAGTGGTGTCTGTTCTTTTTGTGCTCTGCGTTTGTTGATTATCATAAGCATTACTATTTCCATAGCTTTATAATCTGTCAGCTGGTATTGGAAAGAACTCTGAATGAATACTTTCACTAGAGGCCTTGGCTACAAAAATTCTAGTCATGATAAGGAAATTAATAACACGGCTCAAGTTCAGGTCGCGTCACATCGAAGGTTTCGCCGCTGCTCCATTATGGTTCTTTCTTATACTTAACCAGTACTTATAGAAAAACTCCAGTATTATATAGGGTCCTCCTATAATAATCAATTTAATTTTAATAGCAGATTAAGAATGATGAGTGGTTCTAAATTACGGAAGAAAAAAAATTTGTACAAATATTTTTCATTAATTAAAATTTTAAATTTTGTCGAAGTGATCAAATTTTAAGTTTAATCTTTTGTTTATGACTACACAGCAAGTAATAAGACGTATCCATCTAATTGTATGTAGTCATAAAATGTAGATTAAACTTAAATTTGACTCAATAAGAAGAATTTTGAAATATTAATTTATGAAAAATATTTTTTTTTAATTTTTTTGTTATTGAATTTCATACCAACTCATCATTCTAAATCTGCGATTAAAATATAAGTGACTATTATAAATGGACCCTGTATAAAGTTATTTCACGCGTTATAAACTTAGTTGTTAACTTTGTAAACGTTAAAAACTTTAATTGATGCTTCTCTCCAGCGTCAATTAAACTAAATGAGATACACAAAATCTTAATTCAAGTACACCTAAAACTTCTTTATCTAAAAGTTTTAAGATGAACACTATAAAAATCTGTTTACTAGGTACTTTTCAAATAAATCGTCATTCAGAAGACAGACCGACGTTGTGGGAGACTTTTTATATTTTGCGATGTCAGTGGACATTCAAAGACAAACTTCGCACACAAATCAACGAATGTAGAACATTAAAAAACCGACTTCGTGTCAAAGCTTTGGCCGAAGTATAAAGTCGTCAAGATAAACGATCTTCGAAGTCACACATATTGAAGTTTTCTTGAAGTACACTATCGATTTCGATGAAATTTATAAGGAACCAAATGGTATCCTCTATCTTATCATCAAAATCGGTTCACCCAGTCAAAAGTTATGAGGTAACAAACATAAAAAAAAAACATACAGACGAATTGAGAACCTCCTTCTTTTTTTTAAGTCGACTGAAAAATAACTGTTGGTAGTAATCGAAGCAAAGACAAGATTTCTTTGTTAAAATATAGACCAAAAGTGAGCTAAGTTTATTATAAGGGTGACTGCATTGCGGCAATGTTGCTTAAGAAACTCATGGCATGATTAAACTATTTTTGTAACTTTAAATTAGACGGAGCGAAAATGATTTAATATTGTTATCCTCAATTATGATGGTTTCTTTACGTTATCTTCTTTATTGTCATGTATTAGTCCGTTCACAGTTATTTTACCTCCAGCTCAGGGCCGTCTTTACCCGGGGGTGCAAGGGTGCTGTGCACCCGGGCGCGGACCTGCCGAGCGCTGAATACTTTCATTGAACTTTACTCCATTGCACAGTTTTTTAAACTTGTTACGACAAATACGTATGCGCAAAATTAAATATAAAAAAAAATAGTCATCAACAATAATCATTGTTTTACCACAGATTAAGTAATAGGTTTAACTTTTATTTTGCATCGGCGCTTGTCATACCGCTCATGATGTGCAAGCTCAAATGACTCTTATTACCAAACTTATTAGGCTACCAAATTAATAATCTGGTTAAAAAAGATTTGGAACAATACCGCACCGATTGTTTAAACAGTTGTTATCTGATGCAAAATTTATTGCTTTAGATTCAACAAACAAAAATAGTATGTGTTTTTTTTTTTTCTCCAGCACGGCTAGCATGCAACCATCGATAAATGGTCGAATCGACAGGATAAATATTATTTTGTTATTTTATCCTATTATGTAAGCTAACATGCGCACCATAAGAGATAGAATTACTCGATTTGATACCATGATTAAGACAACAGAACCAAATATGTCATAATCTTAATCATTTACATACACTAAATACCATTTTCTAAGAAAATATCGATTAAAGGCCCGATTTATCGTTGTCGACGGTAGCATGCTAGCCCCGCTGGACACTACTACCTCGAAATTAAATAAGAGATTCGATTTGCTGACGGAACACAATTCAGTTCTTTCACTCTCCCAAAACGAATGCTGGAGGAAATTATAGATGCATGACAAAAATCTCATTGTTCCCGGTTCCAAGAAAAACTAACATTTAAAAATAGATTTGATATTGACGGGAAGGATTTATATTATCAATAAGTACTCCCACTGATATTTTAAGCTATATACAATGTTATTTTTATTGGACCCGCATCTGTTGAGGGGTTATAGAGTACTTAGGTCAAAACAAACGATTTTCACTATTGAACCACCCCTCCTAAAATTTACTGTTTTTGAGTTATTTCACGTTTTAGGATTTTACCGTTAACACCTAGTTTTCACTAGTTTTTGTGAGAAATAAAAAAATATTCGGTCGGTACTTGGATGGGTGACCGCCGACCATTCGTTTCTCACGGCGACTTCCGTGCTTCGGAGGGCACGTTAAGCTGTCGGTCCCGGGTGCTGTATACTTGTATACAGTAGTCGTTAGGGTTTGTCAGAAGCCATATCGGCACCCTGAAAATTCTGACATCCACCACCCAGCACTGGGCCAGCTCGGTGGATTATGGCCTAAAACCTCCTCGTCACCCAGAGGAGAGACTCATGCCCTGCAGTGGGCCCATTACACGGAGTTGTGATGATGATGATGATGATGAAAAAAATATTCGCTATCAAACTATTTTTTGACGTTATCACGTAAAAAAATATTGAGTTTATGATATGAAGTAAAATAAAAGTAAAATAACGTAAAAGGAGCGTATGTTATGGTCTTTCAGGCACTATTCTCTTTTTAAGTTAAACCAAAACATCGCACTTAAATGCGTTTCCTGTAAAAAAGTCCTAGTAACTTACTGAGCAGATAACATAATAATAAACTACGCTATCTAACAAGGTATAATACTTAGATTGGAACTAACTATTGTGAGGGAAATGTTGGTTTAAAAATGATAGGGACTTTTTTTCAAAGACGCATGCCTGGTTATTTTTATTTTATTAAATTTATTTTCATGTACATCGAAAATAGCCAAAATCGTATGGTTGAAGGTGTTTACCATTTTATCAACGGTGTCAGTCGATGATAGCAAGTCAAGAATGATCTAATGTTGAATAATCAAAATCAGATAAACTGGACTCTCCAGAACTGTTGTCAGATTCTATGTCAGACTCATTAAAAGTTATAGTGTACTGGTAATAAGGCAGTTTCTGATTGATGAGACCGAATTTCAGAGCGAGCCCTTGACGGAGAATCTTGGCTGCTTGGTTACGTCTATGCAGATACTCAGTGTTAGAATTTACGAACAACCCGAAACTACATGTCAGGGACTCGCCAGGTTGGCGGCACGCCCGACGTACGTCCACTGTGCCGTCCTTGATAATGTTTTTCCGGTAGTTGTTCGTCTTGATATTATTTGGGCGTTTGGTATATTCCCATTTCACCACTAGCATTAATAAGTATCCATCATACACTAAATATGTTGTTTTGGAGACACCTTCATTTTCTCTTTGTCATCATTTATTGACTGCACATTACACACAACTGTAGATTTATTGATGCATGAAAGTTTCTTTTATATTGTTTTTTTATCTAATTTGTTAAAACTTATGTTAAAAACTGTACAACAAACTAGGGAATAAATTATTATTGATATGTATACACACGCCTATATTATTATTATTTTACCTTTTATTACTTTCTGATACTTCTGCTTAAACTTTAAATTTACAAGCCTAACATATGATTTCTTACAACTTTCCTACCTCTAAAAATTTCGGTCTAATTACCTATACTTAATTAATGTATTTAATTTCGAAATTCCCACTGGATTAAACGCAAAGCGGGTAAAACCACGCAAAGCAGCTGGTATATATACTTTCCAAATACGACTTATAGTTTCTTAACGACCTCAAATTTGGACGACCTTGTCCTTGTGTGATCTTTATCAAAAAATCTTTACGCTTACTAGTGGGTTACAGTTGGTTGGTAGTCCTTGTTTTTTATTTGTAGGTTTTTTTTGTATGTATTGGGTGTTTATCTTTATATGTATTTGTACTTTTATAATCTAGGTTTTTCTCTAGTTCACTACCTACATGATATTCCATATTACAAGCTTTGCTTAGTTTGGAGCCTTGTATTTGGTTTGATTTCTTTTTAACCGGGCAATTTCGAATCCTGCGGGAAAATCGTGATGAAAAGTACCTACCCTATTTGCTATTCCAGATTGTACACTACCACTATGCCAAATTTCATTCAAATTCATTTTTAGCCGTTTTGCCGTAATTGAGGAAAAAAAATCAATAGAACCATTCATCCAAATTTTCACATTTATAATATTAGTAAGAAGTAAGTTATGTGTTAATTTCGCGAAAGTTTAAAAACTGTAACTTTAGGCCTTCCGTAGCACTCTGTCTTAGTTATTCTTTACTTTTTTATTTTACTATGAATTGTCCTACTTATGCCACTCCCGCAGCAGTCAAATTTAACGACACAATACAAGTTATTACCAATAAAACAAAAATAGGTAACGAAATAAATAAGAGACACAACAGTAGCATAAAGAGCAAAATAAACTGGCGAACATGTCTTTAAATATTCGTATCTAAACCTGTGTATGTTACCAATATCACGTTTTAGACTAGCTCTACCCAAAAATGAATTGTTCCCACTACGGCGCTTCCCAGTACGGCGCTCCATCGGATAAACGTCAAAATCTTGGTAGTACACACGTAGACAAAATGAATTTGAATATAAAATCAAGCAAATAGAATTATTTTATAAACTTATCTAATAAAGTACGAAATGTGTGTGTGCATCGTTTTAAACCTTCCTCTTGGACCACGAAAGAGCATAGTCGTGTTTTAGCTTCGTTTTTTTAATTCATAAAAGTTTAAATAAATTTAGTGAAAATCACTGAACTACCAGGAGCGCAGCGCGGGCGAGGAGCTCTCTTTCTTTCTTCAAATAGAGCAAATAAAGCAAGAAAAATTTACATATTTTATTGAATAACATTTTGCCAAATGTGTTAAGCCCCTATATGACTATCCTTCACTAGATGTCCGTAATTGTGGGATTGTGTGATTTCTTATTTGGGAAATAAGGTTTATTTTGGAACCACAAGACCGGGCACTCGAAGTGACTATAAGACATTTACAGCAAAAGCTGTGTAACCGGCGCTTATTGTTGTAAATTGTCTGACACAAATAGTTTTCAACCGGCTTCCAAAAAGAGGAAGTTCACAATTCGTGTGTATGTTTTTTTTGTGTCTTCTTTACACGATATTTCGGACAATTATGAATCGATTTTGAAAATTAATGTTTGATATAGCTTCAGGATTGATATATCTTTTCGCGGATAAATTTCATCGAATCGTGATATAAATTTCACGATTTCGATGAAATTTATATGGAACTTCAGGATTGGTTCCATATAAATTTCATCGAAATCGATTGAGTACTTCATGAAAAATTTCAATTTTTTTTTGGATAGGTATGATTTCGGAGATCGTTTACCTTGACGACCTTATACTTCAGCCAAAGTTTTGACGTGAAGTCT
Source organism: Stenoptilia bipunctidactyla (assembly GCA_944452665.1). Taxonomy (NCBI): domain Eukaryota; kingdom Metazoa; phylum Arthropoda; class Insecta; order Lepidoptera; family Pterophoridae; genus Stenoptilia; species Stenoptilia bipunctidactyla. The sequence goes on from OX101739.1 coordinate 13,347,913, forward strand.
GTTTTTTAATGCTCTGCATTCGTTGATTATTTTACCTGCGTAGGGTTGTCTGAGAATAGCCTTACCGCCCCTAGATTAGTGTGTCATAAAAGCGACTAATCCGAGCGACCCCCGATTTATGAAAGGACTCCTTCAGGATCCACCATGCTAGCGAACACCCTTCATATGAAATCTGCTGCCAAATATGACCGCTTCGAGTGTTCCGGATATATTTTATGAAGAGCCTGATCCTTCCTAAGCTTTGTGAAGCCATCTTCGACCTCATCTTCACTTTATACCAGGTGAGATTGAGGCAGAAGATAGGTTAAAAAAATCTTATGGCGAGTGATGATGACGGGCAGCTGAGTTTTATAGTAAGATTTTTCTCTAGCCTCATGAAGATTTTCGCGTAATGGAATGAGTATACTTAAAAAAGTCGAATTGGTACATACATACATACATAACGTCACGCCTGTATCCCTTATGGGGCAGGCAGAACACCAGAGGTTACAAGACCATCTGATGTCACGTTCGACAAATTTGGAGGTATTATAAAGATGGAGAGAGACTATTGTAGTGACAGGGGGTCAGCCCTTCGCCCACAAAAATGCCTTTAAAACCTCTGTCCCTTAACTGACTTTTACTGTATGCCCGGGAAGAGAAGCAGCTGGCACATTCTACGTTTTTATTTCGCTCCCAGTTAGTTACTTGATGTCATTTTAATGTTCATGGTCATATGTAAAGTGTTGTTATTTGAACTTAACTGTAGGTAGTAGGTATTTTCCTTAATTTTTACTAGGTATACATTACACAAAATAAAATATATATAATAAAAAAGCCATCACGGCTTGAACTGCGCTTGACAACATCTTAAACATATATATTTCTTAAACGCAGTTGACAGAAACAGTATGTACATTAAAATATAGATTGGGTTAAATTTGGTAGCTCTTTGTCGTTCCCTCTTTCACTAATTCGTTTGAATTTAAGTACAGAAGGCAGCATCTGAATCTGAACTCTATACCCGCGACATTAAGTTGAAGTTAGGTTGGGGAAATTTGACAGGTTTGTAACGCTAGATCTGCTGCCTTCTTTACAGTTGTCGTTATTTGAATTTTAATTTGTTATCTTATTTACTAATTTTATCGTGATTGTGTTTGTGACATGTAAGAGGAAAAATTTGTGTATGGACTTCATCGCGTCATCATCACCGCTCATATTCCAATATCAGGTATTCGCGGAGCAACTGAGGTATGTCTAGATAACTGATTTCAATCCAAGTATATCGTGGTTCCTGGACTTGTGAGGTTTCAACTGTATTTATTTGCACCATCATTCACATCCATTTCATTATCATCTCCATTAATTTCATCGTCATACCGTCCATTAAAACCACTACAAATATAACTAACCTATTCTAGAAAGCTCATTTATGTTAGTAATTAATTTCATCAGGTAGAAACTCAACAATCTTATTGCGGACTGGAGCCAATTGTAAAACAACATTCTTTGATGCCGATCTGGACCAAACCCAAATAAATTGCAATCAGCCAAACTGTAACACAAATTACAAACTTTTGACAATGTTGTTATTAATGCATACATTTGGTGGACAAGGATCATAACTCGCTTTCAATATTCCTTTGACAACTGTTCAAAATTTATACATATGTGTTATACTCAAATTTGGGTAAGCGTTCAGAATAGTTTGTTATAGATTTTAGTGTAAGAGAGACCTATTAATACAGGAAAAAATCGTAGGCCCAACATTGGAATGCAATGTGGATTTGGTCCCCAGATGTTGGCTGTTTTCATGAAATCTTATTATAAACAGTTACAAGGAAGGATAAATCTTTAATCCATGACATATATGTACGTACCTAATTTATTTTACAATCAAAATTTCCACGTATTAAAAACTTATCAAGTCTATTGTTATCTATTATTTATTAATACTCCTCAGGATAGTTAAGTAAATATTATTATTTGCTTTAAGCGTTCATCGATCTTTAGTTCAAGATTATAGACAGAATGAATCTTGTAATTCTTTATCAGTTATCTGTATGATAACAAAAAAGGTCCCTTTTCCATTTTTGACTAAAATCAAAACTAACTTATTGATTTTTCACGGTAAACGTCCAGTTAAAATGTAAAACAAAATTATAGTCAATTATTACGAATTCATCATTGCGCAGTGGTTCCTGCGTACGAATAAAATTCGACACAGCTTAAAAATCTTTCGGTACGGTCAAAGTGGTAGTGGCGCCGTGGTGACTGTGTACCATACTATATCCGGTGACCGCTGACCATTCATTTCTCACGACGACTTCCGTGCTTAGGAGGGCACGTTAAGCAGTCGGTCCGGGTGCTGTATACTTGTATACAGTAGTCGTTAGGGTTTGTCGGAAGCCATTTCGGCGCCCTGAAAATTCTGACATTCACCACCCAGCACTGGGACAACTTGGTGGATTATGGTTTATACCTCCTCGTCACCCAGGGGAGAGACTCATGCCCTGCAGTGGGTCTATTACAAAGAGCTGTGATGATGATGATGACGGTCGGTACAAGGATGAGAGACCGCCGATTATTCAACTTCAAGGCGATTTCTGTGCTTCGGAGAACAGAATCGGTTCCTAGCTCTGTATACGTAAGCGACAGGGTTAGCCGTGAGCTATTTGCGGCGACCTTGAAAATTCTGCAAGAACTATAAAAAACACTCGAACTGCCTTCTGGTTTATGGCCTAAAACCTTTTCGCCTCCCGAGAGACTCTTCGTCCTGTAGTGGGCTCATAACAGAGTTGCGATGATGATGGATCTGATGAAATACTACTACTATTCGAGTGAAGATCGAATATAAAGCTATCGAGTTTTTGTAGGGAAGTATTGAAATTTGATAGCATATTGTCGACCGATATGGAGACAAATTGATAAAACCGCACGGCTTTTATCAATTTGGTCGCCAGCCAAACGAACTCTGATAGGATAAAGACATGTTTTAAGGATTTCGAATTAGGTGTTTGGGTTGTTTGACATCATCATTCATTTCTACAAGATGCGGTTGTCACTTTTTCTATCCTCATATGGTAGGTTTTTAAAGTTGAACTTACCTAGACATTCTTTTGCACTAACACTATTGTTACGTGTAAATCAGGTCATAGTTTTTAGGTTAAGGTTTTCAGAATGAACTGGTCTTTCATAAAACTTGTCTGAAAACATAGAGTAGGTAGAGTTTTTATAAAGGGAAGTGAACATTTTTCTCATGCCATTTAAAATCACAATCATCATCCTTCATAAAAAATTAAACACTAAATATCAATAATCAACGGATGCAGAGCATTAAAAAAACCGACTTCACGTCAACACTTTGGCTGAGTTGAATGTCTTCAACATAAACATTCTCCGAAATCATACATATTTTATCAAAAGTTTAAAATTTTCAATGAAGTACCTAACCGATTTCGATGAAATTTAAATGGGACCAACTATGAAGTAACCTCTATCATATGAAATGTCAATTTTTAAAATCAATTCATAATTGTCTGAAATATCGTGTAACAAAGACACCAAAAAAAAACCCACAGACGAATTGAGAACCTCCTCCTTTTTTGGAAGTCGGTTGAAAATATAGTCATTAAAATTCATAACATCACTTTTCATACACTTTGATTTTACAAATATTTGTATTAATATGTTTGTTAATACATACTAATGATCGTAACTCATAATCATTCGAATAAATAACTATAATATTCATAAATATTTTTTATCCATATTATTGAAAATCGTAATATATTCATTAACATTGTGATGAAAAAGATTATGCGACAAGAAGGGCTCCTGCGACAGACGACGAGCGTAGCGACGGGGAGCAGTTCCGTTGTATAGTACAGGCCACGAGCCGAGCGAGCGAAGCGAGCGGGGCCGGGCCAGCGACCGGCGAAGCGCCATAATCCATAAAGTGTGAGGTCGGTCACCACAGCCCCGACTTGGTCAATAGTCAAGCGATAGTGATAGCACAATCGGGGAATTTAATAAAAAATTCTCTGCGGGAATGAAAGTTACCTGGGTAAATCGCATCATTAAGTAATCAGCAAATTCTTGGTAATAGACTGCGTACATACTTAACATTATTAATAATATCTTCGTGACGCAGTGGATGAATGAAGGTTTTTAAACGGTTGTTAGCTCGGTATTTGTGTTGTAACTACCTACTCAAATTTTGCTCAAATTTTTCAGGAATGTTGTTGTATTGATCCGTCATTGAAGACCGATAGATGATCTAAAATTCCTGACTGAAAACATCTGATCAATTTTGTACTAATCTTACTTGCATGAGGTCTGCATAAAGACCTTATTTTCTTCGATTTCTTACGAACAAAGCTTCCCATATGGGAACTAGATAATTATAATAATTTTAATTATAAGAAAGCTTGTATTTTATCAGTTAATAACGGATCAATATAACGACATTTCAGAAAAATAGAGCAAGATGTTAGTAGTCACGACCTGATAATTGGTCACAAAACAGTTTTGAGCCTTTTGTAAAAGGCTGAGTATAAGTATTTCAAAAAAAGCTTATGTATGGGTGCCACAATAATTCACTGAAAGAATCCTAATTGACCCTGTACACATTTCCGATTATCCCTCAGAAGAAATCTTGCTGTATCTTGGGGGAGACCTATATCTATCTAGCTACCACTGCAGATGTCGATGATGATGAACCAAATAGCCGTGACGTTGCCCCCTCAGATTTCTATCTGTTTCAGTCTCTTCAAAACTCTTTAGATAGGTAGTGTAAGATTAAGAGAAGACTGTAAAAACTACTTGTCCTGATTTTTTTAAATAAAATATCCTAAAATTACACCAACGAAATCACTTACGAGGTTGCAACAAGTTATTGAACAAGTTATTACAGGTAAGTATTGTAAAGAAATGTTATGTAACTTTGTACAATAATACCCTGAATTTCTAATTAAAATACGAAATATCTTTTCCTCGACTTATCTAGTACTTATGTATGTACGTACGGGTGCATCTCTAAGTATGATAAGTGCACAAAAGAAATGTTATGACATAATTAGTAAGTATCATAGTTAAATATGAAAAAAATGCATTTTGACTGCAGACGCAACTGTTCTGATTAGATTTAGATCAAGGGCTAGCCAACCGAATTTTATAAGACCGATCATAATAGAACTTACTTCGTAGCCAAGTACCATTGCCAGACTATTCTATTATTGTAATTATTGTCACGGGACTGTATGTTTTAATACCCCGTGATAAGGTAGTGGGCAGGGGAAGTCACATTTCATTCAGACTCTGATATGAAAGTCAGGTGTACTCTTTCGGCGCTTATGTAACAAATGACGTACGACTTTTTTTTCGTGTTTTGGTAGTGACGTTGGGAATGCTGTTGTGTCATTGTAATTTATGAATGCAAGAGAGGATTGAAATGAACATTTATTACACCTGATAATTGAATTCCGAGTATAAATAAACTAACAAGATTATCTATCGATTTATATTGTTTGTAGTTTGCAAGATTAGTTGTGTTGAAGAAAATAAGTTTTAACCGGATTCTGTTGATTTTAACGTTTTGCATATCAAGCATGTTCACTGACGTTTTCGTTGCCGGTTAAAAACGTATTTTGGAGATCGTTTCTTATTGACTTTATATGAAGGATGGTCGCTAAATGGTCGTTCCTACCACCAAGCGGGAGTCTCGCTAGTCGCCTTTAACAAAACGCTTATTCAAGGGCTAATTTAAGCCAACTTTACGTGGCTAGAGCAGGGACTGCATATCGGTATAAAAAAATTTATTTAGTGCCATTAAAATTTCAGTACCTTTATTAGTGTACTGCTCTAGTGTACTCATCAAACGCAATGCCTGTACAAGTTATTAAAATCTAACTTAATTATATCAGTACCCAAATAATATATAGGGTCGCCATATAATAGTCAATTTTATTTTAATAGCAGATTAAGACTCATGAGTGGGTCATAATTATGAAAAATAAAATATTTTTTATAAATTAAAGTTTCAAAATTTTTCTAAGTGATAAAAATTTAAGTTTGATCTGTAGTTTATGACTACACAAGTAATAAAAACGTGTCCATCTAATTGTGTATAGTCATAAATTTCTAGATTATTCTTAAATTTTACTCACAGAGAACAACTCTGATATTTTAATTTATGAAAAATATTGAAAAAAAAATTTTTTTTTTCGAAAGTCTGTCTCACTTATCGTACCTAATCTGCTAATAAAATATAATTGACTATTATATACGGACCCTGTATACTTACCGGATTAATCGATCGAAACGATCAGTTTGGTCTGAACTAGTCAAAACTGTTTTTTAATAAATACCTGAATAATTGACATAGATATAGGTAGAAAGCACTGACTACTGAGCGGTAGGTACAGGCCGACACAACTGTATATAGGTGAACTAAACTATAGAACATTCTAAAGTATCCGCTTCATTGTTTAAAAATAAATACTTAATATTAATGTCAGTAATATTTATACCGTAAATTTCAGTTAACTGAGAAAAAACAGTTATGCTACAAAAATAAAAAAGGTACACGCATTATCTCAGTATGAATTCCTGTACTGTTATTCTTAAATACACCCAATTTAACGGTATGACGTCATATAGAAATAAAATGTAGGTACAGAAATTCATACCGGTATGCAGTCCCTGAGCTAAAGTACGTTAAATTATAAACTAATGGGTTTAAATATAAAAGAGCGTAGTTACGGTACATATTGTTCTAGTACTATAACTAAGTTGCCTTGCTAATTCCGCGACTCGCACTGGCACCGACCACGACCCAACCCTGAGGATGCTTCTGGTTGAAGCGAAACATGTGTCGATGGTAGCTCGTGATGCGGGTCATAGTGCAAGGAGTGTGTGTTCGTTGCATTCCTTGTTTCTTGACGGAGGGAGCGCGGTGCACCAACGCACGAAAATTCTGCAAGGTAACTTAGTTATAGTAGGTAGATGTCATGAATTTCCACAAAGCAACGCCTGATTCAATCTTGCTCATACAATTATCATGAATAATTAAACCTTTCATTGAATAACGAAACCTTATATTTTGAAGCACAGTTTGCGTATGGGCCTTTTTACCTTATTGCGTAAATGTAATTTTATAACTTTTAAGGAAATAACAAAACCAAAATACAACGTGAGCAACCACGTGACTATTTAAGTACATACTGTGGTATTAATATTACATAGAGAAAAGGTACGATATTTTATTTGTTTGTATTAAATAATCTCGAAAACTACCGACTACCAAAATCCAGAATTTTATTTTATTTTTATTTATTTCTTTTACAGTATTCGGAAAACTTACTGCTGTATTATAAAAATAGACAATGTTAAAATGAGTTGCAGGAGGCCTTTTAAAAGTTTCCACAGAAAAAAAATATTACTTATTACGTTAGTTATACACACATAATGTAATAATATGAATACGTCGTAGCACAGTGGTTTCTGTGTAGGTATATCATACGATATAGCAGGTTAAGTGTGTTACGTTACCACACGAATCGATTGACAATCGAGTGACGTCGTCGATCTACGGATGAACCGAACAGTCGACGATTGAAATAACAACCTAAGCAACGTTCGGCCGGTCGGTATAAAGAGTCACCCAGACCGTCAACCATTCTTTTCTCGCAACGACTTTCGCGCTTATATTAAGCAGTCGGTCCCGGGCCCAGGTTTTGTATACATCTACACAGTTGTTTGGGTTTGTCAGAAGACATTTCGACGCCTTGAAATTCTGACCTTCACCAACCCGCACAAGGCCAACTTGATAGCTATGGCCTAAAGTTCCTCGTCACCCAGAGGAGAGACTCAGCCCTGTAGTCTGCTCATTGCAAAAGGGTTCCGATGATGATGATGAAATATTATTCAATGAAAAATTATATTCGAAATAGAGATCCAGTAATAATCGATGCAATATAAAATTCTAGCTGCTACCTGCGCTTACGCCTCCTTCATGAAAACATTGTACCACGAGATCATCATGTATTATGGTTTGAATAAAAATGTTTGTTTGCATGGAACTGGGTGTATTAAAGTTGACTACCAATAAACTTTTCTTTAATTATGAAACTTGTTCTTCTGGTTATGAAATTTGTACTTGCAAAATTATGAGTATTGAATTTGTGATAAACGAATGTCTGACTCAGAATTTTCTACTAAAAGAATTTATGTTATTACTTGGTGTTAAGAATTCAGATAGGGCTGGTAAATATAAAGAAGGTCCGTGAGGCTAAAAGGCGTTTATTCATTCAGCTCGAGCGAGATACAGTACACAAGTGACGGACGGAAACCGCCAGACGGTGATACCAACACAAAAAATAATAATTTATTATACCAAAGTTTACAAACATGTTGGGGTTGCCAACATTTGGGATGCAAAATAATAATATGGCGTATAATTTTTTTTTAATACACGATATAACCTACGAGCTTTTTAACCTTTTCCCTAAGTTTCACTTCGGTGCACTAAAGGAATAAGATTTTTCATACAAACTAAAAAATCCTATATTTCCGGTTCCCGTAGAAAATTCAGGAATTCTATCCTTAAGGCGTGGACACATGTCGCCGTGCGGCGCCTTTTGCCGTGCAACGGTACGGCATCGCCACCGTCGGAATTCCCGTACCGTGCCGCGTATTCAACCGGTGAAAATCGAAATCAAAGTTATTTGCTGACATTACAACACAATGAGCGGTGTGACCTGCGCAGCATGCCGTGGACGTCGCTGTGGCTCGGCATGATGCAGTGCCGCGCATTCTGCCGGCGCCGGCGGTGACGTACCGTTACATGGCAAACGGTGCCGCACCGAAGACAGGGGTCAACGATGCCCTTAGTGCACCCCTACACCATCTAAAGAATGTAAGTAGGTTCCAAATTTCTGCTCTCTATAGGCCAAAAAATCCGATCGACGTTGACCGATTAGTAAATATAACACAACACCCTAAGACCAGTTACTATGGTTATACTTTGTCTGTCAGTCACTCAATCAGTAATGGAACAGTTTTTTATGTATTGATTGATTGGTAAATGTATTGTAGTGTATAGCCAGATTATGTTTCCGTATGTTCCTTAAATTTTATAAAAGTGTGCTCATCGAAATAAAGTAAGTTACTATCCTTCAGTCAGATCGTTTCATTAATTCCTCATATAACAACCTTTACGTGACGACCCTGTTTTGAGAAAAATTAAAATGTGCAATTCTTGCACGCCACGTAGAGAAGAGGTTATTACCAACCAAAACGGTTTTGAATTAGTTCGACAAATTCGGCAAGTACTGAACAAATGCAATTTTATCTATCAGCCATCGGTATAGTGACGATGGTCATGCTTGGTTTGCTTTTGATTTTGGCAGCTTATTTTCCGTTCAAAAGTTACAAGAACTGCCATCATACCTAGATAATTGATCAGATTATTCAGGAGACGACGTAAACCACTTCATTTTTTAACCGACTTCAAATAAGGAGGTTATCAATTCGACCCGTATGTATGTAATATTTCCAGAACTGACCAGTTTTTGAATATGTTAGTCTATATCAGCGTCTAAACAATTAATGTGCCAAAGGCATAATTTTAGTCCCAAACTATAAAAATAATCAAAAGATTAAATACATAAATGTTAATTAATTTAATGAACATTTCCTTAGTTTTTTTGTGTAATCGGTGAATCCAAATAAATCAAATACGGTATTGATTATGTAGTTATCTACTGCGATCAAAAAAGGGCAAAATAAATTGATATGAAATTAAAAATAAACAAAAACGTTGTAAAAAAGTAAAAATAATGCAAATATTAAACCATAAGTATAAAAAAGTAGTAAATCCAAATATTTTTAAATGGATATATATTTTTCTATCATTTTCTAACATAACAGACTGCGTTCTTCCCATAATCAACGAAACAACTGATTAATAGCAGCGGCCGGCTGAAAGATTTTCATTCCTTTGTTACTGCTTTGTGATTACATGGTATTCTGTTGTTACATGGTCGATAATTCCAAGTTGTGTTTCTTAACACGAAATCAATAGTGTTGTTACTTTTTCAGCTTATTATACTATTCAAAAATAATAAAAGAATCAACTTGGTGGGCATGAAAGGCATAAAAGCCAGGCCATGTATGGACACTGGGATGTACCCTTTCAAAAGTGTATGTATGTTTTTATGTTTGTGTTTGTATATCTCTGAATCCGTCTGATTTCAGAAATTCTTTTATTGTTGTACTAGTTATTGTTCAACTTAGGTAATACTGCAAGTTTTATCAAAATCGGTTGAGTAGTTTTTAAGATAGGGCATTTCAACCGACATCTTTTATGTTATTGTTCGCATATCCTTGGAACTACAAGAACAATTTAAGTATTTATTTTTTTGTGTTACAAGGTATTATCTAACTTAAGGAAAACTGCAAGTTTCATCAAATTTGGTTGAGTACTTTTTGAGATATGGAATTTCAACCTACCAAAGACAAATATATATCTGGGTACCTACAATACCAATATCAGGTACCTTCATGGGCTTACCTAGTTTACCCTACAACTTAAGTTAAAAAAAAAAAAGGATTAAAAATATTAAAAAATTATTAAAACCGACTTCAAAATTAAACTATAAAGTAAAAAATAAACGATAACTTCTGGATTAAATAAACTCACTTTAATATTAAGTCGGTTTTATGTATTTAGAATATTTTTTTGAGTATTTCGTAACGAATACCTAAATGCTAGTAATTAAATGCATGAAATACTTTTTATCTACTTGCAAGAACTCAGTCCATATTAAACATTAATTAGGGTGAACGACACTTTAAATGTAACGACACAATAATTAATTTTCCATTATTAATTATATTTAAGCTAGAGCTGCAAATTCTACAAAATTTTAGTTAAAGTTTTCATAATTAAAGGTAATCATAAAATTCATAAGAAATAACGTATAAAGACAGTAATCCCACTGTATTTTTGTTTTCATTATAAAGTTTTATTTTGTAAAAAGCTCTTTTTATACATATAGGATTTACTTTTTCATCATCATCAGTAATGGAAAAATAAATGATATAAAAAGTAACTCGTAGAGACTCCCACTTTTTCATCATCCAAATAATCTTTAATTTGTATAGTAGGTAACATTTTGTCGCTATTGTTTCCTTAGTATTTCTAAACAAATGGCTAGAATTGTCAACATACAGAGAGCCTGAGGGCATACAGACTACAGGCTTTTTTTTAAAGGTATCCTATTATGAATTAGATAGAATAAGGCATAGGTATCGTGACCAGATGTCCCTGTAGCGACATCTAGCGACGCTCCATAGAACGATGCGACACGACGTAATTTCTACATCGCGCTATCACAGTTTCTATAGCGATCTGTACATATACAACTTCCCGAGAACAACCGTCGGCCTGCCATCCCTTTTCTTGGGAGTAGGAACAAACATCCTACCTACAGTGGTGACCCCGACGTGATCTGAACACGCAACCTATATATTGCTAGTCGCTATATAAATTTTAATAGCGCGATGTAGGAATTTCGTCGTTTCATCGTCGTTCTATGGCGGGTCGCTAGATATCGCTAACGAAATCGTCTATTTTGTAATTACGAGTCCCGGACGCGAAATTCGTGAACTCTTTCCGGAGACGGAAGCTTTCATGATTGCGGTCCGGGACCAGGTCATCAGGTAGCCACAATTATCAAAAATATATACTTCGAACACCAAATCTCGTAACAGATAGTTGCAGACACTGTCATAGTGCGCCAGAAACAATACAACACATCACTGGCGCCTGCCGAGCCATAGCGCAAACGGACTACAATTGTTCATCAACATCTAGCACACCAGTTTAAGTTTCTAACAGAGAAAATTCCCTATTAAATATATAAACCACAAATAATATTAGAAAATAATCCATACAGGATTTACTGGGATAGAACAATCATCACTGATCGAACTATTATTCACTTCAATAGACCTGATATCACCGTTTTAGATAAATGCAATAAAACCGTAGGTACCTATTTCTTTTTGACATATCCATTTGCAACACTCTAAACTTCTCGCCACACATTTGAAAAGATATCAGTCAGAACAATCCCGATTATCATTTCTTCTACAGGCGTCATACCAAACAGCACACCAATGCATCCTTAATATTCACACATCCAAAGTCCACCTGTTACAAAAAGCCGTTATTTTTAATACATGTAGGATAGTCCGAAAATTTATATTTAATTAATTTTTAGTACTTGGCTTCGGCTCCTCGGAGAAAATATGTTTGAAAAAAAAAGATAACAATAATTCTTTATTGTACACCGAAAGTATAAGTAACTTCAATATTTTACATCATTTTAGATCGTTTGTACACAGGCGGCCTTATCGCTATAAAGCGCGCACTTCTGATAAATATGAATATTAATTTGGCAATATTTTTGAGTTCGTACTTTTAAGCTAATTAACTTTTTTAAATATTTATTTAAACAATAAACTAAAAAAAATACCTATAAATTGGCCTTAATAAAGAAATGTCCCGTTTTAAGTCAACAAATAATGATCACGTCGTTCATGGAGTGCCTTTACTAAGAACAGCGAACAGCGCAGCGGGTGACTCTGTATTAAAGAAAAAACGCCTTAAGTTGTGTTGACTATGTGTATATTATAAAGTGGTTGATTTAATGTGTGTAAGGTCAGCCTAAAAACAACAAAATTGTATGAAAAAAATGTAAAGATAATAAATTATCATAATTTATTATTGTCTTAATTTTTCGGCGATTTATCATATTTAATAAACGCGAGCTTATTTATTTATTTATTTACTCTTTAGTGTACAAACACAAAATAAAAAAATAAAGGAAAATAAAAAAGAAAACACAATCGGCGGCCTTATCGCTAGAAAGCGATCTCTGCCAGGCAACCAAAAGTCTTAGTCTATTATAAAAAAAAAAAACTTTTACACGTGACACGGTGTCAGTAAAGCAATCGAAAACTTGAGAATAGTCTTGTTTTAATGTATCAAAAATAAATAATTAACATCATTAACATAATTAAATAAAGAGAACTTTGGGGGAGACTTTTGTCCAGCAGTGGACGTCTCCTGCCTGATTGATGATGATGAATAAAGCTTAAATGTGTTAAGTTGAAATGTATCCTGAACGTTTTGAAAATATGTTCCAGGCAATTACAATCCCTGGTTTTATATTTTCCAACGTATAAGATGCGAATTGTGCATTCATTTAAACATGATTGTGTGCCAGACTTCTTAAAAAGATTTAGTTCTTTTTGATTTACTTGAAAGGTTTTATATATCAGTTGTCGCACAACTTAACAACAGCCGTTTCGCACTACTTCCGAATCGAATCCGATCCGAATCTATAAGAAAATACTGCCCGAGCGACGACGCACACTGCTTACCATTGCATTTCATACAAGATTTAGAATCTAGATCCGTATTTTCTTGATACGGATCGGGTATTGTGCGTAACCGCTCTAAGTGTATTAAAGAAATGGAAAAAAGTGCACCATGCTCTAACTTATACCCAAGTATAAAGTATTACATAGTCTGTACATTTTTTTAAAGAGTTATTTTTTATGCATAACTGGATTCCATTCTTATAATATAATTTAACCCTACGTACTTGATAGCCGTTTTAGTATTATAAAAGGAAAATTTTGCATTCTGAATTTTTTGTCGGTTATTAAGGCGCGTTTGAGCCCAATCTCACCAAATGGGTAAGGATAAGATGAGGTCCGAGATTACAGTTACCTACTGTCAACCCGCATACAGGGTCCGCATATAAAAGTCAATTATATTTTAAAAGCAGATTAGGAACGACGAGTAGGCCGGATTTTCGAAAAAAAAAAATTTTTTTTGAAAAATATGTTTCATAAGTTAAAGTTTCAAAATTCTTCTCTGTGAGTAAAATTGAAGATTAATCTACATTTTATGACTACATTCAGTTAGATGAAAATATTTTCATTACTTCCCATGTAGTCATAAACTATAGATCAAACTTAAATTTTGATCACTTACGAGAATTTTGAAATTTTAATTTACTGAATCCACCACCCAGCACTGGGCCAGCTTGGTGGATTATGGCCTATACCTCCTCGTCACCCAGGGGAGAGACTCATGCCCTGCAGTGGGCTCATTACACAGAGTTGTAATAATGATGATGATGATGAATTTACTGAAAATTATTGCAATTTTTTTTTTTCGTAATTGTGACCAACTCATCATCTACGTCTTAATCTGCTATTAAAATATTATTGACTATTATAAGGCGACCCTGTATTGTATACAGGTAGAGGAAGTATCTGGCACATTTTATATTAAAGGTGGTTACTGAAGGTGGTTCGTAAAGGTGTCCTACCACCATGCTGATTAGTCTCCTTTTACGACATGCTTATCCAAGGACGGTAGAGCATTATGAAGCTATCGCGGTCAAATATTACTCGGCTACGGCGTAGCAAAAAGGACAGTTAAAATTTTGACCAGTTCATATGTTTCTTCCATGCTGGACTGGGAGCAAAAGAAAAACAGAATGTACCAGCTGCTTCTTACCCGGGCATTCTGTATAAGTCAGTTAAGGGACAGAGGTTTTATTGGCTTGTTTTGTGGGCGATAGGCTGACCCCCTGTCACTGCAATAGTCTCTATCCATCATTATAATACCTCCAAAGTCAAACGCGACATCAGATGGTCTTATAACCTCTGGTGCTCCGCCTACCCCATAAGGGATACATGTCATGTGTTTCATCTATCCCTCGTAACTTTGAAACTACTTACTCATATTATTTTGGCATATGAGATTTTGTTGGACGCATCTTTATCGTATTTTGGTTATGCTACATGACGTCATATTCAATTAAAGGCGCTTCGTAGATAACATAAATTAATTAATAAAAAATATGTATGATGTCAACATTATAATACCTCAAATTTTTTTCAAACGTGACATCAGATTGTTTTATAGCCTCTGGTTTTCTACCTACCCCATAAGGGATACAGGCGTGAAGATACGTATGTATGTAATGTTACAAAACTTATTTTATAAGTGTTCGATGTACCATATACTGTTTATGCTTCTGGTTGATGCGAAACACGAGACTGGTGGTGTGGGATATGTTGTTCCGAGTGTGCGTTTGTTGTTTTTGTTGGCTTAAATGGCACCAAAGCACGACAACTTGTCAAGGCCAAGGCCAACTCTTGAGAATGGTAAAATATCAAGAATTTTTGATTGCATCAAAAGCCTGTAATAAATCAAAAGCTTTAAAAAAAGAAACGATGTAGGTATAAATTATAGGTGCATAGCTAAACTACTCCATATCTATACAGGGTTTTTAAAAAAGTGCTTTGGAGAAAAATATCCCAGATAGTCTTCTAGGTCTAGGTCTAGTCTTTCAGGCTAGTCTTCCCCATTCAACTACAAAGACCCGTTTTTTATTTGAACATATAGTTTTTAGACCACATTTTAGCGCCTATTATACGCGTAGATTTTTCCTAAAGTCTAAATAAAAAAAAATAAGTCAAATGGGGACTAGGATATTTTTCTCCAAAGTACTTTTTTAACACCCTGTATAGATGTATAAGCAGGGTGAAAAATAAGTCGTGAACAAAAATAGGTTAAGTGTTTCAGACTATTTAAATTTATTTTAAACACTTTATTTTAACTGCGTCACAAAGGGCAAGGACACCCAGCTCGGGGAACTCGCTCGCTACCGCTTCAAGCAACGTAGCTCTCTACTTGGATCCTGGGATCGTATACGATACGCGCTCGAGTGTGTGTACATTATTTAAGGATCTGTGGAGATTATTGAATTTAAATATAACATGGTATAAAAACAATTGCAATCGAGACTGTTACCGATTCTGAACAAACTGACATCAGATTTCGTATAAACAAAAAATTACGTTGGATATCAACATCAACCTGGGAATTCAATTTTTCTCACAGGTAAATATAAGAAATACTTACAACGAAAGAAGAATACCTCTATTTTTACGGTTCTAAATTCTTAGTTTAGAACACTACCATTCTTTGAATAACATGAATTGCAAGGGTTTTTCAGGTACAAAAAAAAATATTACAAAAAAAATATCTATAGTAAACAATATACTCGTAATAAAGCTGAAAGTTTGCTTGTTTGTGTTCGCAAAGGAATCAACAGTCGGATTAAAAAATAACTAATAATTTGATTTTAAAATACCCAATAATAATAATATATCTCTTTATTGTCATTATAAAAGAGTTGCTTGTACAATAGTACAGAAATCGACAACTAGGCGGCCTTATCGCTACAAGCGATTTCTTCCAGGCAACCTAAAAAAAAAACAGTTACTTACACATATAATCCATTTAAACAGAAAAACATTTAAGAAAAAGAAAACAGATATTAAGAGACAAGGGAATACAAAATAAGTACATTCGAAAATGATTCCTGGTCTGGGTGTTTAGTTCCCCCCTAGTTCGCTTCATGGTATCCCATATCACAAGTTCTGCTTAGTTTGGGGCCATGTAGTTGGTGTGTTTGTCTGGGCATTTCATTACTTATGATTATTTATATATTACCTACTCTTTGAATCTGATATGAAACTTTTGAATTTCTTGAAGTAATTCCTACGAAGTTTAAGACTTAGGTAAAATAAATTGTATTTGTTTTTTAATAATGTGCTCATAAATATTTAAAGATCAATGGCAATATATATTATTATTCTTGAAACCGACGAAGCTGCCAGTTATATATCAATGTGGCCACATTTTTTCTTCTATTGAATAACGTATGCTAACGGCGACCGGCTGGTGTAGCGGTAACATACATTGCCTTCTATGCCAGAGGTCCTGGGTTCGAATCCCAGCGGCGGCGGATATTTGTGTGATGAACACAGACATTAGTCGTCAAGTCATGGATGTTTATATGTTTATTTAAGTTTATTCTAATAAAAAATATGTATTTATTCAATATATATGTTTATATATTTCTTAAGTAGGTATATCAGTTATCTAGTATCCATAACACATAGTATTCTTTAAGAAACTTAATTTGTGCTAGATAATGTTGTGTGAGTGTCAGAAATATTTATTTATTTAAATAAGAGTTACCAACTCTCGGGAGCTGTATACTAATTGAGCTCGTAAATCGTAAGCGACCGCGTTAACGACGGCCAGTCGTCGCGACACAGTCGTCATCACATAACCGATTTAAACGACCCTCATACTATAGGAATGTTTCGAGCAATTTCAATCTATACTTTAATGAAGAGGCTTTTAGATTAGGTTTGAAATGAGACTTGCACGTCTACTTGCACTTCTTTAAAAATATACAGGGTGACAAGTTTTTATATTGAAGGAGAGCACTCTGTACTTGATTCTGATCATAATTATGTAATAAAAGTAGGTAGGTACTTAATTTTTCATAAGAATTCCGTGTAAATAAATAAAGTTTTGTTTCTCTTTATTTTACTTACGTCTGAGTCAATCGCGGCACGTGACCTGGCAGGGAGATCGCTGCCAACGCTAGTGTAACCGTGCGTTGAGTAATCAATTCTTTAGATTTCAGTTAAGTTTACTCAGTAAATAATCAATATTTATTTTTTAGGATTTTTTTCTCTTCGTGTATGGTCTCAAACTATCACGTCCTTGAATTCCCAAAGTGACTCACCAGTCACCCAGTATATTTTATTGAATAAAGAATCAGGAGAGTTTCTCTGTTTGAACCCGCTTATCTCAGAAAGTACCACGTAAATCCGCTTATAAACCTGCAAATAGAATATTTTTTGTATTTGATACTAAGCACGCGTTCCAAGTCGTCGTGGCGCCGTGGTTACTGCGGGTATCCTCGATATCACAGGTTAAGCAACGTTCGGCGCGGTCGGTACTTGGATATGTGACCACCGACCATTTATTTCTCACGACGGCTTCCGTGCTTCGGAGGAAATGTTAAGCAGTCGGTCCCGGGTGCTGCATACTTGTATACAGTAGTCGTTAGGGTTTGTCAGAAGCCATTTCGGCGCCCTGTAAATTCTGACATCCACCGCCCAGCACTGGACTAGCTTAGTGGATTATGGCCTATACCTCCTCGTCACCCAGGGAAGAGACTAATGCCCTGCAGTGGGCTCATTACATACATAGAGTTGGGATGATGATGACGCGTTTCATCTCAACCTTACCTGATCGTAAGTAAAGATGAAAAAAGAAAGAACTTTCTCTTCATTAAATAATTCCGGAATGGAGCGGTGATCTTTGACGGCAGATTTTATATGAAGGATGGTCACTAGTCAGTCAGATCCTGACGGGATCCTTTTACCTACTACGGGAGTCGCTCGTTAGTCGCCTTTTTCTGCACGCTTATCCTAAGGCTGTCTAAGCCAACCCTAAGCGGCTGCAGACTAATTAAAATTAAAGAAACGATCTTATTTAATCGTTGTTTTATAATCAACGAATGCAGAGCATTAAAAAACCGACTTCATGTCAAAACTTTGGCTGAAGTGTAAGGTCGTCAAAGTAAACGATCTCCGAATTCATATATATTTAAAAACTAGCCACCGCGCGCGGTTTTACCCGCGTAACTTTTGATCCCGTGGGAATTTAGCCTATAACCTTCCTCAAGAGTTGGGCTATCAAATGCAAAAAGAATTTTTCAAATCCCACTTGTAGTTTCTGAGATTAGCGCGTTTAAACAAACAAACTCTTCAGCTTTATATATTAGTGTAGATCATGAAGTGCTTAATCGATTTCGATGAAATTTATCCCAGATCATTGTGAATTATCCCCTATCATATGAAACAAGAATCATCAAAATCGGTTCACTCGGTCAAAAGTTATGAGGTAACAAACATAAAAAAAATATACAGACGAATTGAGAACCTCCTCCTTTTTTGAAGTCGGTTGAAAAGGCTATATTTAATAAATGAAAAAAAAAGAGCTACATTAGCAATGTAACGTAAAAACAAAAATGTCCTAGTCGGGTGATTTTTAGTTAACTCATTTTTTCATTTATTTAAGAGTATTTAAGCATTTTAAATGCAAAAACTTTAGAATACTATTAAAAATTGCAATGCTTCACTTTAACTGAGACTACAATTTCTGTAAAGATATTGGTCTCGGGTGGTCTTAGCTGCAAAGCTATATCATTAGATGGAGCTACGTTAGCAATTTGTTTTTACGTTATAAAAACAAAAATGTGTTAAATAATTTCGAGGCGTACCGCCAAGCCCCGGTAGCTCAGTGAGAGAGCACTTGTCCGGCAAAAGAGAGGTTCGAGTACTTGTCCAGGTCGGGTGATTTTAATTTAACACATTTTTTCATTTATTTAAGAGTAATTAAGCATTTTAAATACAAAAACTTTAAAATATTATTAAGGCTATATTTGTTCATAATATACTGAAAAATCATATCAACAGTATTAAGAACTGTGGGTAAACCAATGAGAAATGTCTTGTTCAAAAAAAAGTTAATAAGCAAAAGCCCTTAGCATCGAGTCGCTGTGCATGATATGAATTGCTAAACAGTTGGAATGGTGGCGCCAATTTCATGAACTGGAATTCTTTGATGAAAGGGGGAAAGAATGGAAAATCCTTCAACTGTCATAATTCTTTACTTATTAGAATGAATTATTTCATTCATTTCGACTGATGTGAAATTTTCAACCGAATTCAAAAAAGGAGGAGGTTGTCAATTCGTCTGTATGTTTTTTTTATTTTTGTGACCTCATAACTTTTTACTGGGTGAACCGATTTTGATGATCCTTGTTTCATATGATACTTCACAGTTGGTCCATATTACTCAATGTAAAAAGAAAAAAGTTGGCAAGCCTACCTCCATTCCACCTGATGGTAAGTGATGATTAGGTTGAAGATGGTTCTGACCACTAGATCACTAGTTTTTATAAAAAATACCATGTATGCTGCCTAACTATTATAATTAAAGTGTTTCACATTACTATCCTCAGCGGGGCTAGCATGCTTCCGTCAACAACGATAAATCGGGCCTTTTATCGATATTTTCTTAGAATGTGGTACTTAGTGTACGTAATTTATTAAGATTATGACATATTTGGTTCTGTGGTCTTAATCATGGTATCAAATCGAGTAATTCTTTCTATTATGGTGCGCATATTAGCTTACATAATAAGATAAAATAACAAAATAATATTTATCTTGTCGATTCGACTTTTTATCGATGGTTGCATGCTAGCCCTGCAGATCTATAATGAGAATTAAAACAGAGGAACTGTTTCTGAAACATATTTCAGTTCAGAGTGTACAAATCTATTAAGTAAAGGACTCTGTATTATAAAATTACCCAATACCTTTCCCTTTTATAACCAAAGCAATTTTTTAATGTAAAATAGCTTATATCTTTTTCAACCGACTTCCAAAAAAGGATTCGTCTGTATGTTTTTTTTGTGTCTTTGTTACACGATATTTCAGACAATTATGAATTGATTTTGAAAATTATTTCATATGATAGAGGATACTTCGTAGTTTGTCCCATTTAAATTTCATCGAAATCGGCTGGGTACTTCATTGAAAATTTCAAAGTTTTGAAAAAATATGTATCATTTCGGAGAATGTTGATGACATTCTCAACTCAGACCAAGTTTTGACGTGAAGTCGGTTTTTTTAATGCTCTGCATTCGTTGATTATTCTAAATTCAATTCTATAGCTCGAACAATAACTAAAACAGTGCAGTGTAACAAATAGAATCAGTGCCACTAAACATTGCTCGGTTTGGTTGACTATGGCCACCACAAAACAAGCTTAATGTATACCAACAATCCAGTTTAAAAACTATAATTTGACTACTAAAAACACGCTCTAAAAAGTAAGAAACAGGAAAATACTCTCCGCTGAAATATTTATGTATTTTTATACGTCATACATAGAGCTAAGTTGGGCAAGGTTAGAGCCTAAGGGTAGCCTTGACCTTATGCCCCTTTGATTTTATTTTATTACTAGCTTTATCCCGCAACTTCGTATGCGCTTAACTACCCTTCTCGTGGAAATTTCAGAAACTATACAACCAGACACCCACTGAAAGAACCTTTATACCAAGTATCACACCCATGCACTCAAGGAATAAGTTTTTTTCATACAAACTAAAAATCATATATTTTCCGTGCCCGTGGGAATTTTGGGAATTTTTTTCGTAGCACAACCAGTCACTCTTTGAAGAACCTTCATGCCAAGTATCACATCCGTACTCTCAAGGAATAAGATTTTTCATACAAACTAAAAAGTCCAACCCCTTCCCGTGGGAATTTCGGGAATTCCTTCCATAAATCAAACAGACACTTATTGAGGAACCTTTATATCAAGTATCACATCCGTGCACTCAAGGAATGGGATTTTTTCATACAAACTAAAACATCATATATTTCCCGTTTCCGTGGGAATTTCGGGAATTCCTTTCATAACACTACCAGACACATATTGAAAAACCTTTACACCAAATTTCACATCGGTGCACTCAAGGAATAAGATTTTTCATACAAACTAAAAAGTCCTATATTTCCCGTTCCCGTGGGAATTTCGGGAATTCCTTCCTTAGTGCACCCCTCCATCCCCTAAAGAATGTATGTATCAAATTTCAGCTCTCTACGTCGAGTAGTTACGGCTGTACGTTGTCTGTCAGTCACTCAGTACCTCAGTCACTCAGTCAGTAACGGAACAGTTTTATACAGTTTTATACATGATAATAATGAATCCGTTTTGCTACAATAGGTGGTATACAATAGGTACATAAATATTTCAGCGGGGAGTATTTTCTTGTTCAATTCAAACACTTTTATTGCCATTTTCATAAAATGGAGAAATATTTTAAAACATACAGTAATATAGTTACATGAAATGGTGCAATATGGGCGGTCTTATCACTTCAAAGTGATCTCTTCCAGGCAACCTTATTGTTGCAACCTTGTTCTTTACTTTTTAGACATTGAGTTAATATTACTACGTTAGTACATAGTAACTCAATGTTTTTAGCTCGTGTTTATATTAGTCGGGTTTTAATTTTTAATTTTTTTACACTTACTTTGGAGTAATATTGTTTACATATTTGAACTGTGCTAACAAAGCTCTTTCATTTGATACCCCACACGAAATCGTCAATAAATATGTTTTTTTAGTTATTTACTTTAAGTCCCCTAGTGGGCACTGAAGTAAATTTTACGTGACGTAATTTAATTTTAATTGTAATGTTATATAATCAAAAGAAATTGTAAAATGTTTTATTTTTATGTTTTAATCTATTTTTTTTTTATTGAAATTGCTACATTTTAATATTTTTATTCTAATGTTTTTAATCTTTATGGTAGGTATATTTTTTATTAGCATACATTTTACACTATTTAACTCATTTTTTTTTGCTTATGAATATTTCGTGATCTATGTTTGAATAATGTGGCTACCTTAATCAGAGGTTGCATTTTGTGTCTGTGTCAGTTAATTAGATTTAAGATATAATGTAACTTTTACTGGTGGTCCTAATAAATAAATAAATAAATAACCTGTAACTAGCGGACAATCAAGAGGCTTTCAACTACACCTGGAGCACCATTTGTCTTATTAGGAGAACTAGTTTAGTTAGTTAAGTTATGAGGAAACAGAGGAACATCCATACCCACATTCGTGTACACATACATACTTACAGTTATACAGGGTGTTTGGTCCATCGCCGGGTAAATTGAATGCGCATGTAGATTAGGTTATCCTCTATGCCTAAATTAACATTAAAAGTTCAAAAGCCATATGGCTCCCTTTTAATAAGATTTTAAAACTTTTTTTGTTTATCACCCCAAAATCATCATAGAAATATAAATTTATTAAAAAAAATATTAAGTATAGAAAGCTAATATTAATCTTAGCTATTTTTTTTAAATATTAATCTTGTCTAATTTTGTAGGTACTGTTGTAGGCTTCTTTTAATTCCTAAACATTGGTTTACTTGTTTTTGTTTTATTTTCTTACAAAGTTTCGGAAAAGAAAAAAAAGTTCAGTCTCAGCCTTTACATGCGTATAAAAAAGTAAAAAACAATCACCAGGATCTTCTGATTTCTTGAAAACATTTCTAGTCTTTTCTTTTTCTAATGATATGGCATAAAATTCAATTAAAACACTGAAAAATTGGCTAAATTAGTGAAAGGGGTCGCGTCAAGCTAAATTTAAAATTCTGGTAAAAATAATCTTTCTTGCATAATTTGACCCACGGGAAACCGGTAAAAGCTGTAATCTCATTTATGCGAAGTAAAATCTATCTAATATCTCTATTTTGCACAGGATAAACATCTTTGGTCAAGTCGCGAACAGGTAGAACGATGTGGTGAAGCCGCACCGCTCTCACCCTGTATACAGGTCAAAATAATAACCTTGCGTTTGCTTCACCGTAGTCTGGTAAAAAGCTTTTAGTAATTAAAAAAAAATGTCATTTGTCAACCAATAAAATAGTGAAGATATTAAGAGTGAATGTTCCGAACGTTTGTGCGCAATCAATCTATTTTCTGGAGCACTCTCGTCGCAACAGTTCAACTAACTAAATAAAAATTTGATATGAGATTATAGGCAAAATCTCTATTCTAATGAATTCATATTTTATAGTTTAATTACGTAAAGAGCTCATGTTGCACAAAAGCAAACCCTTAAAAAGTAAGCTATTATGACGTAAAGACCTAGCTTTATACAAACAGGAAATGAACTATTGGATGCTTGCCAACCTTAACTGAAGGCTGTTTAAAAAAAGGCCCTACCGCAGTCACTTTTAAACATAGTTTTCTGTAAACTACTCTGCTGGCTTTTACTGGATCAAACTATTGTTTCGTGCGATGTTATACTTCAACACCTACGTTTTCTATTTCTCAACTTCTTTTGTTTAACTAGCTAAATCAAATATCTATGAACTAAACACTAAAATGAAAGTTACACTAAAAAGAAATATGATTTCAATCTGAGTATTCAAACTAAGCTACGACTTCTAAGTACCTACCTACTGTTAAAATATTCTAAGGTAAAATAACATAATGTAATATTATTTACTACTTTATAAATAATAATAACTTATTCATTAAAAAATAAATTTAATCCTACAGAAAACGATTATGGCTACCGATGAGGTGGTGCTAGCAAAAGGGCGATTAATTCTTAAAATTAAGCTCTATGACCTGCATTCAATCTAAAACTTAATTTAACACACTTTTACCTAATGCTTCTTACACGTTATCCCGTGGCACGATAAATTTGTTGTGAAGCCACACAAAGAACTGACGAAAAGTTTTCCCTTCATAAGGACACTAGTAGTTTTTGAACAGTTGGCAGCAAAAGCGCGGGAAGGTTGAGAAAATGGCGGCGGGAAAATGGCGCGGCGCGAGCTACCCGCGCCAGACTTGGCATGTGACTGGGTAGTTTTTGGCATGATACACCTTATCAAGCTATTTGGATTGCTTAGTACATTTATAAAATTTTCAGCCAGCCAGCTACTGAAACACAGACTTGCGGTTTGCGCATTTTGAAATAGAGTCGTTTGCGGAGGCAGATAAATTAATAAGCTGACATCAAATCACATAAGTAATTATGATGAAACTTTATATAAAACCTTCACAATAAAACACATGAGTGCTTATTATCGCCTTTACAAAGAGCCGCTATTACAAAGGACAAGCAAGCCACATCCGAAGAACAAGCAAGCCAAGTCCGATTTTCTGAAAAATGACCTTGCTTTAAATTCAATTCAAAATATTAATTGCATTCCAAAACTTTTCTTTGTTGCAATATTGCTACTGATATCATAACCTCTTCCTTTTGGAAGTCGGTTGAAAATACATAACAGCGCAGAGTTGCCTGGATAAGCGTGCCGTAAAAGCGACTAATCCGTAGAGACCCTGCTTGGAGGTATGACAATTTCACGATTCATCTGGCTAGCGCCCACTCTTAATATAAAATCTGCCTACAAATATCAATGTTCTGTCGGTGATGTGTTCTGGCCACAGACAAACATCTACATAGACAACGCAATCGCATGTACTTCGCGTGTCCGAACCTCGACCAAGCGTCAAGGATTCAGTTTGCGCGTATGTATGTCTGTTAGAACATCGAAATCACAATATCCATATCGTTCTTAATAATCGATTTCATCAGCGGCATCGGTGTCTTTTAATCGTTTTGTATTTCCCAGTAATAAATATCAGCTGTGACGTCACAGTAGTTGTTAAAAAGTCGGCACGCTTTGTTTCTTCAAAGTATGTGGTTCTGGCAATAGATTATGAAGAGTTCTTTCCTACCTAAGCCCGTGTGTACCATCCATCGTTACCATAGGTTTAAAGCGGGTTATAGTCACCGATAAAAAAACAACTTATTTTTCCTTACAACGGCATCTACGAGCGTAGTCGAGAATAAATGAAGCTATCATCATCATCATCATCTCAGCCCGCGCTAGTCCACTGCTGAACGTAGGCCTCTCCCAACGCGCGCCACCGAATTCAGTCTCTAGCGCTGCGCATCCAGTCCCTGCCAGCCGTCTTCCGCAAATCGTCTTCCCAACGTGCCGGAGGGCGTCCCACACTACGCTTGCCTTGACGTGGTCTCCATTCGAGAACCTTTGGACCCCAACGATTGTCAGTTCTTCGACATATATGGCCGGCCCACTGCCACTTTAGCGTGCTAATCCAGTGAGCTATGTCGGTTATTTTAGTTCTCCGTCGGATAACCTCGTTTCTAATCCGGTCTCTCAGAGAAACATCTAACATAGCTCTTTCCATAGCGCGCTGTGTGACTTTAAGTCGGTGAACTAGCCCTACTGTTAGCGTCTACGTCTCGGCTCCATACGTGAGCACAGGCAGGACGCAGTGATTGAAGACTTTGGTCTTCAGGTTTTGCGGAATAGGCGACGAGAAGACTTGACGTAACTTCCGAAATGCTGCCCACCCCAACTGTATCCTCCTGTCGATTTCCCTCTCGAAGCTGTTTTTACCCAGATGTATAATCTGCCCTAGATAGGTGTATTCAGAAATAACTTCGAGAGGCGTATCTGCGACGGTTATCGGCATTGGGGTAATATGTTTGTTAAACATGATTTTTGTTTTATCTAAGTTCATTCCCAAGCCAATCCGCCGAGAAGACACAGCTAAATCGTGCAACATTTCTTGGAGATCCTCCAGCGATTCTGCCAAAACGACAATATCGTCCGCGAAGCGGAGTTGTGAGATGCGTTCGCCGTTGATGTTGATGCCACGTCCGTTCCAGCTGAGCGTCTTAAATGCGTCCTCCAATGCGTTAGTGAACAGCTTCGGTGAAATAATATCACCCTGCCTCACTCCTCTTTGCAATTGGATAGGACACGATCGCTGATTCTGTACTTGGACGGACATTGTGGCGTTCTCGTACAGGCATCTCAAAACATCTATGTATCGCCAGTCAACTTGACATCGCTATAAGGACTCCAGCACAGCCCAGGTCTCGATCGTGTCAAAAGCCTTCTCATAGTCCACAAATGCTACGCACATAGGCAGATTATACTCGTTGGTTTTTTGGATAATCTGCCTCAGCGATTATCCAAAAAACCAATGAAGCTATATCGCACGTTTAAAAAATATCAGTGTCTTTCAGTAAGGACGGGTCGATTTCAAAATGGAATAAAACAGGCTGTTTTTGAAATGAAATGAAATGAAAAAAATTATTCATCATAAGACCATCGAATGGCCTCCTAATGACGTCACAATTTTGTACTTCGGCTTTAACAAGGTGTTGATAGTTTTTGAATAACATATTACAGCAGACCAAGAGACAAAAAAAGCCGGCGGAAAAAACTCTTGGCACTCTTTTCTTACTTCCTTATATAGCGTCTTTCAATAAGGACGGGTCGATTTTAAGATGGAATAAAACAGGCTATGTGTGAAATATTAACGAAATTATTCTTTTATTTAGAAGACCCATTCATGTCATTTTGTTTTGAATATGACATCATTCAACTGTCCGCCGCGTCTTCGAATGGTGGCACAAATCTGGGAGGTTCAATTTTCAACAGACATACAACAATCAACAGGAAGATTCATTTTAATTAAATTTTCAAGCCTAAATTGAATCATATGGATGTGATATTTTCTTGACAAGTTTTTGAAGTATACAATGAAAAATTGAAGTGACGAATAAGCCGCTAAAAGCTGATACCCTGAAAGTCGACATCACCGAGGCCATCACTCAATTTCAGTAGAATTAATGCAGTGGAATCATTGAAAATTGGACTCCCCGGATCCGTCCTTAACTACGGCAGACATTTGAATTATCTATACTAATATTATAAAGAGAAAACCTTTGTATTTTTGTATGTCTGTATTGAATAGGCTCAAAAACTACTAGACCGATTTCAAAATTTCTTTTACCATTACTTAGAGGGATTTTTCCGAATCCGTATAGGCTACTTTGTATCCCGAAAATCCCGCGGAAATCGAAATTGCGCGGGTAAAACCGCGCGCAACAGCCAGTGTTATATTAAAACAAAATGGCACGAATGGGTCTTCTAAATAAAAGAATAATTTCGTTAATATTTCACACATAGCCTATTTTATTCCATCTTGAAATCGACCCGTCCTTATTGAAAGACCCTATATAAGGAAGTACTGTTAAGGTAACAGTTTGTAGTTATCTACAAACTTAATTCATTCCTTTTAGGTAAATACCTAACTACTTAATTGCAGTTTACAAGAACGCATATTCCATATTCGATGGTTGAGAATATAGGTATTTTAATGTATTTAATAGACGGAAAGCTGTCTGTCATTATTTTTGAAGACAAAACTGCATACCGAGTGAAGTCGCGTACTGCACTGCAGCTTGTTTATTTAGAATATAATACGATTCCAATTTGAAACAACTGCGTGATGCCAACATCTATACATATATCTAGTAAATAACTATGTGTGTAATAAAATAACAGGACATAATATTTGCCTATTGACGTATATAATCCCTTGACATATAGGTAAATAGCTCAGACCAAGTGAATTCCTGTAAATAACCTCAAAACTTCTTTAACTGACTCACCAACTATGTGTCTCCATACCTAGTCTTGCCATAAATATTGTTTACACAGAAAAATATTTGTTTTTCTATTGCTAATAACATTTATTACTTTTACAGTGTGTTAACAGTGTTTAACACATAAATAAATATAAAACAATTTAAAACATAAAAATCGTCTCAACTGGCTACAATACAATACATTCCTTTAAACGTTTGGGCCAGTTATCAGCACGCACTCTTTCCATAGGAAAATTCTTCACTGCCAATCGTAGGATTGTTTTAGGGACTCCAAATTATCATCTCGTTTAGAACAAGCCGTACCTACTCTCTAAAAGTGACCATAAATCAAAATCCAGCGGATTAAGATCAGGACTGGACGACGGCCAGTCTTCAGCTCTGATGAAGTGGGAAACGTTCGTTTTCAACCAAGACTGCGGGGACCGAGTGGATTTGCTGTAAGGACCATTCTTAGTTACTGATCATGGTGTTGTTAAGGGTAGTAACTACCTTCTCAAGAATTTTGTCTTGATACACTTGTGCCGATGTTTTGATACCTTTTTCATAAAAGTATGGCTCTGTCACTCCTGCATAGCTAACACCCCACTAAACCATAATTGAAGTCGGATAATGCTCATGTTGCACTCTGTCGACAAATTGGGAAGCTTCCTTCCGTCATATTGATTGTTAAAATGTTGCTCACTTGTAAAAAAATCTCATCCGTAAGCAAAAGTTTTCTTTGACCTCCTTTTGCGTACCGGTTCAGTAGTTGTTGCTTTCAGACAGGATTTTTTCGAATTCTTTCCCTTACTCATTTGACCATATTTTTCATACGAAAACTACGTGGACGTGGAGTTTTAAGAATTGCATTTGGCTCTATCATAGAGTTCCTCGGTGGTGTAATGCAATAACAACGATTCGGTTCAATTTATCACCTTACTCCATTTTAAAAACGCAAAATATGGTACAAAGTATTCGCGCCAAAATGAGAAAACACAATGAAAAATCATATAAAATGACAGATTCTTAATTCAAATGTAATATTTTCTTTATTTTTAATTTATAGCCAGACTAGGTACAGTCCGACAGACAAGGCTTTTTTGGCGCTTGGATGATGACGTCAGAGGGGCGTGATGGTGAAATAAGGGTTACCAATCCAGTATCTTTTTCCTCGTCTCAGGGAAAAATATGAATGCATAAGCTTTAAGTTTTTTCATGTTTAAAACAGAAATTATTTCATTTTGTGTACTAAAAGAGGCAAGTAGCGTAAACTTTGAAAAAACCGTTAGTGGTAAAAAACACAGTGTTGAAGATATAAATAGAAGATTAAGCAATAAATTAGTATTAAAAATAGAGTAACATGAAAATAATATCATGTTTTAATGATAAATTGTTTTCCTCGTCATACTCGTCACCACTACTTTCTTTATTAGGTACCTACTCGTATGAAATGCTATAGAAATGCACGTATTTTGAAAGGTTTGTGAATAATCTGCGTATCTTCACTTTTCATACAGTCCGTCTAAAGAGACAATTCTCCTGAAATCGTAATATTTATTGAAATTTAAAAAATGAAATAAATGATGTTCTAAAGTGTATTTTTCAAAGTATGGCAATATGTAAACGTTGCAGAGGCCACTTGCTTCTTTACTCTTAAAATGGGATTTATTGAGACGTTAAATTGTTTTTCTTTCTGAAAACAACTTCTTTAATGTTATAACTACAATAATTAAGCCCACATTTTGTAAAGTTTGGCGTATTTCATATCTTAATATTGAATTTAAAAGTACATTAATAAATATGATGGGTAAAAGTCATGAAGTGATATTTCCCAAAATTATCCGATACTTCACCTACGTATAGTATGTTAAATTTTATCGACAAAATACTATACAGTATTTCTCTTCAGTCTTACCCCTCACCCCTCTGAAGTACAGCCATTTTTTCAATATCTCGTATTTCTACTAGTTCACTAAAACTTATTTTTTTTTTAAATTTTCATGTCACCCCGATACATAAAATTAAATTAAAAAAAACCTTTTTAAAGGCAAGCTTTTATTTAAATGCACTTAAAAGAAAAAAAAAAACTTTTACACCGAAACTTTTACTGTAAAGTTATAACGACATTTCACATTTGACACAATTTATGTGATATAAAAGCTTGTCGTGGGTTGAATGTGAGGAACGCCATCTTTACCGAGTTAGTCTATCTATACGAATGGATGGTACGTCAGTTTCATACATTTGTGCTCTCCGGAAGCTGGGCCATATGATTTCTGTAATTTGTCCAATGGCACCATTCACTAGACCCTTAGACTTATCAACATTGTAACGCAACATCACCTTGGCCCCAACAAATATTTCTAATTCCTTAGGTAGCCCCCCCGTCTTGTTAATGTCAGATGGTATGATACTATTTAAGTCTATATTTTCGTTTTTTCAAGTAGAATCTACCAGACTGTCTTGTGCAATTATTTTGCTAATTATTGCACCAAAAGCTCGGAAGTTACTGATAATTATCTTGAATACCTATACTTGAACTTGTCTATCTTTGGATATACTTGAATAAATTATCCAGTAAGCCTTATTTGATACCCATATTGTAGGAACGCATAAAACTACTCCGCCATATTGAATCAAGAGTGATGTCACATTGAATTTAGAGTGCCGACACATGCTTTTGTGTTATTCTCAGCGAGCCCTTTCATTTGATACCCATATTTTAGGAATGACTAAAAATAATTGGTCCACCATATTGGGGATGGTAGGTATCATGTTGGATTTAGAATGACGTAACACAATTAACCTTGCATTGTCTTCCAAACTGAACTTGTATACAAAATTTCAGATCTATCGGTTAAGGATATCTGCTTTAAAATTGAGTTGCAAGATTTCACCCGAACATACTTACATACATACATTGCAAGTTAAATACTTATAAGCTTTTAAAAGTGAGGTCTTATTTGAAAGATTATGATATTTGGTAGCATTTAAAGTAATCTTTGTTAAGAAGTTATGCAAATAGTCCATGAAATCCTTAAGGTTAGCCTAAAAACTTGGAAAATTTTCACAATTTTTTTTAGTTAATGTGCGCTACCTAAAAGACCAGCCCCATAACATATATTTTTTTTCCATTTACTTTGTTCGCAAAGAACTATGCTAACAAATAAACATCAAAATAGTATTGTAACTTGGGCTAATTTAGTCAAAATTACAACAAAATACACGACTATTAGGTTGTACAAATCGGGTAACATCCATTAGCACAGTACAGATATCTACAGTAATTCAACTCGGCCTTATCTTTGAAACAAATGCCTACAGCGCCGCGGTCCGTTCACATGTGTGTGATACGGCTGCCTGTCCGCCTTCAGCGTTTAAATTACATTTGCCTACTTTGTGTTTACTTCCATTGAGTTTTGTAACTGCAAGTATACTTTTTTATATAAAAAATATTTAATAATTTGTAAATTGAATAGGAAGTGTTCAACGAAAATACGTTTTGTGTCAAAAACCATGTTCGCGTTCGAATAACAAGTCGGTCTTATAAATTATCGACCGAAAAGTACATGCACCTCGACTGAGACCTGCACGAAAAGATGAATAGTAAAATTTCAAAGTATAAACAATCAGTATATTAACGTAAAGCTCAATCAACAATTGTTTCGGTAAGTAGACACTCGCGGCTGGCATAGCTCGCGTTTCGTCCGTTTGTATGAAGTTGAATTACTGTAGATATCTGTACTGTGCATTTAGTGTGCAAGTGTGAGCGGTATTTTGAAGATCTTTAAGAAGTAGTTTTTGTCTCACTCACACCTAACTATCCTTCAAAATACCGCTCACACTCCCACAATAATGGAAAGTTACCCGATTTGTACAGCCTCATAGTCATGTATTTTGTTGAAATTTTGAACAAATTAGCCCAAGTTACAATACTATTTTATTTATTTTTAGCATAGTTATTTGCGAATAAATTAAATAAAAAAAACATATGTTAATTGGCTGGTTTTTTAGGTAGGTAGCGTACCTACATTAACTAAAAATATTAGCGAAATTTTTTCAAAGTTTTTGGCTGGACTAAAGGATTTCATGGACTATTTTATTTATATTTTAATTTATTTATTTACACTTCAGTATAAAGTACAGACGGTAAATGAGAAAAGAAAAACAGTGTGTTGAGTAAGTACTACTAGGCGGTCTTATCGCTGACAAGCTATCTCTTACAGACAACCATTATTTCTTTTTGCATTACTTCTTGTAACGGTTATGAGTTTACCGTGTAGGCATAAATAAATACACAGCAAACTGGTTAACAAGAATATTTATTTTAATTTAAAGCGATACAGGGTCGCAGGTTGTATGCCAACTGTTATTTGCCTCCACAGACCCGTACTTCCCTGACGAAGGCAGCCAAAGATGGAGGGTGGCTCGTCGCACGGTGATCAGCAGTAGGTAGTGGATTGTGGATAGGTTGTAGGCCTCGTGGTTATCAACGTTGACTTGGTTCCAATTTAGCTTCAGCTTTCAAGTTCCAAATTATTTCCAAACTAGTTCCAAATTAGTTCCAAATTAGTTCCAAATTAGTTCCAAATTAGTTCCAAATTAGTTCCAAATTAGTTCCCTGGAAGAAAGTTTCCATAAGAAAAGGTCCAGAAAACTCCAGTAAAAAACCGTTGCTGATTGTGATCGCAAACATTCCTAAGCCATGCCAAAGCAAAGAAGACGGGTATATAAAAAAAGTACATGGTGAGGTGGCTGATAAGATCACAATCAGAACGGAGTGCACAAAGAAAAAAAAACTATTTAAAATACATGAGTAGGTACTTCAGTATCTAATGTTATAATTAAACTACTAATTTATTTAGATAGCTAAGGAATTTCCACAAAATTTTACAGATATTAATTATTGATTAAATCCAAAAAAAAAAAAACAATACCCTCCTTCGCACTGCACAGTCGGGTAAGCATAATTGAGGTCGTACTCAATAAAAGAAAAACTATTTAAAGTGAATAGTAAGGTATTTTAAGAAATGCTTGAATAAAAGAATGATTGTTAGAAAAGAACAATACCCTCCTTTGCGCCGCACAGTCGGGTAAGCACAATTGAGGTCGCAACCGATTTGAAATTTTACATAATCGATTAAAAAGCTATTTAAAGTGAGTAAGTAAGGTATTTTAAGAAATGTTTAAATAAAAAAGAATTATCGTTAGAAAAGAACAATACCCTCTTTTGCGCCGCACAGTCGGGTAAGCATAATAAGCTCAGCAATTAATTTAAAATCTTTTAGGCACAATAAAAAAAAAACTATTCAAATTGAAATTAGGAAATTAAAAGTAAATTTGAAACAACAAACGTTAATTATCGAAGAGAAACACTACCCTCCTTTCGATAATCAATTTAAAATCTTACAAGCACAAAGGCAAAGCAAAAAGTTAAGAAAAAGAATACAGACTAAGTTATTTAGGTACACTAATATATATAAAACTCGACACACTACGTTTTATAAACTAGGTTCCGTTTAAATAAATAATAGATCATCAACTTACCCTGTCGGGGAATACAGATTTCTATTCAATATAAAAATAATTTCGTACAGGACGTTCGTTACTTAAGCACAATATATAAGAGGAGACTCTTAGGTTAATATGTAACTTAAAGAGTCAATATATATGCTTTGGATAATACGATCCAGCAACTGTCTTCTTCAAGTCCTCGTAATGGAATGAATGTCAAACTGAGGCCAGGACGTCTCCCGCACCGGTTTTGGACGACGCATAAACTCCGCCCACAAAATCACGCGATGTTTGAGAACAAAGGAATGGCTTCTGGGTGGTCTAGAGATCCGCGGCAAATAACGAAAACCTTAGCTTACTATATTTTTTACGTAGTTGAGTA
Organism: Stenoptilia bipunctidactyla; assembly: GCA_944452665.1. Taxonomy (NCBI): domain Eukaryota; kingdom Metazoa; phylum Arthropoda; class Insecta; order Lepidoptera; family Pterophoridae; genus Stenoptilia; species Stenoptilia bipunctidactyla. The sequence continues at coordinate 13,381,833 of OX101739.1, forward strand.
ATCATAAGTTATTGTTTTTTAATATATTAAAGTTTCTTTATATGTAAATACTTATATGATTGTAAATATATTATTGTTTATAAAATATATTATTTTTAGATCGAATTATTTGTAGTATTTTAAGTTAGGTTTAATTTGGAAAAAAATAATTATGTGAAATCTATACATATAATAAAATGGTAGGAAAGTCAAAACTGTACATTGAATATTTTTTTAAAAGAATACTTGGGGTATGATCTACAATCGAAACAGAAACAAAAAATATAGTTTTTAGAATTTTTGTCTGTTTGTCTGTTTGTCTGTTTGTCTTTCCGGGATAAACTCAAAAAGTACTGCATGGATTTACTTCAAATTTGGCATGAAGATAGTTAAGAAGTCGGGTCAACATATAGGCTACATATTATCACGCTAGCAGTGTTATAATCGTAGGTGCGTTTGGTGCTGCATAGCGTTCACGCAGACGACGTCGCGGGCAGCAGCTAGTTTATATATATTAATATTTATGAAATATATTATTTGAAATACGTTTTTATGTTTTAATACAAAATTGAACGTATAACGTTACAATACCCCCTCGCTTCACCAAGGATTTTATTCCTTATAATAAAATCCGCATTAGTTTAATATAGGTAAAATGAATTACAGTTACGCCTATATTACGCATACATAAAATAACGATGACCACATTTTTTTTAGCGTGTCCCAAAAATGACAAAGTTTCAATTAATAACGTTAACTGCTAACTCGTGCAAATTATGGTACAAAAAATATGGTATAAAAAAAAAACAAAAAAAATGTTTTGTTTTTTTTTTTTATAGAACCCGCGTTTCACCTCAATTTAACATGAAATGATGTTAAGTGAAGATGAGATGAAGGATGAAGGTGCGAAGTTTATTAACAGGTTTTAGGAATTAAAAAGAACTCCAATAAAACCTCCGTCCCTTAACTGACTTTTACAGTTTGCCCGGGAAGAGAAGCAGCTGGCACATTCGATGTTTTTCTTTCGCTCCCAGTCCAGCGTGGAAGTAAAGTTTTTTTTTTTAGAGAGAACCCGCGTTTCACCTCAATTTAACATGAAATGATGTTAAGCGACGATGAGGTGAAGGATGGAGGTGCGAAGTTTATTAACAGGTTTTAGGAATTAAAAAGAACTCCAATAAAACCTCCGTCCCTTAACTGACTTTTACAGTTTGCCCGGGAAGAGAAGCAGCTGGCACATTCGATGTTTTTCTTTCGCTCCCAGTCCAGCGTGGAAGTAGTTAAAATTTATTTACTAAGGCCAATAAGTTTCAAATCTTTTATGTGCCATGTCCTGAACCGTAAGTGCGGGAGTTGCACCCCGTATAGCTACTTCGTATTCAAGCTCAGACTTTTGCAACGATAAAAACTTGACGCTAAAAGTCATCGTATTAAAATATGTACGGAACCAAAAAAAAATAAATATATATATATATATATATATTAACTGAGAGAAAAAAAAATGTACGGAACCCGAGAAAAAATATCGGAGAGTTGATGATCTAATATTTAAAGTATTAAATAAAACTAGATAACTCCGTCTGTTACAAAAAAAATGCTAAAAGGAACACAAACATTACAAAAAGCAGCAAACAAAAATCAAGAACACAAACCAAAATAAAATAGAAAACAGGCGTTACACAAAAAATAAGCACACAACACACATACTACTCACTGCGGAAGCAAATAAACAGTCTTTAAAACCAGGTTGAGCGCCAGTGTAACGGTTATGAGTTTACCGTGTAGGCATAAATAAATACACAGCAAACTGGTTAACAAGAATATTTATTTTAATTTAAAGCGATGCAGGGTCGCAGGTTGTATGCCAACTGTTATTTGCCTCCACAGACCCGTACTTCCCTGACGAAGGCAGCCAAAGATGGAGGGTGGCTCGTCGCACGGTGATCAGCAGTAGGTAGTGGATTGTGGATAGGTTGTAGGCCTCGTGGTTATCAACGTTGACTTGGTTCCAATTTAGCTTCAGCTTTCAAGTTCCAAATTATTTCCAAACTAGTTCCAAATTAGTTCCAAATTAGTTCCAAACTAGTTCCAAACTAGTTCCAAATTAGTTCCAAATTAGTTCCAAATTAGTTCCAAATTAGTTCCAAATTAGTTCCAAATTAGTTCCCTGGAAGAAAGTTTCCATAAGAAAAGGTCCAGAAAACTCCAGTAAAAAACCGTTGCTGATTGTGATCGCAAACATTCCTAAGCCATGCCAAAGCAAAGAAGACGGGTATATAAAAAAAGTACATGGTGAGGTGGCTGATAAGATCACAATCAGAACGGAGTGCACAAAGAAAAAAAAACTATTTAAAATACATGAGTAGGTACTTCAGTATCTAATGTTATAATTAAACTACTAATTTATTTAGATAGCTAAGGAATTTCCACAAAATTTTACAGATATTAATTATTGATTAAATCCAAAAAAAAAAACAATACCCTCCTTCGCACTGCACAGTCGGGTAAGCATAATTGAGGTCGTACTCAATAAAAGAAAAACTATTTAAAGTGAATAGTAAGGTATTTTAAGAAATGCTTGAATAAAAGAATGATTGTTAGAAAAGAACAATACCCTCCTTTGCGCCGCACAGTCGGGTAAGCACAATTGAGGTCGCAACCGATTTGAAATTTTACATAATCGATTAAAAAGCTATTTAAAGTGAGTAAGTAAGGTATTTTAAGAAATGTTTAAATAAAAAAGAATTATCGTTAGAAAAGAACAATACCCTCTTTTGCGCCGCACAGTCGGGTAAGCATAATAAGCTCAGCAATTAATTTAAAATCTTTTAGGCACAATAAAAAAAAAACTATTTAAATTGAAATTAGGAAATTAAAAGTAAATTTGAAACAACAAACGTTAATTATCGAAGAGAAACACTACCCTCCTTTCGATAATCAATTTAAAATCTTACAAGCACAAAGGCAAAGCAAAAAGTTAAGAAAAAGAATACAGACTAAGTTATTTAGGTACACTAATATATATAAAACTCGACACACTACGTTTTATAAACTAGGTTCCGTTTAAATAAATAATAGATCATCAACTTACCCTGTCGGGGAATACAGATTTCTATTCAATATAAAAATAATTTCGTACAGGACGTTCGTTACTTAAGCACAATATATAAGAGGAGACTCTTAGGTTAATATGTAACTTAAAGAGTCAATATATATGCTTTGGATAATACGATCCAGCAACTGTCTTCTTCAAGTCCTCGTAATGGAATGAATGTCAAACTGAGGCCAGGACGTCTCCCGCACCGGTTTTGGACGACGCATAAACTCCGCCCACAAAATCACGCGATGTTTGAGAACAAAGGAATGGCTTCTGGGTGGTCTAGAGATCCGCGGCAAATAACGAAAACCTTAGCTTACTATATTTTTTACGTAGTTGAGTAATCATAAGTTATTGTTTTTTAATATATTAAAGTTTCTTTATATGTAAATACTTATATGATTGTAAATATATTATTGTTTATAAAATATATTATTTTTAGATCGAATTATTTGTAGTATTTTAAGTTAGGTTTAATTTGGAAAAAAATAATTATGTGAAATTTATATATATTAATATTTATGAAATATATTATTTGAAATACGTTTTTATGTTTTAATACAAAATTGAACGTATAACGTTACAATACCCCCTCGCTTCACCAAGGATTTTATTCCTTATAATAAAATCCGCATTAGTTTAATATAGGTAAAATGAATTACAGTTACGCCTATATTACGCATACATAAAATAACGATAACCACATTTTTTTTAGCGTGTCCCAAAAATGACAAAGTTTCAATTAATAACGTTAACTGCTAACTCGTGCAAATTATGGTACAAAAAATATGGTATAAAAAAAAACAAAAAAATGTTTTGTTTTTTTTTTTTTATAGAACCCGCGTTTCACCTCAATTTAACATGAAATGATGTTAAGTGAAGATGAGATGAAGGATGAAGGTGCGAAGTTTATTAACAGGTTTTAGGAATTAAAAAGAACTCCAATAAAACCTCCGTCCCTTAACTGACTTTTACAGTTTGCCCGGGAAGAGAAGCAGCTGGCACATTCGATGTTTTTCTTTCGCTCCCAGTCCAGCGTGGAAGTAAAGTTTTTTTTTTTAGAGAGAACCCGCGTTTCACCTCAATTTAACATGAAATGATGTTAAGCGACGATGAGGTGAAGGATGGAGGTGCGAAGTTTATTAACAGGTTTTAGGAATTAAAAAGAACTCCAATAAAACCTCCGTCCCTTAACTGACTTTTACAGTTTGCCCGGGAAGAGAAGCAGCTGGCACATTCGATGTTTTTCTTTCGCTCCCAGTCCAGCGTGGAAGTAGTTAAAATTTATTTACTAAGGCCAATAAGTTTCAAATCTTTTATGTGCCATGTCCTGAACCGTAAGTGCGGGAGTTGCACCCCGTATAGCTACTTCGTATTCAAGCTCAGACTTTTGCAACGATAAAAACTTGACGCTAAAAGCCATCGTATTAAAATATGTACGGAACCAAAAAAAAAAAATATATATATATATATATTAACTGAGAGAAAAAAAAATGTACGGAACCCGAGAAAAAATATCGGAGAGTTGATGATCTAATATTTAAAGTATTAAATAAAACTAGATAACTCCGTCTGTTACAAAAAAAATGCTAAAAGGAACACAAACATTACAAAAAGCAGCAAACAAAAATCAAGAACACAAACCAAAATAAAATAGAAAACAGGCGTTACACAAAAAATAAGCACACAACACACATACTACTCACTGCGGAAGCAAATAAACAGTCTTTAAAACCAGGTTGAGCGCCAGTGTAACGGTTATGAGTTTACCGTGTAGGCATAAATAAATACACAGCAAACTGGTTAACAAGAATATTTATTTTAATTTAAAGCGATACAGGGTCGCAGGTTGTATGCCAACTGTTATTTGCCTCCACAGACCCGTACTTCCCTGACGAAGGCAGCCAAAGATGGAGGGTGGCTCGTCGCACGGTGATCAGCAGTAGGTAGTGGATTGTGGATAGGTTGTAGGCCTCGTGGTTATCAACGTTGACTTGGTTCCAATTTAGCTTCAGCTTTCAAGTTCCAAATTATTTCCAAACTAGTTCCAAATTAGTTCCAAATTAGTTCCAAATTAGTTCCAAATTAGTTCCCTGGAAGAAAGTTTCCATAAGAAAAGGTCCAGAAAACTCCAGTAAAAAACCGTTGCTGATTGTGATCGCAAACATTCCTAAGCCATGCCAAAGCAAAGAAGACGGGTATATAAAAAAAGTAGATGGTGAGGTGGCTGATAAGATCACAATCAGAACGGAGTGCACAAAGAAAAAAAAACTATTTAAAATACATGAGTAGGTACTTCAGTATCTAATGTTATAATTAAACTACTAATTTATTTAGATAGCTAAGGAATTTCCACAAAATTTTACAGATATTAATTATTGATTAAATCCAAAAAAAAAAAACAATACCCTCCTTCGCACTGCACAGTCGGGTAAGCATAATTGAGGTCGTACTCAATAAAAGAAAAACTATTTAAAGTGAATAGTAAGGTATTTTAAGAAATGCTTGAATAAAAGAATGATTGTTAGAAAAGAACAATACCCTCCTTTGCGCCGCACAGTCGGGTAAGCACAATTGAGGTCGCAACCGATTTGAAATTTTACATAATCGATTAAAAAGCTATTTAAAGTGAGTAAGTAAGGTATTTTAAGAAATGTTTAAATAAAAAAGAATTATCGTTAGAAAAGAACAATACCCTCTTTTGCGCCGCACAGTCGGGTAAGCATAATAAGCTCAGCAATTAATTTAAAATCTTTTAGGCACAATAAAAAAAAAACTATTTAAATTGAAATTAGGAAATTAAAAGTAAATTTGAAACAACAAACGTTAATTATCGAAGAGAAACACTACCCTCCTTTCGATAATCAATTTAAAATCTTACAAGCACAAAGGCAAAGCAAAAAGTTAAGAAAAAGAATACAGACTAAGTTATTTAGGTACACTAATATATATAAAACTCGACACACTACGTTTTATAAACTAGGTTCCGTTTAAATAAATAATAGATCATCAACTTACCCTGTCGGGGAATACAGATTTCTATTCAATATAAAAATAATTTCGTACAGGACGTTCTTTACTTAAGCACAATATATAAGAGGAGACTCTTAGGTTAATATGTAACTTAAAGAGTCAATATATATGCTTTGGATAATACGATCCAGCAACTGTCTTCTTCAAGTCCTCGTAATGGAATGAATGTCAAACTGAGGCCAGGACGTCTCCCGCACCGGTTTTGGACGACGCATAAACTCCGCCCACAAAATCACGCGATGTTTGAGAACAAAGGAATGGCTTCTGGGTGGTCTAGAGATCCGCGGCAAATAACGAAAACCTTAGCTTACTATATTTTTTACGTAGTTGAGTAATCATAAGTTATTGTTTTTTAATATATTAAAGTTTCTTTATATGTAAATACTTATATGATTGTAAATATATTATTGTTTATAAAATATATTATTTTTAGATCGAATTATTTGTAGTATTTTAAGTTAGGTTTAATTTGGAAAAAAATAATTATGTGAAATTTATATATATTAATATTTATGAAATATATTATTTGAAATACGTTTTTATGTTTTAATACAAAATTGAACGTATAACGTTACATTCTTAAAAAAGATTACTTTAAATGTTAGCAAATATCATAATCTTTCATAGGGGACATGAAAATGTGATAAAAATTAGTTTCAGTGAAATACTTAGTAGAAATACGAGATATTAAATTTTAAAATGGCTGTCATTCAGAGGGGTGAGTGGTGTGAACCCCCTTGTTTAGATTTTTTTCGATAAAATTTAACATACCTACTATACGTGGGTGAAGTATCGGTACCTAACACACTGGTTGTATTCATATTATAGGTACCCTAGTTCGGTACATGGTATCTCATAAAATAAGCTATGCTTATTTTGAAGCCATGTAGTTGGTGTGATTGTCTGGGAATTTTATTTTTTTTATTTATTTTTACGAGCCAGAAGAATTCAACAGATCATGAATGTCCCGCTAGTAATATGTGAAACACAGAGTGCGCCTTCTACGCGAAAGTTTTAGGTACCTATGCAGGAAATAGAAAACTTTATCAAAAGCTTTTGTTTCATCCACGTTCCCGTTTCTATTGGTTTGTTGATAAAACTTACGTCCTTTCAAAGTATACATTTGACTTGCATTTTGTTTTGTAAAGTCACTACTAACCTAATTCTAAAATAAGTTAAGGACATGGTATTGTTTATAACGCAGCTTTTACTCACATTTAATGTCGGAGTTGTCCGAAAAGTTTCGAATTTTTATGGAGTCCTTCATCACGGGTTCATCAAGTCACGCAACTTACGGCGGCGCGACGAGGTTGCACGATCTTAATATGAAGAAGTTCTGCTGCCTATAGCTGGCTGCAGGGAGGACGTGGGGCAAAGTAGGGTTTCTTAGTTATTTTGTGTGCGCGCAGATACCAAACATAGTCAACAGCTCCGGAACATCTATAGAGTTATTCATACATTGCAATGTCTGCTATCTGCCTTTGCCCGCCGAACTGTAGAAAGTGGTATCCCTTACATCAAGATATGTAATCAGTATCATCTGCCTAGCTTTATATTTAAGAAACCGCAAGAATTTTCTCTATATACCATCAATTCGGTCTAAATATTCATATTGGGGGTTCCACACAGATATTATGCATTTATATTTAAGTTTCCCCCGAGACGAACAGCACCCGCCACCATTTTATTTTACTAACTCTCGGCGTGTTTCTAAACATTTCCACTCTACCAGGCAGGACCACCTAGCAGTAGTTTATTCAACTGAATGTGGTCTTTATCCATATCTTCTTCGTCCGTATGAATCCTCGGTTCTGAAAAAGTGGCAATCAATTCAAATCGGTTCTCGGGTCGTATTCTTGAGCCATAATTGTTTTCTCAAAGTATGTTTAAGCACTCGGTAATCATTTTTGACATAGAATTTCCTAAAAGATAAATACTTATTAAAAACATTTTACTTAAAAATAAAGTAAAATATAATATGGCTGCGGATCGAATGAAAGACGAATGACAGCAGCCTTGCTGAGTTGTATGGCCTACGTGACCCGAGGCAGGGAAACATTAAGATTCCCGCGAGCGTATCCGAACGTGCTATATACCTTATGAAGCCGTGTGTCGAAGATAAAGAAATCGACCTAACAGTTTTGGTATAGTCACTACAGATCTATCCTACTATTAGAGTTTTCGATGCTGGTTTTGGTTATATTCTTGCATTAATAAATAAATTTGCAAATCTACGATTTTCATTTTCTGGATAAGTGCTGATTATCTATATTATAAGTTAGCCTGCAACCGGACTGCCTAAAATTTGCTGAATCAGTTTTTGAGCCAAGATCTGGCCAAAAAACTACATTAATAAAGGTAATAACTTACAGAATCAACTCTGAGTAAGGTCAAATCGTGAATTCTTCTCTCGGAGCATAATACAAGAAGAATATCTGTGTGTCTCTGAACACAAAATTGCTTTCCAAAAATGTTGTGAGATCATTAATATTCCAACTGGAGATTTATTGTGGGTGACTGGTTTATGTAATGCTAAGGACTTTAACACATGTTTCACTAAGATGTTTGTACTTAACTGGCCGGTATTTTCTGGGTTACACAGGGTTGATACTACAGACTTTTGTAAAAGAATGGAATTATATGATAAATGATCTATTAGATGCAGAACCGAATAAAACAACCACGTCAACTGTACACAATTTATTTCAAAATATTCAACTTACTATATAACTAACAAATTCATAATTATTCGCAAAAACGAATACAATACATTTTCAACCACATTATAATAATCTTTTGGGCACAAATTGATTTGTTATGATTTGATTTTTGCTATTTAATCGATTTGTAGTTTGTATAATTTATGTTTCATGTATACTCTTAATATGTTAATAAGTTTATCTAAATAAGTTCAAAGGTAACTACATAAATAAACTAACCACTTTATGCATTTTATTTACTTGCCTTCTTGTAAAAAATACTATGTAGTGATAATGAAAATTTTTAAATTCATTATTTATAAAATATATTGCCACTAGAATATACCTCGAACACTTCTAGAATAGATTTTGCTGATATTATATTACTTACATTCAGTATTGACATGATTACAAATAGCTATGTAACGGCACATTTTAATTATTTGTAGGCAATAAGCACCAAAGCACAAAAGCTCTAATAACAAAATAAGTGCGAATAGAGGGGTTTCAAATTGAAGACTGAATTTAATTTATGGCTTAAACTTTTAAAAAGTGACTTTCCCAAATAATCTAAAATGAAGAATGTAAGTAAGGATAATAAGGGTGAAAAGTTGTCTTTTTTAAGGAATGTAAGGACACGGGAAAACGATACTCTTGAGGGTCAAAACCATTTTATCCGGCTTGAATGACTAGATTTAATACAATATTTATGGGAAGCATAACATTTTGGCAACGATATACTAGTTAACAATTTGTAATACTTAAAAGTATTTTTATTACAAATTCAACTCATTGACTATTCGGGTGGGTCTTCCCATCTAGTTTTGGAATTTGGAGATCTATGTCTATTGCTGTCGGTTTGTTCACCCTCCTGATCTGCTGGTAAATGTTCTTGCCGCTCTTCTGATACTCTTGACATATGCTGATCCGATGATAGAAACTGAAGTGTCTTTGCTGAGTCAGTTGTCTTTATTGTCTCTTGACTGTACTGTGCTTCTTCATCTGTAAGACCGCACTGTAGTTCGTAAAGTCGTGCATAAATTCCTTTCAATCGAAGTAGTTCTTTGTGAGTGCCGATTTCGGAGACAGACCCTTTGTCGATGACACAAATGACGTCTGCGTTCTTGATGGTTGCCAGCCTATGGGCTATGACCAAACAGGTTCTTCCCTCGCTGGCGTGGTCTAGAGCTTCTTGAACGACCTAATATGAATAGAAATAATTAGTTATGTAAGAACAGGATATATTTCAAAGTAGAAATAAAGGGCTTTGTTGAAGAAGGCCGCTTAACACGACAGATATGGATTTACATACAACTATTGCCGGCCGCTGCTCGAACAGTACAGCAAGTTCGATTTATCTCGAAGAAGGTTGTCGAAATAACCAAGCAAAGTAAAATAGCTCAAATTTCCAAGCATGTTTGAGAAAATATTTTTTTGCGGCCTCCTAATCCACATGATGATTACCAAGTTCGAACCCCAAAACGTAGTTTACCTTTTCACTATGCGTATCCAACGCAGAAGTGGCTTCGTCCAGCAGCAGCACCCTGGGGTTCCGGACCAGGGCCCTCGCGATGGCAATCCGCTGCTTCTGTCCACCTGACAGCTGGGATGCGCGGGCTCCGATGCGGGTATTGTAACCCTAAAGATAAAATAAAGAGAAGGCACAGGTCGATTGAAATCAATATACTATTTTAATTTTTGTTTATGCGAAACCTAGTAGGACATGGGTCACACATTTTCATTCGAAAAATTATAATATTATCTTCAAGACTCTGCAAGTTTCCTCTTGTCCGCGCGAGTAAGGACACCCATTTTTGAAATCTTTGCCAAACGAAGTAAGACTTATAGAGAATTTAGACAAAAATAGTTAATACGTAAAGGTCATAAATTTCTTAAACTTGAATTAAAACTTTAACGATTTAAATATTTGGGTCCTCGCTTGCGTAAAGTGGCATACTCTAAATCTCAGCAATTACTGTGTTTGAGTTTTTCAGTTTTATCTAAGTATTTAGTTACAAATTTCTTTAATATTTTAAGAACTTGCCAAATCTGTAGATTATTCCATTACAGATTTAAAGCGTTTTACCTTGGGCCCTCAGTTCAGTAATGTTTGAACTGAATTCACAAGCAAAACATCAATTTACCGGAAGAAATACTTAAAAGCGACTGAACTTAATATGTTTTAGTTAAACACGTATGCGAATTCTTTAAAAAGAAATAAAGTAAATTAAAGTTGAATTTTACTCAAACGTATGAACTGAGGGCCCAATATTTTCGGCTTTATCGACTAGGTTTAACTAACTAGGTATACAGATTTATGCCATTTAGATAAGTGCTTTTTGCTTTTTCTTGTCTAAATTTTAACATATCGTACGTTCTTCTAAATGGCAGATTTTTATTATGAGAAGGTTGATCTTTTACTTTTTATATGGGGAATTTGTAAGGTGGCCATAATAAATAAATAAATAAATAATAAATATTTCTGACACTCACACAACATTATCTAGCCCAAATTAAGTTTCTTAAAGAACTTGTGTTATAGATACTAGATAAATGATAAACTTAAGAAATATATAAACATACATATTGAATAAATACATATTTTTTATGAGAATAAGCTTTAATAAACATATAAACATCCATGACTTGACGACTAATATCTGTATTCATCACAGATTCGAACCCAGGACCTCTGGCATAGAAGGCAATGTATGTTACCGCTACACCAGCCGGTCATCAAAATATTGTCGGGAATTCTGTTTTGTTTTTATTTTTATTTTAATTTCATGTTATTAAGTAGCGCAAAGTTTAAAATTTATTCCTAGAGCGAATTGCAAAACAATGAGCTTTAAAATTTTAATTAATAAAAAACAAACTAGACAACTGACTAATATTACATTAATCAGTTATTACATTATGGATGTCAACACCGAAGCGTCAGGTTGAACAAAGAAAAAATGGAACTCGAAATAAATACAGTTCAAAAATCTTTAAAAACATATATCCTACGTGGAGCATTGGTTGAGATTTCATCTATGCTGCGGTGCTAAAGGTGCTAGATACCTACAATAACTACCTATACGGGATAGATCCTGTTTAAGTGTTAATTTAAAACTACAAACAGCAAACCTTACCCCAGGTAGAGCAGCAATAAAAGAGTGCACATTGGCAGCCTTCGCCGCGTGGACAATCTCTTCGATCTCCACCGTCCTCGTGTTGTCTCCATAAGCGATGTTCTCCATGATGGTGCGGTCGAAGAGGACTGGCTCCTGGGAGACTATGCCAAGGTTCCTGCGGAGAGTCGAGAGGCGGAGGTCTGCGTGGATGCTGTGGTCGTCTAGGAACTGGGGAGAGGGTGGTTTGTAGTATTTTGCTTGGTGGTTAGTAGTAAGAGTCCTTCTAACAGGGTCCGCCTGGCTCGCAACCGTTCAAATAAAATCGGCAGTCAAATATCATCGCTTTAGCCGTAATTTATCCGGTCAATATTTTATGAGCCATTTTCTTCCTAGATTCAACCTCATCTTCACTTATCTTCAGGCGACATTGAGGTAAAAAAAAAGACTTTTTGCGAAAGAATATGTGGTTCAAAAGGGTATACTTTCCAAGATATAATGAGTTCATAAATTATCACCCTTGTAAAATTTCTTTAACCTTCTGTCAATAGACACGTGTCACTGAAGCTATACAATAAACATCAAAAACACTTTAACGTTGAGGAACGTTGCAGACAATGTACAACGCAAAACGTTGCGAACTGTACCTGTGCATAGCGATAAAAAAAGGGATAGAAAATGCCACGTTGTTATACTTCGCATAAAGTGGTTTTACATAAGATGGTTTGACTAAATTGAATTTTGTATGAAAAAAAAATTAAGTTGAAAAATTATTTACATGTTATTTGATTACATGGTCCCATTAATACCCTAGAGTTATGGGAAATCAAAAGGAACACCTTGTATAGGTATTTGAATTTTAGTCGTAAACATTTTGCAGAATACTTATTCAAATAAACAATACATTATAGGTATCCGCTTTTTGCATTATGAAATCACAAGTTATACAAGTTCCCGTTCACAATCAAATCTATCTAGACTAGAGGTATATTTGTACAAAACTCACCACATTCCCCTCATCAGGATCATAGAGCCGCTGCAGCAGCTGTATGAGGGTGGACTTCCCGCAGCCACTCGGGCCCACCAGCGCCACCGTCTTCCCGTACGGGATGGCGAGCGACAGCCCGCGCAGCACCTCCACCTCGCGCCGGGTCGGGTAACGGAACTTAACCGAGTCGTAGTCGATCTTGCCTTTCGCCATCTTTGACGGTAGAATTTTAAATTATGTCTAACATTCGCAAAATATTACCTAGCCCAGATTAAGCTTTTTAAAGAACTGGTGATATGGATACTTGATAACGAATAATAAATCTAAGAAATATATCAACATACATATTTAATATACAGGGTTAATTTTTATTATCGAATCACCACCACGAACAAGTGTTGTTAGTATTGATGTGGAGAGGTATGTGTGCGTGCCTCCCTTAAAAAGCCAAGTTGTACCGTACAATAAATCAGTGTAAAGCTAACCATCGCTTCGGTCCTTTCACTTGTTCCTTCGTAACTCGCCTATAAGTCCAGTCAAAATAGACAAAAATAACCCAGAAAAAATTAGCATAGAGCTGAAAATTGGAGATACGTCATTATAAATAAAATGTCAAAAGTCGCCATCGATCGCACTTCTGCAAGTCAAAGGTGCAAAATTCAGGTTTTTTCAATTTTTCTCAAAAACAGTGAGTTTTATCGTAAAAATAGATCAGACAAAAGTTGTGGATCCTACAACTTTCTACAAAAATGGTCAAGTCACTTTTTTACTTACGACTCACCATTCGTGAGATATCGCGGTTTTAATTATTCGAAAGTTCATACTTTACGCTATATGTACTAACATGCAGCCTGTACACGTCATCGGGCGTTCATATACATGAAAATAAGAAACTATAATGTCTGACACTCGAATTTAAAGATTCAATTTCAAAGGTAGCTCGGACTCGTTCCGATGTCGTAGGAAAAGCTGCTATTGCCCGCATTGAATACGAATTTGACTTACTTGCTGCTGAAGCTAAGTACCACAATAATTGTTATAATATCTTTCTGAGGCCTATTAAGGGATATAAAGTCGGTCGTCCCGAAGATGATTCGGTGAGCTTGGCGATGAAGGAAATATTTGGATGGAGAAAATATTGAAAATAATGATGATTGTCAATTTTCAGTGCAAGAATTAAAAGACATTGGTAAAAATGCAACTATAGATCCTAAAACAATTAAAAAACGATTAAAATTAAAGTATGGTGATAGAATTATTATAACTGAGAAAAGCGGGACTTTTACAATTATTTGTTTCATTGACAATCAGTACGATATTCTGAATAAAGGTTGGTATGAAAATAAAAAAAAAAACAAAATACAAACGAAGAACGATTCAGAATACTGAAAGCTGCCGCAGCAATTATTCGAGAGGATATTCAATCTGTAGTGATTGATAATGATAATTATTCCCCGCCGAGTCGAATGTTTGAAAATATTGAAAGCGATATGCCGGAGTCCTGGACTTATTTTTTGGAGCAAGTAATTTAAAAAAATCGACGATTTAAATTAGATCGTTTGAAATAAATATGCACAACTATCAGCCAATGTATAATGTCTGCTGTTCGGCTTAGGTCTTTCAAATCAAGATTGCAAAATATTAAAGCTGCAGAACAACGTCGTCGGCCTACAAAAACATCTTCATCGGTTGATATCGTTTTTGAATCATCATTGATGCATCCCTTTTCTTGGAACAGCGAACAGAAATTCTGCAAGAAGAAAGTGAGGATGAAGAAATAATTGTCGAAGTAGAATTAGACAATTATCTAATATTAGCCTTTAAAAGACAGCGGCACTTCTATTTTATTTTGAACATCAGCAAAAGCTGTCTTTATTACAATAGGTTGTGGAGTATACCTACTGGGGAAACTACGTTAAAAAAATGCCCCAAGTACATTACCTCATAGGTGGTGCGGAAATGTGTGCGTATTGTGTCAAGTATGAACTTTCGAATAATTAAAACCGCGATATCTCACGAATGGTGAGTCGTAATTGAAAAAGTGACTCGAGGATTTTTGTAGAGAATTGTATGATCTACAACTTTTGTCTGGCCTATTTTCACGTAAAAACTCACCGTTTTGGAGAAAAATGGAAAAATCCTGAATTTCGCACTTTTGACTTCGAATAATTTTTTTTGCAGAAGTGCGATCGATGGGGACTTTGACATTTTATTTATAATGACGTACGTCTCTACCAATTTCTAGCTCTATGCGAATTTTTCCTGGGTCAAATATCTATTTTGACTGGACTATATAGAACATTGTGGCGACGAACTACTAGCGTGTGCAATAGGAAAAATAACACAGTTTAAAGATGTCTCAGTTTGGTGTATTAAATACTTTCGATAATATCCAGATAATTATCGATTAGCTTAGATCATGGCCCGAAAAGCATTGGTGTCTTCCTAGATTTGGCAAAGGCTTTCGACACCGTCACCACACGTCTGCTCTTTAACAAGTTAGAAATGATATGTAAACCCAGTCAGAGATATGTGACAGTAAACTTCCTAAATAAACTTCTTAAAATAAATAACATCACTTACAAATCCCTCACTGACGTCGGGCGCGTCAGTGCTTTTAACTTTGGGCTCGCGCGCAAGCAGCGCCAGCACGCGGCCCGCCGCTTGCACGGCCGCGCCGAAGTTAGGCGCGAACGCTAGCGCCTGACCCATCATCAGGGACCCGAAGACCAAAGCTTCTGATACTCTGGGAATAGAGGAGCGACGACGGGTTAGGGTGTTACCAGACCAACCAATCGACCATCATCGATTGAGGGCGTCGATTGAAGTAGAATGGATAAGTCAAAGTCGATCGATAGTTTAAAGTTTTTTAATGTTTAATATCGATCATGTAAAGCTACCAGAACTATAGATCAACGTGGACCGACGGAATTGATCGATTGGTTAGTTTAACGGTGTTAGTTGATCAATTGAAGCTACCAGACCAGTCGCTCGACTTCTATCGACGATTAATCGATTGGTCTGCATCCTAAAAAGATATCACCATCGCAACTCTTTGTAATAAGTCCACTGCTGGGCCATGAGTCACTTCCCTGGTTGAGGAGGTGATCTACCATAGATCCACCAGAGTGGCCCAGTATTGATTGGTCAGGAGATAATATAAGTATGGTGTAAGTAATATAATTAACTTCAGATTTCTATGACAATATATCGCAGACATCACTAAACATGTCCAACCTGAGGCATGTGGAAGTTGAATGCAATAGCAAGATCTTTCTGTCGCATTCAACAAGTTTGTCTTAGCAGAATAAGATATTTATAATAATTAATTTAGAGCGACCATGCTTTGCTTAATTTGATAGCGAATATAATAATATCCTTGTAAAAAAACATACCCTTTTTCGTAAACATTTTTGTAATTATCTTTTCAAGCCACTTACTTAATAACATTTTTATAGTGCACCTCCTGATTAGCCACCATGATGCCTCCGTACCACAGCGAGATAGCGTATCCAGCGGAGGGCGCGGTCTGGCCGAAGGCGAACACAACACCGCGCGAGCGCAGGCTGCGACGCGCGGTGTCCTTGGCCTTCTCACCCGCTTCTTGGTAGCGACGGATTACGCCTTCTTCGCCACCTGTTGAGATATAAATCAGCTTAGAATATTACTCCCGCCAGGAAAATACATACCTAAATACATAACTTCACGCCTGTATATATAGGGTAGACAGAACACCAGAGGTTACAAAAACATCTGATGTCACGTTTGAAAAATTTGTCTTTTGAAATAGTCAGAATAGGACGCACACAAAGTGCAAGGCACAAATATCTGACTCACAAATAATTCGTGAATTCTGACCCAGAATGGACCTGCCCTGGATATTTAATTGTCGTAAAATTCTTATATTCTAAGTGCACCCTTCCTATAAGGTCTGACCGAAGGCGACGGATTGCGCCTTTCCCCCATCTGATGCAGCATGAACAAATATATTATACGTTCTACTAGCTGTAGCGCACGGCTTTACCCGCGCAATTTCAAATCCCGCGGTAACATCGGGATAAAAAATTGTTTTATGTTTTATTCCAGACTGTACACTATCAAAATGTGAAATTTCATCTTAATCTGTTGAGCCATTACCGTGATTGAGAAACTAACATCCATAAATCTATCCATCAAAACTGAAATTTATAATATACGAAAAAATCGACCCACCCTCTATGTTTAAATTCAAAATATAGTATAACAAAATTAAGATCAGATAAACGAAATATAATTATTTACTTTGTAGGTACGTTTCATACGTTTTATTTTTACATACCGCACACTTCAATGAACGGGATGTTGTTGATGATATTGACTCGATTACTCGTACGACCGCATTACTCATTTTTAATAACGCAATCTCATCTCAGGGACATTTCTGTATGTTAAAAATTGATCAATGTATTGTTTATTGAATAATTGGTTCAATAGAAGCATTTTAACTGATTTAGTGGTCATTTAACTTGAGTAACATTGTTTTTCCTGTCTTTGAAAATGGATACAACTCCATCTAAGTGTGCTCAAGACGTAGCACTGATCCAGGCTGGATTAAGTCAGCGCGTCGTGGCCTGAAGTCTTCACCTAAGTCGACCAGCAGTTATAGGAGTGTTCAGAAGGTTCTTAGAGACTGGGAGTTTCAATAAACGATCAGGTTTGGGAAGAAATCGGGCTACTTCAGAAAGAGATGATCGATTTATGGGGTCTACAAGTTTAAGAAATAGGAATTGAATGGTGCAACAACAACTTTATAATGATCTCATATAGCTGTAAGAGTATGTTACGACGGAGACTTGCAGAAAGCCGATTCCATCCTCAGAAACCTGCTAATAATCCAAGATTAACACCCACGCCTCGTCAAGCGCGGCTTAGATTAGCTCGTTCTTACGTTGATTGGACACTCGAACAATGGAAGGTCGTACTGTACGAAGGTAAAATCCAGGTTTATTGAAATCATGGACGTAGTAAAGTTTACCGAAAAGAGAGAGAACGATTTGAACGCCTGTATTGAAGAACAAGTGGTTTTTGGAGGAGCTTAAAATTAATTTTCAGTTCATGTCCGGACCTCGTTCAAGCATTCTGACTGCACAGCGACACATCAAGGAGGTGCTAAAACAACATGTCATGCCATACGATGGTTTTGTACGCGAGGGTTTCAAGCTGATGCAGTACAATGCCAAATCCCATAGAGCCATAATAGTACCTACGTGAGGAGGAAATTCCTGCTATGAAGTAACCAGCGAGGAGCTCTGACCTTAATCCTATTGAACATCTATGGGATGAACTAAATAGCAAGGACAAAGGCAGAATTCCTCCATGTTCAAGAGGAGAGAGGAGTAGAGAGAAGTGGGACCCAAGAATTCATAAAATCATTAATAAGGTTAAAGAAAAACATGATGGAAGCAGCAATAACAGCACATGGGGAAATACAAGCTACTGAACAAAGTTTTTATTTTCAACATTATTCATTAAAAAACTTTGCTATTCTCACTGCTTTTGGTTTTCAGTCTGTAAAATCAGTAAACCAAAACCTATTACAGTAAAAATTATTTTCTATCGTAATGAAATGAAATATTTTATTTGAGAGATTTTTCGGTAATAACATAGGGTCTTACAAAATGTTCAGGAAAAGTGCAAAGAAAAATCTGCCATTTCGGCGTTCAAATATAGATTAAAGTATTACTAACATTAAAAGTTGTGGGCAATTATTTTAATTAAATGTTAAATATTAAATTACATTTTAAAATACATAGCAACACTTAACACATACCTTTATTAAGGATAATTGAATACAACAATGGATTTACTATGTCATAATTTAAGTCATAAAACTTTTAAGTAGGTATTTTAAGTTATATATATTTTTTAACATTACATTACAAAGTTATTCTTCTCATTATGTTTGTATTGGAAATATTCATTTATTGTGTAGAAACACTTTTCGACTAACCACACATGAATTGTATGTTTAAAATTATTCAATGGCAAAGTTTTGAAATCATTTGGTAAAAAGTTATAAATTTTGATAGCCATGACATAAACGTTTTTCATAGTAAGTGTAAGGTTACATTTAGGCATAATTAGCTTTTCGTCAATGTTTCTCCTAAGTAGTCGTTCTCTTACTTCTTTATGTGTTTTAAATAGTTCTGGATGTTGTTTGACAAATAAACATATTTGTTTTATGTATAGTCCTGTCACAGTCAATATTTTTAAGGTTTTAAATAATGGCCTACATGACTCCGTACTCTGTATATTGGACAATGCTCTAATGTATAAAATCTTAGAATGATAGTAACCAACCAGTCTAAAAGTATACTTCGATTAATTTTAAATTTTCAGCTATCGTCTACTGAACGAATGCGAACGGGGTGGGTCGATTTTTCTGCATCTACACTTGTATTAGTAAAGTAAGATGAATACGCTACACACGGGGTCTGGCAGGAACTGAATCTCCATAAAACCGCCAGAGGAATGATATTTGGCAACAGATTTTATATGAAGAGTACTCCCTAGCAATCGTGCTCCAACTAATTGGAAAGCTCATGTAATGAATGTACTAAATAAAATTAACAAATATGTTTATGTATTAAGACGTATCAAAGATGTATCGTCGTCGATGATGAAAGTATCAAAGATGAAGTCGTCGTGGCGCCGTGGTTACTGTGTGTATCTTATGATATCACAGGTTAAGCAACGTTCGGCGCGGTCGGTACTTGGATGGGTGACCGCCGACCATTCGTTTCTCACGGCGACTTCCGTGCTTCGGAGGGCACGTTAAGCTGTCGGTCCCGGATGCTGTATACTTGTATACAGTAGTCGTTAGGGTTTGTCAGAAGCCATATCGGCACCCTGAAAATTCTGACATCCACCACCCAGCACTGGGCCAGCTCGGTGGATTATGGCCTAAACCTCCTCGTCACCCAGAGGAGAGACTCATGCCCTGCAGTGGGCCCATTACGATGATGATGATGATGAAAGATGTAACAGGGATAAAAGCAGCCCTTCTCGCCTATCATGGATACATATCATCGATTTTAAGGTATGGAATTGTGTTATGGGGAAACTGTTTCGATTTAAATAAAGTGTTTCGTGCTCAAAAAAAAATGTATTAGAATACTGTGTGGTGCTGGGTATATTGACCATTGTAAACCTCTTTTTATAAAACTAAGGATATTACCTGTGCCCTGCTTATATATTTTTGAGATGTGCATGTTTGTACGTGCACACTCAGAACATTTTAAAAGAAATTTTGAAATGTTTAATTGTAGAGGAAGACATAAACATAAACTGTATGTACCTGCTCAACGACTTGATATTTTTTCTAGAAATATGTATTGTATGGCTGTGCGTATCTATAATAAAATACCAGATAATATAAAAAATATGACATGTAGACAATTTAAAATAAACTTATTTAATTACTTATTAGATAAGTGCTACTACTCAATAAGTGAATATTTATTATAGATTTTAAATGCTTTAATATATATTTTTATATGTATTTTGTAGTAAATGTTGACATTTTAAAATTTATAATTTGATTAGATTAAGATCTGATTTTATGACGCCGCAAAGATTTGCACACCGTTTGACACGGTTAAATATGATGTACTTAATAAATTATAACACCTATTGTATCGACCATATTTAAAAAAAAAACAAGTCTTTCCAACAGGTAGATACAGTAACAGGTAGTTTAGCTACCTTTTAAAGCAAGTTAACTCACAGATAAAAGACTGACTGCTTTGCTCTGTTTTCGTATGGAGAATTCCTCAAACACCCTATAACATTACCACTTACTCAAATTATGTGTACTAAGCCACTTTGGACACTTTAGTCAACTTACAAAAAGCAGTAACAGTTTTGATGTTAGTAATCGCCTCAGTGGCGATGGTGGTAGCTTCGTCTGACGCCAGCCTGACGGCCTCTGCTCCGCTAGCCAGGACCCTGGATTCCAGCACGACGGCTCCTATCACCATGGGCACGGAGATCAGCGAGACGAAAGTCATCTTCCACGTGAAGTACATGGACAGTATGATGCCGATGGCGATTGTTGCTGATGCTTGCATGAGCGCACCGATTCGGGTGCCTGTAGCCTATTGAAGAGTAAAATGAATATATTTAAAATAGGGATCGAAATAAAGATTAAATATATGAATAAGGTTTACAAGGATACGCAAGAGTTCCACTGTAAGATCTCGTTGTTGTCCAATATAACAACGGTTTCAGAATGCTGTTGGGGTTGCCGCGGTACTGTAGCGCGTCAGCCATGTTTGCAGAGGCACACGTCGATGATTTTTTTGCGATCATTCGTAAAAGGGCTGCTTCCTTGATGCGCCGGATCTGCGATAGCCCCAACAGTATCTTACAAATAATGAAAGATAAGGTGGATTGCCCAATAATAAAACATTGGAATAAAATACACTTGCAGAGTAATGTAAAATAAATTTGTTATATTTTGTAAATAGGCTTAGAACTAACATAGTTGTAAGATTTTTGTAACTAACTCTTTTATATGGATCATGGGTCCGAAATAAAAACTTATTATTATTATTTACAACTTCTTTGCTTAGGTATTAACTTAATTACAGAGTTTTTGGTTTTAAAGAATAAATATCCAAACTGTGTGTTCTGCCTACCCCATAAGGGATACAGGCGTGAAGTTATGTAGGTATATATGTATGTAAGAAGATGCTGAAAAGCAGGGCAGTATTATCCAAATTCCTCAGAAAATAATAGTGTCTTTCTAAATGTTTTTATTTATTGTCTTTGTATAGCAATTATAATTTTTCTCTTAATTATTTTTTAAATGCATAATTTCATGAAACTTGGTGAAAATAAATACATTAGTGTGTGAGGAGCTGGTCTTCGAGATACAATTACATGTAATAACAGATCATAATAATCTGTAGCGAAAGAGTTAGCACAGGAAGTAGCGTGAAGTTACAATAATTTGTGTAGGTACATAAGGTTTTTCAGAAGCATGGTCTGGTGTTATGAATGGCGTAAGAACTTCATTGTATTTATGACAGTATGCATTTATGATCATGACTCTTTTGCTGTACGATAGGATTCAGGATACATAAAAAAATGTATTCAATTGGACGAACTTAGCATTCTTAAATTTGGTACCTACTTACCGCAAAACCAATACCTCCTTAGAAACCAAAAATAATGAATGGAATATTATTAAGAAATTATTTGCATGGAAATATTCGGTCATTAATCAATTCGGGCTATCGTTATTCGAACGAATGTTAATTTCGATCAAACATTATTCGGGATAAAAAAAAAATCGGGCAATCGTTATTCGGTCATTCACTTTTAGGGTTTAAGTTGTACAATCCATTCTAGGCTAAACTCGTCAACAAATTGCAACAGATGCGGGCCCAAAAGTAACCCTGTATATTTTGATTTAAATTTAAATCACTAAGTTTGTATACCTTTTAGCTTTAAAATATCTGTGCATTGTATATTTCATACTTTAATTATGTTTTGTTAAGTAAGGGCGGAGGTGCAATGTACATTGTACATTTATTGAGATTGTTTTTGCAGACACCTCACTCAAAACTTACGATAGATTAATTCTGGAACAAACCACCATTAAATAATTCATTGTTTTAATCGGCATCCCCAGTATAGACTAGATAGCTATTTGAATAATCAGTCTTACCCCCTGCACGGCTGCTGCGTCAGCGGCAAGACGGGCACAGAGGGCTCCAATTCCGTTGCTAGGGTGGTCAAACCAGCCAATCTCCTGGCATAACATATGCTTGAACGCAGCCACTCTAACACAAAAGAAAACAGTTTTCAAATAACACTTCAGCACTCGTTTACTCAATAATTGGTACTTGTTGAGTGGTATATCTATTTTCATATAAACATGTGCAATACACATAAAACTGAAATTTACATAATTTTGGCCAGATGAATCAGACAAAGAATGAAATTTTGAATTTTACAACTAGCTGAGTTATAAAGAGTCAAAACGTTTCCATCTTTTTCTCTTGAAAATCAGTAAACTATTTCTAAATTAGCAATTCTCTTGTGCGGAGCGCTTAGTACCTACGCACTCGAGGCTAAATCACTGCGTGGCCTATACTCAACACGGAATCATCTGTTATTACGTCATACTTACAGAGGATAAAAGGTGATTCGAGTTTTCCATCACACTTACAGGCTTTGGACTGTCAATTAAATGTACCTATATGACAAGTTTAAAAAAATCTGCTCTTAAAATATTTAGCACTATTTTAGGTAGGATCCCGTCAGGGCCCAACTGGCTAGCGACCACCCTTCATATAAAAGTTTCCGCCAAATAGAACCACGCCGGCGGCGGCGGTGATGTGTTTCGGCAATATTTTATGATGATTCAGTTCTTTAGTCTATAAACTATTTCTTTACCTATTTACCTATTCACCTTGCTTCCATGCTGGACTGGGAGCGAAAGAAAAACATGGAATGTGCCAGCAGCTTCTCTTCCCGGGCATACTGTAAAAGTCAGTTAGTGGACAGAGGTTTTAAAGGCGTTTTTAAGGGTGATAGGCTGACCCCCTGTCGCTACAAAAGTCTCTCTCCATCTTTACAATGCCTCCAAATTTGTCAAACGTGACATCAGATGGTCTTGTAACCTCTGGTGTTCTGCCTACCCCATAAGGGATACAGGCGTGACGTTATGTATGTATGTATGAGATTCACCTTAGTCTTGAAGTCAGCCTGACTCCAGTCAGATTGAAGATGAATATTTGCAGGAAGATGAAGATGCCGGTGTAGACGCCGACCGCAATGAAAAGCAACGCAATTTGGTTGGCTCCTGACATGATGTATTCCTCATCCGAAGATTCTAGAAGCTAATGGTAGAATGAATTATAATTTTGACAATATATTAACATACAGAACTTATATACTTATATGAAATATATAATAATGAAATAAAATCCCCAGACAATCACACCAACTAGTGTTTTCAACCGACTTCAAAAAAGGAGGACGTTCTCAATTGTAGTGTATGACTTTTTAAGTTTTTTACCGCATAACTTTACTTTAGTGAAAGTTTTGACGTGAAGTCGGGTTTTTAATGCTCTGCATGCGTTGATTATTGAGTTGCAGAATTAGCAAGATAAATAGTTATTAAATGTGAAATTTCTCATGAAGTTAAGAAAAAACGACTGGCCGGCTGGTGTAGTGTTAACATACATTGCCTTTTATGCCAGAGGTCTTGAGTTCGAATCGCCGGCGGCGAATATTTCTTGATTTTTTAACTTAAAAAATGTATATATTTATGTTTCTATATTTTTTAAGATTATTATCAGTTACCTAGTAGCCATAACACAAGTTGTTTAAGAAACTTAATTTGGGCTAGACAATGTTGTGTGAATGTAGGAAATATTTATTATAACTGCAGTGAATTTTGCTCCAAGATAACGTAGATGAAGAAACATAATTTATTTATTTATTTACATACGACAAAACTATAGTAAATAGAACAGCAGATCACCGCAATGAATGAATCAACTCAAGGTTTTCCTTTCTTCAAAGTTTTTCAAAGTCTAAATACTGTCTATGTAGGTACGTAAATAATGAGATTCTAATACTAAAGCCCGTATTATCCATTTTTTCTTAAGTGTAGTACCTACATACATGACTCTAGCATAGTTTCTAGACCTTTCACACAGATCTCTTAAGTTGAAAATATATGTTCAACTTAAGAGAGTTCGAGTGGGCATAAGCCGATTTTTACAATCGCATGTAAAAATCGGCCCTTTTCATGTTTAATCTAACTGCTCACATAGATACGGCGAATCTAAGGCTCCGGCGCGTCCAGACTTAATGTCATAATAACAACTTTACATAACACCTGAAGGTAAAAATTTCCTGAGGCACAAAATGCTTGAAATTCATATTGCCACACTGTTCGCGCGTTAAGGTTCAAAACTGCTTGACTAGGGGCTCTCGAATAAAAGATACGTCTTGCTTGTTGAATTGTTTATTGCGAACTGAATTTGCGATCTAACATGCCGCCCCCCAAAAAACGAAGTTTTTTACAAATACTAAATCTTAATCATAATAAACCAAAAACTACTTACATTTTACTATCATTTCTATATAATTCTCAAATAAGACATTTTCTATTCACAAAACATAACTATTTTAATTTACAAACATAACTTTGAAACCAAATCCATATTCCTTAATTTTATCACCAAACTAAACTTAACAAACAATAATTAAAACATCGCACTACGAACAAAACATGTTTACTAAGATTTGGTTACTACCTATATTCAATCCTTTCCAAGTATTCAACACAAAGATTTATGGCCCTTCTTTCAATTCAATAGACTAAGATTGTAAAGGAGTTTATACATGATTAAATTCAATATCTTATAACAAAATTTAGATTTCTATCAAAACTAACTATACATAATTTTGACATGCAAAATTAAGAAGTGTATACATAAATTATATTATATTATAGCAATAACAATTATACATTTGATTCATCATTAATTGGCAGATAACACAATTTGGAAATAGAACGTTTTACAATTTTATTACCACTTTTTAAACTATAAACACGACAAATGTTATCGTCTCCGGGATGTTTCTGCATTATACGGCCGAGTGCCCATTTTCCAGGGGGGAGGTTTTCTTCCTTTATTAGGACAACATCACCGACTTGAAATTCCCTTTGTAAACTACACCATTTAGGACGCTGTTGAAGTCGAGTCAGATACTCATTACGCCATCGACTCCAGAAATGTTGTAGTAATCTTTGGGTATGTTGCCACCTAGACAGACGATTCATGTTCACATCTTGTAGGTCTGGTTCGGGAACATTTATAGGTGCTTCACCTATAAGAAAATGTCCGGGGGTAAGTACATCGATAGTATCGCTGTCTTGGTTATCAATGGGGCAAAGTGGACGCGAGTTGAGACATGCCTCTATTTGGCATAAAGTAGTGGCCATCTCTTCAAAAGTGAGGTTCCTGGTTAACACTCTTCTCAAATGATGTTTTATTGATTTAACCCCGGCCTCCCATAACCCTCCAAAATTAGGGCTATGTGGGGGGTTAAAATGCCACTGAACTCCGTCTTCTGCCAACAAATGTATTACATTTTGAGGTAATTCAAGTTTTGCTTCATTCCACATGTCTTGCAACTGCTTGCTCGCTCCCACAAAATTTGTCCCACGGTCACTCCATATATGTCCGCAATGACCACGTCTAGCTACAAATCGTTTTAGGGCTCCTATAAATGAGTCTGTACTTAAGTCTCCAACCAGTTCTAGGTGAACTGCCTTTGTAGCCATGCAGACGAATATGCAAATGTATCCTTTTTCACAACTGCCACCTCGTCCCCTGTTCCTCAATATTTGCAGAGGTCCGGCAAAGTCAACACCCGAATTTAAAAATGGACGCGCAGGGGTCACTCTTATTTGTGGTAAATCTCCCATTAGTTGTTTTTGGACTCCAGCTCCCTGTCTTGCACATATAAAACATTTTCTTATTAAAGTTGAAACTAAACCTTTCAGTTTGGGAATCCAAAAACGTGACCTCACTTCATTCATAGTCAGCTGCACTCCTCCATGCAGTGTCCTTCTATGAGCATTCTTAACTATTAATTTGGCTAATGTTCCATTATTGCTCAAAATTATAGGATATTTGGTGGTTTCGGGAATATTAGCATGACGTAATCTCCCTCCTACTCGTAAAATATTGTTCTCATCCAAAAAGGGATTAAATTTCTTAATATGGCTTTTGTTTCCTATTGTGCGTCCGGCCTTTAAACAATCTAATTCTCTGCCAAACTCGTTTTCTTGAGCTATTTTAACGCATACTTCTAAAGCTTGGTGTAACTCGTCTGTGGTTATTGGATGAACATTATTGAATCCTTGCTTTCGATAGTTTAAAAACCTTTTACAATAAACAACCGTTTTTGTTAATTCCGTTAATTCTTCGAATTCTTCGAACTGGGTAAGTACCTTTTTCTCATTTAATTCCTTTTCTATTAAGTTCATACTAATTTTTGTAATCTTTTTTCTTTCCAGGTCCACTGTGGGGTCTTCAGCTACTTCGTTTAATTCTATTTCTTCTAGTTTCAGCCATTCTGGGCCGTTCCACCATAGATCATTCGTTATAAGGTCTTCTAGTAGCATACCACGAGATGCTATATCTGCGGGATTATCCTTTGAATTGACATGGAACCACTTGTGCCCAATGTTATCCAAAATAGTGACAACTCTATTCCTCACAAAGGTTTGCCATCTTGCTGGGTCACCTCGGAGCCACGACAAAACTATAGTTGAGTCGGTCCAAGCGTAAATTTGTGAGCTAGGAATACGCGTTGCATCACTGATCTGTTTCAGGAGCTTGGACAACAAAACTGCACCGCATAACTCCAACCTTGGTAAGGACACTGGTTTGATAGGTGCAACTCGGGCTCTTGAGGCAATTATTCCAGTTTTGTAATTACCATCCGGTGTTTTTATCCGTAAGTATGCTACAGCTCCATATGCCTTGATGGAAGCATCACAGAAGCCATGGATCACATCAGGTAAGTTATGACTCACAGTATTTAACCATCTCGTTATCTTTACCTTATCTAAATTTGCAAAACTTTCTCTAATTCTATACCATTCTTCTTTTATTTCAGGTTGCAACTCTTCGTACCATGTGGCATCCATGAGCCACAACCGTTGCAGTAGCATCTTAACAGGTATCAAAGCAGGAGATAACCAAGTAAGTGGATCAAAAAGATGTTGAATTTCAGCTAAAATACTTCTTCGAAATCTCATCAATAGTAATCGCATGTCTTCTTGTAATACAGGTCCAACCAAAAGTTCTTCGTCAAGTGATAAATGGTTGGTTACACGTGACGAAGCATTGAAATGGACTCGTACTTTGGTAGTTTCATTCGATTCTTTCACTACTGCGTGATGCGGTAAATAAACGGATGCGTTATCTATTTCTATCGCAGGTACTTCTTCCATGTGTTTCTGTGCTAGATATTCTTCCATGACTATGTTATATTCTATTCTAAGTTCTTCATTTTTTTCCAAACGCTTTTGTAACTGTAACAGTCTATTCCTTGCATTTTCCCTTGTATTTACTTCTTTGCTTTTAGTTTCATCTGTCTTAAAGGGTAGCTTCACGACGTATCTTCCATCTCCATTTCTTGAGTAAGTGTTTACGTATATTCCTTCACATGTTTCTTCTTCCTTGGTCAATTTGTTTCTTTCGCAGCCTTCTATTGTATAATCCCATAGCGTGTATAATATATCGTCTGGGTCTATTTGATGATGCATTACCATGATTTCTTCTTCGTGTTTATCGCTCATTATCTCACCAAAGAGAATCCATCCAAAGCTAGTTTCTTGTGCACATGGAGAGTTTGGAGGACCCCTGATTAAATTATTCTTTAATATTTGAGCGTAAACTTCCACACCGAGCAGCATATCCACTCGCCCTGGCCGATTAAAACTTGGGTCTGCCAAGGTAAGATCCTTTAATTGTGCCCAGATGTGCGTTTGATTCATTATCTTCTTGGATGGTAGCTGAGAGGTCAAACGTGTCGGCATGATATAAGCCTTCACGGGAAGTAGGAATTTTTCATCATATCTGGACAGAAGTTGCAGGTGAACCATTTGATTTACTTCTGCTTGCGATGTCCCTACCCCTGAAATAGTTCCTCTAGCTCTTGATCGTTTTGCTCCAAGAAGCTGTGCCGCTCTTTCCGTTACGAAATTAGCTTTAGACCCTTGATCTAACAGTGCTCGTAATATAACCTTTTGACCTTGAGTATTTTTAACAGGTACAAGAGCTGTCGCGAGTAATGCTGTAGTATTCTTTGTAACGGCAAAGGACGATAAAGCATGGTTTGTTTGTATCTCTTCCGATTCTTGGCTTGTGTTTGTTTGATGTAGTAAGGTGTGATGTCGCCGTTTACATATTTTGCAGGATAATCTAAGTCGACATCTCATTGCAGCATGACCAGGTATTAGACAATTGTAGCATAATTTCTTTTCTTTAGCCAATTCGCTTCTTTCCTTAGGACTCAATTTTGTAAAGTCCTTGCAGTGACAGAGAGTGTGATTCTCACTACAGATTATACAGGTCCTTGCTGGCGCTGGTGCAGAAATATGGTAAGTTCTTTCCTTTATAGGTTGTCTCTCTCTTGGGGGATACACCGGTGTGATTAACTCCAACGTGCGGAATTTAGCCTCTAGGAAATTTTTCAATTCTTGCCAGGTAGGTAGTTTTTCCGAATCCGGGCTATAAACTTGATCTTCCCAAGCTTTATGCGTATCAATATCTAATTTTTGTACGATAACGTAAATGATGATAGGATCCCAGGATTCTGTCGATACTTTCAAATTTTGGAGATTATTCAAACATTCCGCAATTGTGTCTACCAAGATTTTCACATTATTTGCTGTAGGTGTAGTAATCTTCTTCTGTCCAAATAATCTTTTAAAGAGAGAGTTGATTATTAAACGTTTGTTACCATACCTTTGTTTCAACATGTCCCATGCCTGCTCGTAATTGCTCTCAGTTACATGAATGTGTTTCAGGAGGGACTCTGCTTCTCCAGCTAAACTTGACTTTAAGTAGTGCAGTTTCTGAACCTTAGAAAATGATGTGTTTTGGTGCACTAGTGACGTAAAAAGGTCGTTAAAAGTTGTCCATTCTTCATACTGACCGGCAAATGTTGGAAGTTGTATGCTTGGTAATCGTACTTGAGGTACAACTTCAGGCGCAGATGGATTTCCTTCTTGCATTCTTGAAAATGTCATCAACATGTCTTTCAAATCACCCGTGAGACATAGATATAAATCTTCAATTAAATAGTAATCTTCATTAACGAAATACTGGATATTCATACGCTCTTCCTTAGTCGCTGTCTTCACGAGAGCTTCATGGTATGATTTGAATGCTTGCCAGTCTTCTTCTATGCTTTTAATTCTTGCTTCAATATAACCTTTCGTCAATCTTTGCTTAGCACATTTCTTTAAATTTGTTTGAGTTTTTTGAAGTAAACTTGCCTTTTCTTCTAATAAGCTGATTATTTCCTTTGTAGTTAAAGCCATTTTAATTTTTTTTATTTTACACTAATAGTTGAAGTTTATGAAATTAATAAATAAAGTTCCCAAAATTTTCACAAATAGCTCTTCACAAATTAAATAGTCTGTAGTCTCCTTTATAATTCACTAGTTTACGAAAATAAATAAAGTTCACAAAAAAAGTCACAAAAGTTCATAAAATACTTCTTCACTAATTAAACAGTCTGTAGGCTCCTTTATATGTTACTATTTTACGAAATGTGCGATCTGTTATTCCTAGAATTATTTCTTTGTTTTAGTCGTCACTGGGTCTTCTCACATTTAAATTCACTATCCGGCTCGATTTGGACCATATGTTCGCGCGTTAAGGTTCAAAACTGCTTGACTAGGGGCTCTCGAATAAAAGATACGTCTTGCTTGTTGAATTGTTTATTGCGAACTGAATTTGCGATCTAACACACACTGTACTAATAATGACTGAATTACTAATAAGTAAGAAGTAAAGTAAAACAAATTTTTCTATGTGTATTTTGCTAAATTTTGTGTGCAACGCAGTTTTATTCCATAAACATATTTGGGTAAAGAATTAAAAAGTGTTCAGATTATATGGAATTACATTTGTACACGACTGTACATCTACTGTCATTTTCAAAATTTTACCTTTAAGACTCTATAAAATTTAGAGTCTGGCTAACGAAAGAAGACAATGGGGGTTTTTACAAACTTACAAACTTTATATGGCTTTTATATGTCTTTTTATATGGCAACTTATTCTGGTTTTACTGTTGTCAATCGACAACGGTTGTCAACGGTGGTCAACAACAATGTTGGTGGTTTTTGTATTGTGATTTGGGAATTTTCATATTTGAATGAATAAAAATATTAAAAATTTGACAGTTTCATAAGCAATGTAGGAAACAGCGATACCAGTGACTCTGACGATTCATTCCATATAGAATTGCTGGATTCAGATATGGATCACAATGAATAAAAATATTAATTGTAAATCATTTTAATTATATACCTACTTCTCATCAAAAAGTAGGACAGTACCAATGTTGTTATCCGTTACAATATTTTTATTTAAAAAAAAATCAAGTATCATGTTTGTTTAATCCATCTGTGTCGTACTATAGTTGGGGTTACAATGATGGGATTTTTTTAATTTCGTAAGATTTTTTTATTCTCTACTTTCTTTAGCCATACTTTACATTCAGACATTTTATATTTTAGGCATTTTGGGACACAGGACATTATGACTTTCAGGTTTTATGTAAAGATATTAAGATAACATTAAGTCTGGACGCGCCAGTTCCGAATCTAATATGACTAAACACGCCAGCATTTGTGTTCAAACATGCCACTTACACCATAAGTTTCACCAAACAATATGGCAAAAGCCGGGAAAGAAGATCCAACGGCTAACGCTGCGAGCATCCCAGCTACCATCAGCCATTTCTCTGGTTTGCACATCTTCATAATCTCCCAAGTCGTGGGCTCCGTATAGGTGATTTTGTTCTGATCTTTGGAGTCACCTTCTTCAAAAAAGTCGTCCTCATCTATTGAGCCGGAACTCATTGATTCGATTGACTCCATTTGCTGTAGTTTTGGTCTCTTTTTACCTATTCTAGTGTCTGCAGTTACAAAAAACAGAACTTAATACTAGTATATTTTTGAAAAATGTTAATCGACTATCATTTTTTTGTGGCATTGTTTATTGAAATAGGTACTGACCCGAGGTACAGAAGGTAGCAGATCAAATGTTTCACCTGTCACATTTCCCCAATCAATTTTAACTTAATGTTGGGGCCGTAGAGTTCAGATTCAAGTAAAAGTTTTTGACAGATTTGTAACTCTTAATGTGCTGCCTTCTGTACCAACTCATATAAGGCCTATTAAATGATGAATTTGGATTTTATTTTTATATACATGAGACCACGCTGTCTCAGTCAAGTAATAAAGAGTTTGACAATCAACTCATCTAAAATCCTACTTAAATAGATCTCTTTTTTATATTGAGATATTATATATTTTATATCGATTCAGATTTTAAGCGCCACAATGTATGAGCGTTGCCATGACAATCAAATTTATACATCTATTTTTGATTGAATAATATCAAGATACAAAAGGCAGAAAACAAAAACAAAACCATTATTGGGTAGGTTTCATTCACCGGATCATATCAGGTGATTACTACTTACGTTTCTTACTTCCAGGTAGATCAGTCATAGTGCTTACATCTGGAGCTATTGTCGGTTCATTCTGCAGCACCAGCTCATAATACGGACCCCTCTTCGCAAGAAGCTCCTCATGCGTTCCTTGCTCTATAATTTGACCCTTTTCTATAAACACAATACGATCTGCGTTCAGAACCGTTGCTAACCTACAAAGATCAAATTTTGAATTGCTACTTCCAGTTCTTTAATACATATTCGTTTAACACTCTACTTTTTTTCATTAGCAAGCAATTCTACCTCAGGAGCCATATAACTACCTGTGGCTCACCATAACAGTTGTTCGTCCATGGGCTGCAGCATCCAGGGCTTTCTGCACCTTGGCCTCACTGTGTGAGTCCAGAGCTGAGGTTGCCTCGTCAAGTAGCAGAATCTTGGGTTTACGGACCAAAGCCCTTGCGATGGCTATGCGCTGTTTCTGGCCTCCAGACAGTTGGGCTCCACGTTCACCGATCATGGTATTGTAACCCTTAAAAAGAAAGCATATTTAGACTGATATATCCGAGTGTTTGATCCTAAAAACGATGTTGGTATGCACGTCAAAAAAATTGAAGAAATTAAGAATAAATATGTAAATAATATTTTCGAAGCGTAATTGGTTTGACCTGAAGCATTTAGCCTTTTAATTCAACTGGACTTAATTTAACTAGCAACATGACTTCTACAATCAGGCTTCTAGTGATAAACCTCCGCTATTGGTTCTGCAATAAAGTAGCTAGATCGGGGAATTGGCCTACTGAGAATGTTTAGCAGCAGGAATTGATTGTCATATACATCTACGGGTTTATTAAAAGTTACATGCCGATGTCGATATTCTGTACAATGATGGGATTATCAGGATTATAAGGCAAGGTAAGGCACTGACACAAAGACCTTAGATGTTAGAATGAGGAGTACTATTAAATCAACATCTAAATAAGTGCAAGTTCCTGATGAAAGCTGAATCTCACCAGTTTCATTTCTTCGAAAATTATCTAAAGTCGGTATTGATAAAAGTTTTTACTAGAGTATCATCAATTATTTAATCTACTGGAAAAGCATGTGGAAATGAAAACAAAGATGGAGCAGACAGGTTCAGGAAAAAATGAGGAAATAAAGTAATTCTTATTATCTTCGACCGATAATATTTACACTTACCATCAGAGGAGGTTATGGTCAAACGCAAGCTAAGTCTTCGATAAAAAGTCTTGTACTCGATTATAACAGAAAAATTATACCGAATAGGGCTCGAAAGAGATGGAGATTGAAAGAAGATACTAGGATTGAAAACGTATGCTATGATGGTTCGGACATTTAGAGATGAGTGAGAGTAGATTTACAAAAGAGACATACAGAGCACGAATAGATGGTGACTCGGGATGCCTTAGGTGAACGTATACCGACCAAATTAGCGACATACAACAAAAGGGCCTAGTTAAACGTACCCGTAATCGGCGATCATGTATGAAAAGATTCATGAACGTGGAGGAAGCGAAAGAGGTATGCCTAGATCGTAGCATTTGGCGATCTCTAGTCTAAAAGAAGACAGGCCTGAAGTTATACATGTAATCAAAGATGTTAAGAGCCGAACAAAATGAACATTCATTGAGTCAAGATTCAACCGTTCATTTTTTACGTGAGTTAATTTATAAGTACCATCATTTTAAGAGACATACGATACAATAAAAAACTCATTATTGCACACTAAAATTATAAACCTAAATAAAAATTTAAACGACATGATCAATGGGTGGCTTCATCACTAGAAGGAGTCGAAAACATGTCAAATAAAAAGAATGGCAGTAAATTACTTACATCAGGTAATTTCTTAATGAAAGAATGACAGTAGGCTTGTTTTGCAGCAGTTATAACCTCGTCGTCGGTACAAGATGGGTTACTCATTCTGAAACAAAATAACTTTTTGGAGTATAAACTAACTGTGGCACTCTATTGGACAAGTATAAAACATTAGATTTAAATTACAATTATTTTGAGTGTCACCTGAGAACTTTCACACCTCTCGGGGATAAGCGTTTCTCAGGGAGCCACCCAAACACCACTTTATAAAAATATATATATATATATATATATATGTATTGACAGATCTGTCCTTTCTAAGGTTAAGTAGAAAAAAAAACAATATTGCATAATGATCGACAAGAATATGAATTCAATGATTGAATTCTTACATCTCTTTCAGTATCCTAAAAATAAAAAAAGTTTAATGAACTTCACCTGATGTTGTCCTTGATAGACCCAGCAAAAAGGACTGGCTCCTGTCCCACTACGGCGATGTGACTTCTCAGATGACGAACATTCATCTCCCTCAGATCGTGTCCCGTGGCGGTCACACTGCCAGACTCAGGGTCATACAGTCGCTGAAGGAGTTGCAGTACCGTGGACTTGCCACAACCACTGTGCCCCACCAGAGCTACTGTCTCATTTACTTTGATCTTCAAGTTTATTCCGTTTAGGACCTAAAAATGAAACAAAACTTAGATAATCAACGAATGCAGAGCAATAAAAAAACCGACTTTACAGACATTTTTAAATCTTTGTCAAAACTTTGGCTGAAGTACTACATTGGTTGGCCATTGAAAAAAAAAACTTTTGTTATTTTTTCTGCCGTCATTTTGAACTGTCATTATTCAATTGTCAGCCCGCGAATTTTCAATTTGATATCTTGTTTAAATAAAATTTTACGAACAATATAAATACGTGTGTAGAACAAATTTTCACTAATGGAGAAATTTGAACAACGTGCTGTGATTAAATATTTTTTTTAAAAAAGATTAACACCAAAGGAGATCCATGATGACATGCAAACAACATTAGGGGAATCTGCCCCGTCTTATACCACTGTGAAAAAATGGGTTGCAGAATTTAAACGTGGACGAGAGAACATCGAAGATGACCCTCGCTCCGGCAGGCCAATGACGTCTACGACCGAAGAAAACATCAATAAAGTGTGTGATCTCATATTGAAAGACCGTAGACTGACTATCAGAGAAATTGCAGACACTATAGGCATCTCATATGAACGAACGCAAAACATCATTGTCCATGAACTCGGCTTTTCTAAGGTTTCGGCTAGGTGGGTCCCCAGATTGCTTTCAGTAGAGAAAAGCGAATTCGACTCACGATTTCTCGCGACTGTTTGGAGATGTTCGAGGCTGATCCACAAGGTTTTCTTGACAGATTTGTGACAATGGATGAAACCTGGGTTCACCACTATACCCCAGAATCAAAACAACAATCCAAACAATGGAAAAAATCAGGTGAACCAACTCCGAAAAAAGCAAAGGCAATTCTGTCGGCTGGCAAGGTGATGGCATCGGCTTTTTGGGATGCTAAGGGTGTCATTATGGTGGACTACCTTCCAAAAGGCGAAACAATAAACTCTGCGTACTATAGCACCCTTCTGCACTGTTTACGTGAAGAAATTAAACAGAAACGCCCAGGATTACTGAGAAAGAAAGTGTTGTTTCACCAGGACAACGCCCGAGTCCACACGTCTGTCGAGTCTATGGCTCAAATTCGTGATTGTGGTTTCGAATTGTTGCCACATCCAGCTTATTCTCCTGATTTGGCACCTTCGGACTTTCATCTGTTTCCAAACCTGAAAAAACACCTCGGTGGGCAGAAATTTTTAACGAATGAAGAGGTCGAAGCCGATGTTAACCAGTATTTTGAAGACCTTGAGGAATCTTTTTTTAAAACAGGTACGGAAGCTCTGGAAAGCAGATGGAAGAAGTGCATAGAGCTAAATGGAGATTACGTCGAAAAATAAAAATATTTTTGTATGTACCTTATTCTGTTTTCTTGACTAGGCCGCGAACTTTTCAATCCACCCTCGTATATAGGGCCATCGAAGTATACGCGGTTAATTTAAATTAGCGTATCAGCTCTTTCAGGCAGCCTCTCAAAATTAAGTTAAAAATTAATTGGGGAAATTTAGCAGGTTTGAAAGGCTTGTAAAATAATTATTGCTTAAATTGTTTAGGATTTCATCTCGCTAAATACTGTAAATCTCAAAATCGATGCCGTACTTGCAATGGTAAACATCATACACTTTTACATGTAGATAATTTTATATCGCAAAATAATACGAATCGTAATTTGGGCCGCGAACTTTTCAATCCACCCTCGTTTATAGGGCCATCGAAGTATACGCGGTTAATTTAAATTAGCGTATCAGCTCTTTCAGGCAGCCTCTCAAAATTAAGTTAAAAATTAATTGGGGAAATTTAGCAGGTTTGAAAGGCTTGTAAAGAGAATCTCTGTGCTATAAGAGGTGTTTTCATTTGTTCATTATTTAAAAAAAAATAAGAACGCTCACACGAAATGCAATCAAATGCTTATTTCGATTAATTACATAGGCATTTCCTTTAACCTGTGCAAATTTATTATAATTGAGCTTTAAATCATCAAGTAAATGGATAACATCGCAAGAGGGAAAAGCTGAATTTGTTAAACTAAATCAAATTATATACCGATACGTCAGGTCTGGCCGGATATCTGAAGTACACATCGGTAAGCTCCAGATTTCCATCAAGAAGTGGAGCTATACCCTCGTCGGAGAGACTGTCTATTACAGGCTTCCGATCAAGAACGGCATAGATCGATCCAGCGGACGCCCGCGCCGCCGCAATTGCCTCCATGTGCGGTGACGTGAGACCCACATTTTGTGCGCCTTGTAGAATACTGAAGAAAATCTGAAAAGTGAAATAAAATAGTCGTCGTTTTTTGTTTATATATTTATATGTTTTGACTGCGATAGGTTGGCTTAGAAGTTAGAACAGTTCTGTCGCACCTAGATGAGCGTGTCGTAAAAGGAGACAAATTCGAGTTAGTCCCGCGATGTTTTAATATAATAATACATTGGCGTATCAAATTGACACTGGTGTGGTGATATTAGGCGCCAGATTTCACATGAAGGGAGGTTCCTAGCCAGGCGAACCCTTGAAGACACCAGCAGGTTGTCGCTCGGATAAGTCGCCTTTAACCCATTAATTAAGGCTATTCAAAGCCCACCCCACGTGACTGTATCAATAACGTTAAACTTATAAAACTCCTCGTTTTATATAGGGTTCAAATACTTACAATCATCAACGTGCCGGCGTTGTACGAAGGGTTAATCTCCCCTCTGTCACGTAAGATGAGCTTCACTCCGTACCAGAATGCTAGGGCGTAGGTACAATAGATGATCAGCCACATGACTCCGCTGCCGATGCCGGACCACATGCCTTTCTGGATGCCAGTTTTCTTAGCTGGTCGCAGCCTAGTACTGTACCTGTAATCATCCAATAAAAAATTGAAAGACCGAGGATGAGTTGAGTCTTGTAAATGATGCTACTTTAACTACACATATCGTAAACAAAAGTAAGCAGCAAAACATTGACCAAAAACCATCAACTTTCTGTGTGTCATTCAAGACAACTTCCTCATCTCATCATCAACATCCACTATACAACTCGACCTCTTGAAATGTAGGTAAAGGCTGTCAAGGTTGGACCCATGAAGGCTGAACCAGCTATGATACACAGAAGTTGGATAACTTCTTTAGCACAAGATGCAATGTCACACGGAAAATTCCGGGGCAATATCGTATATCGTTTTACCCATGGGTCGGGGCACAACCGGAAAAAGACGCTTTTTGCTTTTTTTTTTATAAATTATGGATAGGGCGTTTGTCTTCCATGCCACCTGATGTTAAGTGAACATGAAGACTAAGGTGATACACGTCCATCCACAAGAAACCTATTCACTCGACGCTTAAAAGTACTAGGACTATACTGGTCAGGGAAAATAGACGCAGGCAGTTAATTCCAAACCTTGGCGACCCGTATCAAAAAGTAACTGTCAAAGCGCTTAGTTCGGCTTTTCGGAATATCTACCACTTTTTCATTGAAATTGTTTTTTAATTTCATTTTTTTCAAAAATATGTTAATTGTAATGGTAACTTAATTAGTCTGACTGAATATATATGTTGATTTAATACCTTCGCGTTTTTAAACGGATGAAGTACATGCTCAGTGCCTCATACGAGCGGGCCTATACGGCTTTGACCCGGTCTCTCATATACATATTCAGTTAATTTAAGGACATATACAAACCTTTCAATTTCTTTTTCTTCCCCACCGAACGCCACAACAGTTCTGATACTGGACAGTACTTCTTCAGCTACCACACCAGCTATACTGTAAGCTTTTAACTCTTTCGTTGCCAGAGATGATTGGACCTTAAAACATAAACGATAAGGTAACTATTTGTCTGTAGCTCTCGTTATTGTATCATGTGTCGGAAAACAAACAAAGCGAAAAGAAGAGTTACTCTCAAAACACGATAGAATTAATCACTGTACAGTTACTTAGTACCGAGTCTGTGGGCTTGGGTATAACCCTGGCTTAGTCACAACAAAATCTTTATTCGCGAGTCCGTTCCGTCAGTTACAATGCCAACTCAATTAATACCGAGCTACTATCGACCGTCAGTCCGAGATACGTCTGCGCACCTAGCCGTATCTGTTTCACTTGCCATCATCCTACTTCAAGATATAACCTATGGCGCTGCAATCGAATGTCAGTTATTCATTGCATTTAGCGCCCTCTTTAACAGTGCTACCAACACACTTCCGTTACCATGAAGTCATACTAACATCTTAATATCGCCAACTTATCGTTAGCTCCGACACATGCTTATATTTCCATTTGCTTTTTATCTTAAACCGTCTTTTACGGCTTGGTGGGTGTTTCGACCGATGAGTTTCGTCCACTGCGGACGAAACAGCACTTTTATACTTATTAATATTTTTGATTAGTGTTTTGGACGGACCCTTTTTTAGTGGAAAAGTTACGTCAGAAACATAATTCAATAATATTATTTCACTTTGTGGCCATGAATAAATTATTATTTAAAAAAAAATGATCGGTCCTGCAAGTTGATCCTGTGAATCGGTCCTGTGTCGGTGACTTTTGGCATGTTGAAAGAATAAAATAATTTTGATTTTTTAGAGGATTTGAAATTTAAAAAAAAATTTAGGACATTTTTCATAAATTAAAATTTCAAAATTCTTCTTTTTGAGTAAAATTTAAGTTTTATCTACATGCAATTAGATGGAAACTCTTTTTTTTACTTGCTGTGTAGTCATACACACAGATTAAACTTAAATTTTGATTAAATACTTAGAAGAATTTTGAAATTTTAATTACTGAAAATATTAAAAAAAATGTTTTTTCTTACGTAATTTAAACCCAATCATCATTCTTAATCTGCTCTTAAAATAGTCAAACTCAACTACGACACTTGTAAGTTAAATATGAAAACAAAAAATATACATATTCGTTGAGACGTAAAAATGTTAGCAGTTTTGTAAATTTTATAAAACAATGCAAAAAATATATAATTACCATCGGCTTAGAATATACCAGGATATCAGAAACTATAAAGAGGTATTTAACTTTATGGATATATTTTAAATAATTAATATATTTTTTTAAATAAATTAATATTTTTCTTAAGGACGCGTTTCCGCAAATCTTCAAAATAGGGTAATTTCTGGTACATATTGTGATAAAATGGCGCAAAGTTTAGTATAATTACAAGTACTAATAGATAGATAAGACTTTCATCTCCATTTATTATATAAAAATAATATAAATAAATTTGTTTTTGTGGCTTAAAAACTAATTTTGCGATGCCTCGTCGCACGAAAATGACGATTTTAAGCCAATTTACGGTACCACTTTTGGTATGAAAACACAAGTATTTATGAATAAAAAAAATACTATTCGATGGTTGACATGTTCATTTTTGATAATACGCATTTTTTTCTTTGAAATTACTACTAAAAACCCTTTAAAAAAAAATAAAACCAAACACGTAATTTTCATCATGTTTGTATAAATGCGTAAATCTTAACACACTGAGGTAAGGGTTATTATACTTTAGCAAATAATGTCAATATCATTCCAAACAAAAATTAGATATCTTCAGTCTGCGCTCAGCCGCTGTCGAGAGTGGACCTGTATCGCTTTTGAGTTATTTTTCGTGCTAAGAAACATCGCTGTACATACACAATTTATTACATCAAACAAGTCTCGATACTTGACGCTCTCTGAACTGAGTTGAAAAGGTAATAATATAATTTTATTGAAAAAAAAAAATTACAAAACCTTTTATGATTAGGATTGAATTTGGAAACTTGGAATCATTATGTTTGTTAGGACTAAACCTTATCTCCAGTTCTGGTAGTGGGGTCTGAAGGTATACCTCGAGGTGCTACTGGTACTCCTAGACGGGTAAAGCTAGGTATATCGAGTTTGGGCTCATTTTGATTCGTAGGACGAGACCTTACCACCAGTTCTGGTAGTAGGAGCTGAAGGTATACCTCAAGGTGCTACTGGTACTCGTAGACCGATAGAGCTAGGCATGTCGAGTTTGGGTTCATTTTGATTCGCAGGACGAGACCTTACCACCAATTCTGGTAGTGGGAGCTGAAGGTATAATAATAATAATAAACACTTTATTGTACACCAACATGGTTACAGAGGAAAAATTACAATAAATGATGACATTAAAATACATTTGTACAAAGGCGACCTTATCGCTCAAGAGCGATTTCTGCCAGGTAACCTAGGAATTAAAGGAAATTGAGGTGGATGGGTGCACGGCTTGTAAAAATATATAAATAAACTAAATACTAATAATTACATAAATACATAATGAACATAAATACCATATATACATATATATTAAATATTATAATACATATATAAATAGTTAAGATTAACAGTTTTTCGCCTGGTAGTGTCGTTTAATCATTCGTTTAAAAATCCGTGGTGTGCTAGCTAAACGGATTTCAATCGGCAACTCATTCCAAAGTGACACCGCACGAATAAAAAATGACTTATTTAAAAATGTGGAGGTATGCAATGGCGTCGCAAGGAATAAATTGGATGAAGAGCGCAGGTTACGGTCGTGATTGGTAAACCGATAGGTAAAGCGGTCTTTTAGATACACTGGTATCGCTTTGTCGTACAGAATACGGTAGACTAGTGAAAGTATGTGAGTATTCCGGCGAAGGCGAATGGGAAGCTACTTGAGATTAGTGCGGAATTCAGATATGTGGTCGTATTTGCGTAACCCAAATACAAACCTTATGCAGAGATTTTGTAGCCGCTCAAGTTTATTTAGAAGTTCTTCAGTTAAATCTAGATAGCTGGCATCAGCATAGTCGAGAATAGGAAGTAAGAGAGATTGTGCAAGCATAATTTTAGTGGCA
Organism: Stenoptilia bipunctidactyla; assembly: GCA_944452665.1. Classification (NCBI taxonomy): domain Eukaryota; kingdom Metazoa; phylum Arthropoda; class Insecta; order Lepidoptera; family Pterophoridae; genus Stenoptilia; species Stenoptilia bipunctidactyla. The sequence continues at coordinate 13,423,342 of OX101739.1, forward strand.
ATAGGAAGGAAATTACGAAGACGCTTGAGCGAATTCGCCGCGGCAAACATCTTCCTGCTCAGCTCAGTAATTTGTGGTTGCCAAGACAACGTGCGATCGAAGATGATGCCTAAGTTTTTAACAGTCTCGCTATATGGGATCTTGGTTCCATTGAAAATTACTTGAGGAACTGAGCTCCAGTCAACTCGTGGAATCATTTTGTAACTTCCAATTATGATAGATTGAGTTTTAAGGGGGTTGACTGTGAGGCCATGATTATAACTCCAATCCGATATCTGTTTTAAGTCAGCGTTATGTTGTAGAATGGCGCTGGGCAAGTTCTCAAGGCTGGTTTGTGTATAAATTTGAAGATCGTCCGCATACAGATGGTAAGAAGAAGAAATGTTGAGAGTAATCGTATTGATGAATAGAGCAAACAGGAGAGGAGACAACACGCCACCTTGCGGCACACCGGCTTTAATATCACACCAATCAGAGAGTGAAAAAGATACCTCGAGGTGCTACTGGTACTCCTAGACGGGTAAAGCTAGATATATCGAGTTTGGGTTCATTTTGATTCGTAGGACGAGACCTTACCACCAGTTCTGGTAGTGGGAGCTGAAGGTATACCTCGAGGTGCCATTGGTACTCCTAGACGGGTAAAGCTAGTTATATCGAGTTTGGGTTCATTTTGATGCGTAGGACGAGACCTTACCACCAGTTCTGGTAGTGGGAGCTGAAGGTACCATATTTTAAAAGAACTGAACAGGACACAAGGAACTGAAATCTATAGGCGGTCAGATTTGGTGGAATCGGGTTTTCATATTTTAAAAGAAATAATAAAATTTATGGACAAAGAATAATGCAAGTGATTGGGCTCCAAAAAAAAAGTCATTGTGCAGAGATGAGATGAGAGTCAGATTATAGATTAGACACATGTCATTCATATTTGTTAGGACGCCAAAAAAATTAGCCCTGGGAAAAAAAAGATATGACCAAAAACACATTTTGCGTTTAATAGAATAAAAATCGTTTTCTTTTATGATACAGAAACTGAACGCCCGTAGATTTCTACGAGTGTATTCGTATAACCTTTACAGCCATTGACTACGAAACGAGTGAATATTGTAAATAAATACGATTATTGGTAAAAAAAGTGCTTGTGTGATCCTTATAAGTACCTAATGGGTTGGCTACACAGTAGTAAACCGCGATTATTTCGTCTCTTTTCTTAGTATAGCGACTTCCCTTCTTATTATCGTCGAGCGAGACAGCAGTGCGCTGTCACATAAGAGATGTTATTAATCTGTCTCTTTTCTTACTATAGCGAACTTTTTGCGGCACTGGTTCGGCGACATTGGAAGCACGGTTTACAACTGTGTAGCCACCCCTTTTGATTTGATTTGTCTTTTTTCTTACTTTAGCGATGTCTCATACTGCACTGGTTCGGCGACATTGGAAAAGCAGTTTACAAATGTGTAACCACCCCTTATGAAATAATGGTATGTACCTATGGTTTATCTAATACTGCCATTTAGAATAAGCTAATGTGTTGGTATAAGTGGTTATCGTTAATGAAAAAAGTAAGACTTTTAAACACATGATTTATTATTTCATTCATTACCATTGGTAAGAGTTCTTAAACATAAAATAAGTACTATTTTTGAAGACGTTATTCATTATTTCAGTACAATTAAACAGACATCATAAATTATAAAAGGAATAGTACATTTAAACACATGATTCATATTAACAATACAATTAAATATCATAATCATAAAAGAAGTTCGACTTTCGACTCGAACCCCGAAATGCTTCGAATAAAATGGACAATGCGCGCTAATAATGTGCCCCGAGAAAGAGATAGAGAGCGTTAATGAAATCTAGTTGTAATAATTATATAACCACTATTAGACTTTATTAACCACTTATAGCAACATACTAGCTTATTCTAAACGGCAGTATTAGATGAACCATACATACCATTATTTCATAAGGGGTGGTTACACATTTGTAAACTGCTTTTCCAATGTCGCCGAACCAGTGCCGTATAAGAGACATCGCTAAAGTAAGAAAAAAGACAAATCAAATCAAAAGGGGTGGCTACACAGTTGTAAACCGTGCTTCCAATGTCGCCGAACCAGTGCTGCAAAAAGTTCGCTATAGTAAGAAAAGAGACAGATTAATAATAACATCTCTTTTGTGTGTCGACGATAATAAGAAGGGAAGTCACTATACTAAGAAAAGAGACGAACTAATCGCGGTTTACAACTGTGTAGCCAACCCATTAGGTACTTATAAGGATCACACAAGCACTTTTTTTTACCAATAATCGTATTTATTTACAATATTCACTAGTTTCGTAGTCAATGGCTGTAAAGGTTATACGAATACACTCGTAGAAATCTACGGGCGTTCAGTTTCTGTATCATTAAAGAAAACGATTTTTATTCTATTAAACGCAAAATGTATTTTTGGTCATATCTTTTTTTTCCCAGGGCTAATTTTTTTAGCGTCCTAACAAATATGAATGACATGTGTCTAATCTATAATCTGACTTTCATCTCATCCCTGCACAATGACTTTTTTTTTGGAGCCCAATCGCTTGCATTATCCTTTGTCCATAAATTTTATTATTTCTTTTAAAATATGAAAACCCGATTCCACCAAATCTGACCGCCTATAGATTTCAGTTCCTTGTGTCCTGTTCAGTTCTTTTAAAATATGGTACCTTCAGCTCCCACTACCAGAACTGGTAGTAAGGTCTCGTCCTACGCATCAAAATAAACCCAAACTCGATATACCTAGCTTTACCCGTCTAGGAGTACCAGTGGCACCTCGAGTTATACCTTCAGCTCCCACTACCAGAACTGGTGGTAAGGTCTCGTCCTACGAATCAAAATGAACCCAAACTCGATATACCTAGCTTTACCCGTCTAGGAGTACCAGTAGCACCTCGAGGTATACCTTCAGCTCCCACTATCAGAACTGGTGGTAAGGTCTCGTCCTAAGAATCAAAATGAACCCAAACTCGACATGCCTAGCTCTATCCGTCTAGGTGTATGTACCAGTAGCACCTCGAGGTATACCTTCAGCTTCCACTACCAGAACGGGTGGTAAGGTCTCGTCCTAAGAATCAAAATGAACCCAAACTCGACATGCCTAGCTCTACTCGTCTAGGAGTTCCAGTAGTACCTCAAGGCATACCTTCAGCTCCCACTACCAGGACTGATGGTAATGTCTCGTCTTATGAACTCGAACTTGACATGCCTAGGAATAGGAATTCCAGTAGAAGCCCTCGAGTGTACCACCAGCTCATCAGGTTCGATGGTGAGGTTTTATCGTTACGAATAAAACGAGCTCAAACTTTCCGAGCACTTTAATTAATCTTACCCAATTTAATCGTTTTAATAAAAGAATTTGCAAATATTTAAAACTAAAGTATCAAAACTGTTCAAAACCTTTCGTCTTTTTCACGGCACGCTTGTGTGCGTGAATCTTATACATGTAGTAGTAGAATTCGATACCTAGCCTTTTCGGAAACGCATCCTTAAATACTGACAAGATTCTAAAAATTCAAAATTCAAAAAGTTTTATTCTTCTTAGGAATTTCACAAAATACTTGATGAAGTCAGTCATCACATACTTCGGCTTTAACTAGTTGTTGATAGTTGTTAAATAAGATATTACAGTAGACCAAGAGACAAAAAAAGCCGGCAGAAAAAACTCTTGGCACACTTTTTCAGTCAGAATTATCAAATTAATACAAATAGGTACAGTACAAATTTACCGTGACATGAAAAAAAAACAAACACAAGACAGCTGATTGTGAGAGCCAATGTCATGCCACAACCAAATTGCTTACATAGCAGATGCAATGAGCTATGGATGCACAATACGAACATGACAAACTGGGACCAGAGTATTTGAACAAGAATGGAATAAAATAGTCATAGTATCATTAGCAAAACGACCTGGCACCGCTAGTAGCACCCGTTCACGAGTTAACGCAAGCACCAGCCATCACCCTCCTCAACCATATTTTAGGGAAGAGGGTGACCCGATACCCGACGCTACCACTAGCCATGCTGCCTGAGGGAGCATGACGTTCTTGCTGTTGTCTTGACAAGAAAATAAGTGAGTGGGACAGTCACCAGTATGTCATATATATACTGCACAGCCAAGTCGTAAACAAAATTATTAAGTAATTAGAAACTTTTAGAAATATCCTGTTATGCTTAATCCCATGCCCTTTTATCATCTAAGTAATCTTTAGTTTTATAATAAGCTTTTCGAGATAGAGTGTTATTAACGAGTGATTTAAATTTATTGAATGGCAGAGATTGAATTGACTTCGGAATTTTGTTATATACACGTATTGACATTCAAATAAATGATTTGCTGCTTTTAGCCAGCCTTAATTTAGGAAACGCTAACTTATGGTCGTTCCTAGTCTTTACAGAATAATTTGTATCATGATTATCTTTCCTAGTTTTAAATTTATTACTATTCTTATAAATATACATAATGTTTTCATAAATATATTGTGATGCAAGGGTCAAGATACCAATCTCTTTAAACTTTTCTCGAAGAGATTCTCTGTTTCCAAGTTTATACATTCCACGAATAGCCCTTTTCTGCAGTGTAAATATCGTGTCAATATCTGCGGCATTGTCCCAAAGTAGGATGCCATAGGACATTATACTATGAAAATAACTAAAATATACCAGCTTCGCTGTATTAACATCAGTCAATGAGCGAATTTTCTTTACCGCGAACGCTGCAGAACTAAGTCTACTCGCTAGTTGTGAGATATGGGCGCCCCATTGCAATTTAGAATCTAAGGTAATTCCAAGAAAAACAGAGTTATCTACTAGATTCAATCTGTTCCCATTAAGCCGCAGATCAGACTCAACTTGTTTTACATTTGGTGCAAAGAATTTTAAACATTTAGTTTTTTTGTCATTGAACGCTAGATTATTTATATTGAACCACTGAACAACATTTGCGAGAGCATTGTTTACATCGTCGTAGTTTATTTTCTGTCTTATCATTTTAAAAATTAATAATGTGTCGTCAGCAAACAATACAATCTCATGATTATTGCCTACCATGTAGGGTAGATCATTTATATAGACTAGAAACAGAAATGGGCCCAGAATTGATCCTTGAGGCACTCCCATTCTCACAACCGACCCAGCCGACCTTTTTCGGTTAACCTCAACCTTCTGAATTCTATCACTTAGATATGAATTCAAAAGTTTGAGGTCAGTGCCTTTGATGCCGTAGTGGTGGAGTTTCCTGATGAGAGTTTCATGCTGAACACAGTCAAATGCCTTAGATAGGTCACAAAATACACCTAGGCCATCCTCCGACCTCTCCCAGGCACCAGTGAATATTTCAAATAGTTCAACACCAGCATCAGTTGTTGAATGGCCCTTTGTAAATCCAAATTGTTTATTATGAAGTAAATTGTTATAGGTGAAATGGGCCAAGAGTTGATTAAGAATAATTTTTTCAAAAAATTTACTACAAGTAGGTAGAATTGAAATTGGTCGAAAATTAGTAGGGTCTGTAGTGCTACCCGACTTAAATAAAGGTAAAACCTTACTATGCTTCATTATATCAGGAAACTCCCCACTAATAATACAGTTGTTAAATATTTCAACAAGGCAAGGAGCTATTACATCTATAATAGAATTTAATATTTCAACAGATATGCCCCAGAGATCAGTTGTCTTTTTAATATCAATGTGTAACAGAAATAAATAAAGAACATTTTATTCAAATACAAGTACTAAATTTTTTTTACTTGACTGTACCTAGTTTCCTTCATTACAGATAGCTTGAACACGCAGAATTTTTGAAACAATTTTTTGAAAAATTGAACAAAAAATTACGCGGTTGAACCGGTTGATTGTTGTGATTGTACATTCAACTTTATCTTTTCCCACAATTTCCTGACTTTTACTTTAATAATATAACCATAGTAGATTCGTCATATCTACTCACACAAATCGTCTTGAAAGTCCCAATTAAATCTCTGAGAAACAGTAGAATACCATCTTTACTGGAGATCTCCAAAGTTTATTAACAATATGGTTGACTATCCCGAATTTGATTTGTTTGCCTCTTCTTCCGTTATCATAAGAAATGCATTAGTAAAGTGTTGGATGAATGCGTATATATATATATATAATATAAATTAATGAGAAATATAAACAATACATATATATATATATATTTTTTTTATATTTCTCATTAATACGTCTTTTGTTTTTATTTCTAGCGTAGTATAACTTTTTGTGTAATTTTGTGTGTCTCTTCCTCATTTTAATAATTTGTTGTGTATGTTTACTTTAATATTTGATATTAACATAGGTGCCTTATTTTTTAGTTTTAATTACTTTGCTCCTTTAAATATTTTTATCTTTTCTTTTTTATTTCGATGAACCTATACTTGGACACTTGAACTTCTATCTGTTGAGATTTTATATGCAAAAATGTTTAAATGGTGTGTAGTTTTTATTGTTATATTTTTTTTAGATTTAATTCACTGAATGTTTTCCAAATAAAATAAAATAAATTAGCTAAGGTTTTTTATTCCGACTGTATAAAATTTGCTAAAAAAAAACAACACCGTTCAAAACACTACTCAAAAATATACTACTCAAAACAAAATACACCTCGTTTTTTTCACAAAAAACGATTGTATGACACTTTAAACTTAATTTTAAGCTAGTTTAAGTGTCTTTGCATAAAATTTATATGTTTATGTACTCTTAACATTATTCTGAACAAAGTTTTTTAATCTTTACCCTCAAGTGGAAAGACATAAACAAATCAAGTGAAAATTACCCTAATCACAATTTCTTATTCACTTGTATTTAGACTATTGTTACGAACGTTTCTCGATTTGTTTCACTACTTTTTTGAGTTTTATCATAACAACTCATTACAATGTTACGTATTCGATACCATATGAGCACAGGAACAGGTTCTAGAGCACTAGTATTTCTGCAAGAGGGAGAATCTCAACGATCAGTAGCTCTACGCCTAGGTGTAACGCGGCGAGCTATCCGAAATGTTTGGGCTAACCCTATTTTGTTTTGAGTTGTATATTAATAATGATAAAAGTGCTGTTTCGTCCGCAGCGGACGGAACTCATCGGCCGAAACACCCACTAAGCCGTTTTTACGGCTTTACATATTAAAGCTAAAACATTTGTTTATTTGAATGCGCTTATCTCTGGAACTGCTGACTAAGAAAACCTTTACAAATGATAGAATATACAAGGTGTTCCTGTTGATTTCCCATAACTTTATGGTTTTGTCCCTTAATAAAAAACAATACTTTTTACCAAAAAATGTGATTCAAAAGTGCATAATTTCCATGATATCATCAATCTTAATAAAATCTCCTTAACATCGATTCAATAGACGTGTGTCACTGAAGCCGTACAATAAAGAAACAAAAACATTTTAAACATTTTGAACATTTTAAACATTTTGAAGAACATTGCATACAATGTACAACGCAAAGCGTTGCGAACTGCACCTGTTAAAAAGGGATAGAAAAGGCCACGTTGTCATACTTCACATTAAATGTGTTTTACATAAGAACTTTTGACTTAATTGAATTATTTTGTATGAAAAATAGAAACAAAAAAAAATAAAAAAATTATTCACATGTTATTTGATTTTATGATATGGTCCCATTAATACCCTAGAGTTATGGGAAATCAACAGGAACACCTTGTATATAATCTATCATAGGCTATATTTTATCATTAAATTCCAAGAAATTTCGAGTGGCAGATTCAAGTAATGGCCTTATATTGTGTGTTATTTCTGTCGATTTCATTCATTTCTTTTTTACCTTTCAAATATAAGAAGAATTACTTAACATTGTTTATACTTGGTAGGAATTTCAGCAATTCCTTTCAAAATGCAATCATACATTAAATGGAAAACCTTTTTACCAAGTTTCACATTCAAGGTGCACTTAAGGAATAAGAGTTTTCATATAAACTCAAAAGTCCTGTATGTATTACCGGTTTCCGTGGTTTTTTTTTTTTTTTTTTTTTTTTTTCCGCCACAGAAAGCTTTACTACCGACTTGACGCCCCTAAGGGAGCCACAGAAGGAGAGGAGGTGAATGCTTGATGCACGAAGAGGGGACCTTTGGGGGACTGCCCCGCCAGCCAATCCCTAACAGTGCGGGACTCACCGAACCCAGCGTTACCCGCTAAACACCCCCTTTGCTGAGTTGTCCCGAGTTGGGTTAATCTCATCATCTGAACGACAGCCAATTGGAGTCAGAGGCTGCGTACCGGGCGTCCCAAGAGACAACCCGTCACGAAAGCTTATCGCAGGACCGAATCTGTAACAATAAAAAATTGGAAACGACGTCGTAAGAGTTATAAACACATGTTGTGTGAATTAATTGTTAAGAACAACCTAGAACCGGTTGGCTTGTTGAAGCTTCCTCACGAGGGAGGCGTGCTTGGATAGGATGGGGAGAGCATCGGCGAGAGAGTCCTGGCCGGCGTTGAGTGCAGCGCCGAGCTCAAGAATCTCGTCGATAGGAGCGACGGTGACCCAGAACGCCAAGCGATCAAAACTGACCTTCGCGTTCTGTACCGCGGGTTGGGCGCGCGCCCAGCCCAAGCGGTAGGAGTGACGTTCGAAACGGGTTTCGATGCGCATTCCACGGCCTGAGGGGCCTTAGCTTGAGGGGAGCCCTTAGGGGGCTGGGGGCGGTGTCTCCAATTAAGGGGATCGGCCGCCGCTTTGGAACGGACCGAGCGCGGCGCCTTAGGGCACCCGCGATAGTTCGCCGTGTGGCCGGACTGGCCGCACAGGACGCAAGACGGATCTGTCGGGGACTCAAGGGTGCGGGAGCACTCCTTGGTGGAATGATCTTCTAGGCACTTAACGCACCTAGGTTTGGCGAAGCAGTTATGTGCCGCATGACCATAGAGTTGGCAGCGGTGGCATTGACCGGGGTGACCTCTGTTGTGAGGTTTTTCAACACGGATTTGCGAGAGGCCGCATACAGTGCGGGCCCCATTGCGAATTAGGGAGTTCCCAGCTGTGTTATTCGTGAGAATAACAAGCGCAAGGGGAAACTGTTTGCCCCGTTTGCTGTGCAACTTGTGCACGGACTCAACGGGGAAGCCTTGAGATTTAAGATCCTCGGCGATAAGGTCGTTCGATAGCTCGAACGGCACGCCCCTAAGGATAACGCGGGCTTTACGCTCTTCCGGGAGAGCGTAAGTATGATAGGCGAATTGCCTTTGAGTTAGCAGGGAAGTCAGATTTCTGAAATCGATCAGAGTACATGGCTCGATCTTAATGAAGGCACCGGTGTTGGTTGCCTTCTTGTAGTTGATCTTGGGGGCAGTCAGGCCCCCCGAACAGAGGGTCGAGACCTGTCCCCAAAGATGTTTATCCCGAAGGAAGACAGGGGGAGAGGGCTTAGAGCTCGGGGGAGGACCCTCGGGCTTGGAACGCGGGGCAACCTTGGGGCGCATTGCCGCCTTAGGGGCATCAGCCGCCTTAGGGGCCGCTACCGCCTCGGGAGCCGCCGCTGGAGAGGACGTGGGAGGAGCGGAAGAAGCGGTATTCTTCTTTTTCCTATAAGAGGATTTTTTAGCCCTTACTGGGGTGAATGGAGTGTTATCCGTAACAGTGTCATCCGAGTGGGACGCACTGACGGGCGAAGCCTTGCGTTTAGACGCAGCGGATTGGGCGGAGGACTCGGCAGACTCGGATTCGGAAGATTCCGATTCGGAGATGCCGTCCATGTACTCTGAGGGGCCAGGAGACACCGTAGAGCGTTGGGACTGGGCATCGAAACCCGGGGGGACCTGAGGGGTCTGAGTTGCTTGAGCCTGAGTGGCACAAAGCAGAGCAGATTGAGCCTGAACGACTTGGGTCTGGGAAGACATCAGCGAGTTTTGAAGCTGCTGAATTAAGGCTTGGAGGTGTGCTTCATGCACGTGAAATTGGGCGGTGAGGGTGGCCGTAGCGGCCTCAACAGCAGCGGCCACGCGGGCCTCCACAGCTGCATCGTACCTAGCTTGCGGAGAGGGCTCCATGATGGAGTACCCTCTGAAAAGGTTGACCGTGCCGATGAACGGCGAACGAACCTAACCTAACGAAAACCGATGCCGATGAACGGCGGCGGAAAGCTGAAAAGAGGGGGTGCGTGCTCCTAATTCGAGCAGGCACCTAACCGTCCCCCTGGGAAAGGCCCAGTGCAATGGGTTCGGGTCTGCCGGATTTGTTAGCCCTGGAGAGCTAATAGCGTTCCGGGGCTACGCTAACGAGCTTCGTTGTCACTGTAAGGTATCAACTCGTTCAAACGCGGAACTTGGAAGTTTGTTTAAAGTTCGTCCTTTTCAGCACGAAAATCACTCAAACTTCCAAGTAGTAGGATAGCGAAGTTCGCGAATGCGTCGTTAGCACGCAAGTGGCGCCACTGTCGCAAAACGGCACTAATACGCGGCAATACCGACCGGAGAGCCTCGGAGTCGATAAGCGGTAAAACGGAACGATAACGATAAAGGTCCTGCCGAGTCGACAAGTCCCTTATCGATCGAAACGGAGAGCACTGAGAGCACGATAAACACGACCACTGCGCGCGAACGATGAAAGCGAACTCTTTTTGATTTTTTCGGTTTCCGTGGGAACTGGGAATTGCTTTGTAGCTACAGTACAAACATCCATTCAGATCGCATCAAATTAACGCAAAACTAGCGCCGCGCGGGCACAACTCGTGAATGCAGCAGAGCAGCGCGGCCGTCGTTTATTTTATAGTGTGCGAGTGAGAGAGCATGACGATTGTGGGAAGAGCTTGACGGATAAAGTAAGACAGTAGTAGTTTAGTGAAAGAGATAGGTATAGTGCAAAATTATATATAAGGAGCCAATATTTTTTTTTTTTTCAAATCTTCTCTAAAGCTTCCTTATTGCTACTCTACACCCCCCTAAATAATGTATGTTCGGTATTTCAGCTCTCTACGCCCATTATTTATGGCTGTAAGTACGTTGTCTGTCAGTCACTCAGTACTTCAATCAGTAACGGAACTTTGATATTAATAATTGGTGACAAATCATCGAAATTACTTAGCATAGGTACTTTTGTTTTTACGTTATATTGCTAAAATAGCTCCATCTACTGGTATAGCTTTGCAGCTAAACCACCCGAGACTAATTTGTTTTCAGAAATTATAAATCTCAGTTAAAGTAAAGCATTGCAATCAATATATATAAAACTGTTCCGTTACTGACTGAGTGACTGAGGTACTGAGTGACTGACAGACAACGTACAGCCGTAACTACTGGGCGTAGAGAGCTGAAATTTGGAACATACATTCTTTAAGGGATGTAGGGGTGCACTAAGGAAGGAATTCCCGAAATTCCCACGGGAACGGGAAATATAGGACTTTTTAGTTTGTATGAAAAATCTTATTCCTTGAGTGCATGGGTGTGATACTTGGTATAAAGGTTCTTTCAGTGGGTGTCTGGTTGTATAGTTTCTGAAATTTCCACGAGAAGGGTAGTTAAGCGCATACGAAGTTGCGGGATAAAGCTAGTGTTTAATATATTTCTTAAGTTTTTGTATGCTCAATTATTCTTAAATAACTAAAAAAATATGCTCAAGAAAATCATCACCCGACCAGGCCCGAACCTGGGACCTTTCGTTTGCCGGACGATTTCTCTTCCACTGAACTACCGGGCCCTGGCGACAAACGATCGAAATTACATATGATGATTTTGTTCTGCATATTTTTTCAGTTATTTAATAATAGTATAGGAGCTAGCAACGTTTTCGAGAAAGAATTTCAGGTCAGTTGATTTTGTGATATCCCGTACTTCTTGCTCTTTCGGTTAGAGTCTGGGCTATCTGGCTGGCGGTAGCAGTTGCGTTCATTAGTGCGCATCCTACCTGTCCAGATGATAATCCTGGATTTTAAAATAATTTTAAGAGGCGTAATTTTTAATTTTTTGTTTTTAAATAAGTCTACCTGACATACTTTTTTTATTGCCAGACATTTTTGACAATGCTAATTATGTGCCATACGCGACTTTTTTTTTATTTTTTATAACAATTTCTAAGTATTTTATAATGTCTGTAATTTTAATATTATGTTATTTAAAGATAAGAAAAACTTAAAATTAATTTGCCAGACATTAATTCGATCGTTAAACCTTGAATTAAAATAAAAAAGTCATGAAAAGTATTGCAGTATGAGGCTAATAGTTTGAGAGAGACTGTTTAAAACGCGAGGGAGATAGACAGCGACGGTGGCGCAACCAGCAAGTTTACAAGATGCCGTCAGTAAATGTACTTAAAAATGTACAATTTAAAGAAGCTTTAGTTAACTTTTTTATTGATCACTGGGGTAGTGAAGACATGTTGCCTTTTATTGGTAATAAAAACATTAACGTAAGTTTCAATAAATGTTATTCATACAAAGTGTTAAATAATAAAGTAATTAAAACTATTGAAGAATCATTATCGTGTGAAGAACACGAAGAAGCCAATTCTAGGATTATTTTTCATATTTGCCAAATCGATTTTGACGCAGAAGTTGTTATACGCTGTTCTGATTCTGATATTTTAATTATACTTCTTGGAAATATGGATCACCTGAAAGCATCTTTGAAAATCTGGATAAATATGGGTGTTGGAAATCATCAGCGTTACATAAACATCAATGAATTATACCGAATTCTTGGTGACTCTTTATGCAAAGCTTTACCATACTTCCACGCAATCACCGGATGTGATTACACGCCAGCTTTTTTTAGAAAAGGCAAAGTTAAGCCTTTTAAAATGTTAGAAAATTCTGAAGAATACCAGTCAGCTTTTGAGAATATAATAACGGATAACGAAGAAGTACTTGAAACTACGTTTGTATCCCCGGAGAAATTTATTTGTCAAATGTATGGAGTTAAAAATTCTTCGGACGTTAATAATGTTCGATTTCATTTATTTTCAAGTACATTTAAGTCTAAAAAATCAGATGAGAACTTTGAGAAAAAATTTCGAAACTTTGATTCATCCAGTTTGCCACCCTGTAAAGCGGAATTGCGACAGCATTTATTGAGGGTTCGTTACGTGACGAAAATTTAAAGAAATTATCACTTAAAACATCCAACATCTTCATCTCCAATGGCTTTTGGTTGGACCATCAACGGTGACAAATATGATTTTGTCTGGTTTTTGGGAGATCAATTACCATCCTCAGTTGCAAATATTATTGTTCAAAGTAAGTATGAAATAGAATATAAATTATCAACAATAACTAAAATGTTTTATAACAAACAAGAAGAATTATACTATTTTTTTTTTCTGTTGCAGATGATAGAGTTTTAGAAGATAACGAAAGATCCCGAGAAGATGATATGAATGACACTGACAACGACAGCGACGATGATGATGATGATTATGAAGATGCTTCTTTTTTTTATGATGTCACTATAGGCTGAAACAACTTGAAAAACTTAATATAAATTATTTATAATTCACATTTAGTTATCAGGAAAATTTAAATAAAAAGTTTTGTTTTTGAAATTTTAATCTAATTTTATATTCCTTTTTATTCTTAATTTTTTTTTAAACTTGCATTTACTTTAACAATTATTATTATTATTATTTATGTATATATTAAAAAGGACATTCGCTCTAAAAGAGGTAAGTTATTTAACAATGCGGGCCTAAAACCAAGCATGTTAAAGTTGTGTTGTTTAGTTTATGTTCCAGACGTTAGAAAATTCCTTGTGATACGGCAGGTGTTAAGTATAATACATTTTATTATTATATACAATGACAAGTAATTTACTTTTGCAATGGTTCTCTGTCTTATTCTCAGCTTATTCTGCAACTGTCTCTCTCGAACTACTAACATCATACTGCAATACTTTTCATGACTTTTTTATTTTAATTCAAGGTTTAACGATCGAATTAATGTCTGGCAAATTAGTTTTAAGTTTTTCTTATCTTTAAATAACATAATATTAAAATTACAGACATTATAAAATACTTAGAAATTGTTATAAAAAATAAAAAAAATGTCTGGCAATAAAAAAAGTATGTCAGGTAGACTTATTTAAAAACAAAAAATTAAAAATAACGCCTCTTAAAATGATTTTAAAATCCAGGATTATCATCTGGACAGGTAGGATGCGCACTAATCAACGCAACCGCTACTGCCAGCCAGATAGCCCAGACTCCAACCGAAAGAGCAAGAAGGACGACATATCACAAAATCAGCTGACCTAAAATTCTTACTTTCCAAACGTTGCTAGCTCCCGTACCATAATAAATGAGCATTATTAAATGCAAAACTTAAAAATATTATTAATTTAGGTTAATTCGTGGAAAAAAATAAAGGTTAAAAAGTATATAAATTTACCATGGCAACAATCGCAGTACTCGCAATGATGATTGGAGACGTTGACAGTACCACTAGAGTCAGCACCCATCCATAAAAGAGAGAGATAATGATAGCTGTCACAAATGACATTACCAGATAGACAAACATGGGCACTTTTTCACCGATACCTTCTCGGAATTTCTCCACATCACTGTTGACAGAATATAAAAATGCATTAAAAAACTAAAATTAACATTTATACCTGCAAAGAAAAGTCGTTTTTGCAAAGTATGTAACAGCCAGAGGCAAAAATTCGTGCCTCGCTATTTGCTAAGATATAAGATGGCGCTAGGTGTTACGAATCATGATATAAAATTGAAGATAAAAATGCAACCACTAAGTGGTACAATATAAAACTATAGATGCCGCTATTTTAAATTTCAATGAGATAAAACAAACCAAGTTCGACGCTTCGCGCAGTAGGCTAAAATTGTTTCTATAGCTATGAAACTTGTATGAAAAATCAGATGAAATGATGTCTTAAAATTTAACTTTTGCTCCCATGCTGTTCTGGGAGCCCGTTCACCCGTTCACATATGGTCCTTGGATAAGTTTTATAAGATAATGATAAGTGCCATTGTGAAGTCGCTTATACAACTCCATGCGCCATCGATGAAAAAAAAAACGTACCCGGTAAAACGTATGCAGTAAAACGGACCATGTGTGAACGGACTGTTAGGTTCCTTCCTAAACCCGTGTGCTTTCATCTTCGACCTCATCGTCACTTACCATCAGGTGAGATTGAGGTCAAACGCGGGTTTAGTCACTTATAAAAAAAAAACAAAATAGGTTTTATTGGCGTTTCAGTGGGCGATACGCTAACCCCCTGTCACTGCAATAGTCTCTGGATCTCTCCCCATCATTGCAATACCTCCAAAATTGTTAAACGTGACTTTAGATGCTTTTATAGATTTTGGTGTTCTGCCTACCCCATTAGGGCTACCTACAGGTGTGAAGTTATGTATGTAAAACATAATACACGAAGTACGAATAATAATTAATCGTTGAATCTTATTTTATGACCAATACTTTATATTTTTAAAAATACCTTAACATATTTGTTGATTTTTATAAGAATTTTATTATGATTTCATGGTTGCAATGGCTCGTGATAGACTTTTCATCTACCTACAATGAACACGGGATTTTGAGCTTTTTCCGGGACACGATTTTTATATGGGGATTGGCAGTCTTATTTACCCGACTACGGCGTAGCAAAAATGAGGGTTATGATTTTGACGTGTATGTATGTATGTGGGTATGGATGTTCATCTGTTCCCTCAGAACTTCTAAACCACTAATCATAATTGGACAAATGAGGTGTCGCTAGAAGCCTCTTCACTATCCGCTGGTTAGTTATGTTTAATTGACTACATCGCCCTCTAGGGGACTTAAAGCGAAGAACTAAAAAAAGTATTTTTTTTCGGTTTTGTGTCAATACATCAAATAAAATAGCTGTGTTAGCACAGCTCAAATATGTTAAAATTATAACTCCAAAATAAGTGAAATAATAATTATAGTAAAGAATTTAAAAAATCTTGACGGTTTCGTCTAGGATATAATAATAATAATTTACCAAAACGTGTAAAAAAATAAGTTCAAAAACTAAGACCCGATTATTTTACTAGTCTGGTACGAGCAGTGGTCGTACCGTTGTGGCCGAAATCCGTTGTGGCCTTATGGCTCCTGCGCGTATCATTCGATATAGCTTCAAAGAAAATGCTAAAGTCCGATCAAAATCATTTTTTTTTTATTGTGAAAAATAATGCAAATACGAGAACGATTGCACTTTAAAATTTGATTGTAACCAATCTTCCTTAGGATTTTCTTATTGCACCATTTTGGCTAGCTTCTTCAAGAGATACCAAAAAACTTTGCCGTCCAGTCCATTAAAATTTTAAAGTTCAATAAAGTACTTACTCAGAAACTTTGGTGGCAAAGTTCATGGATGTGTTGAGGTCGTACCAGGTCATGTCTTGCCGCAACACCGCCGTCAAGAACTTCTGCTTCATTCTGTCAACCTAGACATGCAAATAAAAAAGGTGAAGTTGTGAATTTCAAAAGAAATCATCCGTTCAGCTTTAGCGGAACTGAAACCCTTCTATTTCTTAGAAATTCTTTAAAGTTTAAATATAGCTTTTTTAGGAAATTAAGTCACGACTTCTGCTTCCTAATTTAAAGGATAACCTCCCAGTTTAGGAAGCAGTATCACGGGAAAGCTTTAACTTGAACTGGACTGATATGCAACCTTCTGCAAAGTAACTTACAATGTTAGCAAGTGATCATATTTTTAAGTTTTGCATTTAATAATGCTCATTTATTCTTAAATAACTCAAAAAATATGCTTCATAAAATCAGAAAGTCTGAAAAGGTATATTTATCTTTTCAGTGATTTATTAGCAATTGTATTTTTATTTATGTTTTTTATTTATCATCCGGTAATCAATATGTTTCATGTTCAATTACTGGTTGCGCGACCATGAACCGTTTTACAAACTCCATTGTGTGTGCGATTGCGCACACTAAGCAGCTCATCCAATACCAGCATTAAGAAGTCGTTCATCGTGGTCAGTTTGGCAGTAACTGTGTGAATAGACTATATTACCAATGACGTACTAAAAAAATAAAGCAGCAATATTTTTGGCAGAACTCTTCTGAACTTTTTCTGCAAATTATTTGCCCAGCTTAGCTTGTGCAAAACGATAAAGAAATTGACGATGGCCGAACATAACCGCACGTTCATTGGTCACTGGTGTTTGGACACAATAACTCCATGATATTGAGGAGTATAAAGCACTCTATTGCTTGTCTTTTTATATTCCGCAGATATTTAGGTTCACAAATTTTATATGATTTTTAAACATTGATATTTGTCATATTTTAGATATTTGTTAAAAAAATATCTTTTGTAAGTATCTTACTTTACTTGTGCATCGTAACGTCGAGTTCGACGAGTGTTCAGATGAGGCGTGACATTCTTCGGTTTGAGTCTCAGCCAAGTCAGTTCAAGAAACTAAATATTTCTATACAGGCTCGGGTCTGGGTCTAATTTTAATCTTATCATATTGTCATACAATTTAAACTTACTTGTTTAAGTGCTGCATAATTAAACAAGTCCACACTAATGGCACCAACAATGAACTGTACCAGAGAGAACGTCAAGCAACCGATGCCGAACGCTCGAGAGTCTTCTATAAGAGCTTGTCTGTTTTCTTCTATAGTGCCGTTAGTTCTAAAAGAAGAATAGATAGTTTGTATACCTTTCAATTCAATACGACATGCGCGATGTTAATAAAACAAAACCAAAAGCTCATTAAGAAGCTATATTCTTCCACTTACATATTGGTAATTCGCATTCGCCAAAAGTTTACATTCCATGAAAATGACCAGCGCTGCGGTTATGCGTTGCGGAAATATTTTAAGAAGAGCCAGTTCCTACCTAAATGTGCTGTCATCTTCAACCTCATCTTTACTTACCGTCAGGTGAGACTCGAGTCGAACTCGGGTTTGGTCACCAATAAAAGAAGTTTTTAAGCTATTGCATAGCTTCTATCGCGGGCCTTGAGCGTGGGGACCGAATCCAGAAATTTCGTAACGAAAAAACCTAACACCCCACACTCCGACCGGCACAGCGGTGATACTTTGATTTCATAACTTTACATGCGGGCTTTAATAAGCGCCATCTACTAGGAACTTGTGGAACTTAATATTAGATCAAACATTACTGCATTAATAAAATAAATAAATAATTATAATTGCATAAGTTGATAAAAAATGCTATGCAATAGCTTTACCGCGGCAGTCTCCGAGTGCCACACATCTTTTTTTTTAAATAATTTATATAGTAAGCACTTGGACAACTCTATCAATATTATTCCCCTGAATTTCCCAGACTGTAAAGACTTCGTCAATATTTTGTTTTAGCAGCAACCGGCCTCATCTTCACTTAATAATAAAATAAATAATAAAATAACTTACAGGAAATGATAATAGATTGATTATATTCTTCATTTTTTTCTTTTCGCTGACTTTTTTCTTCGACTCCCACGTGGTAGTAGGACCAGCATTCATATAAAATCTGCCACCAAATATTCCCACTCCGACGGTGATGAGTTCTGGCAATGTTTTATGAAGAGCGAGTTCCTTCTCGAACCCGTACACTGTCATCTTCGACCTCATCTTCTCTCACCATCAGGTGAGATTGAGGTCATCGCGGGTTTAGAAAACGATAAGAAATATAAGCGTTTGTTTAAAACTCACAAAACTCTGCCTCCTCCGAACCACTCCAAAGTAAGGGTCTTGGTGCTGGTGCCAATCCGGACAGTTCGGTCTATGAGCAGGTTCGTGAACTCTCCGTAAATTAGCACCGCGACCGGCACGAACAGACCATTCAGTGTTGCCATGAACAGACCGATGAATAAATTTGTAACTTCACATTTTGTCGCGAACCTGAACTGTAAAATAAATCGAATAGTTAATGTTCGTTTCAAGTTGTATATTCTGAAAACAACGGCAACAGTGACCACGTCGTTTTTAAAAATTGTGAAATTCGTTTATAAAAGAGTTTTACTTAAGATTTTGAATTTAAGAACTTGAGACAAGAATTTCATCGTGTTTAATTATCCTTGTTTACTTAATTCAGCTGACGGTTTTGATGCTTTTTCAGATATTATAATCACGAGCGGTCAATTATTAAAAAAAGCGTATAATACACAAATTTATTTTATGAATAGAATAATCAACGAATGCAGAGCATTAGAAAAACCGACTTCACGTCAAAACTTTGGCTGAGTTATGATGTCATCCACGTAAACATACTCCGAACTCATACATATTTTTTCAAAACTTTAAAATTTTCAATGAAAGTTTATATGGGACCAACTATGAAGTATCATCTATCATATGAAACAAGAATTTTCCAAATCAATCCATAATTGTCCGAAATATCGTGTAACAAAGACCAAGAAAAAAGCATACAGACTAATTGAGAACCTCCTCCTTTTTTGGAAGTCTATTAGCGCGCGTGTCGTACGCGATCCCAGGATGCAAGCAGTGAACTACGTCACATGAAGCGGTAGCGAACGAGCGCGCCGCGAGCTGGGTGTCTTCACTCACAATATCTTTGTGGAGTTATTCCGTTAATTCACACCAAAAAACCCCATCCACGGTTGGATTTCCGGAATTAGGATAAATTCAAGTTTTTATTGCAGAAAACCACCCACGGTCTTTTAACATATCTCCATCGACTATTGACTTTTTTCATTCTTACTTGCATGGCCGCCGGCAACGTATATCCACCGAGACGGAGTTCTCTGATTGGCGAGATATTAAAGCCGGTGTGCCACAAGGTGGCGTGTTGTCCCCTCTCCTGTTTTCACTATTCATCAATTCGATTACTCTCCATATATCTTCTTCCTACCATCTGTATGCGGACGATCTCCAAATTTACACACAAAATAATCTCGAGAATCTGCCAGCAACTATTCTGCAACACAACGCTGACTTAAAACGAATATCGGATTGGAGTAATAAACATGGTCTTACAGTCAACCCTCTTAAGACTCAGTCAATTATAATTGGAAGTAACAACATGATTTCACGTATTAACTGGAACACAGTTCCTCCTGTAGTATTTAACGGTATCTCGATACCATACAGTGAGACTGTGAAAAACTTAGGAGTTATCTTTGACCGCACGTTGTCTTGGAAACCACAAGTCACTGAGCTGAGCAGGAAGATGTTTGCCGCGGTGAATTCGCTCAAGCGTCTTCGTAATTTCCTCCCTACTGCCACTAAAATTACGCTTGCACAATCTCTCTTTCTTCCTATTCTCGACTATGCTGATGCCAGCTATCTAGACCTAACTGAAGAACTTCTTAATAAACTTGAGCGGCTACAAAATCTATGCATAAGGTTTGTATTTGGATAACGCAAATACGACCATATATCTGATTTCCGCAATAATCTCAAGTGGCTCCCCATTCGCCTTCGCCGGAATACTCACATTCTTTCTCTAGTCTACCGTATTCTGTACGACAAAGCGATACCTGCCTATCTTAAAGACCGTTTAAAATATCGGTACACCAATAACGACCGTAACTTGCGTTCCTCATCAAATTTACTCCTGACGACACCATCGCACACATCCACATTTTTAGGTAAGTCCTTTTTTGTTCGATCGGTGTCGTTATGGAACGAGCTCCCGACTGAGATCCGCTTTGCTCGCACACCGCGCATCTTTAAACGAATGCTTAAACGTCATTATCAGGTGAAACACTGTCCATCTTAGCTATCGACATAATATAGATATTTATATATGTATTAATATTTTATTTATTTATATAGTATATAGTTATGTATGTAAATGTATGTAATTATTCGTATGTAGTTTATTTTACTAGGCGTACACCTCGCCCACGTAAATTTCCTCCAATGCCTGGGTTGCCTGGCAGAAATCGCTCGGCGATAAGGCCGCCCTTTGTATGTTAATTGTAATTGTTGTTTCATTTATACTATGTAACCATGTTGGTGTACAATAAAGAGTTTTATTATTATTATTATTATTATTATTATAAGATTCTAAACTACAGTTGTGAGTAAAAGTGTTTGAAATTAGAAAAGTAAAATGTATTCCAATTAATCCGATATAATATTTTAACCCAATCTAACGTCATATTTTATTGTAAAGAATTTATAAAATACGAAACTTAATTTAAAATATTTACGTCTAATAATATGTATACATTTTCATTGGAATTTGAACCTTACCACAACCGAATAAGTTGCGAGGTATATAAGGTACATATTAATGCACGTGACTGTACCTATTTTTTAAGACTAGATAACATGTATATCGATAAAAGTAGTTCATACTTGGTCGATAGACAATGACATTTTTTGTACGTTGGCGTCAAAAAACGTTTTTGAAAAAAATCACATAGCCGTCTTTTAGTCATAGGACGGCAGACATGTCCCTATAGCAAATTTTTTTTTTGTTGTGTCTTTTTTACACGATTTTTTACACAGTAATGAATTGATGTTGAATATTTTTGTGTTTTTTGATAGAGGATATTTTAGAGTTGATCCCATGTAAATTTTATCTAAATCGATTAAGTATGTATCTACTTCTCGAACAACTTAAAATTTTTGATAAAATATGTATGAATCGGAGCATATTTATTCGTGGACGACCTATAATACCTTCAAGTATAACGACCTGTAATACTTCACCTAAAATTTTGACGTAAAGTCGGCAATTCTTTCTATTGTGTCGCGGAAATCGCTGCTCTCGCTGTCGCTGCCGTCCTGTTTGCAGCCTAAATAATCTCGATTTTGACGCAGCATTACGCTAGTCCATGAAACTCATAAGTGCGAGAAAGAAAAAAATAGTCTAGTAATAATAATAGTGCATTTCCTAGAAGTGTGTCTCCCACTTCCAGGAAATGCATTTTGTAATATTTTTGCAATGGGTTATCTGATTAGTTTGTCCCTAATCATTGAACTTGACCGAATTATTTACGTGCAAAATGGCTGGAAGTTCGCAGTCAGAAGAACTGGAGTTTATAAAAAAGAACCCAATCGTATTTATTCATGGTGGATATCGGTATATTTAAAAAAAAGGTCTGCAAAAATCACGTTAAATGGGAGTGTACAAAGTTATAAAGTGCAGGATAAATACCTTCTTAAATTGATTACTTTTTAAGACTTACTTTTAAGTAAAGTTATTCAGTGATGATGTACCTCGTTTGTTTTGATATTACTTAAACTCAAACCTTATTTTATTATTTAATTTACTTTTATTTTTTTCTAGTTTTATTTTACTTTGAGCTCTTCATAGTTTTCAACGACTAAGATCATTT
This sequence comes from Stenoptilia bipunctidactyla, assembly GCA_944452665.1. Taxonomy (NCBI): domain Eukaryota; kingdom Metazoa; phylum Arthropoda; class Insecta; order Lepidoptera; family Pterophoridae; genus Stenoptilia; species Stenoptilia bipunctidactyla. The sequence continues at coordinate 13,445,627 of OX101739.1, forward strand.
GTAAATAATGATAATCGCAATTATTTTTTCATTATGTGTAGGTATATATTTTTGTCGGTAAGGTTTGTTTTATTTTTATACACGACTGTACACACTAAGAACATGCAAGGTGGACCCCGATTTAATAATTAAATAATTAGCAAGAGAGACTAGAGAGTCCCTGTTAGGTGGCAAAGATTCTTTCGCGACAAAAATCATAGTAAGTAAACCTTGGGGTTAAAGTTGGTGTGTTAGTTTATTTATGTAATATTTATTTTTCTTACTTCGTAAAAAAAATAAATATTTTTTTCTTAAACGTTACTTCAACATTATGTGAAGTAACGTTTTCTATACAAAATTGGGTCTGGGTGTATACCTATTACATAACCCTTAGCTCTATTGGGTGGTCTCCATAACACCCGTTTATCTATCAATAAATTATTCAGGGTATGTTATTTAAAATATAAAATACTAGCTGTTGCGCGCGGTTTTACCCGCGTAATTTCGATTCCCGCAGGATTTTCGGGATAAAAAGTAGCCTATACGGTAAAAGAAATTTTGAAATCGGTCCAGTAGTTTTTGAGCCTATTCAATACAAACATACAAAAATACAAAGATTTCCTCCTTATAATATTATAGTATAGAAGTATAGATAGAGAAGAAAAAACTTACTAATTCTCTCCAAGAAGTGGGGGGTGTTTTTAAATGATCTTCATCACTGAAACAATCATAAATTTTAATGAATATTCATATATTTTGATGTGTACTTTAGTTTAATAAATTAATTAAACACGAAGTGTATGTGGCCTTAATCTTGGCAGCACTACAGGCTTTTATTAGGTAGAGTTCTTTTACAGTCTAGTCAACATGTCGCGGGTGCATAAACTGCGATGTTTATGTTGGTTTTCCAGTTTTAAGTGCAACCTAGTTTATTTTATCTAAGTTATCCTCTTGTATTTTGCCTCTTGATGTAGTAGGTACATCATACTTAATTGGTATATTAAACGTAAAACGCTTGCTTTTTATAAATTTATCCATTTTTCGTAGACTCATTTAGTTTGTGTTAAAAACTAATATTACTAACAAATTTCGATTAGATTTCAGGCGTGACGTGTTACTGATGGCAAGAACATATAATGCTCGTCAGCCGTTTATTCAGTATCTGTTGATCGTCCCTGGATAAGCTTGTTGTAAAAGGCAAATAATCCGAGTGACCGCCATCTTGTAATCGAAAATCCTTCATATTAAATTTTCCGCAAACTATCTCCAGGCAATGTGTTCCGGATACATTTTTTGACGGTCCGGTTCCTTCCTAGATCTGTGTAAGTATAGCCATCTTCCATCAGGTGAGATAAAAGTCAACCGCAGGCTTAGGGCTATATTTCACCGGGACACCATCGCGGCGCAACCAGTCGCGCTACCGTGGTGTCCGTAAGCTACCAAACTAGACACCATACAGACACCAGAGTCGCCACACCACACCGCGACAGTATCAAAATGGACCTCGAAGAGATAGCACTACTGCTGTATGTGCGTAGGAAAAGACAGTTCAAGAGAAAAAAGAAACAGTGGCGGCCGGACTGGCGGCTGAGTGAGTGAGACACCATACAGCGCTATAGTAATTAGTGGTGGCGCAACCAGCTTGGATGCGCGACCAGTAACATTCTGTACTGCCGTCCGAGCTGGTCGCGCCGCCAAATTGGTTGCGCAACCAAGCTGACACCAGGTGAGTAACTCTCTATAGAGCTGTATACATTTTGTTGGTAGCGGCGACTGGTTGCGCCGCCATGGTGTCCTGGTGAAATATAGCCCTTAGGGTCAACGCTGTCTGCGCGTACGCGTACGAGTGACGCAGCGTACGGTACGGAACGTAAGGAACGTACTACGCGCGCTTGGGACGCACGTGGCTAGCTCCCGCGTGTACTACTCTAATCGAAGTTAATCCAAATATAAAGAGGTTAAGTATTCCATTGACACGACTGTACAAGCACACTAATGAAATTTTACTAGCAATATTGCATCACGCGGACGTATGCGATTTTACGATATTGACCTACGGTACGCGCATAGACACGAGTGACGCAGCGCTGGCTCTTAGTCACCGGTAAAGAATAAACAACGTCAAAAACAGTCGAATAAAAAAAATCATAATATTCTTTATTTCGTAGGGATATGGCGCGCCAAACAGTTAGTCACGCTTCAAACTTCATAGTCAACCTTCAGCATAGAGAAATATTATACTTAGGAATAGAGAGCTCTCTTGCAGATTTTTTGGGATCCCATTTGCTACTAATGCTACCTATAAATCGGCCCCAAACTAATGTATCTATATGTAGACCTCCGTATAGATAGGTACATATATGTAGGCAATGGGCCGTATTCGACATTGCATTCTCTGATTTTTAGTCCCTCTAAAGTCCAATTTGAAGACTTCAAACTCAAAATTTTCTAAGAAATATTGATTCGACTTTATGGAATATAAAAATCATTATTGAACTCAGGAATAAACACAAATAAACACAGCAACAGAAATTACAGACACGCGCGTACGCAGATAGCAGTCGCCATATTGTGTTGTGGTGGTGTTATGAAATTGAACAAACACACCTGACGTTGACAAGGTTTCATTCCTAGCTTAAAATTCATTCAAATTTTGTTTTGAAAAGAAAAATATACGAATTTTCACCAGCACACTAAAATAAACAAAAACCACATTTGAATATGTTCTATAAAAACCAGTTTGCATTTATTTACAAAGCAAAATAGTTTTTTTTTCCATAACGTAATGAATGTGAGAAGTAGCATTATCTAACTTCTATCTAAGTAGTATTACTATAAAAGTTCATGGCCTACCGTTAGAAAGAGCCACTGTCTTTGAAGAAACTGAGCTAATAAGCTTTTGTCCCCCCCCTGACCTTCAAATTGGACTAGATGTTTGGTGTGATCTTTATATATTCGGGCACCAAAACATACCCTCAGGTCCCAATAGTGTCGCTCGCTGGATCTCCATTAAATAGAGTGTCGAGGTTTAAATACTTAGGTCACTGGGTGACGGACGATCTCTCACATGATTAAGTGTGCGTCCATACTGCGAGCCTAACGCGGTGGCGATGACGGACGTGATATATCAAACATTAACTATACTGTAGTGTCCACACTGAAGTTATTTAGGCGGAAGCCTAGCGCGACCGGACTGAGCGAGTCAGCGTGCGTAAGTTTCAAACGTTCTTGTCCGCGCTTACTGGCCAAACTACGGGGCCTAAGCAACAAGTGAACCAATGCGCGGGTGGCGGGGGTAACAAACCAGTTCGGTTCTACTAACATAAATATAAGTTTTATATAATAGTATGTTTCAATGTAAGATATTTATTATATGGGTCTTGTTGTAAATATGGCCTGAAGTAAATGAATATTATTATTTGGTATTTTAAAAACAACACGCCTTTCGGTGGAATACTCCCGACATTCGGATCAGAGTCGGCGGAAAAATGTGCTACATAAAAATAAATTTTATAAGCTACATAGAAATAAAAAAAGGTACTTTTGCAAAAGTTTGTACCTATTTTATGAGTTTAGCAGATATTTTACTTAAAATGTAGTCAAATAGTCAAATGTTGACACGGATATTCGAGTGAAATTAAAAAAAAAAATAAGTTAAGTCTTAATCCTTCATACAAATTAAAAAATCTTAACATTTTTTTTTCAAACAAAAAATAAAGTTATACCAAATCGTCGTCCATTGCTTTCAACACCTGATATAAGTCAAATCCCTACAAGAGCTCGCGCGTCACTGTGGCCAGCGTCCGCCACAGGCCGCCGCGCTTGCGTTAGGCCCCAGTCACCGCGCATCCAGCCAGTGTGGCCGCACACTTAGATATCGATAGGGAGCGCAGGTCGTAGCTGTCCGATGCAACATGCTGGCCCGCAGGTTCGCGCGTTGTACTTTAGAAGTTAAGGTTATGCTTCTTAAAGCCTATTGCCAGTGTTTTAATCGTGCAGCCTGTGGAGCAGTTATATGCAGAGAACATATAAAATATAAATTATTTGCCGACATTAATTTGATTTATTTGAAATCTTCATTTAATTATTACCAACTGTTTGACTTGTACCCGTGTAACCTATGACTATTTAATTTACTTCATTGTTATAAATTGATTTGTATATACCTAGAACTATTTTATTTATTTAATTTTAATTTAGTTATTTCATTAATTTTCTGTTGTTTTTTAATCCCACGTAACACTAACAAAGGTAGTAAGGTTTTTGTAACTAACACATATGGACATGATCCGAAATAAAATGATCGAATTGAATTAACATATCTTCATGCACTTGAATTCAAATTCTTTACAAATTGAATCTACCACCACTTCGGAAACTCGATCTGTTGAGAGTTTTCGCAAGAGTTTCATAATTACCCTTTCTACATAACTTTTGTTTGACAATATCCTTATCCTTAGAATGATCTATAATTCTAAAAATACTTTCGACCCTCACTATAAAAGCGTATACACATATGACTGTGGAGTCTATGAAGGCTAGTATATATTTATTTTAAATATCAACATCATGTAAATCATATTTTATTTAGAACATGTCTATGTTCTCTTTTACAATGTTTTTTAAAATGTCAAAATTATAAAGTTTAGGTGAGTAATAATTGTTAATTTCATCCACGCAGAAGGACTCCATCAGAGCCCGCAATTAGTAGGACATTTCTAACAATAAAGTTGTGGGTAAATGCCATTATGAAGATATGTAAGAGTAAATTGTTTCTTTTGTATAGATTTTTTAAATACTGTAGCAACTTACGCCTGTTTCTCAAGCGCGCGCTCCGCCAAGTAAGCGTTCTGTTGCGCAAGCGCTCTGATGGTAAGCGAGTTCTGTCGCCATCCGCCCGACGCGAACGAGCCGCTTAGTCGCCGCTGATGGGCCAAGCTGGACGAGTTCGAATCAATTCGACGCATCTTCCACTACGCCTGACTGCAAGTGACATAAAAATACTTAAATAATTGAATTAGGTACCAAAACTGACACACAAAATACAAAGTATAAAGTAAACTTTTTACCTAAAAAGCTCAGGCTATTTGGTGACCATACTGCAGAACTAGTGGGTATCCTATTATCAATTAAGATTATGTTTTAATGTTACTAGAATAGTAATCATGCAATAAAATCACATCCTTTTATGTCGTGTTCTCACGGTGTTTTAAAATCTCGACGCCAGACCGCGATATCATCAGATAAAAATCTTTTGTATTTTTTAAACTAATGTTTGACCATCTTTATTTATACAGTAAGCTGCATTGCGAAATGTTAAATATTTAAAAGCGCTGCGGTACTTGCAGCATATTCTTAAACGAAGATTCTATAAATGCTAGGTTGCAGTCATGTTTTGTGTTAAACCTTTAACAGAATAATAAAAACCCCACGAAAAAGATGGGCTTAACCTAAAACTAAGTGCAAATCAACGGAGAAAGGTGGATAGAAACCGCTACATGAAATTCTGCCTAGCATTGAAATATCATCCTCATTATTTAGACGGTGGCATTTCAATAAACCGCGTAGGAGGGGCATATTATAGCCCTCCTAGCCTTGGATAAGCGTGTCGCAAAGGCGACTAATCCGAGTGATTCAATTGGTGGTAGGACCCCTCCAGGACTCGCCTGGCTAACGACCACCATCGCTGTTGAGTTTCTTTCCAGATTAGTAAGATTTCAAATAAACTGCAGGCATATGTTTCCCCATATCACTTCGCTTGGATAGACAAGTAGCATCTTAACCATCATCGTCACTATTCATCAGATCAGATGAAATACAATCATTCATCTATTCAATCTCAAAACAGATACAAATCAATAGGTACTAACATATAAATAATTATAAAACGAATCGGCAATCCCATACTAGGGTTTATTAATTAGTTTTTAAATTGGACCTCATAATAATTTATTGTAGGTTTCTGGCATTTAATAAAATATTAATAACATAGGTAAACAATGCACTTGAACTTGTTATTTACATCAAATTATGTCATCGAACTTTTTTTTTATTCTTTTTATTACCAGTGTCTTTTCGAATATTGTTCCTTAATGTACATCTATTTAAGGATAGGGACATCGGCAGTACAGTGAGCCTCAGAAAAATTGAGCTCCTTTAGTCTTCTTTTTTTAAACTCTTATTATATCACTCAACAACTATATCACTGCCTCTTCGGATTTGGTAAAAGTGAAACCTCTCATCAAAGAAATCAAAAAAATCTTTGATTTTGGAGAAAATACAGGAATCACTGGGTGCTAGGTTGGGGCTATGTGCAGAAGATGACTTATACTTTTTCGGAAGCTAAAAATTACTTTGTTTTGTTGGCCGTGTATTAAGATGCGTTGTCATGTTGAGTTATTTTCAGTTTTGGTAAAAAAGATAATAGTCATTTATTTATTTAGAGTTCATCAATCGTAAATAAAATAAACAAATTAATAAAAGTAGATCTTTTATAATAATTATTGTTTATAATTTTTCTTTACATTAACGAATCATAGACAAATCATAATAAATAAATCCGTTCAGTTTCACTGAAATAATTTAGAATTAATAAGTTACATATAATGTTATTTTTACGAGCTAAAATTTGCCATTTATGTATTAATGTCATTTCATTACTATTATTATTCTTGTTTTGTATATAATTGTAGAATTGGTAAATATAACTTGTATTTAAAAATAATGTACGGAAGAGCGGGATCCTCTAACACAGTCATTTTGAGCTAAACAGAGGGCCCCAGATGAAAACCCTGTAAAACTTGTTTTAATGAAAATAAAAGATATTATTATTATTAATAAAATAGCAATCTTTATACCATTAAATGAATCATCAAATATCTTCCAGTTGCCATTAATTCGATGTGCAACTACTTCATTCCATGCAACAATACGTTTTTACAAACGCCCACCGTTTAAAATGCTTATTTAACATTAACATTTATGGTATCGACATCGTTGGCAAAAAATAAAATCAACAACGGACTTTGGTTGAGAAGCTGTTGAAGGTTTTTAATTTTAGCAAAGAGTCTTCTAGAAGCATTGTTTTTTTTTATAAGTGACTAAACCCGCGTTTGACCTCAAGCACACGGGTTTAGGAAGGAACTGGCTCTTTATACAATATTGCCGGAACACATTACCGCCGGAGCGGTAACATTTGGCGGCATACTTTATATAAAGGGTGGTCGCTAGCCAGGCGGACCCAGAAGGGATCCTACCACCAAGAAAATTGTTTGTAATAGTTTATTTTGTAAGTGAATTTCATATAGAAAATTTTATGTGTGTGGAATAATAAAACCATATTTAAATAGAAATCCTGCACCCTTTGATTTATTTATGAAGAGATTCCCGGCTCAGTGGCTAGACCGCTCGAGCAGAAACAACGATGTACATAAATATAATATAACAATTTATTTAACTAAAACTTTTTTTAATGACTGTACGCGCAAGACAGTACTGGTGTGCGAGCGAGAGAACATGATAAGTGCCGCCATTTTCAATTCCTTTCTTTAATGAACTATGTAATACTAGGGTGAATCAAAAAGTTCTTAGAAACTTATATGTATTTAACCTTTTTGGAGGCAGTTCGATATTTTTTTTAAAGATTGACAATTATAGAAACCGTATTAGAAAATTCAACATACAAATTATATTTTGATAGAGCCACTTTGACTGACAGAACCACACATTTCAATAGACCTGATTTATTTGAATCGAAGATATTTTTTGTGACCTTCATATTTTGTCGGAACAAAGAAGTATGCATCTTTAAAGTCTATTGTTGCCCTGTAGCAGTTTTCAGTTATTAATTTTGACGCTGTTCTGTAATCTTCCATTTTAAAATGACTAGCAAGTACAAATTTATTTAACTTTTTTAAATTCAATATAAACCTTTTATCACCATTAGGTTTAGGTACAAGAAATATACTGGATAAAAATTGACCTTCAATTGACCTTTCGAGATGGCACCATTGCTTATTAGGTTGTGTAATGACTAATGATTGGTCGAAATCTAAGCTCTCTTGTGTGGATTTTGGAAAAACAGACTGACTGTGACAATCGGAATTCGATTGAATTGATGTAAATGGTATGATAACCTGACAGCCATGACAGTAAAGTGGGGTCTTTAGTAATTTGTGACCATTTATTAACAAAATATTTAAGCCGACCGGCATAGCATACCTCGATATTTATCTCCTCTGCGTTCTCCCCTGAGGGGGCTAGTCCGATGGTCGTTGATAAGGCTGTTTGTTGCGAAACTGCTGACGAGCAGTCGAGGGTGGAGGCCGACGCTGCAAGTTCTCCGGCTTGTTGGGAGTCTTGCGATGTTGACTTTTCCAGTTTAAATGGTTCTTATTATTATTGGCATGGTAACTGGGCTTCGGAAACATATTATTCTTAAAAGGAGGTTTTCGAGTATTTTTCAGCTCTTCTCCTGACCGCTGAATGGACTTAGCAGCCCTTAGTTTTTCGGTTACATTGTCTCCAAACAACAACTTGTCTCGTGTTGTGTCTATTAGTGCTTCTTTAATTGAAGCGTTTATAGAAGAAAGAACGAAATTCCTACGTGTACGGGTTTCATTAAAATGCAAGTCGCATAGAATGCGACAAGCGTCACTAAGCGGCTTAATTATTTGTTGCTTCTGTGGTATTAATGAAGATGATCCTACGAGTGTTTCGGTAGCTCTTCCTAGAGCTGCTATAGCCACACCAGTTTGTTTTTGCCTAAACATGAGGGAGGAATCCCGTTTAAAGACCGCTTCGATAAATGCCACTTTTGCTTCCGGATTCAGAGCAGGGGCAAGGAGTAGTTGACAATTACTAGGAATAAGATAATCCTCTAGGATTTTATCTCTTGTCTCTTTGGGTAGTCCCTTTAAAAGGATTTCAGACCACCGGGTTGAAATTTCCTTAAGTAAAGGTTTTCCTAGTTCTTCAGCAATCTTAGGAGCATCTCCCAACATCTCTAAGATATCGCTATCCAATTCTATATCCTCAACATCATCTACTGGTGGATGTTTTGAGGAATATGGCACTGAAAAGACGAAAGTAGTCAGCGTCTCGAATAATAATTCGAAAGAAGTGTTTTTAGCACCTACGAGCATAAAATGCAAAAAGTAGGGTAGTCATTTTAGCGATAATGATCACAAAACAAAGAAATTTTCCATAGTCTCGAATAAAGATTCGAATTAGGTAAATTTGTGAGTTTTAAACTCGGCTCATTCAAATTCAGTGATAAAGATCATTGAACTTTGTTTTCGAATAAGGATTCGTAAAGTCATTTTAGCGATAATGATCACTAAACAAAGAAATTTTCCATAGTCTCGAATAAAGATTCGAACTAGGTAAATTTGTGAGTTTTAAACTCGGCTCATTCAAATTCAGTGATAAAGATGATTGAACTTTGTTTTCGAATAAGGATTCGTAACGCAATTATGCGATGTAAAGAGCCATGGATAGTGATAAGGTACAAATTTCACTTGGCATTTGCTTCTTTTGAAGCTTTTTTCCAGTTTTCTGATCTTCTTGCGTATGGTCTCGATGTCTTCATATTTCCTTTTCCCCATTTTTACGAACGACAAATAATAAGTTGAGATTTAAGTTTTTAAACTATTAGACTATCTATCTAACGTTTAATTTAAGTAATAAATTATAGACGCACGTGCGAAGGCTTGAGCACGGAAATACAGAATGATTATTGAGGAGGGATGATGAGAGGAAGTAAGTGGAGAAGAGTTCAAGAGCGGGGATCAGGGTTGCCAAATAAAAAAAAAAACGTATCTCTGAAAACCGTGCAAGGCTGACGCTTGGAAGTACTACTACAACATGTTAACATTAAATCGCAAAGAATTAACCCGTGAAACATAATTTATCCAGACTTTCAATTGTTTTCGGCAGATCGTTCGCAAAATATTAATTTTATTGTTGAGTGTTCTGATAAAAAAACGAAACTATGGAGAAAAACGAGTTACGTGCGGTAATAAAGTATCTGTTCCTGAAAAAAATGTCAACGAAAGAGATTTTTTCGGACATTCAACAGACATTAGGGAATGATGCAGTACCAGTACCATAAGTACCAGGAACACATAACATCACAGGAGATTGCAGTGTTTTAGATTTGCTGTCCGACAATTTTCACCAATGTGTGGTTTGAGTCCTTTCTGCTTAAAACTACGTCCATTTATGGAAATGTCAATACGTATTTATAATAAAATACCAAAGTCAATTCAATCCCTAAAGTTTAATAAATTTAAAAGAACTATCAAAGAAACATTATGCAAAAAAAAATATGAAAAAAAACTATAAACTCAAAGATTATTTAGATGATAAAAGAGCGTGGCATTGATGTCTCCACAGCAGGCGTAGCACGGTTTTCATAAGAGATAAGTCACACGACAAAACATAATCTTGCCACAGTCCGGTTATTTGTCTTATATGACAGCACGGGCACACGACGTGACAAAAATGCTTGCCGCGACATATCTTTGTCTTGACGTTTATACAAAGAACGAGTTTAACAACTTTAAACATCCAAATGTAATTTTTTAGTTGCTAAAAACTAAAACTGAAAATAATATTAAAACTAAAAAGTTTTAATATTATTTTTAAGTTTTGTGACCATGTCAAGTGCCAAAAAGCAGTAAGTACCTTTACCGTTGAAGTCTTAAAAGAATCTGATTAAAATAATTGATACACATAATTATTATTCATCATCATCACAACTCTTTGTAATGAGCTCACTGCAGGGCATGAGTCTCTCCCCTGGGTGACGAGGAGATTATAGGCCATAATCCACCAAGCTGGCCCAGTGCTGGGTGGTGGATGCCAGAATTTTCAGTGTACTGTATACAATTATACAGCACCCGGGACCGACTGCTTAACGTACCCTCCGAAGCACGGAAGTCGTCGAGAGAAATGAATGGTCGGCGGTCACCCATCCAAGTACAGACCGCGCCGAACGCTGCTTAACATGTGATATCGTATGATACACACATTAACCATGGCGCCACGACGACTTCATAATTATTATTATGAAAAAATAATCTCACAACCTCCGAACCGCAGTGATAAAATATGTTTGGCGATGTGTCAAATTGTGACAAAAATAAAGAAAACGATGCCGCCATGCTATTAAATAAGAGATAGAACTTGAAAGAAGTCTTAAACATTTGTCAAGATGTGTTTGTCACACATTCTAGATAAATTAAACTTGCCCCGTGCTGCTGTATAAGACTAAGCAATGATGTCGCTCAAATTGTGATATAATCTGTGACACAAGTCTTGTCTTGACAAGCCGTGCTACGCCTGCAGGTGATTTCCAAATATTAAACATTAATCACTATGTAAGCACCTTGGCTGTGACATGACATTGCCAAGCACAAATAGCTGTCTTCTGTTTGTTTCTTCATGTGATAGCTGAGTTGTATTTACTGTTATTTGTAAGAACCCTATTATAAGTTTGTAATTGCAAAAGTGTATGAGCTAAAGAACAATAAAACATTTTCTATTTCTATTTCTGCCATATTGCACCTATAATGATCATTTTTGATAAAAGAGTGCCGAGTTCTTTTCCCGCTGGCTTTTTTCTTCTCGGTCTACCTAGGGTCCTCATTTCTTTTCTTTTCTTAAAGCCGAAGAAGTAGGTTGCTATATTGAAGGATAATGGGTGATCATCATCTTCGTGAGAGACGCACACTGCTGGACAGAGACCTCCCCCAAGACTTTCCACGTCGCGCAGCCCTCATCTACCGTTTGATGTTCATTAAGAGTTTTTTTTATAAACCTATAATGAATAAAACTTTTTGAATTTTGTACTGTCGATTTATCCTTAAATAGATGTACATGAAGGAACAATATTTTAAAAGACACTGGTCTTAAAAAAAGAATAAAAAAAAGTTCGATGACATAATTTGATGTAAATAACAAGTTCAAGTGCATTGTTTACCTATGGTATCAATATTTTATTAACTGCTACAAACCTAAAATAAATTATTATGAGGTCCAAATTAAAAACTAATTAATAAACCCTGGTATGGGATTGCCGATTCGTTTATTAATTATTTCTATGTAAGTACCTATTGATTTGTATCTGTTTTGAGATTGAATAGATAAATGATTGTATTTCATCTGATCTGATGATATTTATTACTGGAAAATACAAAAAGATTCAGAGACTCCGATACCGCCGATGAAATCGATTATTAAGAACGATATAGATATTGTGGACTCGATTTTCTAACAGACATACATACACGCATATTACAATACATATTAAATCTAGAGGCGACCAACCTTGACGCTTGGTCGGGGTTTGGACACGCAAGGACATGCATTTGCGTTATCTATGTAGATGTATGTCTGTGTTTAGGACAGTGTGTATGCTTGTTATTGTATATTTTACTATGTAACTATAACTAGAAATGACTCGAGTTTTGTAGCTTTTTATCCTGCGTTTCAACCTTTCCTTCTTTGTATCCTCAATTGCATACAAAACTGCCATCGCGAAGATGTTGCCAACGCGAGAGATCAGAGCACACTGACGATTAAGGGGCGTGGCCTGGCGTGACCTTGGCTTGTGTTCTTGTTTGTCTCCTTGTTGGCAACCACCGTTTGTAACAGTGTGGATGACTCGGAATTGGTTGACAACTCTGAAGAACAAACCTATGGAACTGCCCTAAGCATGTACTTTTGTTGTATACCTACGTAAACAAATCGGGTAACAAACATGGCGGATTAGGGATGGATGTGTCGATATTTTTTTAAATGTCGATAATTATCTATAAGTTGTTTCTTAAACCTGCCGGAGAAACCAATAAAAGTTTTCGCTGTTTTCTAATAACCTTAACTTGGTCGGGTTACCATAGTCATTCACTTCCAAATGACTTTAATCGTATTATCTCATTAATTATCAAATGTACTAGGCTGAAATTTTACTGATAACGACTGAACTAAACAATTAATTATTGACATAACATTCGGTTCATATATCCATATACAGGTTAACCGGTGACCAAATAACACAGCGCGCATCATGACCGTGATCGTAATCGATATCGATAACAAAAATCTCTCGACCGCACTTCCACAAGTAAACAACACGGGATACTAAAATGGCGTCATTCGGCAGCAAAAGTACATTGAAAATATTGACGACGGTACTGACAAACAGAGTGTTTATCCGAAAACACAGATTTTCATACGCAAGAATATTCGTGCGAGAAAGAGACATAACTATTTTGTCGTCCTATATCAAATAGATTTTTTAATTCGATTCCATATGTTTGTTCTTCTGAGGTTGACAACAACTTAACCTTCCTTAACCTTGGTTGGAAGCATTGGTTTTCAACGTGTTTTCAACAGTCTGGCGGCCCTATTACCAGGAATAGTAGGGCGTATTCCCGATCCTACACGGTTGAATCAAAATGCCGCTACCTAAATAATACGGATGATATATCAATGTTTGTCAGGTTGCCATGTTATATGGTTCCTATCCACCTTTCTCCGTTGATGTGCACTTAGTTTTGGGTTAAGCCCATCTTTTTCGTTGGTTTTTTTATTATTCTGTTAAAGGTTTAACACGAAACACGACTGTAACCTAGTACGGGCAGAATCTTTGTTTTAGAATATGTGCTGTACGTGCACCGTCATGAACGCTTTTAAATATTTAACAATTTGCAATGCAGCTTTGTGTAAAATTTTGCTTGTTTATAAATAAAGATCGTGGTCTGGCATCGAGAATTTAAAATGCCGTGATGATATACTAGAGGTCATGTAATGGATTAAGGTAATGGAACGCTATACAATCGAGCCGAAATATTGTAAGGAGTAGTGAATAATATAATATTAAATATGACTTTTTCACTTCGGAATAACTTATGACTTGCTAATCGTGTTGCGGTAACACTAATCTGGGTCGACGGTACGCCTTCTGCAACCCAAGTAACATTCAATTGATGCTTATTTTTTTTCTCCGAGTAGGTAGGTATGTAATGACCTAACGTAGTATGTGCCTTATTTTTAAATTTGCTCCCCGAAGATGTTTAGTTTAGTTTTGGCAGCAAACAGTCTTTTATCCACCGGGACACACGTGTGTTCATACGCTTTTTTGACGTCACAAGAGGATGTGATTTTATTGCGTTATATTATTAACATTACAACATAATTGGCAATAAAGATAGTCAATTCAATATGGAAAAAACAATTTTATTTAGATTTTTTAAGCAATTTGAAGTATTTTAACTATAAAATGTCTTTTTGTGCATTTTTGCGAGCAAAAAAACTTTAGGTATATTGGGCTGGCGCTACAGGGGATAATAGGATACCCCCTAGTTCCGCAGTATGATCACCAATTAGCCTAAGTTTTTCATACAGTTTGCTTTATGCTTTACATTTTGTGTGTCAGTTTTAGTAATTCAATTATTTAATCATTTTCATTTCTCTTATTGCTTTATGATTTAATTTAGTTGTTGCTTAGTGTGAACGTATATTATTACATGATAGGTATCTTTTTGGTTTCGAATGTTTTATTTGTAATTATTCAGCCTTATATTTTATTTTGTATGTTTCTTATCTTATCTTTTTCAAGTAAGTAACATTAGTTTACAATTTGTGAGGCGGAATTATCTTCTGTTTACGCTCTGACAGAATAACAGCGTTGTTACTGAACTAGTTTTGGTATTCAACATTATGCTGAGTCCGGGCCTTTTTGCTTACATGACCTATTTATTTATCATATAAGCCACACCAACAACATACATTTTAAAACTCTTACAAGTAACACACATAAGGATTAAAATATTCTGATACATATCTCTAAATAGTTATGTACAGCATTAGAAAATGTAATCTCTCGTATTAAAATTTGATATGTTTAAGTTAAATAAGTAGAAAAAATCGAATAAGAAAGTTAAATATGAAATTAAATAGAATTAAATATAGTCAAAGTAAAAATCAATTATGATTAAAAATGTCAATAAACGGAGTTTTTTTTTTTAAATAGTTTGCAATATTAAAAATAATACCAAATACCAGCTCGAAGCGCTAGACTCTGTTGACCGAAGAGCCCGTAAAATCATAAATAACAACCACTTTACAAATAAAAAATTGCAGACGCTGGAGCATCGTCGTAAGGTTGCTTGTTTGTTGTATTTTATCGGCTACATTTTAGTGAGTGTGCGAGTGCTCTTTTTGACCAAATTGTACCCACCCCTTTTTACCACCGGACTACCAGACGCAGACAGAACTTCCATCCCTATATAGTGGACTTACCAAGAAGTCGAACAAAACGCTTCGATAGTTCCTTTTTGGTACGGATTGCCAAGGAGTAGAACAATCTGCCTGCGTCTGTTTTTCCTGACCACTACAGTCCTGGAACTTTTAAGTGTCGAGTGAATAGGTTTCTCGTGGATGGACTTGTAACACCATAGTCTTCATGCGCACTTTCCACCAGGTGGCATGGAAGACAAACGTCCTATCCTTACAATATAAAAAAAAACCCTGTAAAATAGGAGGCATTGTCAACAAAATGAGGACTAATTGTAGCTATTCGCAATCTTCTTGCACAAGACTAAAACGGGGTCATGAAATATATCGGGCTTAGGGTCATCAGCTGTCTTAACGAATAAATAATAATATATGTATTCATTTTAACATATAAATTGTATGTTAAAATGAATATGTTGTATGTAAAAATTGTTAAATCTGTTATAATTGGTCATTTGTAAGTAAATAAAGTTTTTATTATTATTATTATGTATGTTTACATCCTCTTTCAATCCGCATCTCTTTTGAAAGAGGATGTAGTGACTCGATTGAAAGAGGATGTAGTGACTAAAATTGAAAAGGGTATGCTACGGTGGTTTGGACATTTGGAAAGGATGAATGAAAGAAGATTTACGAAAGAGGTGTACAGAGCAAGAATGGATGGTGTTGTTGGAAGGGGTCGGGCGGCCTAGGCGAACGTATGCCGATCAAATTGGTGACATTTTGAAAAAGGGCCTAGTCAAAAGTACCCGTAACCGGCGATCATGTATGAAAAGATTGATGAACGTGGAAGAAGCGAAAGAGGTATGTTTGGATCGCAGCAATTGGTGTTCCCTTGTCTCTACCTACCCCAAGGGGAGACAGGCGTGAGGTTATGTATGTATGTATGTTTACAGCCTTTAGTTAATAATTAAAGGGGAGAGACTTATCGTCTTTTTTTTTTTAATAATAATAATATTTTTTTTTTTCATTTGCAGTCAGGCGTAGTGGAAGATGCGACGAAATGAATCGACCTCGTCCAGCATGGTGCAGCAGCGGCGACTTAGCGGTTCGCTCGCTCCGGGCGGAAGGCGACAGAACTCGCTTACCATTAAAGCGCTTGCGCAACAGAACGCTTACTCGACGGAGCGCGCGCTTGAGAAACAGGCGTAAGTTGCTACTGTATTTATTTATTTAAAAAAATCTTTACAAAAAAATAAATAATTACATTTTACTCTTAAATATTTTCTCATTAAGCGGCATTTACTCACAACATTCCTACATTCGACTAGTTTCGGGCTCTTAAGGAGTCCTGGATGAAAAACATGATGAATAACAACAATATTATTACTCACCTAAAGTTTTTGAATTTCACATTTAAAAAAAAATTGTAAAAGAGTAAATAGACATGTTCCAACAAACATATGATTTGCATGATGTTGATATTTAAATTAAATTTAAACTAGCTTTCATAGACTCAACAAAGTCATTAACCCATTCATGGGTCAATGTGTACGCTTTTACATATAATGAAGTTCGAAAGAATTTGTAGATTTGCCCTTAGATCTTTCTAAGGATAAGGATACTTTAAAACAAAAATTGTGTAGAAAGTGTAATTATATATCTCTTTAGCTGTTGGGTTTCATGCGATAACTCTCGACAGATGAAGTTTCCGAAGTGGTGGTAGATTCAATTCGTTAACAATTTGAATTCAAGTGCATGAAGATAATGTAAAAATCATGCCAAACATCTAGTCCAATCTGAAGTTAGACTATAAAGTTTGAAGATGGAAGCGTGACTAACTGTTTGACGCGTAAGGAAAGGGATAACTACGAACTATCCCTTTCCTTACGAAACAAAGAATATTTTATCTACCTAATAAAAGCCCAGTGTTGTCAATATTAAGACCACACTCAATTCGTGTTTAATTTATTTATTTATCTTAAGTACTTACACATCAAAATTTATAAATAAAATTTACGATTGTTTCAGCGATGAAGACATTATACAAACTCCCCCTACTTCTTGGAGAGAATTAGTAAGTTTTTTCTTCTCATATATTTTCATATTTTAAATAACATACCCCGAATACGTTATTGATAGATAAACTGGTGTTATGGAGACCACACAATAGAGCTAAGGGTTATGTAGTAGGTACACACCTAGACCCAATCCTGTATAGAAAATTTACCTTCACCTGATGTTGAGGACGCAGAATAATAAATATTACATAAACATACTAACATTCCAAGGAATACTTACCAAGCTTTTTTTATCGCCAAGGAACCTTTGACACCATACAGGGACGCCCCTAAGAGAATCTCAAGAGGGAAGGAAGTGAATACTACAAATATTCTACACGGCTTTGCACGGGTGAGACAGCAGTGACCCCGCCGACAGTGAAACTACTCAGTGCCACTTCATATCCTGGCAGTGTGGGACTCTTACCCACTAAACACCTCCTGACTGATCTTTTCTAAGAACAATCGATGGACGGCCAGTTGGTGATGAAGGCTGCGCAGATATGAATTCCAAATAATGTTATATTGCTAAGAGCTAATGTTATATTGCTAAGAGATCGGATCTACTATCCTAGTATACAAACTGTACGCACGAACCCAGTTCTGAAAAGGTATTATTTCCAAAAGACTCGAGCCCTAGACCACTCATAGGTACCTTAAGTTAGCAGTCGGCCGTCTGTACTACTGTCAGGGATACAGGTTATTTACTTTACATTAAACTGAATAACAGTTTGATTGTTCTGAAAGAATACACGCTTGTAAATCACTCCACGCCGTTGACACACAAAGGTATTTTTTGTATACAAAAATTTTGAAACATTGCCATCCATGTCACCTGGTGAAAAGTGATAAGAAACTCTAATTAACGTAGTGTGGACTATACTAAAACGTAAATTTTTGTACATGCAAAAATTTTCGTTCCATGAATCGGTTTAAAAATATAATGTTATCTTAAAGCCTCTTGTGGTGTCTTCGTTTTGTCGCGCGAGTGAGGACACCAGGCACGCGGCGCTCACTCGCAACCGCTTCATGCGACGTAGGTACTTACCTGGGATTGCGAACGATACGCGCGCTATTGAGGGACAACATTATTTTAGGTTCTGTAAAGATTATTGGGTTACAATAAAACATGGCATAAAACTATTTCAATCGATTCTGTAGACCAACTGTCATCAGGTTTGGTATGTACAGAAAATAACGTTGTATAGTGGCAATATTGATATTAGAACGAAACGTTTAGAAAGTTTTTTTTTCACACAATTTGTGTAATGTAAGTACTTATGATTTTTTAACATTTGAGCGCTAGTGATTATCTACCATATATCTGAAAAAGCATCAAAACCATAATTTGAATTATGCAATAAGTATAATAAAACACTATAAAGTTCTTATCTCAAGCGTTTACGATTGAAAATCTTAAGTAGGTACAACTCTTTTATGAAAGAACTAGCCACCGCGCGCGGTTTTACCCGCGTAACTTTTGATCCCGTGGGAATTTCGGGATAAATTATATCAAATCCCACTCTTAGTTTCTGAGATTAGCGCGTTCAAACAAACAAACAAACAACACAAACTCTTCAGCTTTATATATTAGAATAGATTTCACTGTTTTTACAAACACCTGTCGCCGATGTTTTCAGAACGTCACAACTTAAAACGGACATTAACTATTCGCTTTATTTTACAGTTCAGATTCGCGACAAAATGTGAAGTTACAAAGTTATTCACCGGTCTGTTGATGGCAGCAATAAATAGTCTGTTCATGCCGGTCGGGGAGATTCTTTATGGAGAGTTCACGAACCTGCTCATAGAACGGACCGTCCGGGTTGGCACCAGCACCAAGACCCTCACTTTAGAGTGGTTCGGCGGAGGAAGAGTTTTGTAATTTTTTAATGACCTACGTTTATATTTTTTTATCGTTTTCATAATGTTCTCAATCTCACCTAATGGTAAGTGAGTACAGGGAGGCGCGGTCGCAGGCTGTCATTTTTGGGGGGGTCACAACTGGATTTTGGGGTGGGTCACAACAAAATTTTTAATCACAAATCTCTTTTTCTAGCTATAACCTGTTTCAGGAGTTCATCTTTTCATGATTTTGGGGGGGGTCATGTCCCCTGGGACCGCGCCTACGTACAGGCATGAAAAGGAACTCGCTCTTCATACACCATTGCCGGAACTCATCACCGCCGGAGTGGTAATATTTGGCAGATTTTATATGCAGGGTCGTTAACCAGTCGGACACTGATGTGATCCTAGAACCAAGCGGGAGTCTTTCGTATTAATCGTATTGACGAGGCCGTTGGTTCTCTATTAGGTTGAATGTAGTTTTAAATAGATAAACTGCTAAATAGATAAGCTTTTAAAAGTATATCTCAATTAAGAACACTGCTGATCTGGATGGTATTTCTGTTAAAATCATCCAATCTATCATTGACGGTATTGCACCTTATTTAGCCAGTATATTTAATAATTGTGTTGATAATGGTGTGTTTCCGGACTTAATGAAACTTAGTAAAATTATTCCCGTATTTAAAGCAGGAAGCATAACCGACCCCAGTAACTTTAGACCAATCTCTATATTACCAACACTTAGTAAAATTTTTGAAAAGCTTATTTTAAACCAACTAGTGGTACACTTCTTTAGCAATAATTTAATGAATTCAAATCAATTTGGTTTCACACGGGGTCGCTCAACAACTGATGCCAGTGTTGAGCTTGTCAAACATATATTTGATGCCTGGGAGGAGTCACGTGATGCCTTCGGTGTCTTTTGTGATCTGTCCAAGGCTTTTGACTGTGTTCACTACGATACACTCCTCATGAAGCTACACCACTATGGAATCAATGATAGGGCACTTGATTTTATGAAATCCTATTTGTGCAATAGAATTCAAAGAGTTGATATTAATGGAAAGAGATCATCGGGATCAGCAGTTCATATGGGAGTGCCCCAGGGCTCGATTCTTGGGCCTTTCTTATTCTTAGTTTATATAAATGATTTGCCATTTTTAGTGAAAGACAAGTGTGAGGTCATATTATTTGCTGATGATACCTCTTTTCTATTTAAAGTGAGTAGGCAATTGAAGCATTGCTTTGAAATAAACTGTTGTATTGAAACTGTGGAGAAATGGTTTTCAGCCAATAACCTACTACTCAATGAAAATAAAACTAAATTTTTAAAATTCTCTTTGCCTAATGTCCGGCATGTAAATACTAACTTAATTGTAAAAGGACAAGAATTGAGCCCTGTAAATTCAACAGTGTTCCTTGGCATAACCCTAGATGCACAACTACAATGGGGACCACATATAGAAAGGTTGGCGAAGAGACTTAGTTCTGCAGCATATGCCGTCAAAAAGATGCGAAATATCTCTAATGAAGCTACTGCGCGGTTGGTTTATTTTGGTTATTTTCATAGCTTAATGACATACGGCATTCTCCTGTGGGGAAATGCTGCCGATATTCAAACCATCTTTGTGCTGCAGAAACGGGCTATTCGCTCAATCTACAAACTTAATTCCAGGGCGACACTTAGAAATAAGTTTAAAGAAATTAATATTCTTACCTTTGCCTCACAATATATCTTTGAAAACCTTATGTACGTAAAAAAGAACTTAAACATGTTCCATAGAAAATGTGACTTGCATAATGTTAATACTAGAAATAAGTACAAGCTAGCCGGCTATGATAGTAGACTTCATAAAGTCACTAACTCATTTATGGGTCAATGCATACGTTTTTATAATAAGGTTCCCACAAATATTCAAGACTTACCACTTGATAAATTTAAAGAAACTATTAAACAAAAATTGTGTAGTAAAGGCTTTTATACAATTTCTGAATATATGGACGATAAAAGTCCTTGGTTGTAAATTGTTTTTCAAATATTCTCAATCTCCAACTCCATCTCCAACACCATCTCCATTTCCTTCTCATCCAACGCCATCTCCATCTCCTTCTTATCCATACAACAGCAAGAACGTCATGCTCCCTCAGGCGGCATGGCTAGCGGTAGCGTCGGGTGTCGGGTCACCCTCTTCCCTAAAATATGGTTGAGGAGAGTGATGGCTGGTGCTTGCGTTATACTCGTGAACGGGTGCTGCTAGCGGTGCCAGGTCGTTTTGCTGAAGACTTTATGACTATGTTACTTTTTTGAATTTGACTCTGACTTCCCCATCTCCATCCCATTCCCCCATGTTCACGTCCGTGTTAGTGTCCAGTCTCTGTCCACGACTATCCTCATCTCCATCCACATTATCTGTAATATCTCTCACCTCTATCGCTACATCTATCTACTTCTATCTTTACCTCTATATCTATGTCTACGTTTCTGTCTAGTACTTGATTGCCTAATGTATAAATATAATAGTAGACTCCAGAAGATCACCAACTCGTTCATGGGTCAATGTGTACGCTTTTATAATAAAACTCCAAAATATTTAAGATTAACCCTTCGATAGATTTAAGGATAAGCATAAAGTTTTATTATAAGATATCCGGATGCAAAAAGATTGTAAATTGTTGTTGTTGTTATTGTTATTGTGTATTTTTAAAAGATGATTGCTGTTGAGTTTCTTGCCACTTCTTCTCAACAGATCGACTTTCCGAAGTGGTGGTAGATTCAGTTCAATTTGTAAATTGTGACTTATTTCAAATGTACTTAAATACTTACGAAATAAAGATTCTTTTGACTTTGACTTTGACTTTGCTTGAATAATGTTCGGTGGAAAATAAATATGGATGGGTATTCTCACCTGGTACTCACCTAAGCTTCCCAGCGCTGGATCTCGGTTACACAAGTAAATAGCTGTTTTCAGTTACACCTTTCACAATTTATTTCAGCACGCACAGATTAGTATAAGTTCTTTCTATAAAGTTTATAGCTATGGTATCCCAAAACGGATTTTTGATGTAGACGTGACCGGTGTCAAAGCGTAACTGCCCTCCCCATAAGCGAAAGAGATAGGTAAGGAAGGCAGATGAAGAATTAAAAGGAATGGAAATATACCTAGCATTGTTCAAGCAATTCGTAAAATATAAATTTAATAATTACACCTATATGGCCCAAACATTGAGAGGACCTCCCAGCTTGAGAGGACGTAGTTCTGTCAATTTAATTGGATTTAATTAAGCTAAGTAGGCATATAAGTAAGTACTTTAAATAGCCTGACACATACTAGATAACTCCCTATTTTATTCCCATTTATTTAAATATTTATTTTTAAATTTATTTTATTTTATTAAATGACATAATTTATTCATGTTTTTAAGTTACTTGCTTATATTAATTTATTTTTATATTATTATATTTTAATGGTTTAACTTAACTTACGATAGTGGACTGTATTTAAATTTAGTTATAGTGTAGGCAGCGGGTATATTTTTACCACTGGTCTACGGTAAGTGCCCATCTTAGTTCGGACATTCACGACTCTTACAACTCCGTCACTTCCGGGAAATACACAACAATTATCACGAAAAAGAAACTAAACCAACGACAGCAAGAACAACAACAGCAAGCGCAACATCACAATGAACAACAGTTGCATGACCAGCAGCAGATGCGTGAGAGCATACCTAAAATACAATTTCAACCACTAGGAGCATCAGAAACTTTCAACAACTTTAAGAAAAGACTGGAAGCCTACTTTCGATTGAATAATATTACCAAAGATCAAACAAAAACCAACATTATACTATCTACATTATCACCAGAGCTCCATGAAAAGCTCTGTGACTTAGTATGCCCAGAAGAATTAATTAATATGTCATTTGATCTCATCACCGAAACACTTAATGAATATTTAGATCCAAAACCAGCAAATGGGCCCTACAACATAAATTCATATCAAGAATACAAAAATCTGATGAAAGTATAGCTCAATTCACAGCGGAACTAAAAAAATTAACAACAAATTGCGAATTTAATTGCCAACATTGTGAGAAGAACACATCAGAAAGTTTCCTTTGCCTACAATTCATACGAGACTTAAAAGATAATGACGCACGAACAAAAATTTTACAAGATCAAAATAAATGCACATTTAAAGAACTAGTTCAAAAAGCAACATCAATAGAAATGGGAAAAACAGAAAACGACACTATTGCTACAAATATATTGCCCAGCTCGAGTAACGGCAGTATTGACAAAGTTTCTACAAACACATATCGACCTAAAACTTCAAACTCAAGACAAATCACACGCAGAGATTTATTAGGTAAATGTTTTCGCTGCGGATCTTCTCATGAAACCAGGTCGAACCAGAACCATCGTCGCCAATATTAGATATACACAAAGAAATTAAATACATTGTTGTTTATTTCTTCATTATTTTATTGATGGCATTATGTTGACACACTATTGTTTTCAATCTCACTGACTTACCGGCCAATAACTTAATTATGGAAGAGGTGATACACCACAGTTTCTCCCCCCTAGCTCTGGACCAAGGAAGCAGCTAGGAGCTGGTCAATGTGCCTACGCCAGACAGAGCCGTCATCAGTTATTATTTTATAATGTAGTCTCCCTAAACATTCCTGAATGGTCCCAAAACGCCAGCGCTGCGTGGAGCCGACGGTATAATCACGGGCCTGGATGCGGTCGCCTGGATTGAACTCTTTGATAAGATGTGGCTGGTGTTTAACTGATGGTGGTCGGAGTTCCCCTCTCAAGAACATGGCATGTTCTTGCGTACCTCCCTACCAAACATAAGCTCGTAGGGGGTCAGGCCGTTAGCCTCCGGCGTTCGACGAAGTCGTGTTTTAGTCGTGAGGAGCTTTTGATATATTGTGCCTCCTTCCCCTTCTAAGCTTCGTAGTATCCTTTTCACGGTTTGAACGTATCGTTCAGCTTGACCGTTCGTTGCTGGATGGTATGGAGCAGACGTCTTATGAACGATCATACTGTCTTTGAGGAATGCTTCAAACTCTTCTGAGATAAATTGTCGTCCGTTGTCAGAAACTAAAATTTGTGGTATTCCAAAGGTGCAAAATAATTCTTTCAGTTTTTGGACGCACCAAGTAGTTGTTGTATTATCTCAATCCATTTTGAAAATGCATCTACTATTATAAAAAGTTGGTGACCTTGGAACGGTCCCGCAAAATCAATGTGCAATCTTTGCCAACGTCCATCAGGTCGTTCTCAGTGGTGAAGTGGTGCTTTTTCAGGTTCATTCTGTTGTAGTCTGCAAGTTCTGCACGATCTCACCTTCTTTTCGATGTCGTTATCAATCCCCTTCCAATATACATCTTCGATTACACCTATTGGCCAATTCAGCGGAGAACTATTATCCGATCGCAATAGGACAACGGTGCCTCTTTCGATAATTGTATTTTCGTTTAGCCACTTCTGACGAACTTGTAAAGTATTTGAATGTTCTATTTTCCATCTTTCCCAAAATGACTGAACTAAACTATCTGCAATACGCTTCCGGTTAATAAGACTGATATTCTCAGTTACTGTTTCTGATGGAAACGACTTGAGAACAGTCAGTGTAAGGAAATGAGCGGGCGTTAGCGCTAATGGCTTAGATGGGTCTGAACACAGAACCGAGAGGGGTCGCGAGTTCAGTAAGGCTTCAATTTGGGTTAGAACCGTCATCATCTCTTCAAAGGTGAAGAGCTGGTTTCCAATAACCTTAACAAGGTGCATTTTTACGCATCTAATATTACCTTCCCATATACCTCCAAAGTGGGGAGATGCGGGAGGATTGAATTTCCAATCAATATTATTTTCTCGCATTTCATTAGCAAACTTATCTTTATATTGCTCAGATGAAATTAATTGATACATTTCGTCGAGGTACGACTTAGCACCAATAAAGTTTGTACCGCAGCCACTATAAATAACTTTGACTGGACCGCGGCGGGACAAAAACCGTTTCAACGCGTTTAAGAAAACTTCGATACTCAAATCACTACAGAGTTCAATATGCACAGCCTTAGTGACTAAGCATACAAACAAACATATGTATGCCTTCTGACTGCGCACCAGTATTTACTATACGGATCGTAAAAAATAAAAACCACTTTTTTTTTATTTGTGACTAAACTGCTATTAACCTCAATCTCTCCTGATGGTAAGTGAAGATGAGTTCGAAGATGGCAGCACAGGGGTTAAGGTAGAACTGGCTTTTCTCGGACTATTGCCATGTTTTGATATGTTATGTTACAGGGGTGGTTATTTTCATGGAAAGTAAAGTTTTTGCGACTCGTATATGCGAATTAGCAAGTAGAAGCGTGTAGCTTGATAAATGAGTTGAGTTAGTGACTACTAGCTTTTGTTCATTATTTTATTAATTAACATCGCGCATGTTGTATTGAATTTAAAGGTATAACGAGCTATCCATTATTCTTTCAGGACTAACGGCACTATAGAAGAAAACAGACAAGCTCTTATAGAAGATTCTCGAGCGTTCGGCATCGGTTGCTTGACGTTCTCTCTGGTACAGTTTATTGTGGCAGCCATTAGTGTGGACTTGTTTAATTTTGCAGCACTTAAACAAGTAAGTTTAAGTTGTAGGACAATGTGATAAGGTTTAAATTAAATTAATAATAATGACACAACAACTACGTGGCCCAAAAGCAAGCTTTTATAAAGGGTGTAGGAACGGATGTTTGTTCCTAATCCCAAGAAAAGGGATGGCAGGCCGCGGCCCACGGCCCGACCGTTGATGTCGGGATGTTGTATATATGCTAGTCGTAATAAGAACTTTGATAGCGCGATGCAGGAATTATGTCTTGTCGTCATCGTTCTATGGAGCGTCACTAGATTTCGCTACAAGGGTATATCCTTCCTTGTGTACATCCAGACCCGATTCTGTGTAGAAATATTTAGTTTCTTAAACTGACGCGGCTGGGACTCAAACTGAAGAATCTTTCGCCGCAGCCGAACATTTGACCACTGCGCTAATACTACGATAGGGTGTTTTGTTTGTTTTTACTATGAGAAAAATTCCGATCGACGTCGACGACGCCGACTGTTTCATTCGTCCGTCGATAGACGGTCGATCGATTCATTTGGTAACATCCCAACGATGCACACGCAAAGTAACATTCTTACAAATATATTTCTTACATCAATCAAATGTAACATTTGTGAACCTAGACAAGCTATACTCCGCAATATCATGGAATTATTGAATTACCAGTGATCAATAAACGGACGGGTTTGCACCAGCAGGCGTAGCACGGCTTGTCAAGACAAGACTTGTGTCACAGATTATATCACAATTTGAGCGACATAATTGCTTAGTCTTATACAGCAGCACGGGGCAAGTTTAATTTATCTAGAATGAGTGACAAACACATCTTGACAAATGTTTAAGACTTCTTTCAAGTTCTCTCTCTTATTTAATAGCATGGCGGCATCGTTTTGTTTATTTTTGTCACAATTTGACACATCGCCAAACATTTTTTATCACGGCGGTTCGGAGGTTGTGAGATATTTTTTTCATAATAATAATTATGAAGTCGTCGTGGCGCCATGGTTAATGTGTGTATCATACGATATCACATGTTAAGCAACGTTCGGCGCGGTCGGTACTTGGATGGGTGACCGCCGACCATTCATTTCTCTCGACGACTTCCGTGCTTCGGAGGGCACGTTAAGCAGTCGGTCCCGGGTGCTGTATACTTGTATACAGTAGTCATTAGGGTTTGTCAGAAGCCATTTCGGCGCCCTGAAAATTCTGGCATCCACCACCCAGCACTGGGCCAACTTAGTGGATTATGGCCTATAACCTCCTCGTCACCCAGGGGAGAGACTCATGCCCTGCAGTGAGCTCATTACAAAGAGTTGTGATGATGATGATGATGAATAATAATTATGTCTATCAATTATTATAATCAGATTCTTTAAAGACTTCAACGGTAAAGGTACTTACTGCTTTTTGGCCCTTGACATGGTCACAAAACTTAAAAATAATAGGTATTAAAACTAAAAATTCACCAACTAAAAAATTACATTTGGAGGTTTAAAGTTGTTAAACTCGTTATTTGTATAAACGTCAAGACAAAGATATGTCGCGGCAAGCATTTTTGTCACGTCGTGTGCCCGTGCTGT
The DNA here is from genome assembly GCA_944452665.1 of Stenoptilia bipunctidactyla. Lineage (NCBI taxonomy): Eukaryota > Metazoa > Arthropoda > Insecta > Lepidoptera > Pterophoridae > Stenoptilia > Stenoptilia bipunctidactyla. Next base: position 13,472,969 of record OX101739.1, read on the forward strand.
CATATAAGACAAATTACCGGACTGTGACAAAATTATGTCTTGTCGTGTGACTTATCTCTTATGAAAGCCGTGCTACGCCTGCAGCTGGGCAAATATTCCGTAGCGTAGATGCTTTACTCGAATAGATTGGAACGACACACACTCTTGCAGAAAAAAATCTGCCAGAAATATTGCGGCTTTATTTTTTTTTGTATTTGCATCATTGGTAATATGTTGCGACTTTATCTTGCGACTATCATCAGAATTCAACAATATCAAAACACTCAAAATACTTTACTGCGCCTTTGTCCGAAGTCACCTTGAATTCGCTTCCTCTGTCTGGAACCCTACGTATGATGTTTACATAACACGCCTGGAGAAAATACAAAGAACGTTCCTAAGATTCCTGCAATTTAAATGTAACACGTACGATAATGACTACTTATCGCGTTGTAGACGGCAGCATATACTACCACTATACTCTGCATACGCAGAGAAATAGCAGATATATGCAATGTAATAAAAATTATGAATAATAAGATCGATGTGCCTGAGCTTCTGGCTATGGTTGGTATTTGCGCGCACACCAAATTATACAGAAATCCTACCTTACTCCACGTTCCTACCGCAAGTACCAACTATAGACAGAACTCATTCATCATCCAGCAATCTTGTGAACAAAGCAAATCGTAAATTACAGAATTTTGATATATTTTACACCGGTGTCCCAAGTGTTAGGGCGGCCATAGCTAGATTATTTTTTGTGCACACTTAAAAATATCTTAGCATGTTAACTTGCATGAGATTTTTTCTTTTATTAATAAACACCATGTAATAAGTGAGTTAAAATCAAAACTTTAAGATAATGTTATTTATTTTTTGTCTTTTTGCGATTATTTCTTCTTTGTTTTTTTCGTGCAATATGCAATATCTATATGTGAAAACTTTTTTTGGCTTTCGCTTGTTAATCATGTCTTTTTATAATCCTTAGTCCTAACTGTAAGTTTTCCTGTGAATCAAAAATAAATAAATGGTCTATACATACACAGTTACGGACAAACGGACCACGATGAATGACTTCTTAATGCTGGTATTGGATGAGCTGCTTAGTGTGCGCAATCGCACATACAGCACGGGCCACAATGGAGTTTGTAAAACGATACATGGTCGCGCAACCTGTAATTGAACTCGAAACATATTGAATATGACAAATACACATGCTAATAAGTAACTGAGTTGTGATGAACGTAAATTAACATTTTTATTTGCTCTAGATTGACAGAATGAAGCTGAAATTCTTGACGGCGGTGTTGCGGCAAGACATGACCTGGTACGACCTCAACACATCCATGAACTTCGCAACCAAAGTTTCTGAGTAAGTACTTTATTAAACTTTAAATTAGTAGTAATCTGCTTGGTGGTAGGATCCCTTCTGGGTCCGCCTGGCTAGCGACCACCCTTTATATAAAGTCTGCCGCCAAATGTTACCGCTCCGGCGGTAATGTGTTCCGGCAATATTGTATAAAGAGCCAGTTCCTTCCTAAACCCGTGTGCTTTCATTTTCGACCTCATCGTCACTTACCATCAGGTGAGATTGAGGTCAAACGCGGGTTTAGTCACTTATAAAAAAAAAAAAAAAAGTTAATTTTACTACATTCGACATCTTTTGAAGAAGCTACCCAAAATCCTACAAAAATCCTTAGCAAGATTGGTTAAAATCAAATTCTAAATTGTAATCGTACCATTGACATATTAGTACCTACTACGTGTAGAGAGAACATCCCCTACAATTTTTTTCAGCCTCGAGTTTGGGCTTTCTGCCCTAAATACTCGGATAAATTCGTGTGTCTATGTTGAATACTTTTCAAATATGCCTTAATGTAAGCTTAGGCACTGTTTGAACAGTACCCGATATACATATAAATCATCACTTTTCACGTGCTAATACATTCCATTTTATTAACTTTCAAATAAAATAGGTAAAAAATGTGGTTTTTCACTTCTGCAATATTAATCTATGATGATGATACGTAATTTCAATAACATGACATTCCCGAGTTTTGACGTTTTTTCAGCTACAAAATTGTTCATTTAGAGCGATCTAGCGCTGTTTTTGTAAATATTTTGGTTAGACGTCATCGCTAGATTTAGCGCTGCAGCCGCTGCAGGGCTGAATTCAGTCCATGCCGCGCATGCTCCGCGCTCTTGTCATAAATCGGATTTTAGCGTTCTGTTTAAGCTATATCGAATGATAGGCGCAGGAGCCATTACGCCACAACGGATATCGGGCAACCGCTGCCCGTACATAAATTGTAAATGTTTAGTTTTAGTTTTTTAATTAATTTCAGTATTCTGTCAACAGTGATGTGGAGAAATTCCGAGAAGGCATTGGTGAAAAAGTGCCCATGTTTTTCTTCCTGATAATGTCTTTTGTGACAGCTATAATTATCTCTCTCTGTTATGGATGGGTGCTGACTCTAGTGCTACTGTCAACGACTCCAATCATCATTGCGAGTACTGCGATTGTGGACATGGTAAATTTATATGTTTAAACTTTATTTAAAAAAAATCCATGAAGTTACCTGAATTAATCATATTATTTTGTTTTTCAATTAAATAATGCTCAATTATTCTTAAATAACTAAAACAATATGCTAAGCAAAGTCATCATTTGTAATTTCGACGGCTTGTTGCCAGGGTCCGGTAGCTCAGTGGAAGAGAACTCGCCCGGCAAACAAAAGGTCCGAGCCTGTTTCGAGCCTGGTCGGGTGATGATTTTATTGAGAATATTTTTTTAGTTATTGAAGAATAATTGAGCATTATTAAATACAACAACTTTTAAAATATTATTAAACATTGCAATGCTTCACTTTGACTGAGATTTACAATTTCTGATAAAAAAATAGGTGTCGGGTGGTTTAGCTGCAAACCACTGGAGCTACGTTAGCAATACCTATAACGTAAAAACAAAAGTACCCATGCTAAGTACTTTCGATGGCTTGTCGCCAATTATCAATATCAAAGTTCCGTTACTGATTGAAGTACTTAATGAGTGAGTGACAAACAACGTACAGCCATAAATACTGAGCGTAGAGAGCTGGAATTTGGACCATACATTTTTAAGGGGTGTAGGGGAGCAATAAGGGAGCAATTCCCACAGGAACGGGAAATATACGACTTTTGAGTTTGTGTTTTCTTCCATGCTGGACTGGGAGCGAAAGAAAAACATAGAATGTGCCATCTGCTTCGCTTCCCGGGCATACTGTAAAAGTCAGTTATGGGACGGAGGTTTTATTGGCGTTTTTGCGGGCGATAGACTGACCCCCTGTCACTGCAATAGTCTAACTCCATCATAGTAATACCTCCGAATTTGTCAAACGTGACATCAGATGATTTAATAGCCTTTGGTGTTCTGCCTACCCCATAAGGGATACAGACGTGAAGTTATGTATGTATATATGTTATGAGTTTGTTTTAAACTGTTATTCCTTGAGTGCACCGTTGTGAAACTTGGTAAAAAGGTTCTTCAATTAATGTCTGGTTGCATTTTGGAAGTAATTGCTGAAATTCCTACAGGTAGTTACAGCACTTTTTCGAACAACGTATAAACAATGTTTAGTAATTCTTCTTATATTTGAAAGGTAAAAAAGATATGCTCGACAGAAGTAACACACAATATAAGGCCATTATTAGAATATGCCACTTGAAATTTCCATGGAATTTCATGGTAAAATATAGCCTATAATCTACCCTAAGAGCTGCGCTATTAATTGTAAAGATTATCCAAGTAAGTAGTTCCAGAGATGAGCGCGTTCAAAAAAACAAATCTTTTAGCTTTGTTATATTAGCAAAGATAAAAAGCAAATGGAAATATAAACATGATGCAAAAGGAGAGCTATAGACAAATAGCTACCTTATCGTTTTTGTTTCTAGGTCCAATCATCTCTAGCAACGAAAGAGTTAAAAGCTTACAATATAGCTGGTTTGATAGCTGAAGAAGTACTGTCCAGTATCAGAACTGTTGTGGCGTTCGGTGGGGAAGAAAAAGAAATTGAAAGGTTTGTTTTGTGTCCTTAAATTAACTCAATATGTATATGTAGTTGCATCGGACTTGCAGACGCAGACAGAACTTCCGTTTTTTATGGGGTTAATTGCTATTGGACTCGCATCTGTTAAGGGATTATAGAGAACCATTTCCAATCATTTAACATTTTGGAGTGATTTAACTTTTTAGGAGTTTACAGGAGACACCTAGTTTTTTACTAGCTTTTAATGAGAAAAAAAAACGTAAATTTCCAACTGCTTTATTTGACGTTATTATATAGGGTGTCCCGTAAAAAGTGAACCAACAGAAAACTGAAGATACAACGGTTGTCTGGAATCCGAAACACATTTTTTTTTTCCTAGGCTAAGTAGTTTTTGAGATATACCGATTTTGAATATTTATCGTATTTTCCCGACTGCGTGCGGAAAATATGTCATAACCTTTTGTCATGCACTTTTTAAAAATTTTTATTTATGCAGATAGTTAAGAAAAAATTAATCTCTCAAATTAATTTGTAATTTGTGAGGTATTATTGGTAATCCATGAAAATGCTAAACATGTAAAACATGTAATTTTTTAAAATCCTAAAATTTATAAACTCATTTTTAAATGATGCTGGAGCAAAAAAGTATGGCAACTTTGGTAAACTTTTTTTAAAACAGCTACAATCTATACAGATTTCAAAAAGGTATAAAAGTGTAATAAAAAAAATAAAGAAACATATTCTTTTCTATAAAACCATACCAAAACCCACTTAGTTTTAAGTATCTTTAATGATTTTATTTCTGATTTTAAGATCTATGAAAAGATGCTGCCTGGGTATAAAATGGAAAACTTATTTTAAACCAGGGACTTAAAAAAAAACAGTTCGATTAATTCAAGTAAATAAATATTTTTTTTATTCTTAATTGTACAAATTGTTCAGTTATCACACATAAACAGTATTCGAATATTCTCAATTTCTGAAAATGCCCGCTGTTTTTACTGCTCGTGAATACGCAGAAATCTATAAGGTTTATGTGACGGTAATGCTCGGGAAGTCGCACGTAGATATCGTGTGCGGTATCCAAATCGCAAACTCTATCCCGATCATCGAGTTTTTCTCCCCGTATCAGTAACGGGTATTTGGAGGTCTGGCGTTACCAGACGTGAAGGAAGACCTAGACAGGTGGATGAAGATCAGGTAATGATGGAAGTTTGACGAGATCCTTCTACTAGCATTCGCTGTGTTTCTAGAGGCATGGGTATCGCTACAAGAACGGTACATAGAATCTTGAAAAGAAGCCGCATGCACACGTAGCATGTCCAACGGGTGCAAGCATTGCCGCCAGCAGATTATCAACGTTGCTTACATTTCTGTAGGGGGACAAAATCCTTGCGCCGGTGTAGACAAAATCCACCGTTTTTTTTATTCAAATTTGTGGAGTGATGAATCTTGTTTTAAGAGAATGGGACAGGTAGGACACAGAGAAATCATCGGTCCATTTGAATTCGCACCACGACTGAATGGAGCTCATCATTTGATTTTTTTTAGGAGTAGAGCTTGGTAATTTGTTAAACGATGTACCGAAGAAGTTTGCAATAGGATGTGGCTACAGCATGATGGTACACCCGCTCACTATTCACGGCAAGTAAGAAATCACTTAAACGAGTCGTACCCGAACCGATGGATAAGACGCGGTGGTACAATTGCATGGCCGCCACGCTCGCCGGATTTAAATCCACTTGATTATTTTCGGTGGGGCTGCTTTAAAGAAGCCGTGTATGAAACAGTAAATGACAATGAGAGAGCGTTACGTGAAAAATTTGAACCATGTAGCTGAATTGGTGAAAAATAACGGAGTGGCTCTTAGAAGACTGGAAAGAAATTTATTAAGAAGATTCTGGCTATGTTTACGAACAAGAGGTAGGCACTTTAAGCATTTTATGTAATAAAATAAGGCTTAATAAATGTTAAAAATTCGATTACTTTACTTCTTTCATTTTATTTTACCTCGACAATTAGGTCTCTGATCAACATCTGAGTAATGATAAAAATACATTTTTAATATTTTTTGTAGATTATTATACCTTTCTGAACTCTGTATGAATTGTGAATGTTTTAAAAATAAAGTTCCATTAGGTTGTTATACATTTTTTTACACCAGCTTAGTTTAAAAATCAAGTTTGAATAAAAAATCTACACGTTTTCGCTGTTATTTTTTTTTACAGATAAATATTCATTATTAATACATTGGTTAAAAAGAATTATCTTATGAAATAAAAATTGTGAAAAAATGCATGAAAAAAAATTATGACACACTTTATATTCTCAGTAGGTGAAAATTTATAAAATATTACAATCGGTATGTCTCAAAAACTACTTAGCCTAGGAAAAATTATTGCTGTTGCGGATTCTAGACAAAAGTCCCAGTAACTTATTGAGCAGATGTCTCCCGCACGCACCCCGCTCGCTCCTCTAAGGTGGTATACCTAAATGGATTCTGTTGGGACCAAATTTCATATACTTCTATTCTAATCCTTATCAATCAATATATATAAAACTGTTCCGTTACTGACTGAGTGACTGACAGACAACGTACAGCCGTAACTACTGGGCGTAGAGAGCTGAAGTTTGGAACATACATTCCTTACATTCCTTAGGGGTGCACTAAGGAAGGAATTCCCGAAATTCCCACGGGAACGTGAATAATTGTACTTTTTAGTTTGTATGAAAAATCTTATTCCTTGAGTGCACGGATATGATACTTGGCATAAAGGTTCTTCAAAAATGTCTGGTTTTGTTTTGAAAGCAATTCCCGAAATTCCCACGGGAACAAGAAATATATGATGTTTTAGTTTGTATGAAAAAAAAATATTCCTTGAGTACGCGGATGTGATACTTGGTATAAAGGTTCCTTAATAAGTGTCTGTTTGTATTATGTAAGGAATTCCCGAAATTCACACGGGAAGGGGTTGGACTTTTTAGTTTGTATGAAAAATCTTATTCCTTGAGTGCATGGTTGTGATACTTGGCATGAAGGTTCTTCAAAGAGTGATTGGTTGTGCTATGAAAGGAATTCCCGAAATTCCCACGGGAACGGGAAATATACGATTTATAGTTTATATAAAAAAAATATTTCCATGAGTGCACAGATGTGATATTTAGTATAAAGGTTCCCCAGTGAGTAACTGTTCGTGTTGTGAAAGAAGTTCCCGCCATTCCCACGGGAACACGAAATATTGGACTTTTTAGTTTGTATGAACAATTATGTCTTCAGTGCATGGATGTAATACTTACTTGATATAAAGGTTCATCAATGACTGGTTGTGTTAAATATAAACAATATTTATGCGCGCACGAAGTTGCGGGCAAAAGCTAGTTATTAATAAAATTAATCCATTTGATACCTACTTTCCAGATATTACTTTTTTACGCAGATCAGTCGCCATAAAAATATCAGTCAACTCTGCTGCCAAAAATTCCTTTTGTTTAAGATAATTATGTGTAGTTAAAGTAGCATCATTTACAAGACTTAACTCATCCTCGGTCTTTCATTTTTTTATTGCATGATTACAGGTACAGTACTAGGCTGCGACCAGCTAAGAAAACTGGCATTCAGAAAGGCATGTGGTCCGGCATCGGCAGCGGAGTCATGTGGCTGATCATCTATTGTACCTACGCCCTAGCATTCTGGTACGGAGTGAAGCTCATCTTACGTGACAGAGGGGAGATTAACCCTTCGTACAACGCCGGCACGTTGATGATAGTAAGTATTTGAACCCTATATAAAACGAGGAGGATAAGCGAGTAAAAGGTTACTTATCCGAGCGACCCGCCTGTTGGGGTTCTTCAAGGGTTCACCTGGCTACAATTCTCCCAGCATGCGAAGTCTGGCGCCTAATATCACCACTCCGCACAGTGTTTCGTCTAGAACAAACCAGGTGGGCAAAAGTCATTGTTAGATTCCCGGAAAGGGTTAATTAACTGACAATACTAAAACCCCTAATTATCGAATTCTAAGAAATCATCATCATCATCATCCACAGCCTGTATACGTCCACTGCTGGACATAGGCCTCCCCCAAGGTCTTGCACGTCGCTCGGTCCCGCGCCGCCCTCATCCAGCGTTTACCGGCGACTTTGACCAGGTCGTCGGTCCATCGTGCGGGGGGCCTGCCTACGCTGCGTCTCCCAGTACGTGGCCGCCACTCGAGAACTTTTCTGCCCCACCGGCCATCTGTTCTGCGAGCTATGTGCCCTGCCCATTGCCACTTCAGCTCTGCAATCCTTCTGGCAAAGTCGGTGAGATTGGTTCGCCTGCGAATCTCCTCATTCCTGATCTCTCGATCTCGCAGGGAATCTCCGAGCATGGCCCTTTCCATTGCCCGCTGAGCGACTCTTAGCTTATTTATAAGGCCCATAGTTAGCGACCACGTCTCAGTGCCGTATGTCATCACTGGCAAAACACACTGGTCAAAAACCTTTGTCTTCAGACACTGCGGTATTTGCGACGAGAAGATTTTACGGAGCTTCCCGAACGCTGCCCAGCCGAGTTGGATCCGACGATTGACCTCTTTCTCAAAGTTGGACCTACCTAACTGGATTTTATGTCCTAGGTATAGATAATCGTCAACAACTTCGAGCGTGGTGCCTCCAACTACCACAGGAGCAGGTGCAACATGGACGTTCGACATGATCTTCGTCTTATCCATGTTCATTTTAAGGCCCACTCGCTGCGAGGCTCCACTGAGGTCATCGAGCATTTTACTCAGGTCCTGCAGGGTCTCAGCCATGACTACGATGTCATCCGCGAATCGAAGGTGAGTGATGTACTCGCCGTTGATGTTGATGCCGAGCCCATCCCAGTCCAGAAGCTTGAAGACATCTTCCAACGCTGCGGTGAACAGCTTAGGCGATATAACGTTGCCTTGCCTGACGCCCCGCTGCAGTTGGATAGGCTTCGAATTCTGATCCTGAAGACGGACTGACATAGTGGCGTTTTTGTACAAAAACTTCAACGCTTCGATGTATCGATAGTCAATTTGGCACCGCTGCAAAGACTGCAGTACAGCCCAGGTCTCGATCGAATCGAAGGCTTTCTCATAGTCCACAAACGCCAAGCAAAGTGGCTGGTTATACTCCTCCGTCTTTTCTATAACCTGCCGCAGCGTATGGATGTGGTCTATGGTGCTAAAGCCTTTTCGGAAACCGGCTTGTTCGGGAGGCTGGAAGTCGTCAAACCTGCGTACGAGACGGTTCGTAATGACTCTTGAAAACAGCTTGTATACATGGCTCAACAAAGTAATGGGTCTGAAGTTCTTCAAAAGGGTTTTATCCCCTTTTTTGTAGAACAAGACCACTATGCCTTGGAGCCACGCTTTGGGCGTTTTGCCCTCGAGGATGATGGAATTGAACAGCTTCTGAAGGGTCTTAAGCACAGGTTTGCCACCAGCTTTCAGAAGCTCGGCTGTAATTCCATCATCACCCGGCGCCTTCTTGTTTTTAAGCTGTTTAAGGGCCATACTAATCTCGTACAGGCTGACGTCTGGGATATCTTCGGTATAGTGTCGGGTTAATTTGGCTCGTGGGTCTTTTGCCATGTCTTGAACAGGTGCCCGTGTTGTCGTGTATAACTGCCTGTAGAACTTCTCAACTTCCCTCAAAAGTTCGGGTTTAGACGAAACAACCCTGCCGTCGTCCGTTTTCAACTTCGTCAGTTGGTTCTGGCCTATAGACAAATCTCTCGCGAAGACCTTTGAGCCCTTGTTTTGCTCGATAGCCGTTTCAATACAGTCTGTATTAAACCGGCGTAGGTCACGTTTTAGGGACTTGGAGATTTGTCTATTAAGCCGCCGATACTGAGAAGCATCTTCCGGGGACTGCAGGATCATTGTGCGTCTTTCTTCTATGAGTATAAGGGTAGAGTCTAAGATTTTTCCGGTTCCTTTTGAGAAGAACTTAGACCCAGCCGTGGAGACAGTTTCCACAAACCTGTTATTAAAGTCGTCCATATCGACGCAGTCGCCGAGGCATTCAAAGCGGTTCTGCAATTCGAGCTGAAAGCTTTCGGGGTTTTGGATCTGGATGGGTGCAGGACGAAGTACAGACTTTATCAGTCGAGATCGCTCCAGTTTTGGATTCAGACTCAATGTGCCTCTTACTATGCGGTGATCGCTACCGATTTTCACGGCATTGATCACAGAGACATCATTGAAAATCTGTTTTCTCGTTGACATGATAAAGTCTATCTCGTTTTTGGTGTGACCATCGGGGCTTATCCAAGTCCATTTGCGGTGTTCCGGTTTCTTGAAGAATGAGTTCATCATAAAGAGGCTCTCCTTCTCCAAGAAGTCGGCCAGCATCTGGCCTCTGACGTTCAGGACTCCGACTCCAAATTGCCCCACTTTCTGCTCATCGCCGCTTTGTTTGCCTAATTTTGCGTTAAAATCCCCCATGACCACGTTGAAATGAGTTTTGGAGCTGTGTATGACTTTGGAGATGTCCTCATACATAGCCTCCACCTCATCATCGGAGTGTGTCGAGGTTCTAAGAAATGTTTTTCTCTAATTTTCCATAATGATGAGTGATAAGGGTACAAAGATAATGAGTTAAATGTAATTGCGGTTTTTAGTCAGCTGCATTTACGCGACACTTTCGACAGCATCTCATTGTAGCAGTTCGTTATTTTTTTAAAGTATTTAGTGATGAACCTAAATATTCAAGGTATGTAGGACTTTACTTTTTTTAATGATTTCAAGTTGGATAAGCATTAATTTCAAAACATAGGACTGTTCCAATTGTACCCGAAAATCTGTCATTACTTTGATTCAATCTTTAACTTCCAAAGCCTTAAAAGTACACTCGCTAGATTTTTTACATATCCTAGCTTCATTAGTTTTGTTCATAATCATATACATTTCATACAGCACACTTGAGTTTCACTATTTTTTTATCCGACTTCCAAAAAAGAAGGAGGTTCTCAACTCGTCTGTATGTTTTTATTTTTTTTTTTTTTTTTGTACCTTTGTTACATGATATTTCGGTCAATTATGAATCGATTTTGAAAATTTTTGTTTCATATAATAGAAGATACATCATAGTTAGTCCCATATAAATTTCATCGAAATCGGTTGAGTACTTCATTGAATTTTGAAAAAATATGTATGATTTCGGAGAATGTTTCCGTGGATGACATTATAACTCAGCCAAAGTTTTGACGTGAAGTCGGTTTTTTAATGCTCTGCATTCGTTGATTATTTTATTTTGGGTGCTAATTAAACAGACTTCTTTTAAATAGCATTATCCCACTCTAAAAATCTAAGTTGCCTTCTAACTTACTATGTCAGCCACAATCCTAGCCAAAAACTACGTCGGGGTTATTTAAAAAAGCTCTAGAACTTATTGCGCTTCGCCGGCCGCTGCCGCTGCACCGCTCGCTTCGCTCGCTCGGCTCGCGCATGTGTATAACTATATGCAGCCTAACTGCTCCTTCACGCTGCGCTCGTCGTCGCACCTAACCATACCGACTACGTCTTCCGGAACGGGAGCCGTTCTTGTCGCATAGTATTTTTCATCGCAATGTTAATGAATATATAACTTAGTATAAATTATTATGGTATAATTATAGTATAAATTCCTTCAAGACACATTATTCGCAAAAGTTATTGTCTCGCGGCTAAGTTATGAAAATAGAAGCTTGATCACGTGGCCAAAAAAAATATTCTGTGGCTGGACTTATAAATTTCTTTTTATTTTTTACAGAGCGTGCTCACTCTATTAGAAAAATCGAGTTTTTCCAAGAATGGGTAAAATGTTTGTTTGGTAAATGATACGCCAATGTTTTATTTTATTAAAATCCTCGCGGGTGTAACTCGGATTTATCTTCTTTTTCGACACGTTCATCCAGGTGCGACATCCAGGTTATTCTAAGCCGACCTATCGCAATCAAAACATAAAATTATAAAAACGAAAAACGACGACTACTTTATTTCACATTTCAGATTTTCTTCAGTATTCTACAAGGCGCACAAAATGTGGGATTCACGTCACCGCACATGGAGGCAATGGCGGCGGCCAGGGCGTCCGCTGGATCGATCTATGCTGTTCTAGATCGGAAGCCTGAAATAGACAGTCTATCCACCGAGGGTGAAGCTCCACTTCTTGACGGAAATCTGGAGCTTACCAATGTTTACTTCAAATATCCAGCCAGACCTGACGTACTGGTAAATGATTTGATTTATGGCGGGTTTCAATATTATGAAAACTGTTCGTTTTGCCTACGACCAATAGAAATCACTACCAAAATGCCTTTCTATATTCAAAATCTTGACATCTAAACCACTGCTTACGAACTGTTTGACTGTAATGGGTTGCTAGGTTACATTTGACCATTTACAAAATAAGTCATTATATCTAGCCAACGACGACGTAACAAGTTATTAATTTAAACCAATGAGGTAAAGGTAGCATGGCAGTCTGCTGCGGCCAATAAGAGTTACGTTTTCATTACGTATGACCAATTAAAGAATAGGTCATTTTATCTAGCCAACGACGTAACAATTTATTCATTTAACGAAATGTCCTATCAAATATCTGTCAACATATCAATAATCCAGTTTTCTCTTTCTAACTTATCTATAACTGTTTTTGAAAAAAAGGACGAATATTATTGAATTACATAATTTTTCTTTTAAATATTTACTTTGACGTCATAAAAATGTGATTCAACCAATGGCAAAATTAGTCGAAGGATTGGCGTTTCGTTTTACGTAAGCGGTTAAACACAATTATTAATAAAAAGCTCTAAAAACATACTATAATATATTTATCGAATACTAAAACATAGCAAACATAAATTGAATAAGTTTATATATATATTTAGTTCAAATATCATACAAATAATTTGCGAATGCGTGATATTCTATAAATCACATATCACCTATTTTCTTGGAAGAACGTCACGCAAGGAGGGCCTATGCCAAATTTGAGAACTTACAGCCCGTAGCTAGTAGATATTGTGAAACGCTACTTTTTTCCTACCAGTTTTGTACCTGTACCGGTTACGCATAGCAGTCAGTTGAATATTGAAACCCACCAAGGTCTAGCTATTTCAGATTTTACATGTCGCGATGTATTACAGTTAATCCCTGGTGGAAAGCTCAATTTTTAACTTAATGTAGAAAGGCTGCCTGCAGGAGGTGATGCGCTGATTTACATATTAACACTGGGCCCGATTTGACATTGAATTCTCTTATATTAAGTGTTTCTTAATGCCGTGACAGAAAAAGAAAAAAATTGGTTTTGTATGAGGCTGTCACGTTATACGTCGTAAAATTTGAGACTTAAACATAAGAAAATGCAATGTCGAATACGGCCCATTGTATACTTCGATGACCTTATACTTCAGCCAAAGTTTTGACAAGGATGTAAAAATGTTATTGAAGTTGGTTTTTTTATTGCTCTACATTCGTTGATTATCTAAGTTTTATTTATTTATTTAACAATTTATAAACCTACAAGTTTGGACACAATATAAAGAAACATAATCAAAACAAGTACAAAGGTACAGCTTATCTCTATTGAAATTTCTTACAGCAGAAGACTGGAGAGTTTGTTGAAAATGCAATCATACTGTGTACTAATACTTAACATACTACAAACTATTTAAATTCTTATAAATAGATATACATACCAATATGTAAATATAATATTATAACAACTTTATATAGTACTTACAATACATACATAATACTAAATATAGTAAATATAATTCATACTATTGCTCATGTAAGTAGAGTGGATACTATAACTTACAGTAGAGAAAAGTAGTGATCTTTGACTTTATTTTTGAAATTAGATATGGTTTTACACTCACGAATGCCATGAGGTAATGAGTTCCACAAACTGAATGCATGGACGGAGAACGAGTAGTTTTATTCAATTTTTAGGTCCTAAATGGAATAAACTTGAAGATCAAAGTAAATGAGACAGTAGCTCTGGTGGGGCACAGTGGTTGTGGCAAGTCCACGGTACTGCAACTCCTTCAGCGACTGTATGACCCTGAGTCTGGCAGTGTGACCGCCACGGGACACGATCTGAGGGAGATGAATGTTCGTCATCTGAGAAGTCACATCGCCGTAGTGGGACAGGAGCCAGTCCTTTTTGCTGGGTCTATCAAGGACAACATCAGGTAATGTTCATTAAACTTTTGTTATTTTTAGGATACGGAAAGAGATGTAACAATTTAATCATTTAATTCATATTCTAGTCGATCATTATCCAATATTGGATTTTTTCTACTTAACCTTAAAAAGGACAGATCTGTTATAGGTATGTTATTCGGGTTTTTTTACAAAATAGCCCTTATGAGAAACGCTTATCCCCGAGGTGTGTGAAAGTTCTCAGACGACCCTTAAAACAATTTTAATTTAAATCTAATGTCTTATCAAATCGAGTGCCACAAATAGTTTATCCTCCACAAAATTATTTTGTTTCAGAATGAGTAACCCATCTTGTACGGACGACGAGGTTATAACTGCTGCAAAACAAGCCTACTGTCATTTTTTCATTAAGAAATTACCTGATGTAAGTAATTTACTGCCATTACTTTTATTTGACAAAATATCTTCGACTCCTTCTAGTGATGAAGCCACCCATTGAACATGTCGTTTAAATTTTTATTTAGGTATATAATTTTAGGCTGCAATAATGAGTTTTGTATTGTATCGTATGTCGGTTAAAATTATGGTACTTATCAATTAACTCACGTAAAAAGTGAACGGATGAATCTGGACTCAATGATTATTTATTTTGTTCCGCTCCTAACATCTTTTATTACATACATAACATCATCCCTGTCTCCCTAGGCAGAGACTAGGGATTGCCAATGGGCATTGTTCATATTTTTTTACCTATCATTTTTATTGTATTTTATTTATCTTAAAGGTATTTCGAATGAACAGTTTGAATAGTTTTATTTTTAACAGGTTCGTTCAATTTATAATGATTTTAGAAAATTTCGCCGCGATGACGTCACCACGGGCACAAAACTTAAAAACATGTGTCAAAACAAGTTATATTGGTGTTGTATGTGACAATTATCAATGTCTTTCAACAATTTAAAAAAGGGTAAATAAATACAAACAAGTTCAAAAAGAGATAATAGCTTTTCGATAGTTATAACCAAGATATTGCAATGAAATGAAAATAAAATAGGCAGATTTTTAATTTACTTACATTAAAATGGTCTTCATAATATTATCTATTCAATTTTTTCCAATTCTTCGATGTGGAATTTGCCTGAAATTCAAAACCTAAGCCTAATTGGAAATTTGGCTCATTGTTGTCTTTTTCTTTTTTACAAAAGTTTCGGCATGATAGAAATTAAATTTAACAGAAAAATAATAGAAGTACGCGGGCAATTCACATGAAGTGTAACGAAAACGTTCAGGGATACTGTACTGTAGGGCCAACATAGAGAAAACATACGTCAGAGGTAAACTAACTGTGAACGGACTGTAGGGTACCCTTTTCAATCTTAGTATCTTCTTTCAATCCGCATCTCATTCTTATTACACTACCTATTGTTTATCCTATCACTCAATTTCACATCGCACTTGCTCTTCAAAGCTGTCATCTCCACAACATTAATCCTGCTTTCATGTCTCTTCTGCCAAACCCAAGATTTACTACCATAAGTGTTGGCGCCAAGTACCCCAAGTTCGGCACGTCGTCGTCAATATCGACATCAGCGGTGCGAGCACAGAACTTTGTCGACTCGTATGTTTGCAATTGTTCGTATAGTATGGAGTCGATTGCAATTTTTTTAGTAACATTGTAATTTTTTATTTGACCGTTATTTAGGAGTACTACATGTTTACAAACATTTAAAATTAACAAGGCACACATTAAAAGCTGGCCGTGCAGCAATGGATAGATTTCAATTATTGCTTACAAACCGTCTCCATACTATACAAACATTCGTAAACATACGAGTCGATAAAGTTCTGTGCTCGCACTGCTGTGTTGGAATGTCACGAATCAACGTAACTTTTAATAAATCCGTACATGTGTATGACAATTGATTCCTGCCGTGTACGATACGCTAGATATTCTCAGCAGAGCAATTCCCCGAACTAGCTACTTTAAGACAAAACCAATAGCGGAGGTTTATACCCTTAGAAGCACTAGAAGCCTGGTTGTAGAAGTCATGTTGCCAGTTAAATTAAGTCCAGTTGAATTAAAAGGCTAAATGCTTCAGGTCAAACCAATTACGCTTCGAAAATATTATTTACATATTTATTCTTCATTTCTTCCATTTTTTTGACGTGCATACCAACATCGGTTTTAGGATCAAACACTCGGATATATTAGTCTAAATATGCTTTATTTTTAAGGGTTACAATACAATGATCGGTGAACGTGGAGCCCAACTATCTGGAGGCCAGAAACAGCGCATAGCCATCGCGAGGGCTTTGGTCCGAAAACCCATGATACTGCTTCTTGACGAGGCGACTTCAGCTCTGGACTCACACAGTGAGGCCAAGGTGCAGAAAGCCCTGGACGCTGCAGCCCATGGACGAACAACTGTCATGGTGAGCCACAGGTAGTAATATGGGTCCTGAGGTAGAATTGCTTGCTATTGAAAGACGTAAAAGTGTTTAAGTGAATATCTATGAAAGAACTAGAAGTAGCAATTTAAATTTGATGTTTTCTTAGTTTTTCTTTATATCAAATGTTATCTTTGTAGGTTAGCAACGGTTCTGAACGCAGATCGCATTGTGTTTATAGAAAAGGGTCAAATTATAGAGCAAGGAACCCATGAGGAGCTTCTTGCGAAGAGGGGTCCGTATTATGAGCTGGTGCTGCAGAATGACCCGACAATAGCTCCAGATGTAAGCACTATGGCTGATCTACCTGGAAGTAAGAAACGTAAGTAGTAATCACCTGATATGATCCGATGAAAGATACCTACCCAGTAATGGATGTTTTTTTGTTCTCTGCCTTGTATAACTTGATATCATTCAATAAAAAATAGATATATAAACTTGGTTGTCCTATCAACACTCATACATGTTAAAAATCTAAATTGAGGATTGAGATATAAAAAAGAGATATATTTAAGTAGGATTTGAGATTAGCCGATTATCAAAGTCTTTATTTCTCCACAGAGGCTAGCGTGGTCTCTAATAGAAAAAAATCCAAATTCATGCCTTATATGAGTTTATACCTCGGATCAGTAGTCCAAAAAACAAGCCCAGAAAAAAGATGATAGTCGATTAACATTTAAAAAAAATATATACAAGTATTTAGTTATGTTTATTGTAATTGCAGACACTAGAATAGGCAGAAAAAGACCAAAGCTAACGCAAATGGAGTCAATAGAAACAATCAGTTCCGACTCAACGGATGAGGACGACGATTCTGAAGGTGATTCCGAAGATCAGAACAAAATCACCTATACGGAGCCCACGACTTGGGAGATTATGAAGATGTGCAAACCAGAGAAATGGCTGATGGTAGCTGGTGTGCTCGCAGCGTTTGCCGTCGGATCTTCTTTCCCGGCCTTCGCCATATTGTTTGGTGAAACTTATGGTGTATGTGACATGTTTGAAAACAATTGTTGGCGTGTGAATTCATATTAGATTCGGGTCTGGCGCGTCCAAACTTAATGTCATATTAAAATCTTTACATAATACCTGAAAGTCAAAATGTCCTGTGTCCCACAATGCCCGAAATATAATGTAATGTCTGAATGTAAAACGTCCGATTTTGAAAATGAGTGGATGTACAGTCTTGTACAAATGTGATCTTCAAGAATATGATTCATTAGGTTCAGTATGGTACAAATATTTTCTTTGCACATGGCATAAACTCAGACGCTTTTTTGATTTTTAATACTTACATAAAATCCCCAGACAATCACACCAATTACATGGCCTCGAAGTAAGCAAAGCTTATGTTATGAGATACCAGGTAGCGAACTAGAATATAAAATACATATACAGGGTGACTGGTGACAAATTTGCAATACTGAAGGAGAGATCATTATTATGTATTTTGGGGACTGAAAACTGCTCGCGTCCGCAAGGTTTAGCCCTCGACGCCTTGTACGTGGTCCTTGGGTGGCGCTAAACGAGCGGTATCATCTGGTGGTAGGCTTCGGCCGCGGCTTGTCACCACCCACTAGACAAAACCATGCCGCCAAGTGACTTAGTCACGTTCCGGCATGATGTCTAGTGTAGCCACTGAGGAGGGTAGGTCTGAGTAATCGTGCTGCATTGGAGAACTGTTTTCAACTCGTAGGATAATGACTCACCGGGTAACTCGTTTTGGAGGGTAGCGGGATCCGAAGCACGGTGCACCGCTGGCCGACCGCAGGTAGTAGGGGGCCCAAGTAGCATGCCAGCCACATGCGAAAGGCTGCCCCGCCACCTCGCGAAAAATCCCGGGAGGCTCCATCGTGTCGGTTGGCGACCGGTTGGAGAGGACCCGATGGCGACCTCGGGGGGGTTCGGGCGTCCCCGCAGTCTCCAGGCGAGTTCCCTAATGGTGCGTTGTTCCCTACGAATTGCTTGGTTCCATTTGCAGCGCTTCACTCAACTTCTATTCTCCTCCCTATTCACTCCACTACCAATTCACAATGAAAGGTCCTAAAAAGAGTAAGGTTCAACAGCGGTTGCACTTCCTCTCCCTCAAAGTGCACTTCTGTAACATCCAAGGAGTGCACTCCAATCTGAATGATGTCCACCACCATCTTGAGACGGAGAGACCACACCTACTCTTTCTAACGGAGACGCAGATCTGCGATCCGTCAGACTCGGCATACCTTGGTTACCCAGGCTATATCCTGGAGTCTCTATTCCGCCCGCACGCCGGGGTGTGCATGTATGCCAGTGACGCGATTTGTTATCAGCGTCTCCGTTACTTGGAGGTGCCGGACCTTTCAGTCATGTGGGTTCACATACTCGTAGATACCGGCCTAGACCAAGTGGTTTACGCCAGTATCTATCGTTCACATAGCGGAGATCGGGAGACAACGAGGCTTATGGAATACCTTGGCAATACAGCAGATAAGATTCAGCAACGTTTTCTCACAGCGCAGTTGGTGTTCCTGGGGGATTTTAATGCTCACCACGGGCAGTGGTTATACCCGTATCTGGACACTGACCATGCTGGTAGAGAGGCCTTTAAGTTTTCGCTGACTTATGGTCTCTCACAGCTTGGTAACGAGCCTACGCGCATCCCCGACGTTGCTGGCCACATTGCGTATTGCTTGGACCTTCTGCTGACAACCGATCCTGACAGATATTCGGTGTCCGTCACTGCTCCTTTAGGGACATCCGATCACTGTGTGGTGAAATCTGTATCGCTGTACTCGCCACCTGATACCCGTCCAAAAGGCTCCAGGCGAGTATGGCGTTACAAGTCAGCAGATTGGGATGAAATGCGACATTTCTTCGCATCTTATCCATAGTGGCAAACTTGTTTTACATCAACCGATCCATCGTGCTGTCTCAAGTGTGACAGTTCAAGCAATGGAGTACTACATTCCCCACTCTGACCTATCCCTTGAAACCAAAGCTTGCCCATGGTTTAGTACTGCTTGCCTTGCCGCTGAAAAGCGAAAACGGGAAGCATAAAAAGCCTGGGCAAATGCTCGCAGAAGCAAAGCCCTGGATTCGCATGAACTTAAGAAAATATACAATGCTGCCGCCAAGTCCTGCAAAAAGGTGATCAAAAGAGCTCGTTTTGCCCACATAGGCCGTATCGGAGACAGAATAGCAGCATACCCTTCGGGAAGTAAAGCTTTCTGGTCCCTTGCCAAGTCAGTCGAAACGAACTTTTTTCGCCCGTCGCTGCTACCACTGAGGAAACCCGATGGTTCCCTCGCCCACACTGCTAAGGAGAAAGCAGATTTATTCGCTAGTATCTTTGCAGAAAATTCTCGTCTAGATTGCCAAGGGAAAATCCCACCCCAATTACCTCAGTTCGGACCTACAATGGGTACCGTCCACATTCGCCAAAAGGAGGTTCTTAAATGCCTGCTGCACCTAGACGAGAACAAAGCCAGTGGTCCAGAAGGTATTCCTGCAGTGGTCCTAAAACGCTGCGCAGCTGAGTTGTCTCCCGTTTTGACGCGCCTCTATTGACTGTCATTGGAATCGGGTAAGGTCCCCAAGTCCTGGAAGCTTGCTAACGTACAGCCTATACCGAAAAAGGGAAGCCGTGCCGATCCTGTCAACTATCGACCAATTTCAATCACCTCCATACTTTGCAGTCATGCAAGTCATGGAACCTGTATTGAACAATCGACTCCTGGCATACCTCGAGACCAACGAGCTCCTAAGCGACAGCCAATATGGTTTCCGCAACGGACGCTCGACCGGCGATCTTCTCGTGTATGCCACACACTTATGGAGTGAGGCCTCGGAGGGTCATGGTGAAGCAATAGCTGTATCCTTAGACATTTCCAAGGCCTTTGACAGGGTCTGGCATAAGGTAAGCTTCCAGCATATGGCATACCGATTGGGCTCTGCGACTGGATATCTGATTTTCTGAGGGAACGGTCAATTCGAGTAGTCCTAGATGGCTACTCCTCCGACCAAATGGCAATTAATGCCGGGGTACCTCAGGGATCTGTTCTCTCTGCAACATTATTCTTGCTGCACATTAATGACCTCTTAACACCGGGCATTATTGGTTATGCTGATGACAGCACTGTCGTAGAGAGATACGTATCCAATGCGCGAGCGAGCCCCCGTGAAATCCAGAGTTTAAGAAAGTCAATGATTGAGCGCGTTGATTTGACCTTACGGAAAGTATCCGATTGGGGTGAGTCAAATTTGGTCAAATTCAACGCGTCCAAAACTCAGGCGTGTCTATTCTCCGCAAAAAAGAGCACCTTCACATTTATGCCCACTTTCCAAAATGTACCTGTCCCCGTCACTGACCATCTAGGGCTTTTAGGCGTAACTGTAACATCCAGTTTAAACTTCGGTCAACAAATTGTGTCCATGACTCAAGTAGCTTCGAAAAAGTTGGGAATCATCTCGAAGGTACAGCGGTACTTCGGCCCTGCACAGCTTCCTAACTTATACACAGCTCAAGTGCGATCATGCATGGAGTACTGCAGTCATCTTTGGGATGGTTCTGCCAAATATCAACTAGAAGTGCTGGAGTCCGTTGACCGAAGAGCCCGTAAACTAATTGACGACGTCGACCTTACAACCAAAAAACTGCAGACCTTAGAGCATCGTCGTAAGGTTGCGTGTTTAACCGTGTACTACAGGATACATTTTGGTGTGTGCGCCAGTGCTCTATTTGATCAAATTGAACCCTCACCCTTTTACCATCGGACTACTAGACGCAGACAGAACTTCCATCCGTATGTGGTAAATATTCCGAAAAGTCGAACTAAGCGCTTTGACAGTTCCTTTTTGATACGGGTCGCCAAGGTTTGGAATGAACTGCCTGCGTCTAGTACTTTTAAGCGTCGAGTGAATAGGTTTCTCGTGGATGGACGTGTACCACCTTAGTCTTCATGTTCACTTAACATCAGGTGTCATGGAAGACAAACGTCCCATCCATACTTAGTAAAAAAAAGAAATGTAATAAAAGTAGGTACTTAATTCTTCACAAGAAATCCTTATGAATAAATAAAGAGACCTTACTACACTTTTCCCGACGCGCTGCCTCAGTCAACACGAACACAGCAGTGTTCCCGCCACATGCACACCACCACCCGCTAAGTATTTATTGTATTACGCTAATGTAGCCATGCGTTGCGTAATGAATTCTTTAACTGTCGGAGAAGTTTACTCAGTAAATTATTAAAGCCCAAATACACTGTTGGAAACAAAACATCAAACCAAGGTGACCTTGCTAGTTTACAACGTGTTTCCAACAGTGAAGACGGCTGTTGACAACCAAATTACATGACCTTGGCGGGTTGGAAACGGCGGTTTTTAGAATCACAGACATACATCTACATAGACAACGCAAGTGCCACGATTTGTATTCGAACCAAGCGTGCCGACTTTTTAAGACCTATTGTGACGTCACAGCTGATATTTATTACTGGAAAATACAAAAAGATTCAGAGACACCGATACCGCCAATGAAATCGATTATTAAGAGACGATATTGATATTGTGGACTCGATTTTCTAACAGATATACATACATACACGCATATTACAATACATATTAAATCTAGAGGCGACCAACCTTGACGCTTGGTCGGGGTTCGGACACGCAAAGGATATGCATTTGCGTTATCTATGTAGATGTATGTCTGTTTTTAGGACAGTGTGTACGCTTGTTATTGTATATTTTACTATGTAACTATAACTTGAAATGACTCGAGTTTTGAAGCTTTTTATCCTGCGTTTCAACCTTTCCTTCTTTGTATCCTCAATTGCATACAAAACTGCCATCGCGAAGAAGTTGCCAACGCGAGAGATCAGAGCACACTGACGATTAAGGGGCGTGGCCTGGCGTGACCTTGGCTTGTGTTCTTGTTTGTCTCCTTGTTGGAAACCACCGTTTGTAACAGTGTGGATGACTCGGAATTGGTTGACAACAACTTAACCTTCCTTAACCTTGGTTGGAAGCATTGGTTTTCAACGTGTTTTCAACAGTCTGGCGGCCCTCTTAATATTTATTTTTTAATTTTACTTTTTTCTCTTTTTTTATCTTATACTATCACGTCCTGGAATTTTGAAAGTGACCCACCAGTCACCCTGTATAGATAAACGCCCAGACACGGAACATTTTTTTTCTTATTCCGTGCGGGAATCGAACCCGCAACCACTGGCAACCACTGGCGTGGCAGATAGGTTTACCCCCATTTTTGGGGACTGGAAACTGCTCGCGTCCGCAAGGTTTAGCCCTCGATGCCTTGTACGTGGTCCCTGGGTGGTGCTAAACGAGCAGTAAAATCTGGTGGTAGGCTTCGGCCGTGGCTTGTCACCACCCACTAGACAAAACCATGCCGCCAAGTAACCTAGTTGCGTTCCGGCATGATGTCTAGTGTAGCCATTGAGGAGGATAGGTCTGAGTAATCGTGCTGCATCGAAAAACTGTTTACAACTCGTAGGATAATGACTCACCGGGTAACTCGTTTTGGAGGGTAGCGGGATCCGAAGCACGGTGCACCGCTGGCCAACCGCAGGTAGTAGGGGGCCCAAGTAGCATGCCAGCCACATGCAAAAGGCTGCCCCGCCACCTCGCGAAAAATCCCGGGAGGCTCCATCGTGCCGGTTGGCGACCGGTTTGAGAGGACCCGATGGCGAACTCGGGGGGGTTCGGGCGTCCCCGCAGTCTCCAAGCGAGTTTCCCAATGGTGCGTCACCCCTATCGAGTTGCTTGGTTCCATTTGCAGCGCTTTACTCAACTTCTGTTCTCCTCCCTATTCACTCCACTCCAAAACTAATGAAAGGTCCAAAGAAGAGTAAGGTAACACAGCGGTTGCACTTCCTCTCGTTTAAAGTGCACTTCTGTAACATCCGAGGAGTGCACTCCAATCTCAATGATGTCCACCACCACCTCGAGACGGAGAGACCCCACCTACTCTTCCTAACGGAGACGCAGATCTGTGATCCGTCAGACTCGGCATACCTTTGTTACCCAGGTTACATCCTGGAGTCCAAATTCCACCCGCACGCCGGGGTGTGCATGTATGCCAGTGACAAGATCTGTTGTCAGCGTCTCCGTTACTTGGAAGTGCCGGACCTTTCAGTTATGTGGGTTCACATAGATACCGGCCTAGACCAAATGGTATACGCTGGTATTTATCGGTCACACAGCGGAGATCGGGAGACAACGAGGCTTATGGACTATCTCAGCAGTACAGCGGACAAGGTTCAGCAACGTTTTCCCACAGCGCAGTTGGTGTTCCTGGGGGATTTTAACGCACACCACGGACAGTGGTTATACCCGTTTCAGGACACTGACCATGCTGGTAGAGAGGCTTTTAAGTTTTCGCTCACTCATGGCCTCTCTCAGCTTGTTGACGAGCCTACGCGCATCCCAGACGTTGCTGGCCACACTGCTTACTGCCTGGACCTTCTGCTGACAACCGATCCGGACAGATATTCGGTGTCCGTCACTGCACCCTTAGGGACATCCGATCACTGTCTGGTGAAATCTGTATCGCAGTACTCGCCACCTGACACCCGACCAAGTGGTTCTAGGCGAGTATGGCGTTACAAGTCGGCAGATTGGGATGAAATGCGACATTTCTTCGCATCTTATCCGTGGCGGCAAGCTTGTTTTACATCAACCGATCCATCGTGCTGCGCTGATGCAGTCTCAAGTGTGATAGGTCAAGCAATGGAGTTCTTCATTCCCTACGCTGATCTATCCCTTGAAACCAAAGCTCGCCCATGGTTTAGTGCTGAATGCTTTTCCGCTGAAAAGCGTAAGCGAGAAGCGTACAAAGCCTGGGCAACCGCTCGCAGAAGCAAAGCCGTGGATTCGCATGAACACAAAAAGAGGTACAATGCTGCCGCCAAGTCTTGCAAAAAGGTGATCAAGAGAGCTCGTTTCGCCCACATAGGCTGTATCGGAGACAGAATAGCCTCATACCCCTCGGGAAGTAAAGCTTTCTGGTCCCTCGCCAAGTCGGTCGAAACGAACTTTTGTCGCCCGTCGCTGCCGCCTCTGCGGAAACCTGACGGTTCTCTGGCCCACACCGCTAAGGAAAAGGCGGATTTATTTGCCAGTATCTTTGCGGAAAATTCTCGTCTAGATAGCCAAGGTAAAATCCCACCCCAATTACCTCAGTTCGGTCCTACAATGGGTACCGTTCATATTCGACAAAAGGAGGTTCTTAAGTGCTTGCTGCACCTAGACCAGAATAAGGCTAGCGGTCCAGACGGTATTCCTGCAGTGGTGTTGAAACGCTGCGCAGCTGAGTTGTCTCCCGTTTTGACGCGTCTCTATAGACTCTCTTTGGAATCTGGTAAAGTCCCCAAATCCTGGAAGCTGGCTAACGTACAACCAGTACCGAAGAAGGGAAGCCGTGCTGATCCTGTCAACTATCGACCAATTTCAATCACCTCCATACTTTGTAAAGTCATGGAACGTGTATTGAACAATCGACTCCTGGCATACCTTGAGACCAACGAGCTCCTAAGCGATAGCCAATATGGTTTCCGCAGTGGACGCTCGACCGGCGATCTTCTCGTGTATGCCACACACTTATGGAGTGAGGCCTTGGAGGGTCATGGTGAAGCAATAGCTGTATCCTTAGACATCTCCAAGGCCTTTGACAGGGTCTGGCATGATGGTCTCTTAAGCAAGCTTCCAGCATATGGCATACCGACCGGGCTCTGCGACTGGATATCTGATTTTCTGAGGGAACGGTCGATTCGAGTAGTCTTAGACGGCTACTCCTCTGACCTAATGGCGATTAATGCCGGGGTACCTCAGGGATCTGTTCTCTCTGCAACTTTATTCTTGCTGCACATTAATGACTTCCTAACACCAGGCATTATTGGATATGCTGATGACAGCACTGTTGTTGAGAGATATATATCCAATGCGCGAACGAGCGCCCATGAAATCCAGGTTTTGAGAGAGTCTATGATTGAGCGCGTTGATTCGACCTTGCGGAATGTGTCCGATTGGGGCGATTGTAACCTGGTCAAATTCAACGCCTCCAAAACACAAGCGTGTCTATTCTCCGCAAAAAAGAGCACCTTTACTCTTACGCCCACTTTCCAGAATGTATCTGTTCCCATCACCGATCAACTAGGGCTTTTGGGCGTCACTATAACGTCCAAATTAAACTTCGGACAACAAATTGAGTCTATGGCAAAAACGGCTTACAAAAAATTGGGTATCATCTCGAAGGTCCGGCGGTACTTCAGCCCTGAACGGCTCCTCAACTTATACACAGCCCAAGTGAGGTCTTGCATGGAGTACTGTAGTCACCTTTGGGATGGTTCTGCCAAATACCAGCTCGAAGCGCTAGACTCTGTTGACCGAAGAGCCCGAAAACTCATAAATAACAACAACCTTACAAATAAAAAATTGCAGACGCTGGAGCATCGTCGTAAGGTTGCTTGTTTGACAGTATTTTATCGGCTACATTTTGGTGAGTGTGCGAGTGCTCTTTTTGACCAAATTGAACCCACCCCTTTTTACCACCGGACTACCAGACGCAGACAGAACTTCCATCCGTATATAGTGGATATACCAAGAAGTCGAACAAAACGCTTCGATAGTTCCTTTTTGGTACGGATTGCCAAGGTGTGGAACAATCTGCCTGCGTCTGTTTTTCCTGACCACTACAGTCCTGGAACTTTTAAGTGTCGAGTGAATAGGTTTCTCGTGGATGGACTTGTAACACCATAGTCTTCATGCGCACTTTCCATCAGGTGGCATGGAAGACAAACGTCCCATCCTTACAATATAAAAAAAAAAAATATATTGCCAAAGTGGTTTTCCACGTCAGAGTCAAAGAGGCGTTGCATTCAATGCGCTTACGCATCTCCACATAGAGCTCCTACTTTTATTGGTATATATTTGTAGCCGTTGTGTATTTTTTTTAAACAGTTGGTTCTTATTTTCCATGTTTTACGCGCATTTGGCAAATCCAAGCTATGGTAATGAAGTTTTAAATCTTTGTCAAATAATTTCAAATTTCAAGGAGCCAGTCAGTCGTACAAATATAACGTAGAAGTATTTTACATCTATGAGGATTCTATACGATACTCGACAGAAAAGCACAACAAGATTTTGTTATTGAATGTACGAAACACTAAAGGTATTTAGCGGTATTTAGTAATTCAGTTATTAGTACTATAAGGCAATATGAATTTCAGGCATATTGGGTCTCAGGACATTTTTATACATACATAACCTCACGCCTGTCTCCCTTTGGGGTAGGCAGAGACAAGGGAACACCAATTGCTTCGATCCAGACATACCTCTTTCGCTTCCTCCACGTTCATTAATCTTTTCATACATGATCGCCGGTTATGGGTACTTTTAACTAGGCCCTTTTT
This sequence comes from Stenoptilia bipunctidactyla, assembly GCA_944452665.1. NCBI lineage: Eukaryota > Metazoa > Arthropoda > Insecta > Lepidoptera > Pterophoridae > Stenoptilia > Stenoptilia bipunctidactyla. Next base: position 13,499,989 of record OX101739.1, read on the forward strand.
AAGAACGTCGCCAATTTGATCGGCGTACGTTCGCCTAGGGTGGCCCCTTCCGACAGCACCATCCATTCTTGCTCTGTACACCTCTTTCGTAAATCTACTTTCACTCATCCTTTCCAAATGTCCAAACCACCGTAGCATACCCTTTTCAATCTTAGTCACTACATCTTGACATTTTGATCTCAAGTGTTATGTAAAGATGTTATTACTTATGACATTAAGTCTGGACGCGCCGGACCCTTAGATTCGCCGTGTCTATGTGAGCAATAAGATAAAACATGAAACGGTTTCTTCGTGCGATTGTAAAAATCGGCTTAGTACTTACTACTTGAACTCTCTTAAGTTTAACATATATTTTCATCTGTGTGAAAGATCTGCATTGAAATTTTAAAGGGAACTATGCTAGAGTAATGTAGGTACTACGCTTAAGGAAAAAATTATAATACGGGTTTTAGTATTAGAATCTCATTATTTACGTACCTACATAGGCAGTATTTGGACTTTGGAGAACATTGAAGAAAGAAAAACCTTGAGTTGTTTCATTCATTACGGTGATCTGCCGTTCTAATATATTTACTGTAGTTTTGTCGTATGTAAATAAATAAATAATGGTTATTCATCTACGTTATCGAAATTAACTGCAGTTATAATAAATATTTCCAACATTCACACAACATAGTCTAGCCCAAATTAAGTTTCTTAAAGCAATTGTATTAGGATAGGATACGGATAATAACCTTAAGAAATATTTAAACATACATATTAAATACAAATACTTTTTAAACTAGAAAATCAACAAATATTCGCCGTTGCCGATTCGAACTCAAGACCAATGTTTGTCACCACCACACCAACCAGCCAGTCTTTTTTTCCTAACTTCATGTGAAATTTAACATTTAATAACTAGTAATCTTGCTCATTCTGCAACTCAAAAACACTTGTTGTAACACTAGTTGGTGTGATTGTCTGGGGAGTTTATTTTATTCTAATATTTTTAGTTTCGTATGTTAATATTGCCAAAATTATAATTCGTTCTACTATTAGCTTCTAGAATCTTCGGATGGAGAATACATCACGTCAGGAGCCAACCTAATTGCGTTGCTTTTCATTGGGGTCGGCGTGTACACCGGCATCTTCATCTTCCTGCAAATATTCATCTTCAATCTGACTGGAGTCAGGCTGACTTCGAGACTAAGGTACGTCTCATTGTTTTTGTTTATAGACTAAGCCCGCCATTGACCTCAATCTCACCTGATGGTAAGTGAAGATTAGGTCAAATATGAAAGCTTGGGCTTGGGAAAGAACTGAATCATCATAAGATATCGCCGAAACACATCACCAGCGCCGGCGTCGTTATGTTAGGCGGAAAATTTTATATGAATTGTCATCGCCGTACGGGATCCTACTATCGAGCGGGAGTCTCTCGTGTTAGGCGCTATACAGGATGTTCCTAAAATAGAGCTAAATATTTTGAGAGAAGATTTTTTAGACTTGTGATATGCCCAAATTTAAATAAAATAAAATCAAAATAAGTAAAACAGTATTTACGTTTCGTTTGATGTTAAATTGACAGTCCAAAGTCTGTAAATATGATGAGAAACTATTATCACCTTTTATCCTCAGTAAATATGACGTTAATAACAGATGATTCCGTGTTAAGTATATTGTAATATGGTTACGCATTCATTCGGGCAACGGGCAGTGATTTTGCCTCGAGTAGGTAGGTACTAAACGCTCTTCGCGGGTAATGCCAATGGCGGTACCGTGAGCTCCATCTACGGATGAGGTACACCTTGAGGTTTTTAGTGGTCTGGCCTTCTGCCGGATCATTCTGACATACCCCATCGCACCCCCTTAGACAGTCGGGGACGTGATAACACGTTTTTCTCGAGTAAAAAAAAGGTACTAAACGACCCGCGCAAGGTTATTGTTACTTTAGTAAAGGAGACAGAACCTGCTCCATACATTTCTGGGCCACGGTGTTAACAACTTGGTATTTGCTTTTTTTTATTTAAAATATAATCATGTTTCATCACCGAAATTTTCAAGATAAACCAGTGTTGAGGAATTGAGATATCCATAATTTTGTCTATAGGTATACACAGAAGTTAAGTAAGCCTAGAATCACTTTCGAAAGCTATTCTTTTTCTTATTGTTGAGATCTATAAATGAATTATTGTATTTTGAATTATTTAGAGAGTTTATAATTAAAAATAAATAGTAGCACATTTTACTAAGATAGCATACTAGATAAAATAGGACATTATAAGATATTACGTATACTTACTTAGTTATTAGTTATAGTTTTAAACAACTATTCAAACTAATAAATTGATACTAACAACTTTCACTTTTCTTAGGGCTATCTTAAAAATAGAAAAAATCATGAAAATACTCAAGCGCAAGGAAATAAACCAAACAAACGAGTGAATAAATAGATCGATTGACCAACTGAACGAGTCAATTACTACAGTTTCGTTCTTCATTCACTCAGTATTGCCAAACCTAATAAATAATTTCGCCTATTTTAATTACAAAATAATTATTTAAAATAAAACTAACCCGATTAGTTTACATTCGTTTAACCTTATTATGATTCTCATTTAATATTTCTTCAATTTTACTCAGCGAATTTTCAATTATAATATGAGTTATTCATCCATACTAAAAACCCATGACAGCGATTTCTATATCTTGAATTAACTTGTTTCCCCTCACTACATTTTTAGGGGTTTTATGTATCTTGAATAAGGATAAAATAAGCTATTTTTTTAGACCAAAGTCAACCTGTTAACCCTGTGGCCCAGGCTTACTCAGTTTCCTTTTTCACTGATTTTTAAAAGAAATACATGGAAACGTTTTTATTCGTCATTATTCAGCTAGTCTTAAATTTCCAATAAAGTTTAAATTTTGTTCACTTAGAAGAATTTGTAATTAAATACGAAAGTAAGTATGTTATTTAAAAATATATTTTTTTGTAAATTAAACCCTCACATGATGCTTAACCTGCTCTTAAAATATTAAGCACTATTTTGGGGGACCCTCTTGTTACGGTTTTTGCTAAACTGTCACACAAAATTTAACTTTGTATCTGGATTTTAGGTACTAAGTTAAGGAGGCTTAAGCTATTTAAATTATATCAGTAAACCTGACTGTATATTTTTGTAAATAACACGTTCTTCGGTACTCTCAGTATTAGCAAACCGTTTATTTATTGGTGTTCTCGTTAACCCTCAATCTCACCTGATAGTAAGTTGAGCTGAGGTCGAAGATGACAGCACACTTTTAGGTTTAGGAAAAAATGGCTGGCCTGGCTCTTCATAAAATATTACCGGAACACGTCCTCACAAGTTATATTTAGGTGAAGCCAGACCTGGAAGATCGTCAAGCAATATTTGAGTACCAATTGTTGAGGAAACGAGTGCTGAAGTTTTGTTTGAAAACTGTTTTCTTTTGTGGCAGAGTGGCTGCGTTCAAGCATATGTTAAGCCAGGAGATCGGCTGGTTTGACCACCCTAGCAACAGAATTGGGGCCCTCTGCGCCCGTCTTGCCGCCGACGCAGCAGCCGTGCAGGGGGTGAGACTGATTATTGAAATAGCAATCTAGTCCATACTGGGGATGCTGATTAAAACAATGATTTAATAAATGGCGGTTTATATTCCAGTATGAACCTGTCGTTACATTTGAGTGGGGTAGTTTTACTTATATAAAACTTAACATAACAAAACAGAAATAGACTATAAAAGTACAAACTGCAGATATCTTAAAGCTAAAAGATATGATAACTTATTGATTTGAATTTAAATTAAAATATTTATACGAGTATATGAGTAATAATAAATTTCAAGTCCAAATCTTTTTTTACCCAACACGCCCCACAGTAAGCGTTGTTAGAAGCTTGTAAGTATTATAAAGAACACAGAGTGAAACTAGGGGCCTAGTATATAGCATGGCTCGTGTCTTAGAGAAGTTTGTTGTGTAAACTGACCCAGCTGGGACTCGAACCTGGATCTTCTCATACAGCAGAAGAACGCGACCAACAATCGAAAACTAACTGGAAATATTCTAGCAATCTTCCAAAATGCCTTATTAAAAGGTACTAACCTTTCTTACTAACACTTTCGCTACAGATTCTTGTGATCTGTTATTACATATAATGGGCATTGTTCATTTTTTTTAATTTATTTCATACGAAAAACCGTTTCGAGGAATAAGGTTTCTGATTAATTTAGTCGATTTAAAACATTTAAAAATATTGGGGTTTAAGAGATTTTTAACAAAATACATTTGACCTTTATTTAACCTTGATGACGTCATCAAAGGCATCAAATCGATCAAGTGTTATGCCTTAAAGCTGTTTAAAAAAAGTCAAACTAAACTCTAGCTCTATGGTGGTTGTTTTGTTTTGTTTATATTTTAACGTAACCTCAACGTAACAAACTCAGCTTCTTTATTTTTCCCTGCGATTGATCTAAGTTTAATTAACAATTAAAATTTTAAGAATAATTAATTTAATTATTTTAATTATAGATTATTTATACAAACTACAAAGAAAAGAAACAGAGGAAATAAAGACGGTTAAGATTTGATTTGAATCAATGTTTGAAATGTTGGTTTGTTGTCTGTTGACAATCCATTGGGTGACAGTGACATAGCATGACATTAGCACACAGACACAGCTAATGTTTTTTTTTACTGACTGACACATGTTTATAAAATTAATGCCACTGATGACGTCATCACGTACTAATTTTATAAAATCAATATAAATTAAACGACACAATTAAAAATAAAACTATTCAAATTGTTCTCTCAAAATAGGCTAAAGATTAATATAACATAATAAAAATAATAGGTTAAAAAAAGTGAACCATGCCCATTGTATCTCGGACACCACCTCCTCACACACTGATTATATTTATTTGTACTGATATGTATTTATTTTACTAAGTTTAATGACATTGTGCATTAAAAAAGAATAAAAAGAAAAATGGAGGTTTTATTGGCATTTTTGTGGGCGATAGGCTGACCCCCTGTCACAGCAATAGCCTCTCTCCATCATTATAATACCTCATTTGTCAATCGTGACATCAGACGGTCTTATAACCTCTGGTATTCTGCCTACCCCATAAGGGATACAGGTGTGAAGTTATGTAGGTACGTATGTAAAAAGAAAAAATATATTTGCCAAACAGCAACAATAAATAAAAATAAAAATAAAATAAAATCCCCAGACAATCACACCAACTACATGGCCCCAAAGTAAGCATAGCTTGTGTTATGAGATACCATGTAGCGAACTAGGGGGGAACCTAGAATATAAATACATAAATAGATAAACACCCAGACACGGAACATTTTTTTTTTCTGGTTCCGTGCGGGGATCGAACCCGCAACCACTGGCGTCTGAGGCAGATAGGTTTACCCCAACGCCAAAGTGTTCGTCAAAATAAAAACATTTAGAAAGATACTATTATTTTTTGAGGAATTCGGATAATACTGCCCTGCTTTTCAGCATCTTCTTGAGCATATTATTTATATGTTTGGTAACAGTTTGGGTATTTATTCTTTAAAACCAAAAGCTCTTAAACTAAGAAATAATACCTAAGCAAAGAAGTTGTAAGGAGGTCCTTGTAAATACCTTACACAGATATTTAATCTTTATTTTGATTTCTATCAAACAGCTATTTCTATTTTTACTCATAGGCTACAGGCACCCGAATCGGTGCGCTTATGCAAGCATCAGCAACATTCGGCATCGGCATCATGCTGTCTCTGTACTTCACGTGGAAGATGACGTTCGTCTCCCTGATCTCCGTGCCCATGGTGATAGGAGCCGTCGTGTTGGAATCTAGGGTACTGGCTAGTGGAGCAGATTCCGTCAGGGAGTCGTCGGACGAAGCTACCACCATAGCCACTGAGGCGATTAGTAACATCAAAACTGTTACTGCTTTTTGTAAGTTGACTAAAGTGTCCAAAGCTGCTTAGTACTTAAAAATGATTTGAGTAAGTGGTAATGTTATAGGGTGTTTGAAGTATTCTGCTTACGAAAACAGAGTAAAGCAGTCAGTCTTTTATCTGTGAGCTAACTGGCTTAAAAGGTAGCTAGCCTCCTGTTACTGTATCTACCTGTTGGAAAGTGTTGTTGGAGCACGATTGATAGGGATACTTTTCATATAAAATCTGTTGCTAAATATCATTGCTCTGGCGGTTTTATGGAGATTCAGTTCCTGCCAGACCCCGTGTGTAGCGTATTCATCTTACTTTACTAATATTATAAATGTGAAAGTTTGGATGTATAGACGTATGGATGTTTGTTTCTTAATCTCGGTAATGGCTCAACAGCAGTGCGAGCACGGTTCTTCTATCACGATCGTGTTTACGCTTCCGAATTTAAGCGATTATTGTCTATGATCGGTAGCACGGTTCTCCATCACGATCGTGATGTCGTGTATTTAAGTAAACAAAGGTCCGGTTTCATAAAAACATAATTTCAATGTTGCCATACGGTTTTTCAATTATCAATGATGGTTTTCAATCTAATTCACGAGTATCCTAGCAACAAAAAACTGAATTAGGGACTAAATTAAAAACTTAAATGTCATGTTGCCTCCATTGTTGTTGTTTGTTAATTTGGGAAATAAAATATGTAAACGGCTGGTTGGTTGCCAATTAACCAAAAGAAGAAGAAGAAGGGAATTATTTATTAAAAATGAATAATATCAAATAAATAATATGCGTAATATATGTGAAGATCCAATTTATACAGGAAGCGATAAATATACTGCAACTTGCTTTTCTTCCAAATGAGGAAAAGAATATTGACTTCGATCCACTTGTTCAAGAGAAAACATTAAAGCGCATAACACGGTTCTTCCAACACAAGAAATATGTGATTTATAGTACTTCTTCTGCGATACGAATGTAATAGAAAGTTTCGTTTTTGAAGAAGACACCATTCAATAAAAATCCTACTCGGTATCAATAAGACTAGATGCTTATGCTTTAAACTAGATACTATACTTTCGGGGCATAATTACTGGATCGAGCCGATTGAAAAGGACCAATGAATAATATAAATAAAGCAGCTTTATGTCTATAGTTTGAACATTTTATTTAAACTGTATTTTGTTTATATTAATAAAATCTGATACCCACTTTTATGAAGTTTTGTCATTACTGCAAATCCTATTTATTTGTTTTTGAAAAACTTAACTAAAATATGATGTATTGTATGGGTCAAAAGCCACTTCAAGGTTTTCGCAGATATACATACAGTATTATAAACAAAACAAGCATGGTTAAGTTTAATAACCTTATAGTGTTAAAGCCTTATAAGGAGCAGTGAATATTTATGAAAATTAAATGTATCTGAAATACACTAGGTATGTTGTGTTTTTCTGAATGGAACGATAAAAGTAATACTGAACTAAGTGATATACATGTACAGTATTACTTTTCTGTAAGTAAGGTCTGGCCACTTTGAGGGGAATTTATTGTGATAAATTAAACGGGTACAAGGTTTTCAATTTTAATAGTTTTTTTATTTTAATATTTTACAAGATATCTAAAAATTAAATACACTTAGCTTCTCAATGACTGAACTGCGAAAAACAATTTGAAATCATATAAAAAGGCATTGTCATTCACATTTCAACTTACTTCACATATTAATTTACTTTTAAATCTGTCTGAAAATGCTATAAAACTCTATGCTAAAATTAAAACCTTCGACAATACAGACCGTTACATTTCAGTGAGGTAAAATCTTAGTAAACAATTTATAGGATTACTTCACACTTAAATAAACCTGGTCACTTTATAATTGAATGGTTAGTATTTGAAATTCCTGATGCAAGTAGGTTCCAAACAAATAATAACATTTATAAGGCAGGTTTTGGTGTATGGTTGAACATAAAACATGTTTACTATAAGTTTAGACCTGGGTCTCCATGAGTGTATTGTACAAATAAAAAATATTTTTGATAATAATCTATAATCTTTATTAATACGAGAGCATTGCATAGTTGTTCAATTATTAAGGTAATTTGAAATATGCTACCTAATAGTAATACAATAAGTTTAGTAAACAATACATGATAAAATACACAAGTATACATAAGACAAAACAAAGCCTTAAGAGGTCTTAACTTATTGCTTTATATAACGGTATTATTATTTATACATTAATTTATTTAGTTTCATACTGTCCGGAGTACATGATAGATTCTGTATGGCAGTAGTCTAGTTTACGGAGCATTGAATGGTTTTTGAAACCTTAATATTTGTAAAATACTCTAGCTATGCAAATTGGAACAATAAAAGTAAGACTGGACTGAGTGATATACAGTTGGGCACAAACTTTTAGTAAACAAGTTATGACAAAGTACGGTCCTGGCACACAATATGAAACAAACCCTCTCAACTCAATATGTGATTGGTATGGGGATTGCAAATTAAAGCTTGCATATATGTTATATGATGTTTCCAAACCCAGCAAACTCTTTGGTTCACTTAAATTTAAAAGTTTGCTTATTGCGGCATAATGAAAACATGCAATGATCAAAGTATTTATTATTTTTTTCAAAATCGCAACATCACAAGTCCTTATTCACTTTGTATTAGCTTTAAAAGAATTATTGTGTACACTAAAATCACTGTTCACACTTATTTCTCTCACATTTTAAACTTCATTCTTATCCTTGTAAGATATTATGTTTATTCCATTATGCTAGTTTCTTTATTTTCTTATTTATATTTGTAATAGGCATTTCTCTTAAGTTTTAAAGTTTCTCCTTATATCTGAAACAAAACATAACAAAATGATTAGGATTTGTATTATGTGTCATATACTTATTAAAGTGTATTGGTCAATTGTTAACTTTTTACTAAACCTTAATTTTTTTAAAGTAGGTAACCTATAGATGATAAAATTTTATATGATTTAGGAATAGCATTGTGGAGTTTAACAGAGATTGTTTAACATAGCCTGCGATATAGCTACCTACAGATATGGGAAATCTTTATAAATCAATCTTTCTGCATGTCCAGTAACTCTTGTTCATTCCTAGCTTTAGCTTCCAATATGTAATTTGAAGGCAGTGTCAATAAACTCAGAGATAAATAGTGGTTTGCAGGGTTCGTAAGGTAGCCTTGCCTAAAATAGTTCTCACACACGATTTTTAAGCAACAAAAAAATTTTCAATGTCCGTCGTTTTTCCCCAAATTAATAAACCACACCTTAGTATTGGTGCTGCAAAACTCTTCAAATGATATTAGTTAAAATACACGTAGGAACTTACCATTATATGAACAGGCAATCCATTAGATCGTCTCCGCTGCAAATCTTGTTGTAAATTTAAAACAAGGACAGTGGCGATGTCTTCATTAATGCGAAATAGCTTATTATTTGGATTATTGGCGTCCCGTATCAATCTTCTGGATATCATTTGCATAGTAATATATCTCCGCCTCTCTTCCTCGGCAATTAATGCGAATCCAAAGTCCTTACAAAAGACATGGTCGGCAAGCTCAAAGGGATTGTTAGCGTCCCGTATTAATCTTCTGGACATCATTTGTGAATTAATGTATCTCCTCCTCTCTTCCTCGGCAATTAATACGAATCCAAAATCCATTATTTCACTAAAATATGAGCGCGAGTCAAATGGCGGCTTCACGATTTTTACTCTACAAACTTTTTGACAGTCGCCACCAGTCGTCTTCTATGAGTTCCATGCTACTGAATTCGGTTTACTCGGTAATTTCGTGATAGATTCGAGATACATTACCAATCGTGAGGAATCGTGTTGTCTATGCTACAGTTAACAGCTATCACGATAAATAACCGTCGTTTATGTCAAATACACGATCGTGAAAAGATCCGTGCTAGCACTGCTGCAGTGCGAGCACGGTTCTTCTATCACGATCGTGTTTACGCTTCCGAATTTAAGCGATTATTGTCTATGATCGGTAGCACGGTTCTCCATCACGATCGTGATGTCGTGTATTTAAGTAAACAAAGGTCCGGTTTCATAAAAACATAATTTCAATGTTGCCATACGGTTTTTCAATTATCAATGATGGTTTTCAATCTAATTCACGAGTATCCTAGCAACAAAAAACTGAATTAGGGACTAAATTAAAAACTTAAATGTCATGTTGCCTCCATTGTTGTTGTTTGTTAATTTGGGAAATAAAATATGTAAACGGCTGGTTGGTTGCCAATTAACCAAAAGAAGAAGAAGAAGGGAATTATTTATTAAAAATGAATAATATCAAATAAATAATATGCGTAATATATGTGAAGATCCAATTTATACAGGAAGCGATAAATATACTGCAACTTGCTTTTCTTCCAAATGAGGAAAAGAATATTGACTTCGATCCACTTGTTCAAGAGAAAACATTAAAGCGCATAACACGGTTCTTCCAACACAAGAAATATGTGATTTATAGTACTTCTTCTGCGATACGAATGTAATAGAAAGTTTCGTTTTTGAAGAAGACACCATTCAATAAAAATCCTACTCGGTATCAATAAGACTAGATGCTTATGCTTTAAACTAGATACTATACTTTCGGGGCATAATTACTGGATCGAGCCGATTGAAAAGGACCAATGAATAATATAAATAAAGCAGCTTTATGTCTATAGTTTGAACATTTTATTTAAACTGTATTTTGTTTATATTAATAAAATCTGATACCCACTTTTATGAAGTTTTGTCATTACTGCAAATCCTATTTATTTGTTTTTGAAAAACTTAACTAAAATATGATGTATTGTATGGGTCAAAAGCCACTTCAAGGTTTTCGCAGATATACATACAGTATTATAAACAAAACAAGCATGGTTAAGTTTAATAACCTTATAGTGTTAAAGCCTTATAAGGAGCAGTGAATATTTATGAAAATTAAATGTATCTGAAATACACTAGGTATGTTGTGTTTTTCTGAATGGAACGATAAAAGTAATACTGAACTAAGTGATATACATGTACAGTATTACTTTTCTGTAAGTAAGGTCTGGCCACTTTGAGGGGAATTTATTGTGATAAATTAAACGGGTACAAGGTTTTCAATTTTAATAGTTTTTTTATTTTAATATTTTACAAGATATCTAAAAATTAAATACACTTAGCTTCTCAATGACTGAACTGCGAAAAACAATTTGAAATCATATAAAAAGGCATTGTCATTCACATTTCAACTTACTTCACATATTAATTTACTTTTAAATCTGTCTGAAAATGCTATAAAACTCTATGCTAAAATTAAAACCTTCGACAATACAGACCGTTACATTTCAGTGAGGTAAAATCTTAGTAAACAATTTATAGGATTACTTCACACTTAAATAAACCTGGTCACTTTATAATTTAATGGTTAGTATTTGAAATTCCTGATGCAAGTAGGTTCCAAACAAATAATAACATTTATAAGGCAGGTTTGGGTGTATGGTTGAACATAAAACATGTTTACTATAAGTTTAGACCTGGGTCTCCATGAGTGTATTGTACAAATAAAAAACATTTTCGATAATAATCTATAATCTTTATTAATACGAGAGCATTGCATAGTTGTTCAATTATTAAGGTAATTTGAAATATGCTACCTAATAGTAATACAATAAGTTTAGTAAACAATACATGATAAAATACACAAGTATACATAAGACAAAACATAGCCTTAAGAGGTCTTAACTTATTGCTTTATATAACGGTATTATTATTTATACATTAATTTATTTAGTTTCATACTGTCTGGAGTACATGATAGATTCTGTATGGCAGTAGTCTAGTTTACGGAGCATTGAATGGTTTTTGAAACCTTAATATTTGTAAAATACTCTAGCTATGCAAATTGGAACAATAAAAGTAAGACTGGACTGAGTGATATACAGTTGGGCACAAACTTTTAGTAAACAAGTTATGACAAAGTACGGTCCTGGCACACAATATGAAACAAACCCTCTCAACTCAATATGTGATTGGTATGGGGATTGCAAATTAAAGCTTGCATATATGTTATATGATGTTTCCAAACCCAGCAAACTCTTTGGTTCACTTGAATTTAAAAGTTTGCTTATTGCGGCATAATGAAAACATGCAATGATCAAAGTATTTATTATTTTTTTCAAAATCGCAACATCACAAGTCCTTATTCACTTTGTATTAGCTTTAAAAGAATTATTGTGTACACTAAAATCACTGTTCACACTTATTTCTCTCACATTTTAAACTTCATTCTTATCCTTGTAAGATATTATGTTTATTCCATTATGCTAGTTTCTTTATTTTCTTATTTATATTTGTAATAGGCATTTCTCTTAAGTTTTAAAGTTTCTCCTTATATCTGAAACAAAACATAACAAAATGATTAGGATTTGTATTATGTGTCATATACTTATTAAAGTGTATTGGTCAATTGTTAACTTTTTACTAAACCTTAATTTTTTTATAGTAGGTAACCTATAGATGATAAAATTTTATATGATTTAGGAATAGCATTGTGGAGTTTAACAGAGATTGTTTAACATAGCCTGCGATATAGCTACCTACAGATATGGGAAATCTTTATAAATCAATCTTTCTGCATGTCCAGTAACTCTTGTTCATTCCTAGCTTTAGCTTCCAATATGTAATTTGAAGGCAGTGTCAATAAACTCAGAGATAAATAGTGGTTTGCAGGGTTCGTAAGGTAGCCTTGCCTAAAATAGTTCTCACACACGATTTTTAAGCAACAAAAAAATTTTCAATGTCCGTCGTTTTTCCCCAAATTAATAAACCACACCTTAGTATTGGTGCTGCAAAACTCTTCAAATGATATTAGTTAAAATACACGTAGGAACTTACCATTATATGAACAGGCAATCCATTAGATCGTCTCCGCTGCAAATCTTGTTGTAAATTTAAAACAAGGACAGTGGCGATGTCTTCATTAATGCGAAATAGCTTATTATTTGGATTATTGGCGTCCCGTATCAATCTTCTGGATATCATTTGCATAGTAATATATCTCCGCCTCTCTTCCTCGGCAATTAATGCGAATTCAAAGTCCTTACAAAAGACATGGTCGGCAAGCTCAAAGGGATTGTTAGCGTCCCGTATTAATCTTCTGGACATATTTGTGAATTAATGTATCTCCTCCTCTCTTCCTCGGCAATTAATACGAATCCAAAATCCATTATTTCACTAAAATATGAGCGCGAGTCAAATGGCGGCTTCACGATTTTTACTCTACAAACTTTTTGACAGTCGCCACCAGTCGTCTTCTATGAGTTCCATGCTACAGGCTACTGAATTCGGTTTACTCGGTAATTTCGTGATAGATTCGAGATACATTACCAATCGTGAGGAATCGTGTTGTCTATGCTACAGTTAACAGCTATCACGATAAATAACCGTCGTTTATGTCAAATACACGATCGTGAAAAGATCCGTGCTAGCACTGCAGATTCGGATGAAATTTCACACAGTGATAGTGTACTGTCTGGAATAACACATAGGCTATTTTTTATCCCGATGTTCCCGCGGTATTTGAAATTGCGTGGGTAAAGCCGCGCGCTACAGCTAGTTGAATACCTAATATAATTGTTTATGCTGCATCAGGTGGGGGAAGGCGTAATCCGTCGCCTTCGGTCAGACCTTATAGGAAGGGTGCTCCACAGATCGGGGCACTCAGAAAAGTCCCCTTTGACGAAAAATTATCAAGGGCTATTTTGGGTCAGAATTCACGGATTCTGTGCCTCGAAATTTTTATGCGTTGTACTTTGTGTGCTTCCTATTCTGACTTAAAAGTCCTTTACGATAATCAGCTTGCACTGCGCCTATTTTACCTTGCCTTTTGGAAATTTGATTTAACTTTTATATTCTGATTCATAGGTGGTGAAGAAGGCGTAATCCGTCGCTACCAAGAAGCGGGTGAGAAGGCGAAGGCCACTGCGCGCCGCAGCCTGCGCTGGCGCGGCGTGGTGTTCGCGTTCGGCCAGACCGCGCCCTCCGCTGGGTACGCCATCTCGCTGTGGTACGGAGGCATCATGGTGGCTAACCAGGAGGTTCACTACAAGAATGTCATCAAGTAAGTGGCTTGAAAACTTAATTATACAGGGCAATTTCTTAGTCACCGCCAAACCTTTTTTACACAATAAGCATCATTTATAGAAACGATTTTTACGAAAAAGAGTGTGTATTTTTTTACAGGGAAATTATTATATTAAGCAAAGCATGGTCACTAAATTTATAAAGTTATTCAAATTATGAATGAATAACATTGAATGTAAGACGACTACGCGGTACTACAAATATCTTGATGTAATGTATTATCAAACGTTATCGATGAAATGCCTAGTCATAGTATCTGTGTTCTGCAACAGCGTCTATAAAAAAGCTTGTGGTGCCATGTCTTTCTAATGAGTGATACTAAAATAAATATGCAAGTAGGTACGTTTATAACTCACTAATCCGTCGCTCCTCTATTCCCAGAGTATCAGAAGCTTTGGTCTTCGGGTCCCAGATGATGGGTCAGGCGCTAGCGTTCGCGCCTAATTTCGGCGCGGCCGTGCAAGCGGCGGGCCGCGTGCTGGCGCTGCTTGCGCGCGAGCCCAAAGTGAAGAGCACTGACGCGCCCGAAGTCAGTGAGGGATTTGTAAGTGACGCTATTTATTTTAATAAGTTTATTTAGGAAGCTTACAGTCACATATCTGATAGCGCACCACCGTAATTAATAAGATTTTATATACAACGAGTAGGTACTAATATAATTTTGTAACAATGAATATTATTGTTAAATAATCAACGAATGCAGAGCATTAAAAAACCGACTTCTCGTCAACACTTTGGCTGACTAATAATGTCATCCACGTAAACATTCTCCGAAATCATACATACCTATTGTTCCAAAAATTTAAAATTTTCAATGAGGTACCCAACCGATTTCGATGAAATTTATATGGGACCAACTATGAAGTATCTTCTATCATATGAATTAGGAATTTTTTGAATCGATTCATATTTGTCTGAAATATAGTGTAACAAGGACAAACATACAGACGAATTGGGAACCTCCTCCATTTTTTTAAGTCGGTTGAAACGGTTAATGATGTTAGTAACAAATATCTAATTCTTTTTTATAAAAAGGCTGAGACAACTGTATTGAGGTCAGTTCGAATTGAACATTCAAAAAGTGTAGACTTAAAATATGTTTGTAAGTAGTTAAAGAATTAACATTTGAAGTGAAACTGTGCCTGTTTTCTTATCAAGAATGGATACTCTAATATATATGACTGGGTTGACATATTAAGATGTATTATCGAACCAATAGCTCACTTTGCAAGAGCGTCTAAATGCTACTAGGTAGAAATTCACTTGACGATGGGTTTTCTCTCGTCTTGCTGACAACTTCTAATTTTGTGAAAAAGCAAAATAAAATAAAAAATTCAAATCATTTTTTTCGACACTGGCATTTACTGTGTGCACTGTTAATCAGATCGTAGAGTATCTAAAATGTCCTGAGTGCATTATACGCTAGAGACCACACTAGAGACCATACAAGTTTGAAAGTTACAAACAAATTATGAGCAAAATAGGCCATGTTTCAGTTGGTTAGATAGTACCTAGATTCCAAATTCCATTCTATGCCAGTGGTCCTGCTGTCGAATCCCGGTAGCGGTATATTAGTTTGATGAACACAGATATTAGCCGTCAAGTCATATATGTTTATGTATACAGGGTTAATCTAAATTAGAGCATTACCTACCTCTTGCAGTGATTTCTCACTCTCCACTTCAATCCTAACATTTGTTCGTGCTGGTGATTCGATAATAAAAATTAATTCTGAGTATTAAATATACATACATACATACACAACTTCACGCCTGTATCCCGTATGGGGTAGGCAGAACACCAGAGGTAATAAAACCATCTGATGTCACGTTTGACAAATTAGGAGGCATTATAATAGTGAAGAGAGACTATTGCAGTGACAGGGGGTCAGCCTATCGCCCACAAAAAAGCCTCCCATAACACCTCGGTCCCTTAACTGACTTTTACAGTATGCCCGGGAAGAGAAGCAGCTGGCACATTCTATGTTTTTCTTTCGCTCCCAGTCCAGCATAGAAGCAAATATTTACGTTGATATATTTCTTAGATTTATTATTCGTTATCATGTATCCATATCACCAGTTCTTTAAAAAGCTTAATCTGGGCTAGATAATATTTTGTGAATGTTAGAAATAATTTAAAATTCTACCCTCAAAGATGGCGAAAGGCAAGATCGACTACGACTCGGTTAAGTTCCGTTACCCGACCCGGCGCGAGGTGGAGGTGCTGCGCGGGCTGTCGCTCGCCATCCCGTACGGGAAGACGGTGGCGCTGGTGGGCCCGAGTGGCTGCGGGAAGTCCACCCTCATACAGCTGCTGCAGCGGCTCTATGATCCTGATGAGGGGAATGTGGTGAGTTTTATGGTATTGACTAAATTTTTGACGCCATCTCACCTGATGGTAAGTGGTGATGATGATGAATATGATATGATATGCACACGGGCTCAGGAAGGAAAGTATGTTGTTTACAATAATTTAAGAACATAATAATAAAATTTACTTTTGACAGAAAGGAGGTACGAAAACAAAAAATTGGTAAATAATAGTACGAATTTGCGTCGAATGTTCTATTTTTTAAAGACAGTTTCACGGATCGTATATTAGGTTATAAGGTAGTTCATTATTTTAAGGCGGCTTGTGTATTTTCTGTTTAAATAAAGTACCTTATTAATATCTTTTGTATTCCAATCACCTGATGGACAGTGTAGCTGAAGAAGAAGAAAAGAAAAACTAAACTTTGTGTTGGTTCACAAGCGAATTTCGTTCCGGTCATTGCATTTAATATCAAATTGCCGTTTCGATAAAACATTTCACACGGTAATGAAGAAAAGTTAAATTAAAACATAATTTCTTACTATCTTCAGAATTTAAAAAATTCAAAAAAACTTCAAATTTACCTGTAAAATTTACAAATTTTTTTGGTTATGGCCTATACCTCCCCATCACCCAGGGGAGGGACTCATGCCTTGCAGTGGGCTCATTATATGATGTGTATAAATTGGGTATAAAATGTAGAATTTTCTACTACATTGTCATTATATTATACATAATATCTATAATCTAATCTAACAATGTTATTACAACAAAATTATTATTAGACAAATAATAAAACATTAAAAAAAATGCAATTAATTCCCAAGTTGGCATGGAAAACCAACGGAAGAAACGGAAAATCATTTGAACATACCACTCTTACCAAAAATCTTATGAATATCAAAACTAAGTATGTATCAAACAAATAAATACTGCTAACTTCTCCCTCCCCAGTTCCTAGACGACCACAACATCCACGCGGACCTCCGCCTCTCGACTCTCCGCAGGAACCTCGGCATAGTCTCCCAGGAGCCAGTCCTCTTCGACCGCACCATCATGGAGAACATCGCTTACGGAGACAACACGAGGACGGTGGGGATTGAAGAAATTGTCCACGCGGCTAAGGCTGCCAATGTGCACTCTTTTATTGCTTCTCTACCCGAGGTGAGTAGGGTTTGCTGTTTGTAGTTAATTAACACTTTTTAACTTGGATTTATTGTGTATAAAAGTACGTACACTTCAAGAGCTTTTAAGATAATATTTAAAAAAATTCTATACCCATTTCTTTTATTGAAAATATTTGATCCGTGTTCTAGGTTTCGGATAAAAAAGTAACGTTGTACCTAATATTTATTTATTTCACAATTTATGTGACACTTATATAAAAAAAATTACATTTAATAAACTTAGCAAAAAAGGATTTGTATAAAGGTACATCTTATTTCTATAGAAATATCTTCCAGCAGACCTGAAGAATGGAGAATTTGATAAAAAATACAATTTCAGTATGTACACTAAATATAACAAACATAAATATTATATATATTATATCCATAACTTAATATATATATTTAAACACAATAAAATACTATACATAAACATAGATGAATATATAACAGATAATATATACTTATATTTAGACAATATATAATATATAACCACATGAAAATGAATCTTGTGTGGGTAATCAATGTCTAATTATAGTTGAGAAAAAAAGTGCTCTCCTACTTTTTTCTTTAAAACAGATAAGGATTTTGACTCACAGATATCGTAAGGCAGCGCATTCCACAATCTGACTGCATGGACAGTAAAAGAGTAGGAAAAGTAGTTACTTTTATGGGTTGGCATTTTTAGAAACGTACGTTTATGTGCGCTGCATAAAGTATTCGGAGATTATATTATGGAAGAGAGAGAGATTATGTGTATATTGATTTCAATCGACCTGTGCCTTCTCTTTATTTTATCTTTAGGGTTACAATACCCGCATCGGCGCTCGCGCATCCCAGCTGTCAGGTGGACAGAAGCAGCGGATTGCCATCGCGAGGGCTCTGGTCCGGAACCCCAGGGTGCTGCTGCTGGACGAAGCCACTTCTGCATTGGATACGCAGAGTGAAAAGGTAAACTTTGAACTTATGCAACTAAGTTTTGGGATTCGAACTGGTCATCATAAGTAGGTCACTACACTAAGTTTACTCAGTAAATAATTAATATTTTATTGTATATTTTCTCTTCATGTAAGATCAAACTACCACGTCCTCGAATTTCAAACGTGACCCACTAGCCACCCTGTAGGTATATAGAATAGGGTGCCGTAAAAAATTATGGTACTTAAATGTTAATTGCTTAATCCAAAAAACTGTGTCTACAAACAGAAGTAATAAAAATCCGGGAACCAGGCGGTCCTTAAAGACAACTTGCTTCTTCAAGAAAGTCCTTTATTTTACTCTCTCTTTTGAAAATAATCATATTGTGAGATAAACTAGTTAGGTATGTTATATTTTATACTTTTAATTGGACCAATTAAGAAGTGCCTGTCCAGCTATCCGTCATATAAAAGCAGTTGCCAAATATTATTAAGTGATCCTGTTCTGTTTATTGATGAGTTCCTTAATAGACCCATCTGACGGCCTCTGTGATCCGTTGGTCCGAGGGTCCGATTCCCAGCCGAGCCAATGGAAAGGAAATTCTCTCAGCTCAAAATAATCATATTGTAAGATAAACTAATTATTTCCAATCGTATTAGGTCGTTCAAGAAGCTCTAGATCGCGCCATCGAGGGTAGAACCTGTTTGGTCATAGCCCATAGGCTGGCAACCATCAAGAACGCAGATGTCATTTGTGTCATCGACAAAGGGTCTGTCTCCGAAATCGGCACTCACAAAGAACTACTACGACTGAAAGGAATTTATGCGCGACTGTACGAACTACAGTGCGGGCTTACAGATGAAGAAGTACAGTACATTCAAGGGACAATAAAGAAAAGTGACTCAGCACAGACACTTCAGTTTCTATCATCGGATCAGCATGTAGCCTTGTCAAGAGTATCAGAAGAGGAGCAAGAACATTTACCACCAGGTGAGGAGGGTGAGCAACCTGACAACACTAGACAAACTTAACTTCACGCCTGGGTCCCTTAGGTATAGGGTAGGCAGAACATCAGAGGTTGTAAAATTATCTGATGTCACATTTGACAAACTTGGAGGCATTAAAATGGCGGGGCGAGACTATTGCAGGGACAGCGGTCAGCCTATCGCCCACTAAAAGAACCTCCAATGTAACCTCTGTCCCTTAACTGACTTTGACAGTATGGCCGGGAGCAGAAGCCCATTCTTTATTTTTCCTTTGCACCCAGTCCATCAACAAACACATCCAAATTCCAGAACTAGATAGGAAGACTGGATTTACACCACCCGATTAGTCAATGAGTGGAATTTGTAATAAAAATACGTATATTACAAATTGTTAACTAGTCTTTCGTTGTCAAAATGTTATGCTTTCGTAAATATTGTATTAAATATGTATTAAACCCTCAAAAGTATCTTTTTCCCATTTCCTTAAATTCTTTCAAAAAAGGCAATTATTCACCTTTATTATTCTTACTAACATTCCGTTTTAGATTATTTGATTGTTTCTTAAAAGTTTATGCCCTTAGGGCTACTAACCTAAGTCTATGGCCGTAAATTAAATTCAGAATTCAATTTAAAATCCCCTCTTTTCGCACGTATTTGTTATTAGTAATGTTAGCTTTGTAGGCACATTTTATTTATTTGAAGGCATTTTATTTATTTGAAGCAGTTACAAAGCAATTTGTTATCAAGTTAATACCTAAACTAAGTAAAATAATATTGGCATAAAACGATTCTAGAAATGTTCTAGGTTTAGGTATTCTTTTAGCAATATATTTAGATACCTATTATGAATTAAAGGGTTGCAGGGTTGCCTGTAAGAGATCATCTTTGGATGAAAAGGCCGCCTATTGTGCTCTGTATCTTAAAAATTGTTCTGTATAAAAAATATACCTTATCTTTGTGTACAATGAAGAATAAATAAATAAATAAAATATTTTCATGAACACAACATAATTCTTACAAGAGGGTAATTTAAATAAAATGTATAAAGAGGCAAAATTCACGTAGTTAAGCTTTAGGTATTTATTGCCCGCTTTGAACTTAGGTATTTAGATAAACATAGCATATAGGTACATGGAACATAGATTATACAAACTACTTACAAATCGAAAAAACAGCAAAAATCTAATCATAACAAATCAATTTGTGCTACAAAGATTAGGTATTATATTTCACAGCTTCTTTCTTCGCGATTGAGGTTTACTTTATGTAGTAGCGCCACCTACTGCTAGCCTTTGCACGGATTTTAGAGTCTATGATAAGGGTTCTTTTTTTTTTTTTTTTTTTTAACAACTGTCACATTTCGCTCCCTATGTCAGCATCCAGTCTACAGAACTCATTCTGCGTTTCCGTGCTGTAGCCTGCGCACGTCGACTAAAATATATTAATTAGCTAGTTAAATTTTAAAAGTTTAAATGGTAAAAATTGTGCATCGAAGGAGGAGAAAATTCTCAAGAAAATAATTCGAGGAGGTTGAGACATCAAATTACAAATTCCGAAGAACCCAACTGTGTTGGGAGGTTCGATGCATATAATTAATTCTCCTATTTAGTCCGTTACTCGATAAAATCGCCGGTGGCGATATAATCTGATGTACGGTGGAGAATCTCTAATATAATTTTAATAAATATTAGAAAAAATGTCGTTGACACAAAAACTACCCACATTGTATGTGCGTGTAGTCATCGAGGTTCGATGCATACAATTAATTCTCCTTAATAGTCCGTTACTCGATAATAATATCGTCGTTGGCGATTAATCTGATGTACGGTGGAGAATCTCTAATATAATTTTAGTAAATATTAGAAAAAATGTCGTTGACACAAAAACTACCCACATTGTATGTGCGTGTAGTCATCGAGGTTCGATGCATACAATTAATTCTCCTTAATAGTCCGTTACTCGATAATAATATCGTCGTTGGCGATTAATCTGATGTACGGTGGAGAATCTCTAATATAATTTTAGTAAATATTAGAAAAAATGTCGTTGACACAAAAACTACCCACATTGTATGTGCGTGTAGTCATCGAGGTTCGATGCATACAATTAATTCTCCTTAATAGTCCGTTACTCGATAATAATATCGTCGTTGGCGATTAATCTGATGTACGGTGGAGAATCTCTAATATAATTTTAATAAATATTAGAAAAAATGTCGTTGACACAAAACTACCCACATGGTATGTGCGTGTAGTCATCGAGTTTCGATGCATATAATTAATTCTTTTGATTAGTCAGTTACCAGATAATATCGCCGTTGGCGATTAATCTGATTTGCGGTGGAGACGATCTTGCACGCCGAATCCAAGATTTGAAGTGCCCGAGCTACCTCCGTCATTATCAGCCTTTTTTTTGATACGATTAATGTCCCGGAAGAGGTCTAAAAACCAGCAGTTGTCGGCTGAAGATCTAAAGAATCTAAAGATAAGCCTGTTGAGGACTATCTTGTACCCGCAATTTGCAAATATTTACTTGCTCCCTTTATTAAATTTAGAAGCAAAAGCAGCATTGGCTGAAACTCTTACCAAACGAGATTCTATACATCAAAAAAAAAAAAAAAAAAGGGCAAATTGGAATCGCCTTGGCAGCTTTATCGCAAGCGATGGTAATCATTTTCAATGGAACTTTGAAGCAAAAACTTTTAAAACTGCTGAGTTACGCTTGTCGCGATAGCCAGAATAGGGAAACTAAAACTCATCGTAACATAATAATGAGTTCCATAAACGTATGCCTGCGTGACACGCTGACCAATACAAGTTGCGATGATTATCTATTGGGAGGAGATGTTGCTGAAACGCTGCAAATTGCAAAAAACGACGACGTCATCTCCGCAGCCATAGCTGCCGGCTCGAGCTCCACAGCAGAGCTACACGTACCCGCCACGTAGGACCTACCACGAACGGTCGTGGAACACTAGCAACCAGCGGAAATAAACCACCAGGTGCAGTGCGATGGACGTTTACGATATTTTCATCAAAAATGGGCTTAGATAACGAGTGATCCATTAATATTATCGTGAATAGCTGGTTACTAAAGACCTTTTAAATATCTGCCCGCTAAACAAAGTAGCTCTTGTGTTTACCCAAGGTCAATACATGGCCATAAAGATTATATTTTAGCGTTGGATAAACTATTAAAAATAAATGCTATATTCGTATGTTCTCATGAGCCAGGTAAATTTTATCACAATTTTTTTTTCTTGTGCTCAAGCTATACGGTGAAAATCGCTTCATACATAATTTAAAATCTTTGAATTAATTTACTACAAAACACTTCAAAATGGAAGATTACAGAACCGCTGATAAGTTAACAAAACAATGCTACATGTTATTTTTTCATCAATGTTGATAAGTCTTTCCGAAAGTACCTTCGATTTGAATATAACAACGTTTTATATGAATTCAAATATTAAACGTTTGACTTATGCACCGCTCTTTATATAAGTATTTACTAAAATATTAAAACCAGTCATGGAATTTTTACGTCGGGATAATTTTTTCATCCATAATATATCTAGATAATATATTTTACATTGGCAAAGATTGTGATGATTGTAATGAGAATGTTTGGATTACAAAACATATTTTAATAAATTTAGGTTTCATAATGCATACGGAAAAAAGGTTGCTTTGTTCCTAGAACACAATGTAAATTCCTTGGGTTTATTTTTGATTCAGATAAAATTATTTTAAAACTACCCACAAAAAAAAAAAAAAAAAGTTCTTAAAATAGAAAAAATAATACACAAAGTTATTCGAGCAATTTAAAATATTGTCACCAAATAAGAATCCTACTTATGATCAGGTAGTGAATTTACCCAGATATAATAAAGATGATTTTACTTGGTGGTTAAATTATCTAGAAGAGGGCTTTTCTCCTCTTAGAACAGGCCAATACACTAAAACTATCTATCCTGACGCATCATATACTGGCTAGGGCGGGTTTTGTGATGGAAAAGAGGCAGCGGGTCATTGGAAGGAAAGCGAGTCGTCGCTACACATTAATACTCTGGAATTAAAAGCAGTTTTTTCGGACTTAAAACATTCGCATAATTATGGTAGTTACGATTGTGATATATTGTTAAGAATAGATATTACCATTACCTGTATAAATAGAATGGGTAGGTAGTGTTCAGTTTTCACATATGGATCATATTACCCGAGACCAATGGAAATAGCGTGAAATGCGTAAGATCAATATCTTTACATCTTATATTACTTCAAAAGATAATATAGAAGCTGAGAGTTTGTCACGAAAACAGTTTAATGACACTGAATGGGATCTAAGTGACTATACCTTTAATAATATAACAAATAGGTTTGGAATACTATCGGTTGATCTTTTTGCAAACAGATGCAACTTATAATGTCCTATTTATGTAACCTGGAAAAATGACCCAGATGCAAAAACTCTTCAGAAAATTGTTAGTGAAAAGTCTGTGGGTATTGTGGTAGTACCATACTGGCCCACGCAACTATGGTTGCCATTGTTTAAAAGGTTGTGTTGTGATTGTATTTACTAAATACTAATTCGCTGAAATCTCCTTTCAGATCTGCGCTCAACCTTCATTAAACATTAACCTTGGTTGCCGCGAAATTGTTCAGAAAGCGTTAGTAAAAAGATCACTGTCTTCAAAGTCCGTTGAAATTATGTTGGCATCTTTGTTGGATAATTCTTACCGAGACAGTGTGAAGGAGGTATCAAGGCGTGGATTGAATATTGCAAAAATAATAATTTTAGTTTTACTCAAACTTCTAAACCAATAATTGTTCATTTTCTAACTGAAATTTTCGAAAAAGGTGCTAAGTACGGTACTATTAATAGCTATAGATCTGCATTATCATTAATATTAAACATAAATTCCCAATATGACAGGTTAAAAAGTTTCATGAAAGGAGTCGTTATGTGAAGACCAACCACATCAAGTATGATCTTACCTGGGATCCAGCAGTTGTATTGAGCTACTTACCTACAAAATTTCCTAATGAAGACCTTGACTTAAAGACTCTTTTCCAAGAAAACTGTTACACTAATAGCTCTTGTAACGGAACATCGTGTTCAAATTTTATCCGTGACAAAGATTAAAAATATTTTAATAACTAAAAAAGGTACTTATAAAAGGGTTTATAAAAACCTCTAAATTTAATAGTAAACAGACCTTGGTAAAGTTTCCGTTTTTTAATATTCGTCCAGAAATTTGTCCAGCAAAAACCTTACAGATGTAGGTATATAAATAAAACGAAAATTTAAGGAAACCTGATAATTTGTTTATTAGTTTTAAGAAACATATAGGTTTCCAAACTTTAAGTCACTGGGTTAAAAACACTTTAACTCTCAGTGGTATTGATGAAAATATTTTTAGTGCACATAGTACATGACATGCTGCTACATTAAGAGCTATTTATTTAGGAGTTTCTATTGACCTATCAAAAAGACTGCAGGATGGTCGGATTCTTCCTCAGTCCTTGCTAGAAATTATAACAAACTTTGTAACGAAAAATAATTTGCCTAATCATTGTTGAATTGTTTTCAATAAGTATGTTTATTTACTATTGAAGAGTTTTACCTTACTACTCTGCCAATTCATTTCACTATAACTAATCTTTAAACATCCTACATAAAGTAAACCTCAATCGCGAAGAAAGAAGCTGTGAAATATAATTGAGGATCAAACGAACTTCTAAAGTGAAGTTCGATCCTAATTATGTGAACAGCTTCTTTCGAAGCGATTTAATATAAACCCACCCGTTTATATGCTTTGAAATGAGCATAATATGAATATGTTTCAACATGGAGTAATTTCAATTTATATTTGTATTTTACCCAACCCCAATATAGTGAAATGAACAAACAGGAATAAGACAGATTGACTTTAAACAAAATGAGTTCTGTAGACTGGATGCTGACATAGGGAGCGAAATGTGACAGTTGTTAAAAAAAAAAAAAAAAGAACCCTTATCATAGACTCTAAAATCCGTGCAAAGGCTAGCAGTAGGTGGCGCTACTACATAAAGTAAACCTCAATCGCTTCGAAAGAAGCTGTTCACATAATTAGGATCGAACTTCACTTTAGAAGTTCGTTTGATCCTCAATTATAATGTGGTTGAAAATGTATTGTATTCGTTGTCGCGAATCATAATTTGTTAATTATATAGTAAGTTGAATATTTTGAAATAAATTGTGTATTGTTGGCATGGTTGTCTTATTCCGAATGTTATATTTTATACTTTTAATTGGACCAGTTAAGAACTTTCTGTCCAGCTATCCATCATATAAAAGCAGTTGCCAAATATTATTTAGTGATCCTGTTCTGTTTATTGATTAGTTCCTTAATAAACCCCTCTGACAGCCTCTGTGATCCGTTGGTCATGTGTTCGGCCGCGGCGTGAAAGGTTCACGGTTCAATTCCCCGCCAGGCCAACGGAAATGAAATTCTTTCAGCTCTACTCTAGGGAACCCCCTAGTCCCCATAGTAGTTTCCATAGTTTTAATCCGAGTTTAAAAATAAGAGGGCTAAAGATTAAAATACGTATGTCCCAGTTGCCCCCTCTACCAATTGTCAGGGGTGTTAATATAACATACCTACTTAAAAATGTCCTAGTTGCCCCTCAAGGAAGTATTGCTAGAGGGGGCCAAATAAATAAAATGTGGTATCCAACGAGGGATCTACTATCTTACGCCAAGTTCTTCTAACTCTGAAAACGTATTCCGAAAAACATTAGATACAACATCCAACAAGCTGCACGGCCTAAAACTCAAGACAGAACGCTACGCTCGTAGTCTGAGAAATAGGTGGAGGTGATGATGTATAACTTTTTCTATTGTCATAACGCCTCTTACACCTCAAGTCTCTCGTGACCACGGGGTCTGCAGACACCGAAACATCGAGGAAAATCTAAAATGTAAGTATACGCGATCAATACTGTTAAAAATAATAATTAATAATGAAATAATTTTGCAGTCTATTATTTACTTTTACGTGGTCGATCAAATTGCGGCCTCGTTCGTATCCATGCTAGTTTGTCTTCCATACAAATACCAAAATTCTATTACTACTAGCGCTACGCGCCGGGCACTACTGGAACTTTTCGTATTTTTTGCTGCGTTCGATATCGATATAACTATAGTACCAGGCAGCGTATCTATAGTATAGTATTCAACCAATCTGTTTGCGCTCGTTGCATTTGCTTATTTTTCTGTGTATTGTTCTCGCTGAATTCATTTGTTAGTGTTTTCTACAAAGTACGTTAAGTAGAGTGTTCACTCCTCGCGTTTTTACGATCTCAAATCGAAGATTTTACTTTTGTGAAGTGACATTTTTACATAGGATGCTGACTTTCTAGTGAGACAGTGAGTTAAGAAAAGGAATAGCATTGATTTTGAATGACTGGTGCAAGGAGGTGAACAATTTGTATGGCAAAAGCATTGAGTTTGACGAAAACGACCCGAACAAATCTATGGCCTATAATTATTATATCAAACACAAATAATTAAGAAAAAATAAATAATTATCTGAGATGCATATTTTTTTACTACTCCCAACTCGCATAGTGTAGTTTATATTTGACTTATTAGTATTGCGCAGTTTAAATTTGACTCTTTACTCGAATCAAATTATAATTGCGCAATAGTCATAACTGGTACTACGAATTTCTGAAAATTTGAAAGTGGCGGTACGGGCGGGCTGCATTCTAGGGTTGATTTGGTCAAAAAGTTCCTAGAGTGGATACTGTATGGCGCTAAAGTGCAAAAACCGCGAGACGGTCATCTATACTTTAGTACTTATATTCATCTATGCTCGTATCAACTGACATGTATACTTTAGCGGTACCATCACAATGGTGTTACAGCACTTCATTTATGCCCAGCCATTTTGAGCCGAAGTACCACCTAACTTACCCGATAACGTTTGAAAAAAAGTTAGTTGACTGAAGTTGAGTTTCCTTCAACTACACTGCCAGATTATCGGTTAGATAGTGGAGAAGACTAATTTCGGAACGTCGAATTCAAGAAGGTTGACGTCCATGTGTAACCATGTTGATGTACAATAAAGAGTTTTATAATTATATATATTTTTTTTTATTTTTTTTTATAATAATCCCCGGACAATCACACCAACTACATGGCCCCAAAGTAAGCATAGCTTGTGTTATGGGATACCATGTAGCGAACTAGGGGGAACCTAGAATATAAATACATAAACA
This sequence comes from Stenoptilia bipunctidactyla, assembly GCA_944452665.1. NCBI lineage: Eukaryota > Metazoa > Arthropoda > Insecta > Lepidoptera > Pterophoridae > Stenoptilia > Stenoptilia bipunctidactyla. The sequence continues at coordinate 13,527,733 of OX101739.1, forward strand.
CCCAGACACGTAACATTTTTTTTTCTTGTTTCGTGCGGGGATCGAACCCGCAACCACTGGCGTCTGAGGCAGATAGGTTTACTTACCCCAACGCCAAAGTGGTCGTCATTATTATTAATCTATACTTTTTAAGTATGTATCTGCATATCTTTTTATGGTAAGTATCGTAGTTTTGAAACAGAGAACACAGTGAGTGCGTTTAAATCAAGTGTGGCGAGCTATGTTTGGTCGACATTATAGCAATTATCTAAAAGATACTCAGCACCCATTGGAAAGTGATAAGATCTCCACCAATATTGAAGCAATTTTGGCCGCATAAGGCCGACTGACTCTCGTTTGTATAGGACTTCTTGGAGGTTCGTCAGGCTAGCGAACTCTCTCCAAATAAAGGCTGCCGCCGAATACAACGTTCGGAAGACTATTATCTCCGACTGTGTCTTATGATTCTTTCTGAACGCGTGTTTTTTGATTTCCACCTTCTTCACTTACGAGCATGATTAAATCTATTACAGCTAAAAACGTCAAAATAATTCTTCAAACAAAGAAACTACAATGTCATTAATTTTCTTTATTTATTGCATAGTTGGTAAGTAGTTCTTAATAATAGGCTAAAAATAAATACACAACACATACATATTTCTAAGACTTACTACATTTCACAGAATTAGTAGATATTGCACAGAGTACAAAATTATGGACCTAACAACAAGTAAAGCATTGGATTTTACACAATAAATTTTATAATGTAGTTCAGAAATAACCATATTTTAGAATGGCCAGCAATGTCATAAGTGGATCTATACATTTTAAAACCAAATTGATCCATTCTTAAAAACCCTAATTAAACAAGAGCGTTCTTATACAGGGTGAATGGTGACAAATTTTAGATACTGAAGGAGAGCACTCTGTACTCAATTCTGATCATAATTATGTAATTAAAGTAGGTACATAAATTTTCACTAGAATTCCCTGTAAATAAATACTACTATGTTACTATGTACTGTACATACAACCGAGTCGATCGCGGCACGTGACCTAGCACTCGCATCGCTTCCAACGCTAGCGTAACCATGCGTTGCGTAATCAATTCTTTAACTTTCGGTTAAGTTTACTTAGTAAATAGTTAATATTTATTTTTATCATATTTTTTCTCTTCATGCATGATCTCAATTTATCCCGTCCCTGAATTTCAAAAGTGACCGACCAGTCATCCTGTATAATTGATTTAATGTTAAATATTTATTCCAAAAAATCTCTTAACCATTTATTATAAACTATAGTTCCTTTACAAAATTGTAAGCTTTGAAATTTATAAATAAACAACAATATGCTTTGGTATTTCATGACGAATGGACACAAATATCATACAGTATTTATAGATAACCCTATCAAAAAATAAAATTTTTCCTTATCATAATAATAGTACAATGAGAGGTTTTCTGACAGCTCATTAAAAAAACAAAACTGTACAAAATTGGTACAAAAGGCTTCGATAGATGGCGCTTTACAAAAGGCGAAGGCGAAGAAATTATTCCACACTGCGTTTTTAGAAGTAAAATAAATTAATTGACGTCTGTATCAGAAATTGAACGTATAAATAACCATAGATGGTAGATACCACTTACCTACATTATAGTATACAGACTTGTATAAAGCCTTCGGCTTTTTAAAAGTGCCATCTATATAGGTTTTTTGAACTAATTTTTATGAGCTGTCAGAAAACTCCCCATTGGCGAAATAACTAGAAATGGTCAATAAAAAACGACGTTTGCGCGTTCGATTTTATTTTGTGATGTTGGTACTGCGTAAGTAACGTGATATTAAAATGGCGCAGTGTGATTTGCCGGTATTTACACGAAATTTATGCATGCACTTAAACAGCAACTATTCCATGAATAAATTTCACCTCTTCAGTCGATTCAAATTGACTTAAGAAGTGATTTCACCAATTATTCCATGAAACATTATCACCTCCTAAGTCAAAGCAGATTGACGGCCAGTCTCGATAACTTACTAAGTTAAAGTAAAAGTAAAGATAGAAATTCCTGTAACACCTTGAGCTCAATGAGGAATTTTCTGACAGCTCATAAAGATAAGTTCAAAAAACCTTTTAAAACGCCGAAGGCGTTAAGTTTGTAAACTATAATGTAGGTAAGTGGTATCTATTATATATGGTATTTATAAGTTCAATTTCTGATACAGACGTTTAATTATTTTAATAATGATTTTAAGTTTTTGCATTTAAAATGGTCAATTATTTTTAAATAAATGAAAAATGTGATAATTAAAAATAACCCGACCAGGATTCGAACCTGGGACCTCTCGCCCCGGTAGCTCAGTGGAAGAGCACTCGTCCGGCAAACGAGAGGTCCCAGGTTCGAATCCTGGTCGGGTTATTTTTATTTACCACATTATTCATTTATTTAAGAATAATTCATTTTACTTTTAAAAACGCAGTGTCTAATAAATGGCTATATGACAGACAAGACTTCGCCTTTCGTAAAGCGCCATCTATCGAAGCCTTTTGTACCATTTTTGTACCGCTTTGTTTTTCTAATGAGCTGTCGGAAATCTCTCATTGACAGAACTATGACTTTGACACAGATTGTAAAGGAATTTTATCTTTACTTTTACTTTAACTTTTTGGTAAGTTATTGAAACCGGCTGTAAAGATGTGATAGTAGACAAAAAAAACTGTGAGGTTTATTGACCTAATTAGAATGGTTTTTAAAGACCGCAATTAGCAATTATAAGTATCTTAAGCTGTACTATCTTTATTCTCACTCCAAGATTGTTATGATTCAACACCTCATTCGGCGTACTTGAATCTGTTTCCGAACAACCACTGTATTGATATAGAATAACTGCATTCTTATATCTATTGTTTTTAAGTAGAACAGTATCTAATCGTATCGAAACTTGATATCAATAAACTATACTTCGATACTTAACAGCTTTTCAATGTAAGATTACCGATTTATTAGAGCTAATGAGCACCTAGTCTCGCTGGATTCATCACCAAAATGTGTTGAAATGTTAAAACCAGGTGACATGAGGATGCTATGAAATCGACAAACCCAACTCTTTGATCTTAGGGTGTTACCAGAGCAATTTTTCTGATGATCCGCTGCCTTATCACGTAAATATTAGCGATCAGCTATAATGGCGCAGTCATCACGCCATGGACGCGCGATCCATTGCTTTACATCGTATTATGTAAGCGATAGCTTTGCAATCGTTCGTTGATCGCAAAATGCATTTATTGCTACGATACTAGCGCCAAAAATAATTTGGTAGCTAAATAAAATGTGAAACAGATGTTTGCTTTTAAAATTTCGCAGAAAAGTACACAAGAAAAGTATGAAAGTCAAAGGGATTATATGCACTTTTAGTACATCGATTGTATGATAGAGGCAGCACAGTCGGCGGATTGTTATGGCTTTGTTTTTGCTGTAACGTAATATGAATTAGTTATTTTTTATCAAATTTTGCGCAATTCATGCCATCGCCTTGCTCTTGCAAGTTACGTGATAAGGCAGCCGATTCATCTAGTAAAAATCGATCCACGTCGACTAATCCATTCTATCATAGATCGATCGATTGGTGTAGTACCACCCTTAGATAGTAAGTCCTAGAGTGAATAAATAAAATAATAAACAAAAAATAATATAAAGTACTTCCTGAAAATAATCATCACATCCTGGGCCGAGTCCCGCCATCTCTTTTCTAGCGCATTGTAACACTTAGGTCCTAAAGACAATAAAATATACCTTGAAGCGGTTCAGTCAAAATACTAAGCAGATTCTTATTATAGCTAACTACAGAAGCAACCATTTAAAATGATTAGGTACAAAATTAGGTCAAAGTCAAACCGCTAGTCGTACAATGAAAATCAACCTTTTAAACTAATAAACAAATGAAACACTGAGATAGTGAAAATAACAAGAATAACTATAGTTTTTATTCTTAAAAATAGCTATACATATGTACGTATAATTTAACGAATTCACGAGATTTTTTCCACGATTTTAATATTCAATTTTGATAGCACCGAAATTTCATACCGGAAACTCGAAAAACGAAATCTAAATTGTAGTAAAATCTTGTGAATTCATCAATTACAGTATAAATGGCCGCAATAGGTCAAATAATTAATTAACTATGAATACAGGATGTTCCTAAAGAACATTTAATGGTTCTTGTCTCCAGTTAGAAATGAATTACAACTATAAAAATAGTAACTCATTTTTTACGTGCGTGAATTTCAAATTTTGTGCTGAAAAGGCAACATACAACATAGCATATTGTGTTATGGTCTAAGGTGCCAGTTTTAAGTAAACTTTAGAAACTCCCTGTATTTTTAAATATATCTTTTTTGTAAACTAAAATAAAAATAGCACATAACAATATATTTGTAATCTTTGATTACTAAAATAAGTACATATAGTAGTACTTACTCACTGTACAAAATAATAGCCTCTTTTCTTTAATTTCACTGTGAAATACTATCTTCATGGAGTAAGTTTGTCTTTTATGTCTTTGAAAGAGATAATCTCTTTATTTTTATACTTGTATAGAAATTTCGTATATTACACATTTAAAAATTAAAAAGTACGGGAAGGAAACAGTGAAACTGATAAACCGATCATATATGTCTCAGTAGATTAATTGACCTCTTTAATAATAGTAATTAAATCCCAAATATTGAAATTTGTTTGAAAACCCATTTCTGTTAGTTTCGTTTATTTAAGGTTATTAACGTTTTATAAATCATAAATTTACAGACATTATTTCGTATACAAGACTTTCCATTTACTTGGTTAAATGTCAACAATATAGGGAACGAAAATACACTTTGACACCGCGCTGTGTAAATTTTTGGGGCTTATACAAGGTGTTCCTGTTGATTTCCCATAACTCTAGGGTATTAATAGGACCATGTAATAGAATCAAATAACATGTGACTAATTTTTCTATTTTTTTTTTGTTTTTATTTTTCGTTCAAAATCATTCAATTAAGTCAAAACTTCTTATGTAAAACACCTTTAATGCGAAGTATGACAACGTGGCCTTTTATATACCTTTCTTACAGGTACAGTTCGCAACGCTTTGCGTTGTACATTGTATGCAACGTTCCTCAACATTCAAGATGTTTAGGTTGTTTATTGTACGGCTTCAGTGACACGCGTCTATTGGATAATGTTAAAGAGATTTTACAAGGGTGATAATTTATGAAAAAAAATATTGTTTTTTAGCAAGGAACAAAACCTTAAAGTTATGGGAAATCAACAGGAACACCTTGTAAAAAACATTAAGGAAACTGATTGCCTTCATTTTTAAAACTATAGTAATATCATCAATATAATTTTGACATCTGTTGCGCGTATCAAAATCTCTAGATTCCTTCAAATAAGTACTTAATTTACTTTTTTGTGTTTTTTCTAATGTATTTGACATTTTTTTTACAAGAAAAAAAGATATGCAATTTAATCTAACTCCATTTTAAGATTAACTTTAATTCTTCTTCGAACCTTTCAAACCTAACGTAAAAATATGATATTAATTAAACAGTGATGTTATTTTAAATTTGATGGTGGGTATAAACTAGTACCAAGAAATAATCCTTCAACTTAAAAACTAATACACCTATTATTAATTTGTCTAAATAGTGCAGGAATGTTCTTATATGACAAAAGCTTCTTATGCAGATAAACATGGTAACTGTGTTGTTAATACGGATTTTTTAGAACTTAACGAAAACTTTAGATTTTGCCCTAGATAAATTAAATTTGATATGTAAGCTAAATTCGCAATCGAAGCCTCCATTTTCTCAAAAATATATTTTAATTCTAAGCTTAAATACTGTTCCTACAAATATCACAAATTAATTTGGTGAAAAAGCATGAGATTTTGTCAAAACCTACCGAAATTGCTCATTATAAAAAGGTTTTATATGCGCCTTTAAAAAATCTATCCGATAACGATTTTTTTATACTTTGTTATATTTTTCAACATTATGTTCACATAATTAATTCTCAACAGGAATAAATAGTACCTAGATATGGTAACCATTTTGGTATAAACCTATAGTAGTCATCCCAGCAACAATATAAATGACAAGGGTGACCATAAAGACACCATTATTAAGAACTAATGAAAAATGTTAATTTTAACTCATCAAATCAAAAAATAGCCTCTGTATATTTAAATTTCTAGATAACGATATCAACGTATTTAGAATTACGTTGTGTTTCAAAAAAAAATATAAGAAAAGTTTTTTATTGTATTAATTTATATTCGTTTTATACTCGTTTTACATTAAATTCTATAAAAACGCATATGCATAACAAAACGCAAACAAAAAATTAACAAAAATCTCATTAAAAAATACTAATTTCGGACACGGTGCAAAAATCACAGCAAATACATATGTATAAAAGATATATCTCGAAGTGTGCGCCGACTCAATACGCTTCAACAATAAAAAATACGCAAAATACATGTATCTCTTTCACTCGTCAGATACACGATGCGTGTAAAGTGAGATAGAAAAGCAGAATAAAACTCATGTGATTCAGTAGAAAAACAGCAGTCGTTCTTGGGCTGTGCCGGAGAGTAGACGCCAACCGCGCTTGATGTTAAGGTATTGAATGACAGCACGGACGCAGATTAACATACCTGAAATTATTGAAATAAATATAAGAACATTACTATTTAGATTAAGTTTAGTTGAGAAAAATGTTCTACTCGGAACTTTTAAATAATCTGGATAGCTGATGTATTGTTTTATTTTATTTATGATACAGGTTTTTTTTTTGTCACCAGTCACATTTAAATGTTATTTTCGTTGACAATATATTAACACGCCTGCATAACCATTTATTTTAGTAACGCTCAGTAGAAATAAAAGTAAAATAAAAAATTTTAAAAACCCCCCGACACAAAAAAAAGACCTTAAAAACTAACAAATAATATTTTAAACCAATTCTAATTATTATCGTCCCATATCTTAATTGACTGTAAGACTTGTACTTTAAAATATTTTTATTTTCCGAGCTTCGTCGCCGCGTCGGGGACCGCTCAAGTATATAAAGTATTAAGCCAACAACAGCTAATTTATTATTACATTTAGGTATGAGCGATCTTAAGTTTCATGCATAGTCTACGCTCTACGTAATGCCGCGCGCGGCGAGCTCGGTGTGCGGCTTGCGGCGCGGGGGTGGGCGTCACCAAGTGCGGCGACCCGAACGGGCAGACACGTGAGGGCAGACGACGTTGACGGTTGTGTCGAATTTACGAATTTTTCGGAGTGAATTCTTTTGATGCAATCTGCAACTGACAAATGTTTTTCTCACTTAGCGGTCTCCCGACGCGGCGACGACGCTCGGAAATTAAAAATATTTTAAAGTACAAGTCTTACAGTCAATTATATATGGGACGATAATAATTAGAATAGGTTTAAAATATTATTTGTTAGTTTTTAAGGTCTTTTTTTGTGTCGGGGGGTTTTTTAAATTTTTTATTTTACTTTTATTTTGTACTTTTTAAAGTAGGTTTTAATATTAGGAAGGTATTTAAAGTAATTAGTTAGTTGAGTTAGTAACTTAGTTAGGTATTAGATATCATATTAGTTTTAATTTACTAGATTAAGTTTTAACTAGTAGGTAGTATTAGGTCAATTTCACTGAAGTAACACGGTACCAAATTTCGAATCGATAGGATATATGGAAGGTAGTCAGATCCTCTCATCAACTATTAAAGAGCTGATGATCTTCAAACGGCTGATCAGGTCATGGTTCCCTTACCATATACTTTCAATGTAATTGTAGTAATACGGCACCAAATTTCGAATCAATACGACATATGGAAGCTATTCAGATGCCCTCATCAACTATTAGAGAGCTGATGACCTTCAAACGGCTGATCAGGTCATGGTTACCTTACCATATACTTTCAATATAATTGAAGCAATACGGTACCAAATTTCGCATCGACAGGACATATGGAAGGTAGTCAGAACCCCTCATCAACTAGAAAAGAGCTGATGATCTTCAAACGGCTGAACAGATTTTCATGAAACATAGCTAAGAACACTCGGGATAAAATCATCTATAACACAAAAAAAACTAAACGAAAATCGGTTCATCCGTTTGGGAGCTACGATACCACAGACAGATACACAGATACACAGATACGCCGATACACAGATACACAGACACGTTAAACTTATAACACCCCTCTCGTTTTGCGTCGGGGGTTAAAAAATAAAGATATGGCACTACAATCTGTTTTTTAAATAATCGCTGTTGATGAACACGGCTATTACGAAGCGGCATTTTATTGTTAATACTACGACGTAGTGCTATAATATGTTTTATAGTAGCGCGTAGTCGTCTTTATTTTAATGGTATTCATTCATAATTTAGAGTGACCATGCTTAGCTTAATATGTTAGTAATAATTTGGCCGGTAACTTAAAAGCAACCTTGCTCACCATACATAAGCATCTTTAAAATGTATTCTCTTGAGTTTTCATTAATTACAAACTTAAATTAAAAAATGAAAGGGTTCCTACCACCGAGTGGATGTCACTCATCCAGGAGATATTCTAAGCTATATCTAAGCAGAACAGTCGTTGGAACATCAAGTGGGTAAGTATGGGAAAACGCCTACTTTATGAGAAGTTTATGTGACCTTAATCTAGTAACTCAATAAGAATTGCATATTAATAGATAACAAATATCGAATAAAATCGATCCCGCCTGGGATTCGAACCCAGATCTCCCACATTCCCGACGGGCACTTTTCCAAAGCTGTAAAGCGTTGCCGCAAGATGGAGCTTAGTGTTGTAAAAATGCTTGAGTCGACGCTTAAACACATAAATTGTGAACGTCAACAAAGTATATGAACATGTCACATGTAATAATAAATGCATATCGCCCTATAAAAAAATATTCATAAATTCCTAATTAAAAATGTTAACGCTCCGAAATGCGGAATGCCCCGAAATGCGGGAGATCTGGGTCCGAATCCTGGCGGGATCGATTTTATTTGGTATTTTTTCTGTATTAAAATTATATTTAAGCATTATAAAATGCAAAATAAAGCCTTTAAAATAAGAATTACATTGTTTGTGGATATTAAAATTCCCTCGTGAACAACAGGCCTCCGTTGTGGAATGGTCGAGTGTTTGGCTGCGGCAAGATAATGACTTACCGATTCCAATTTTAAACGCTTAAAAACTTACGTGCTCATGAAAGACAAAATTAATAAAATGAAAATATGTGAGTCAGTCAATGATAGTTCACGAAATCAAAGCACTATATCTCCACTTTTGAATTCGACCTGCATTTATTTACTACAGCTACCTATAGAGTCTGGCTAAAGAAATTAAGACACTGGGGATTTTTGAAAACATTTTATATATGGAAGCATTAGCATAAATGTCAAAGATTTTTCTGATGTTACTGTTGTCAATCGAACGATGATGGTTGGATTTGGTAATTGGAATTTTCGTATTTGAAAAAGAATACAAAATGAAAAATTTGATAAGTTTCATAATCAATGTAGAAAACAGCGATACCAGTGACTCCGACGATTCATTCCATCTAGAATAGCTGGATTCAGATTTTGATTACAATAAATAAAAATAATTAGGTATTGTATTTTATTGTTTTATTTTTAAACCTGGTTAATACTATCGTTTTAATAATATACTTCTCATCAAAAAGTAGCACAGTACCAATTTTGTTATTTATTACGATACTTAAAATAATAAGGATAAGGATATAAAAAAATCCAAGTATCAAATTTGTTTAATCCATGTATTTCGTACTATTGTGGGGGTTACCATGATGGTAGTTTTTAAATTCGCCAGGTTTTTCCAGTTTCTACTTTCATTAGCCCGACTATAGTATTCAATTTTTTATCATAATTTAGTTAACAAATATACCTACGTTTCAATTACTTACCTTACCATTGAACAAACCAAAAAATATGACAAAAGAAGACATTTTCTCTTTAACTGACGCCAACTTCTTAAACAATCAAAGTACTAACGAAACTCACCAAAAGCCATAATAAGCCACCACAACCACGAGTTCTCGTGCGACGCGAATTCGGTCGAGTGCTTCACGATAAGAGTCCACTTAGCTAGGGACAGGCCGAAGCCAGCTAGAGCACCGTAGCGACTAGCCACGTTGTGACAGAAGCACATGAATAGCAGGAACCCGATCCAGTTGAAGAGGAATGATACTGGAATAAAACACATGTTAATTAAATAAATAAATAATAATAAATAAATCCCCAGACAATCACACCAACTAGATGGTCCAAACTAAGCAGAGCTTGTGATATGGGTACCATTTAGCGAACTATGGGGGGGAACCTAGAATATAAGTACATACATACATACATAACTTCACGCCTGTATCCCTTATGGGGTAGGCAGAACACCAGAGGTTATAAACCCATCTGATGTCACATTCAACAAATTTGGAGGTATCATGATAACGGAGAGAGACTATTGCAGTAACAGGGAGTCAGCCTATCGCCTGCAAAAACGCCAATAAAACCTCTATCCCTTAACTGATTTTTACAGTATGCCCGGGAAGAGAAGCAGCTGGCACATTCTATGTTTTTCTTTCACTCCCAGACCAGCATGGACGATTATAAGGTAAGAATATAAATACATATATAGATAAACGCCCAGACCCGGAACATTTTTTTTCTTTTTCCGTGCGGGCATCGAGCCCTCGACCACTGGCGTCTGAGGCAGACAGTGTTGCCCTATCGCCAAAGTGGTCGCTAAAAATTAAAATTCTCATATGGTTAAATAAATAAATGAAATCGCCAGACAATCACACCAACTACATGGTCCCAAACTTAGCAAAGCTTGTGATATAGGATACCATGCAGCAAACTAGGAGGACACCAAGACACAGAACTTTATATGTTTCGTGCGGGAATCAAACCCTTCACGATTTGTGAAGTAGCATCTTAGAGCACAGCGCCGCGGAGGCCGTCTATAAATGAAATGAGTTCCAGCATCTATTTCACTAACGAAAATTGTCCCATATGGAGGGTTAATTACAAAACCCTACTAATCTACAAGCACTCTCAAAGGCGGTTCATGTTTTAAGTCTTGACGGGGCTCAACGTTGGAGTTATTTTATATTCAAAGATGTAGAGTAACATAATAATATTTGAGCTACTTAACAAATTGATATAAGAATCACTGCTCTTGGTCAAATATTTTAAGAGTTATTAACTGGGATCCAAAACCTAAGATAAAACAAAAAGTACCGATTAATAAATTATTATAACCTATACTAGATCCAGTTCTTTAAGAAACTTAATTCGGGCTAGATAATGTGTTGTGGTAATGTGTTCAGAACTATTAATTTACCCGACGCAGCTAAAAGAACATAATTATCAAGTGACTATAATTTTTTGTGCTTGTAAAAAAAATACTTACAAATTTTACCAACAAACTTACCAAAGAAAGCCGTGAAGAACATAACATCGGTGCCCAATAGACTGGATCGCTCGAGCTCTTCAGCCATGCCGGCGGTTTGCTCGACGGTCACAAACGCCGCGAACGCCGGGTGGTGCGGCGGCGGCGACTGCATCTGGTGGTCGAGGTACTGACAGCTCTATTAGCAGGTAGTTACAGGTTCTGGCAGGACTAATTGCTACAGTCAAATTTACTCTAGAGTAGACAGTGCTGCAATAACATCTTAACTCAGTGGGCACGATTCGACACTACAAAATCAAAAGTTGCTTACAAAAACTGATTTTGTAGCTTTTAAGTTTGTTAGACTTTAAATTAGAGATTTTAATGTCGCTACAAACCATTATGTGATCTTCCAGGGAGGATTTATATGAAGCAGCAAAAATATGTGATACTCAATTAGCCGGTAGTTACAGTTTGAGGCAAGATTAACAACTACGATCACGGACATAGTCATTTGATCCTGATAGAGCGGTCATAATATCCTTACTCTACGTGACGTCAAAAATATGTGACATCGAAGGAGCTTCAGCTATTTGACAACACACTATGTATAATTAAGCAGGCATGCCGGCGGTTTGCTCGACTGTCACGAACGCCGGGTGGTGCGGCGGCGGCGGCTGCATCTGATGGTCGAGGTACTGAGAGCTCTATTAGCGGGTAGTTACAGGTTCTGGCAGGATTAATTACTATAGTCACAGGCATGAATAATGAGACATCGATAATAGAAAGACAGAACCGGCGATTCGTTCGCCGTGATCCCCGAGCGACTTGTCAAATTGTCGGGTCCTTCCTTCTAAGGATATACGAATAAGACTAAGAAGAAGATACCCGAACTGACACCAATCAAATGCCCCCAAAGTAATCATTTTATAATCTTTAACTAGTTATCTTTACTAGTGGATATCCTATTAATAGTTGTCTGTACTAGTGGATATCCTAGTAAAACTAGAGTAGAGAAACGTTCGTTTCCTAAACTGGCTCTTGCCGTGTAACTTGACCTGACTTCACTTCAGATGACATAAAAAAATATGTGGTATCGAAAAACCAGCGAGCTCAATTAGTTGTTAGTTGTTTCTGGCAGATAAAAATAAATATACTTTTTCCGTAATACTTATGCATATCATACATAATACACCCAGGCCAATGCAAACAAACTTATTATATGCACATGTATATTTGAAGTGAGCGGGAATCACGCGACCACTGGCGTCTGAGGCAGACAGTGTTACCCCATCGCCAAAGTGGTCGACGAAGACTCATTTCATTATGTAAAAAGGATAGGGCGTTAGTGTGCCTTGTAGAAAGCAATTATGAAGCCTTAGGTGTTTCAACGAGAAACCTATTCACTCATTGCTTAAAAATACAACTTTAAGTGGTCAGGAAAAACATACACGAGCAGTTTGTTCCACATCTTCTCTGCTTATATTTCGGGTCATCATCAATATAACTGTTCTATTACTGATTGAGTCACTGAGTGACTGAGAGACAAAGTACAGTACAACTACTGAGCGTTGAGATTTGAAATTTGGTAATACATTCCTTAGGGGGTGCACTAAGGACCATGTAGTTGGTGTAATTGTCTCGGGTTTTTATTATTTTATTATTATTATCTATATCTAGGTAGCTAGGTTATGACTTTGTATGAAAATGTTTAATAAAAAATAGATAAAATAGACTTTAAGGTGGGGCAGATAATTCCCGAAATTCCCACGGGAACGGGTAATATGGGACTTTTTAGTCTGAATGAAAAATCTTATTCTTTTGAGTGCATGACTTTGAAACTTTGTTAAAAGGTTTTTCAATACGTGTTTGGTTGCTTTATGGAAGGAATTCCCGAAGCTCCCACGGATAAGAAATTTTGGTGTATGTACCTACGTATGAAATCGCGGGAAAACGCTCGTCATCCATACTACTGATCAGATCTGTACTATGCTGAACCACTTTTTAAATACTCAAACTTAATTATGTAGCAACTACCTAGGTACTCCGAAAATCATGTTACGGAATACACACACGGAAAACATTTGTTATCCTGCTATTGTTATTATTTTCATTTTATTATTGTCGTCACAATTATTTGTAATAATCGCAACAATTTGTAATGAGCCCACCGCAGGGCCATGACGTCCAATTTGCCACGGACGCCGTATGAAGTCGGGAGACATCGATGACTTCGACAGATTCGTCAACATTTTTAAATAAATGATTTGAATTTTATATAAGTACCTACCTAATGGTTTACAAAAAAGAAACTTTTTGCTTTCAATAAAAACCGTAAGAAACCAAAAATTCAGGATATTTTCCCATTGTAGCTGGATTTTAACAATGGAACATGTAAAAAAAATAATAGAATACTTTTATATTGATATAGAAATATACAATAGGTAAAAATTCTTCATTGTTCTGGGCTAGTGTAATTTTTCTGACTTTCCACTTTAATTGGCTTTGTATTGTGTATTTAAGTTTATCTAAATCGGCCAATAACAAAAACAAAATTCTTTTGTACAACCCATAAATTATTTTAACCACAAAATTAAAATTCAATGCTGTCTCAAAATTCATACATGTGCACATCAAAAAAAGTTTGAGCTCACTTTGATAATACGACCTCGTTTTTGTCACGTTAGCATAAAACGTTTTTTTTTTCTAAGAGAATCTTATATAAATCTAAAAATCAAATCTTTGAATAAGACAATAATATTTCTTCCAACTATGCTTTAATTTCATCACAATCACACTAAAAACTCAGTACAAAGCGAGTCTTTAATGCTCTAGTAGAGCAATAAAAATGTATGAAATTTCATTATTGGACAGTTTTTTTTTAATCGCACCAAAAGGTGCCAATCTCAATGGATTATCTCTTTTTAGCCAGCCGATATCAATACTTTTATTTTACGTACGTATCATTCGTTTCTATCCTACTTATTCCAAATTTTAAAAATGATTACTGCTAACTCAGATTTAAAAATGAAAGAAATTTAAAAGTGTGATTTGGCGGGAACTTTTTTAATTTTGCTTGACAATATTTTTGGTAACGATAAAGTGTGATACTATCTGATTTTGCGTGTTTCGGCTTCGAATTAAAATGGTATCATCTAGCGGCACCTTAACTCCGGAAAAAAATCTAAATGAAGCCAACAGTGTTACAGAAAATCTTTTACCCTTAAAATCTCGAGTACAATACGTAAAATCTTATGAGAAATTTATTGATTGGAAAGATAGAAATGGAGCAAAGTCATTCTCAGAGAGTGTATTTTTGGCTTATTTTAGTGACTTATCGAACAAAATGAAGCCATCTTCGTTGTGGTCCATATACTCAATGCTAAAATCCACTGTTAACACAAGACACAATGTGCATATCAAAAAATATTCAAAACTCACAGCGGTTTTGAAACGATCATCGGACGGGTTCAAAAGCAAAAAATCTAAAGTTTTTACAGCTCAAAACGTAGAGACGTTTTTAAATAAATCCCCTGATGACATATATTTGGCTACAAAGGTATGTTTATCGAAAAAAAAAAACAAATATTTTTATTTTAGTAAGTACATTATTTTTTATTTGAATATATCAATATACAAACAAAATTATCTATCTTTCCAGGTTGCTCTAATTAGCGGCGTGGTGCTTGTAGAACCTCTGAATTATCGAATATTACGTTTGACGATATAGAAACTCACGACTACAAGTTGTTTATAAAACTTGTAATCACGATGAGTTCGTGAAAGTCGTGGATAAATATCGACTACTTCGTCAAACAGAAACAAGCACGCCGCGGTTCTTCTTGAATTACAGAAATGGCAGATGTACGAAACAAGTTATAGTCAGAAACCAATTTGGATTTTTTCCTAAAGAGATTGCTACATTTCTAAAGCTTCCGAACCCAGAACTCTACACAGGCCATTGCTTCCGTCGAACCTCAGCAACGCTTCTCGCAGATTCCGGCGCAAATTTAACTACACTCATGCGCCACGGCGGCTGGAAATCCGACCTAGTAGCAGAGGGTCATATTGAAGAGTAGGTTGAAAACAAAAGTAAAATTACTTCATGTATTACGGAAGCAATTAATTTAAATCAATCGACATTGCCTCGCCCATCTACTTCCCGTGATAACGACTTCATTGTACCAAAATCAGCCAGGCCCATCCACCTCGTCTGATAATATTATTCAGTCCCAAGATAAACAAACAAATATAAATTTGCCCAACAAAACTCTTTACCTTACGTTTAATAATTGCTCAAGCGTAACTTTTAATTTCAATAATTAAACTTCTATTTTAACTGTTTGATATGAGTTTCTTTTATCTACTATTCCTATAGGTAATAGTTGAAAGAAAAGCAGATTATGCACCTCGCCTTCAGTGATTTATATTGCCCTCGTGCCTGTCAGATTAGAGATCAGGCACTCGGTGCAATAATAAATTACTTTGTGCTCGATGCAATAATCTACTATAAAATATCTATTGTTTTTTCTGTATAAAAAGACATTGAATCCTTGTTTACACTCATTCAAAAATCTGACCAACTTGATTCAAGCGTTTTTTCTGACTTTCCGAAGAAGAAGTTCATTCAAAAAGATGCCGAGGGGACTATAAGGAAGTTTTACGAGCAAGAATTGTTACATTGAGGGTAGAAGGACATTCTACGCGAGCAATAGCACGGAGAGTGGCTGTATCCCAATCCTATATCGTGAATACGATACGGAAGTATCGAGGCGTGGACAACTTCGCTGTTCGACCTTGCAGTGGTCGGCCAACTGTTCTTACTGCTGCTCAGAAGCGTTACATCAGATTGCTGACTGCCAGAGACCCAACAATCAATGCCACTAAAATAAAAGCTTAGTTGCGGGCTGCTACTGGACTACAAATTAGCACTCAGACCATCAGCAATTGATTACACCAGGTTGGACTACGAGCGAGGAGATCTTGGCGAGCACCCCTGAATTCACAGCAAAAACAGCGCCACAGATTGCAGTGGTCTAAACTCCGCTAAAATGAAGAAAACGACGAGGAAAACATTTTGCGGAATCGGAATCGTTGACGAGTCCAGAAAAGAGGTGGGGACGCTGAAAGACAAAGAACTGCCACCGGAACCGTTAAACAAGGCGGGAAATCGGTATCCTTTGGGGCGGTGTAATGATTGGGGCTAGAACGCCCTTGAACCCGTATGACTGCAGATTTATACCCAACCATTGCTATTGATGGAATTGTCAGGTCATTAAGAATAAACCATGGCCCTCGATTCGTAATGGTTGACGATAATGCACCCGCACATGGAGCTCAACGAATCAACGCTGCTCTACGTGAATACATTACCAGGTTAGACTGGCCAGCCGGCTCGCCTGACTTAAACCCGATTGAGCAAGCGTGGAAAGCTGCCAAGCGAGCTGTTTGGAACCGTCAGCTACCTCCCCAGACAGTGCCAGAGATAAGAGAATCCGTAATTCAAGAATGAGACAGGTTACGGCAAGAAATGCTGGATAACTTAATTCTCAGCATGCCAAGAAGGATTGCCGCAAGTGTCCGAACCAGGGGAGGAGTTATATTGTACTAAATAAAAACAATTTGATAATAAGTGTTGACAATATTTAGTGAAACCCTCTTTTTCTTTCAATAATTCACTATCCGAAATTGCACTAATACTTTTTAATTCAATTCTGGTTTCTAAAAATTACAATAAAATTTATTTCTTATTTCAAAAAGTGTATTTTTTTATTTATGTTCGTAAGAAAAATTCCTTTAAAAAGTACATTTAAAAAATAATCCATATTTTGCTAGTGATCTCAAACTTTGTTTGATGTGTGTACATACATAAATTCACGCCTGTATCCCCTAAAGGGTAGACAGAACAATAAAGGTCATAAAACAATCAGATGTAACATTTGACATAATTTGGAGGTATCATAATGATGTAGAGACTATTGCAGTGACAGGGGGTCATCCTATCGCCCACAAAAAAACCCCCCATAAAACGTCTGTCCCTTAACTGAATTTTAAAGTATGCCCGGAAAGAGAAGCAGCTGGCACATTCAATGCTTTTCGTTTGCTCCCAGCCCAGCATGGAAGACATCCAGATCCGTTGAACTTTTCCGTGGTGGAGGAACAAAAATCCATAAATCCATCCAAACTTTCACAATATATAAATATTCATTTTATTTATTTATTCACACTTTATTGCCAATAGAAAAAATACGTGAGAGACAAAAGAAAATAAAAATACAAATTTTGGATGTCATCGCTTCAAGTGATTCTCATTTTATTTATAATCTTACTTAGAATTCATATGATGAAATATTTACCTGTGGAAGACCTTCCCCTTCCAGTTGTTTTTCTCTCTGAACCTCCTCATATGTGGGTAACTTTGAGTTAGCCGCTTCTTCATAGGGGGGGGGAGCTAAATAGTCTGCAGTTGGAGGTGGTATGTCTTGGAGAGTGTCTGGAAAAATCCAACATTTTATCGTTGAGTAAATCCACGTTTGACCTCAATCCCACCTGATGGTAGGTGAAGATGAGGTCAAAGATGACAGCACACGGTCTTAGGAAGGATCTGGCTCTTCATAAAATATTACCGGAACACATCACATTAAGGGTGGTTGCAAGCCAGGAGGACCCTTAAGGACCACCAAGCAAAATGATTTCTTTGATTTATCTGGTAACTCTCAATCATGGTGATATTTTCTAAGATCTTCAAAAATTACCATATGGCACTCAATATGATAAAGTATGTTTTTGTTTTTACGATTTAACACTATAACTGTAGGAAAATTTAAAACACGATTGTGCATTAAAAGCATTTTCTTAATTTTACCTCTGAGAGAAGAATCAGCATAACAACAAGTATTAGATGTCATCTTTGCTTACCATCAAGTGAGAATGAGGTCAAATGTGGGTTGAAGTAGGAGTCTTTCTACTAGTAAGTTCTGCATTGTAGTCTGCTTGATAACACAAGCTTATACAGGGTGTTCAGAAAAGTACTTTGGAAAAAAAAAAATTAGATATCCCATTTGTATTTGGTACAAGTCCAATTAAAAAAATTTGAAAATTTCACCTATCCAGATAACGCGCAAGCCTTAAGATCAGCTGGGAGATATTAACACTGTGTTGTTGTGATTTAAGTGTGCAGGTGACAATCAAACTTATTCAAGATTATTTTGCACATAACTTAGGATTTACATTACAGGAACATTGAACTATTGAGTTGATTTAATTAAGTACAAAGTTTGATTCCCGAGAAAGTCTATAAAGCCAAATAAAAAACAGTTTTTTGTAGTTGAATGGGGAAGACTAGGATATTTTTCTCCAAAGTACTTTTTTGGACACTCTGTATAAGCTTATTTTGGACCTCATGATTTAAATAAATTAATTGAGGCATCGCAAATAAAATCAAATACATACTCTGGGTGAGCTTGTAGTCTTTGTAATAATTTCTTTATTAGCAATGAAAACTGAAGAAGACATTTTTTATTGATTTATTTAACAATTTAATACCACACTACAAATAATAATATTAAATTATATAATCCCCAGACAATCACACCAACTACATGGCCCCAAAGCAAGCATAGCTTGTGATATGGGATAATATGTAGCAAAATAGGGGGGGAACCTAGAATAATAATACACACCCAGACCATTTTTTTTTCTTGTTCCGTGCGGGAATTGATCCCACGTCCACTTCTTGCAACACACAAAGTTGTTGTCAGTACAAATAATATCAAAGTTAGTTAATTTAATTTTATGATTTCTGTTTCATTCAGAATTGGTGCATGTAAAAAGATATGGATATGAACTCAAGAACTATGACAAGTTAGGAAAAACATATACTATTGTACATTGAAGTAGAAATTCAAAACTTTAGAACACTTTTAGTAAACAGCTGGAGTGAGTTATCAAAAAAATATTTTCATTACCTTTATCAAAACATTTGTTAATTATATTATATTAAAAAAGTTCAAATTATAAATTTTGTAATGTACTCAATCATGCTTTAGAGAATAAATCATTATCATATTTTATTTTATAATGTTTATTGTAATTGAGTATTATATTATCTTACACTAAAGTATAAATTATCTTTTGCAATTTTTTTGTTTAGTTTTAATTATCTGAATAGTTAAAAATAGCTACATCAGTCATGATTATCTTATTTCTTAGTTCAAATATCTGCAGATGCAAGTTCTCTGGCTGACTGGATAATATTAGCATAAAGCTAGGCTTTCCAATTAATATTCTAAATATAATTTAATCACATGAAAATAACCAGATTGAAATTTTGAGTTTCTATTTTCAGTCATACATGAAATATTCTTTTAATTTTCAAAATTCAGATTAAAATTTTTAATCTGAATTTTGAACTTTTAAACCACAAGTAAAAGCCTGCTGCTTTAAAATCATCTGCTAGAATATTAAAATTAATTAAAACAAAATATCCCTAGGCCATAAAATACAATAGAAAAATTTATTGTTAGTAAACAGAAGCAGAAAAAATAAGATGGAAACTACAACTTAACAGTTCATATAACTATCTAATAACAATATGAAATCATATGTTATTATTGGAATATATCGTTTGTATACGAAAAGATTACTTGAACAAATAAGTGACATAATGTTTACCCTTACCTGTTTCAGTAAAAGGCGGAGGTAAATCCATTTCTGTACGCGATGGCAACATAACTCGAAGATGTGTGGGGGCATACATATTTTCCTCACGGGTATAACTCTGAAATTTACAATAACATCATTGTCACATCACCACGTTCACAGCACGTTAGCAAATATTAAAACAAACAATATAACATTCGATTTTTTTAAAGTTCAAATACGTAGGCACATACCATTTGATAATTTTAAAACACTTTTAAATATTTGTGGTGGTACTTGCTGTGCTGTAGTTACACAATATAATCAAATTTCTCTACCAGATAATATTTACAAGTTAAAATTATTATCTAGACACGACATTTTCGTTAGTTCAAGGTTATTCAATCCAATCACAGACACAGAATAATAATATACACAAAGAGAGTGAATCTAAGGAATACTATACTCAGGCCTATGCAACTCTAGTGTCACAGAAATTGAATTCTACACCATCTAGGATATGACGTACTACAACTTTTCAGTAAGTTATTAACTAGGTAGCGCTGGGATAGCCGATATCTCGTCAGGAACCGGAAAAGATGTTGACTTTGACAGACTAGTCAACAGACTAGTATAATAGTCTATGAATGATCGTGTGCGTGTGCGTCTGTTGCGTTTTGTGTTTTCTCCGCCATTTTATTTAAGACTTACATTATTTTAACAAATTCGCTGTGAATTTGGCCGTGAAATTACTTGTAAGACTTACTAACAACTTAAAGACTTCAGCAATAAAAGTGCGGGAAAGCGAAAACAATGTAAAAATTCTTAAATAAATGAAAAAAAATTTATTTATCACATTTTGAGCATAATTGAGCATTTTAAATGCAAAAAAAACTTAAAAACATTATTATATGTAAAAATTGTGTAAATATACAGTGATTGTGCATGTGATTTAAATATGATTTGTTGTAAGGTATTTTAAGGTCAATTTGGTCGATTTCATAAAAAAAATGTCAATGAAAATGTTGATTCACAGTAATTGCTCTAATGGGGTGAACCGAACAATAAATGGACAATTGACAAAATTTGTTGAGGAAGATGGAGCGAAGAAAGAGGCTTTTGAATATTCCACGAAAAGAAAACAAAAACAATAAATAACCTTTAAAAGTAAAGATTTTCATTTTTTTTTAATTTTTTACCACTTAGTTACTATAAATATCTTATTCTGTATTTTTTAAAGCAGTTATCATAATAAAATTCTATAAAAATGTTACATTAAATGTGATAAACAGGATAAGATATTTTTACCTTCATTTCTACCTTTTTTATAATGGAGACTTATCTACTAAGGCCTTGTAGCAGTCATATTTGGAATTAAATTTAGTTACTAGCGCCATCTATGATTTGAGGTATTATTCTATTTTGCAAATAAAATCAAGTTACCCATCTATCTAATATTAACTGTATCGTCTATGCATAGTCTATGACTATACTCAAGAGGAGCGAATGAACAGAGAAGCATAGACGATACAGTTAATATGAGATAGATGGGCAACTTGATTTTATTGGCAAAATAGAATAATACCTCAAATCATAGATGGCGCTAGTAACTAAATTTAATTCCAAAAATGGCCGCTAGACGGCCTAAGTAGATAAGTCTCCATTATAAAAAAAAAATTAAGGTAAAAATATCTTATCCTGTTTGTCACAGTTAATCTAACATTTCAAAGAATTTTACCATAATAACTGCTTTAAAAAAATACAGAATAAGGTATTTATAGTAGTAACAAGTGGTCAAAAATAAAAAAAAAACGAAAATCTTTATTTTTAAGGTTATTTATTGTTTTTTTTCTTTGCGTAGAATATTCAAAAGCCTCTTTTTTCGCTCCATCTTCCTCATCAAATTTTGTCAATTGTCCATTTATCATTCGGTTCACCCCATTACTGCAACTGTGAATCAACATTTTCATTGGCATTTCATATGAAATCGACCAAATTAACCTTATGACTTACAGCAAATCATACTTAAATCACATGCACAATCACTGTATATTTACACAATATATTACACAATTTTTGCACTGTTTTCGCTTTCCCACACTTTAGTCTTTATAAACTTTTGTTGCTGAAGCCTTTTAAGTTGTTAGTAAGTCACACAATTATCTTCACGGCCAAATTCACAGCGAATTTGTTAAAATAATCTAAGACTTAAATAAAATGGCGGAGAAAACACAAAACGCAACAGACGCACACGCACACGATCATTCATAGACTATTATACTATTCTGTTGACTAGTCTGTCAAAGTCAACATCTTTTCCGGTTCCTGACGAGATATTAATAAATCGGCTATCCCAGCGCTACCTAGTTAATAACAGGAGAAATAACTTACCGAAAAGTTGTAGTGCGTCATGTCCTAGATGGTGCAGAATTCAATTTCATTGACACTAGAGTTGCATAGGCCTGCAGAGAAGAACGTAACTAAGAAAGTAACGTAACTAAACAATCAAGAATTTATTTTTATAATTTGAACTTTAATTATTATTTCACATATTTTAAAGTTATAGACATTACATATTTAAGCTGCTCTTAGAAAGAAAGCTGATTGGATACCCCACACGAAACGGTCGAGATATTTTTTTACTTCTTTACTTTAAGTCCCCTAGAGGGTGCTGTTGTCAATTTAACATGACTTCATGTAGCCTATAATCAGCGGACAATCAAGGTGCTTCCAAGGAAACTCATTTGTCCAATTATGATTACTAGTTAAGAAGTTGTGAGGAAACAGATGAACATCTACAGATACAGGTCAAAATCATAACCCTCCTTTTTGCTTCGCCGTAGTCGGGTAAAAATATGATGTATTTTTCAATCTTTCCTACATAGTTACGGGAACTGTTAGATACCAACATACCTACTATTTATTATTCAAATAAATGACAGCTGTATTTAGTAATTGTATAAAATCTTGTACTACTTGCATACCTTGCAGTCCCTTAGAAATGGCGTTTGAACTGTTTGTGTCAAAATTATTTCGTTTACTTCCTTTCGGAGCTGCATTGTACACATGTTATTTAAATTTTAGCATGTACCTACATAAAAAAGACTTTACGAACGTGTAGAATTCATTGATGTTTCTTAGTATACCTTGTTATGAAAAAAAGGATACCTCGTTTTGACACAGTCTTCTGATTACATAATTTTGAAAAATAACTTTAGGTTTCTGTGTCCAAAGGCATGATGAAATACAAAATTGCAAACCGGAGACACATTGGGTGCTAAGAGTAACTGCTTCAACAGCAGAGGGCAGGGACCTTTGGAGTGGAAGAGAGTTCGGAGCTTTTAAAAGATATTGCCAATATGTCCTTTGAAACTTTGTCAACGTAAACTAACAATGTACATGACTGAACAATGGCCTCTCTTATAATTATTTATTTATCATTCACACAATCCACAGCCCCTAGAACTTACTTAAAAACATATGGTATAGTTGTCTGTGAACATATTTTAATGAATTCACCCTGTATAAAATTACCGACAAAATCTGATATACAGGGTCCGCTTATAATAGTCAATTATATTTTAATAGCAAGTTAGGAACGATGAGTGTTTGTGATAGGTGAAAAAAATTTTTTTTTAAATAATTTTCATAAACTAAATTTTTAAAATTCTTCTCTGTGAGTAATTTAAGATTAATCTACATTTTATGACTATATACAATTAGATGGAAACGATTTTATTACTTGCTGTCTAGTCATAAACTTTATCTCATATCTCATATAAAATTCTTCCAGCAGAGAAACCGCTTAAGTTTGATCAAAATTTAAGTTTGATCACTGAGAAGAATTTTAAAATTTTAATTTATGAAAAACATTTGAAGAAATTTTTTTTTTCGTAATTTTGAACCATTCATCAGTCTGAATCTGCTATTAAAATATTATTGACTATTATATGGCAACCCTATATATTATGTTTTTCGTTTTGGAGTTAACTCGTTAACTCTAGAGCTATTGAAAAACCATGTGTGTTAGTGTCAATGTCAAACCGTCCTAGTAAAGTCAATTTATCAAGATCAATCAAACAATCAATCAATGGCCCGGCCCGGTCCGTTTTCTTTTTTGTTAGTGGTAGTGTAATAGGATGATATAGGATTATAATTAATTCGAATCCTAGTAAACAATCTAAATCAAAATGAAAACTGCTTTGATGGTTGCCGAGAAGCCTTCGCTGGCCCAAAGTCTGGCTAACATTCTGAGTAATGGAAAATGCACAGTAAACAAGGGTAATTTAATAGAATCTCTGTGTTTCTTGTTTACTATGAATTGTCTTATCATTATATTAATTATTTTTAACATATCTAGGCAGTTCTTCAGCTTGCGCAGTCCACGAGTGGAATGGAACTTTTAAAAATGAACCGGTCCGCTTTAAAATGACTTCTGTTTGTGGCCATGTAATGAGTTTAGATTTTACTGGAAAATACAATAATTGGGATAAAGTTGACCCAGTGGAGCTTTTCAGTTGCCCCACTGAGAAAAAAGAAGCGGTGCCCAGGCTTCGTATACCGGCGCATTTGGCACTGGAATCTAGAGGATGTGAATATTTAATTCTCTGGCTTGATTGTGACAAGGAGGGAGAAAATATCTGCTTTGAGGTATGCAAATTGTTAGAAGACATTAAAATACCTTTAAATTATAAAGTATCTCAGATATGTATGGTCAAATTCAAAAGTGGCGGGATAGTGTCAAATTGCAACTAGGGTTATGATTTCCTGCATGACCATTGATTGACTCACACACCCTTACATTAAAGATATCTGTGCTTAATGAGTACATAGTTACAAGCATTTAAAATTAAAATCAGTAAATCATTATTTTATAGCAACCTCTGTCTAAGGAAATTGTTTCGAACTTTAGCTTAAACTGTGCCTCCATTTTAGAATTCAATGTTAGATAAATTTTATTAACATAAACATCAAGAAACATATATTTACTTTTAAATAATATTTTTTTCTTTTGCTCAGGTTATGAGTTGTGTGCAAGGATACATGAAGGGTGATGTTTATTCACCTCTTGTGACATTTAGAACCCACTTTTCTGCTATCACTGATAAAGATATTAAGGCAGCTATGCAGAACCTAGGCCGTCCTAATGAAAATGAATCCAGAAGTGTTGATGCACGGCAAGAATTGGATTTGAGAATAGGTTGTGCATTTACTAGGTTCCAGACAAAGTATTTTCAAGGTAATGTTACTTTTTAATGAACTAGTTTTTATTGTCATCTACCCTCTCATGTGTCTTGAGTTTTATGAATTAGGACATAACTATATAATTATGTTTAACTAATGTATTCCTTTCTGTTTACCTTTCTGTATTAAATTCATAAAATCCATTGGCGTTACAAGTAAGATCATTAATATGTCTATGATGAAGTACCTCAGAGTATTTTTTATTGGAGAATATATTCATGTTTGACTATAAACTGTCTCTTCATATTACACAATTATTTTCTGTCTTAAATAAGTTGTCTTGTCAAAGAGTTTTACATTAATTTATATTTCTACAGGAAGATATAGTGACCTTGATGCTTCCCTTATATCTTATGGACCATGTCAAACACCAACTTTAGGTTTCTGTGTGCAACGGCATGATGAAATACAAACTTTCAAACCGGAGACATATTGGGTTCTTAGAGTAACTGCTTCAACAGCAGAGGGCAGGGAGCTACCTTTGGAGTGGAAGAGAGTTCGGAGCTTTGAAAAAGATATTGCCAATATGTTCTTAGCAGGAATTAAAGAGATAAAAGAAGCTACGTAAGTATTATTTTTCTTAAGGTTATTTACCATGCTAAATGTATAGTATACTTACTATGTTTAAAAAACACAATATGTATGTTGGTCCTAGACATTTTCACCTCGTTATGCTGAAACTCAAACATACATTGCAGCATACGCCCCATCCCTATATTATAAAAAAAGAACATCATTTACATACATAACTTCATGCCTGTATCCCTTATGGGGTAGGCAGAACACCAGAGGCTATTAAATCATCTGATATCACGTTTGACGAATTTGGAGGTATTATAATGATGGATAGAGAATATTACAGTGACGAAGGGTCAGCCTATCGCCCATAAAAACGCTAACAAAACCTCTGTCCCTTGACTGATTTTTACAATATGCCCGGGAAGAGAAGCAGCTGGCACATTCTTTGTTTTTCTTATGTCCAGTCCAGCATGGAAGCTCTCACGTCATTTACTACCTCTATAATTTTACTTCTTAGTACAGAGATTGTTAATATTTAATGTATTCCTAAGTTGTCATCATTATTTATGTTGGGGCACTTCGAACACAAAAAGAGTAGTAAAAGTTTTTATTCTAGGCAATGCTATGTAGGTATGTACATTATCACCAATATTGAACATTGAGTATTAGGTTCAATAGATACTTTATTAGGATGTTGCAGTAACAGTAGTAATATCTTGTATATTTTCTTGTGTTTTGTATCATCTTTTAGTCTTCCAGGATGATAAATAATAATTAAAAAATATTATTAGGCTTAAACATTCTTAATTACTGTTTCTTTGAAGAATGCACTTTGTAAGACGCAGAATATAAGAATATTATACAATGTGGAACAAAATGGAGAGATAAAACTCAAGGGTTAGCTTCTATACCATTAGTAGAATATACAGTAAAAGAAGCTAAAACAAGACTTGTGCCGCAGTCACCTTATGACACCTTATGACCCATCACTTTATTTTATGCCATCTGATATTGAATAGATTTCATCAAAAGCTAACAGCACTTTTTAGGGTTGACACTTAGATATTTTGATCTAAACTTTGAACTTGTTTTTCGGCCGAACCATAAGGATAACAAAATGTCACTGTTACTTATAAACTCATCACCAAACATACAATTCCCTTAAGTATTATCTCTTCATTATGTTACACATTGTATAGGCAAAATTCTGAAATTTCGTTTTATCTAATATTATACTAAATACTGATTTAATACACCATAACATCTTACTGCATGGATGTATGTTTGTTCCTCAATCATGGCATGGCAATTACTCAACGGATTAGGGTGAAATTCGGCATAGCGATAGTAAATTTTCGTAGTAAATAAAAATATGAATTGATTTCACAATATAATTCAGGTAACAATGAAGACAAATTGAAAGGAACAGGCTAATGGCGGGTTTCAATATCATGAAAACTGTTCGTTTTGCCTTCGAACAATAGAAATCACTACCAAAATGCCTTTCTATATTCAAAATCTTGACATCTAAACCACTGCTTACGAACTGTTTGACTGCTATGGGTTGCTGCTAGGTTACATTTGAACATTTACAAAATTAGTCATTTTATCTAGCCAACGACGACGTAACAAGTTATTAATTTAAACCAATGAGGTCAAAATAGCATGGCGGCAGTCTGCTGCGGCCACTAGCGAGTTAAGTTTTCACTACATATGACCAATTACAAAATATGTCATTTTATCTAACCAACGACGTAACATTTAACAAAATATTCTATCAAATATCTGTCAACATATCAATAATCCAGTTTTCTCTTTCGAACTTATCTATAACTGTTTTTGAAAAACAAGGACGAATATTATTGAATGACATAATTTTTCTTTTAAATATTTTTTCTTTGATGTCACAAAAATGTGATTTAACTAAATATGGCAAAATTAATCAAAGGATTGGCGTTTCGTTTTACGTAAGCAATCAAACGCAATTATTAAGAAAAAGCTCTAAAAATATACTTTAATATATTTTTCGAATACCAAAACATAAATTGAATAAGTTTATATATTTCTTTAGTTCAAATATCATACAAATAATTTGCGAATGTGTGATATTCTATAAATCACATATCACCTATTTTCTTGGAAGAACGACACGTAAGGATTTGAGAACTTACAGCCCGTAGCTAATAGATATTGTGAAACGCTATTTTTTTCTACTAGTTTTGTACCTGTATCGGTTACTCATACCAGTCTGTAGCTGTAGCTACGTGTTAAAGATTCTTCACATTCAATAGTTCTGAGGTAGATTCATTATAATTACAGAGTCATAAATGTGCAAGCCAAGGAAAAGAACAAAGTTCGTCCTGTAGCCTTGAACACAGTCGAGCTAATGCGAGTGGCCAGTGCTGGACTTGGTATGGGACCTCATCATGCTATGCAGGTAATTAAATGTCATTGTTTTTAATTTGATACAGCAGCGCCATGCTCTTTTACGATCTTTTGTTGTTAAAAGTTTGAATTACTAATTATTAATTAAGTATTAGTTTAAATACTTTTAAAGTAAAATAGTTATAGTTTTTAAATAATCATTCGGCATACGTTGTACTTTGTGACCTATAATGTATCCAGCTTGGTCTGAGGAAAGAGGCGCTGTATGCTGAAGTACGGGCTACCACCCAATTCAGCGACAGATGCGAAACAAAAATAATTGTACATAGGATTAAGTATAGGCTGAAGTACCTTATGTTAATCCCTTTAATGGAAATAAATTACCATTACTAAAGACAAAAAAATAAAAAATCTGATTTTACTGATATACATAACATGAAACATACAGTTCACATGTACAATTTAGTCAAACATGATAAAATCTAGTTTAAAGTCATTTTAGTTATTTATAACATGATCTTTATCTCATAGATAAAAATATATTTAAGCATTATAAAATGCAAAAAAAGCTTTTATTTTTTTTTTTATTTATTTATTTTTTTTCTTATTAGATTGCAGAACGACTCTACACACAAGGTTACATTTCATACCCAAGAACTGAAACAACAAGCTATTCTGAAAACTATGATCTGGTGTAAGTAATAAATAAATATTTCTCACATTATGTATTTTTATACAATGAATAACAGATAAATAAACTTAAAATATACGGGGTTGTTTTTTAGTCACGGGCCAAATATTTTTTGTTCACAATTATTATCATTTAAGGAAACAATTTTTGCAAGAAAATGTCATGAATTTTTTTTACAGGGAAATTAATGAATTCGCAAAACATGTATTATAAATCATCATCACAACTCTTTGTAATGAGCCCACTGCAGGTAATGAGCACCTCCTCTGGGTGACGAGGAGGTATAGGCCATAATCCACCAAGCTGGCCCAATTCTGGGTGGTGGATGCCAGTATTTTCTAGGCGCCAATATGGCTTCTGACAAACCCTAACGACTACTGTCGTACACCCGGGACCGACTCCTTAACGTGCCCTCCGAAGCACGGAAGTCGTCGTGAGAAATGAATGGTCGGCGGTCACCCATCCAAGTACCGACCTGTGATATCGTATGATACATACAGTAACCACGGCGCCACAACGACTTCTTACAAATCATGGTCACTCTAAATTATGAATGAATGAATACCATTAAAATAAAGATAACTACGCGCTACTACAAAACATTTTTTAATACAACGTCGTAGTATTATAAATAAAATGCCGCGTCGTAGTAGCTAAGTTCATCAACAGCGACTATTTGTGAAAGTTTGAGTTGCCATATCTTATTTTTTTATACTTAGCTATAATAAATAAATATGCAGGTACATTTATATGACTAAAAAACAACCTTGTATAATAAATTAGAAATAAATAAACTCAAAAATGTATAAAGGTACAAACATTAATGACTTGACGCCTAATATCTGTGTTTATCGCACAAATATCCACAACAAGCAGGATTTAAACCTACCTAAGTTGGTCAGGTCCTCGAGGTATCCAGGTACCAGTCACAAAGCTTTCTAACGGCTAAATGTTTGTGGAGGATTTTGTGCACTTGACTCAAAGCAATGCCTAGGCTTATCCGAATCTGTTGATAGGTTACTCTTGGATAAGTCTGTATCATACGCCGCACGACACTGTTATTATCTCACGCAGAGCATTATTGCTGAGACTAGTGTGACCACATTTAAACTCATTAAAGTTATAAACAGTGCCACGAGAAGCGGGTTTCATCGTAATAACTTTCTTGTTTTCTTAAATTACACCGAAAGTCATAAAAATTAATATTCGCTACGAAAATAGTTTCGCGTTAAATTTATACTGACGATGTGTCAGACAATTTTCAATTAGCCGCCAAATCGTAAAACAAATAACAACTCAATAACATCATCAAAATCATCATCTATTTTCAAAATTCAAACTTTTTATATATTGTTACTCTTTGAGTGCCGCCCTCGTATGACAAATAAAGGGAGTAAGATAATAACTGTGATACCTATTTTTGCAGTGGCACTCTGAGACAGCAGCAAAACTCTAGTAAATGGGGCGCTGAAGTCAAAGCTCTTTTGGCGCAGGGCATCAACAAGCCGAAGAAAGGCCAGGATAAAGGAGACCATCCGCCCATTACACCTATGAAACCTGCTTGTAAGTACCTGTTTTGTTTATTTAGCAACTAACAGATGATAAAAACAAATTAGTAAGCTTAAATAAATACAATATGGTATAATAGAAATAATGGCAGAAGTCGTTGTGGCGCCATGGTAACCATGCATAGGATAAGCGACATTCGGCGTAGTCGGTTAAAGGATGGGTGACCGCCGATCATTTATTTCTCACGACGACGACTTCCGTGCTTCGGAGGGCAAAAGTCAAAGTCAAAGTCAAAAGAATCTTTATTTCGTAAGTATTTAAATACATTTGAAATAAGTCACAATTTACAAATTGAACTGAATCTACCACCACTTCGGAAAGTCGATCTGTTGAGAAGAAGTGGCAAGAAACTCAACAGCAATCATCTTTTAAAAATACACAATAACAATAACAACAACAACAATGTACAATCTTCTTGCATCCGGATATCTTATAATAAAACTTTATGCTTAGGTATCCTTAAATCTATCGAAGGGTTAATCTTAAATATTTTGGAGTTTTATTATAAAAGCGTACACATTGACCCATGAACGAGTTGGTGATCTTCTGGAGTCTACTATTATATTTATACATTAGGCAATCAAGTACTAGACAGAAACGTAGACATAGATATAGAGGTAAAGATAGAAGTAGATAGATGTAGCGATAGAGGTGAGAGATATTACAGATAATGTGGATGGAGATGAGGATAGTCGTGGACAGAGACTGGACACTAACACGGACGTGAACATGGGGAAATGGGATGGAGATGGGGAAGTCAGAGTCAAATTCAAAAAGTAACATAGTCATAAAGTCTTTAGCAAAACGATCTGGCACCGCTAGCAGCACCCGTTCACGAGTATAACGCAAGCACCAGCCATCACTCTCCTCAACCATATTTTAGGGAAGAGGGTGACCCGACACCCGACGCTACCGCTAGCCATGCCTCCTGAGGGAGCATGACGTTCTTGCTGTTGTATGGATAAGAAGGAGATGGAGATGGCGTTGGATGAGAAGGAAATGGAGATGGTGTTGGAGATGGAGTTGGAGATTGAGAATATTTGAAAAACAATTTACAACCAAGGACTTTTATCGTCCATATATTCAGAAATTGTATAAAAGCCTTTACTACACAATTTTTGTTTAATAGTTTCTTTAAATTTATCAAGTGGTAAGTCTTGAATATTTGTGGGAACCTTATTATAAAAACGTATGCATTGACCCATAAATGAGTTAGTGACTTTATGAAGTCTACTATCATAGCCGGCTAGCTTGTACTTATTTCTAGTATTAACATTATGCAAGTCACATTTTCTATGGAACATGTTTAAGTTCTTTTTTACGAACATAAGATTTTCAAAGATATATTGTGAGGCAAAGGTAAGTATATTAATTTCTTTAAACTTATTTCTAAGTGTCGCCCTGGAATTAAGTTTGTAGATTGAGCGAATAGCCCGTTTCTGCAGCACAAAGATGGTTTTAATATCGGCAGCATTTCCCCACAGGAGAATGCCGTATGTCATTAAGCTATGAAAATAACCAAAATAAACCAACCGCGCAGTAGCTTCATTAGAGATATTTCGCATCTTTTTGACGGCATATGCTGCAGAACTAAGTCTCTTCGCCAACCTTTCTATATGTGGTCCCCATTGTAGTTGTGCATCTAGGGCTATGCCAAGGAACACTGTTGAATTTACAGGGCTCAATTCTTGTCCTTTTACAATTAAGTTAGTATTTACATGCCGGACATTAGGCAAAGAGAATTTTAAAAATTTAGTTTTATTTTCATTGAGTAGTAGGTTATTGGCTGAAAACCATTTCTCCACAGTTTCAATACAACAGTTTATTTCAAAGCAATGCTTCAATTGCCTACTCACTTTAAATAGAAAAGAGGTATCATCAGCAAATAATATGACCTCACACTTGTCTTTCACTAAAAATGGCAAATCATTTATATAAACTAAGAATAAGAAAGGCCCAAGAATCGAGCCCTGGGGCACTCCCATATGAACTGCTGATCCCGATGATCTCTTTCCATTAATATCAACTCTTTGAATTCTATTGCATAAATAGGATTTCATAAAATCAAGTGCCCTATCATTGATTCCATAGTGGTGTAGCTTCATGAGGAGTGTATCGTAGTGAACACAGTCAAAAGCCTTGGACAGATCACAAAAGACACCGAAGGCATCACGTGACTCCTCCCAGGCATCAAATATATGTTTGATAAGCTCAACACTGGCATCAGTTGTTGAGCGACCCCGTGTGAAACCAAATTGATTTGAATTCATTAAATTATTGCTAAAGAAGTGTACCACTAGTTGGTTTAAAATAAGCTTTTCAAAAATTTTACTAAGTGTTGGTAATATAGAGATTGGTCTAAAGTTACTGGGGTCGGTTATGCTTCCTGCTTTAAATACGGGAATAATTTTACTAAGTTTCATTAAGTCCGGAAACACACCATTATCAACACAATTATTGAATATTCTGGCTAAATAAGGTGCAATACCGTCAATGATAGATTGGATGATTTTAACAGAAATACCATCCAGATCAGCAGTGTTCTTAATTGTTATACTTTTAAAAGCTTTCAATACCTCACTTTCAGTAACATGCCTGAAAGTAAAGTTAGTTTTACACTTATTTACATTATTTTCAAGAAAAGACTGTGCAGCTTTAACTGATGAATTTAATGTCTTCGTAGTCGAAACTGGAATGTCTGCAAAGAATTTTTCAAAAGCTTCAGCAACTTCTGTATCTGATGTCAACAGTCGATCACCAATTTTCAGTTTATGTTCCGCATTTCTAATGTTTGACTTTCCAGTTTCGCTGTTTATAATTTGCCAAGTAGTTTTAGGTATATTTACACTATTTTGAATTTTATTATTAATAAAATTTGATTTCGCAATATTACACACATTTTTGAACATTTTGGAGTATTTTTTAACATATTCCTTAAAGGTTTCGCTATGATTATATGATTTTTCATCATATAATTCATATAATCTGTCTCTGCTTTTGAATATTCCTACTGTTTCCCAGTCACTAAACTTAAATGAGTTATCATCTATTTTAATTGTTTTTGATTTAAATACTGTATCATACTCACATTTAATTAAATTAAAAATACAATTATACTCCTTAACAGGATCATCATAACATTTAAGTTCCCACAACTTATCCAAGACATTACTTCTGAATCTCTCCAGCCGACCCTCGTTCATGGGTACAAACTTAATCTCTCTTCTTAATGCCTTGTTTGTGTTAATGTTAAAAGATGCTAATTGTCCACTGTGATCCGATTTTAACTTATTAAATATGTATTGACTGTTAGGTGATGCATCAGTGAAAATGTTATCAATACATGTTGCTGAAGTGGCTGTAACACGTGTAGGCTCTAAAAAGAGATTTTTAAGTCCATAACAAAGAAACAAATTAGTTAACCTTTGGCTAAGGGATGATTGGATTAATAAATCAATATTAAAATCACCACAGACAATGATATTTTTTTTAGATCACTAAGTTTAAGTAAAGCTTCCTCCATGATTTTTTCAAACAAATCAAAGGATGAAGCTGGCCGCCTGTATACGCTTATTATAATAACTTTCCCTAGTTCTATACATGCCATTTCAATGGTTTGCTCAACAGAAAGACTAATAATATCCTTTCGTTCTTTAAATTTCATTCCTTTGTGTGTAATAATCAAGGAGCCGCCACAATTAGCCTGGATTCTGCTGTATGAACTGGCTATTTGATGATTATTGAACGAAAATATCATTTGATGGTCTTTTAGCCAGTGCTCCGTTACACACAAAATATCTAAATTTTCTTGATTCATAAAAAGTTCAATTTGTAAATCCTTACCCAGCATGCCTTCAATATTTTGGTGGGCTACATTTAATACATTTTTACTACATTTTAATTTTGCAGCTGGGGCATATGTGCTAATAACATTTTGATTATAGCTAGAAGTCTTATTATCTATTGTCGTCGCCTCTAGTTTAAATTAACTAGAGTAGTCCTAATACTATTACTTGGAATGTTATATTCCACCGGTTTAATAAATATAAGTGGCTGCTCAATAGAAGCAGAGGTTTCAGTCAAGATGACTGGTAAATCATTACTAATAATATAAGATAGCGAAATTGCTATTTGTCGTATAGAATAATCGTACAAATTGTACTTATCATACTTAAAATAAAAAGGTTTACTAACTATAATGTTAGTATCAATCATATGGAATTTATTACTATGCCTACATGTCATAGTGTGTAATATTTTATTCAGATGGTGCCTTATATTGTTTTCTTGCTCTGAGAAAGAGTGGCTAAAAGGTAATGCAAATAATATTATTCTACATATATTTTTCTTTTCATGTAATTAACGTTAGCGTTAAGCAGTCGGTCCCGGGTGTAATATAGGTTATACTATATAGCAAAAGTTTGACAAAATAATGTAATCAACTAGAAGCTTACATCAACATACACATCTTACAAAAGCAAGCAGTAATCCATTCTTCCACCATGATCAGTAAAGTCCTTGGAGATACAGTTTTCGCAACATCTGAAACTCAACCTGAAACATAAGCTTAGTAATGATTATTTTATCCACTCATTAGAAACTCAACGTTCAAATATTCTAAATTTGATTTCATTTATAAGTAGGGGACTGAATATCTTTTTTCCTGAAGGTCTCGGGACGGGATATTTAGGTATACCGACAAAAATGTCGTGAAAAAGTTTTGTAACTAAATTATAATATTATATACATCATGTATAATATTTTGCGTTTTAACTTTACGTTTTGATGTCTTTTGAGACCCGTGGTCGCGAGCAACTGATGTGAAAGGCGTAATATTTATAGTAATTAATTAGACACTACAGGGTGAGTAGTGACAAATTTTAGATACTGAAGGAGAGCACTCTATACTCGATTGTGGTCACAATAATGTAATAAATGTAGGTACATAATTTTTCAGTAGAATTTCCTATACAATGAATATAGTTTTCTTACTACTTAATTTACTTACGCCTCAGTCAATCGTGGCACGTAACCTCGCACGAGGATCGCTCGTACGCTGCCAACTCTAGTAATCAATGCATTGCGTAATCAATTCTTTAACTTTCGGTTAAGTTTACTCAGTAAATAATTAATATTTATTTTTTATTATATATTTTTCTGTTTGTGTATGATCTCAAACTATTATTTTCTCGAATTTCAAAAGTGACCCTCCAGTCACCCAGTATAGTTCCGGTTAAAAAAGTACTTTATTTAATATAATGAATCGTGAAAACTTAAGACAATATTAAACTGCATAGTATTGGCTTAACATAATCTTACTGCCGCTGAAAAATCTTGCTATAAAAAGGTGACTAAAATGCGTGACCCCTTGACAGTAGGGTCCAACTACCAAGCGGAGTTTTTTTACCTGGTTGCTTGGTTAGCGACCACCTTCAAATAAAATCTGCCGACAAAGTATCACCGGTGCGGCGTTGATTTCTTCAGGAAATGTTTTTTGAAGAGCTAGTTTCTTCCATAATTTGTGGAAACTTACACTTTTAAAAGTATCTTTAACTTTTTGAAGTGATAACACTTGAATATTTCTTTAACTCGATTTTAAAGTTGATCGAAATTTCTGATTTTACTTTAAATTTTGATTTTGATTTTAACTGCAACTAAAGACTTAATTAATCTAATTTTTGTTAATTTTCCTGTCCATTTTTTTTGTTTTTTTTTTTTTTTTAAATTTAAATATTCTTTGACATCGTAGATTTAATAAAATGTTTTTTAATATTTTATAACAATAATTTTGATTTATAGGTAATAGTTTCATAAGCCTTTTCTTGTAATTAACAATCAATAAATCTATTTTATTTTTATTTTATTATTTTATTTTTATAAACTAGTATTATTATTTTACAGCCGAATCCGAAATGGAGAGCGATATGTGGCGTATATACGACTACGTAACTCGCCACTTCATAGCGACTCTCTCGCGAGACTGCAAGTATCTGTCGACCGCCATCACTTTTCAAATCGGAACAGAAACCTTCACTTACACGGGCAACACGCTCATTGATGCAGGCTACACGGAGATCATGCATTGGCAGGTGAGCTTTTTTGTGACTTAAAAAAAAGTAGATCAAATATATACAGGGTGTTTTATGCAGCTGAGTAACCATGGAAATGTTTGAAGGAAGGGGCTCTAGGAAAATATTTTTCTAGTTAAATACCCATTGTTACTGAATGAATGAATGAATAATTTATTTAAAAGTAACAAAGACTCAATTTGTTCGTATATAAATGCTTACTTAAAACTTTAAAACAAAATAATTTACAGGCTAATTTACAAAGGCCATTCCTGCACCATTCCCCCCGAGATGGCACAGGAATGCCTTAAATACGTCGAATCTGCTGTTGTTTTTTTTTTATTTATGGTTGAAATAGCAAAATAATACTTATTTGATTCGCTGTGGTATAAAAACATTCTTTCGTTAACATTCGATATTCATGACTTTTAAAAAAGTAATTTTTAATAAACAGCTATGTTAAATAATAAATAAATCATATGTTTAGAAGTTTATAAACCTGTTGTGGTTCAACGGCTCTTGAGTATATCACTCTCAAGCAACATTCGGCCGCTCGGTAAAAGGATGGGTGACCGCTGAATATCTCACTACGGCGTTTGTACTTTATTTATACATCACGTTAAGCAATCGGTTCGGTCCCAGTGCTGTATACTCGTATACAGTGGTCGCTAGGGGTATGTCAGAAGCCATTTTGGCGCTCTAAAGATTCTGATATCCCAGCACCAGCACTGTGCCAGATGATGGTTTACGGGCCAAACCTCGTATGTTTTTGAGTAATTTTTTTTTATATAAATTATGGATGGGACGTTTGTCTTCCATGCCACCTGATGTTAAGTGAACATGAAGACTAAGGTGATACACGTCCATCCACGAGAAACCTATTCACTCGACGCTTAAAAGTACTAGGACTATACTGGTCAGGGAAAATAGACGCAAGCAGTTCATTCCAAACCTTGGCGACCCGTATCAAAAAGGAACTGTCAAAGCGCTTAGTTCGACTTTTCGGAATATCTACCACATACGGATGGAAGTTCTGTCTGCGGCTAGTAGTCCGATGGTAAAAGGGTGAGGGTTCAATTTGTTCAAACAGAACACTGGCGCACTCACCAAAATGTATCCTGTAGTACACGGTCAGACACGCAACCTTACGACGATGTTCTAAGGTAAAGAATAAGAAGGTTTGTAAGAAATGTTATCACAAATCAATAAACATTTATTTTTTACTAGCTGTTGTGCGCACTATTGGAATAGCCTATGTGCTATTCCAGATTGTACTCTATTACTATGCCAAATTTAATTAAAATCCGTTGAGCCATTTTTCCGTGATTGAGGAACAAACATAGTAAGATAGTAAGTAAGATTATATTCTCTCTTTTCCAGGCATTCGGCAAAGACGAGTTCGTTCCTCTACTACACGTAGACGATGTTCTTCGAGCTCACGATCACCGTTTAGTGGAGTGTCAGACCTCCCCACCTGATTACCTCACTGAGTCCGAGGTGAGATTTTATACTTAAATTAAATTTATACCATTCATTTGTTAGGGTAGAAACTTACTTTTTAAACTATGACTATATCCGCGTTTGACCTCAAATCTTACCTGATGGTAAGTCAAGACAGTGAAGGGTTCAGAAATGCAAAGGCTCTCCTCAAAATATTGCTACAGTACCCGAGTTTTCGCTCACCAGGCGAAACCTGAAGAGGTCCTTTCACCAAGCGCATTTAACGACAAGCTTATCCAAGGGCTAAACCGACCGTACAAGTTAACTTATGCAAATTCAAAATAAACAGACTTCTTTTAAATAGCATTATATCCATCTAATATCTAAGTTGCCTTCTAAATTACTATTTCAGCCACAACCCGTGCCACAATTTTTTATTCAATATTGAAAATTCAAGTCAGACTCGCCCGACAGTTTTTTTTTAGTTTCGATGAAAATTATTGTATCTTCCGTGAATGGTAGGAAGCTAATTATTTTATGCATGACGAGCGTATGCCCGCGACTTCGTACACGCATAAACTCAAAAGTCCTTTTTTCCGTTCCCGTGGGAATTCCGGGAATTCCTTCCTTTATACAAACAGACACTTATTGAGGAACCTTTATTATACAAACTAAAACATCATATATTTCCCGTTCCCGTGGAAATTTTGGGAATTCCTTTCATAACACAACCAGTCTCTTTTTGAAGAACTTTTATGCCAAGTATCATATCCGTGCACTCAAGGAATAAGATTTTTCATACAAATTAAAAAGTCCAATAATTGCCGTTCCCGTGGGAATTTCGGGAATTCCTTCCTTTATACAAACAGCTGTTTAGGCTGAACATTTTCAAAAAGTATTAAAAAATTCATAACTCGAAAACTACAAAAAAAACGCGGAACATACATAGGGTATTTTCGGATATTTTCGGATATAAAGGTGTGAGGAATCTAAAAAAAGTTTTATGACGACACTGTTTGGACCACCCTGTGCAAGCTTGATCACGTGGCCAAACAAATATTCTTTTGCTGGCTGGACTTATTACTTCTCATTCAAAATTATTTATTGAAAAAATAATACAAAATTATAAATGTATTAATAATTCTATTGTCTAGTAATGTAAGGCCGGCGCCAGACTTAGCTTCAAATGTTTGAACAAATGTTTGCACAAATGTGTGGCGCTGGACTTTGCATATGTATTCAACGTTTGCACAAAGCTTTGCACTTTGCCATCCGGTGTCGGTCTTTTTCCACACATCAAAGCGTTCAAAGTTGAATGTGTGCAAATGTTTGCGTGGCCTGCCACACTTGTTCAGTGTCCAGTTGCTCGAGCGTTGTCGAGCGGGACGGTTGTGTGCATGTTACACTGCATGCGGCGATATTATGGACTGGGGCAGCGAGTGCGTTCTGGAATTTGTAGTTGATACAGGGGCAACTACGTACAAGGAACCCGAAAAATAACAAATAAAAAAAATATAATTACATGCACACAAATAATACAGGCTAACTGAGTCTACAAAATCGTTGTCCATCTTGTTTGTTGTCTACTAGCATACTGTGGAGAAAAGTGTTTGCGAAGCAAGTCTGGCAGGTTACGTCAATATGTGTTCAAATGACTTTGCAAAGTCGTCAAAGATTTGTGCAAATCTTTGAAGCTAAGTCTGGCGCCCGGGTAACACTTTTGAGGGCTGATTTTTAAAATGTTTTATTGCAGTTTTTTAATACATGCCAGTTTTTTTACTAAGATTTTTTTATTTGATGAGCTTAAAACAAGCCTGTATATTAACATTAATCAGGTGATCACATTAATGGAGAAACACGGCATAGGCACTGACGCATCAATTCCAGTGCACATAAACAACATTTGCCAAAGAAACTACGTTACAGTCGGCAGTGGCCGACGGCTAGTACCGACCAATCTGGGAATTGTATTGGTTCATGGATACCAGAAGGTACTTGAAAAGTTTTATTATAACTTTTATTTAAATGCTTTGTTTTTTGTCTTTAAGATTTTGTAAATCATTATCTATACTTACTTTATATTGTCACATTTAGTATAATAAATCGACGTCAGACATTTTATTTTACATTCAATTAAAATAAAGTGGTTTTGGAAAAGAAAAAAATTGTATGTTCGCACGTTGATCTCTTAAACTGGCAGATGGATTTGAAAAAATATTTTGCTTTAATAACTTGATGAAATTATAAAAAATTTGAACTTTAATCTCGAAAAATCTTTGTAATTCATTACAGATAACTCCTATTTATTATATCTTCTAATTATCCTATTCTATTCGTCGAATTCAAAATTTTCTCTACATTAGTCTCATCTATCCTAATTTTCTATCATAATTTCAGAAAATGCTGCCTTACTCTTGATTTACTCTATTAATAAATTTCTAATAAATCAACAGTTAACCCCCGTTCACACATGGTACGTTTTACTGGATACGTTTTACCGGATACGGTTTTTTTTCATCGATGGCGCATGGAGTTGTATGGGCGACTTCACATATGGCACAGTATTCAGTATACGTATTTTCGATACAAAAAAGGTATCCAGTAAAACGTATCATGTGTGAACGGGCTGTTACTCCGTCAAAACCGCCCAAAACTTCTAGTTATTTGTTTACACTTCTGAGAACCAACAGCTTTGTTAACTTTGTCAAGCTAAATCTACAAGCACTCACTCATATTACAGATAGACCCAGAGCTGGTACTACCAACAATGCGATCCGCCCTCGAAGAGCAACTAAACCTCATAGCTTTAGGACGAGCAGATTTCCAAGCAGTACTGGCCCATACAGCTGAAATCTTCCGTAGAAAGTTCCAGTACTTTGTCAGAAGCATCGAAGCTATGGATCAGCTGTTTGAAGTCAGCTTCTCTTCGCTCAAAGCCAGCGGAAAGGCGCTGTCTAGATGTGGCAAGTGTAGGCGGTATATGAAGTATATTGTGGTGAGTTTTGGTTTTGTATTGAAGGGATAGATGGCGCTGTGATCAATATTGGCGATATCTTTTCTGACAGCCGTTTTCAGAAAAAAATAAAGTAAAAGAAGATATAGAAATTCCTATACTATCTTGTTTCAAATCTGTCAGTAGATTTCAAAATGTATAGGAATTTCTATACATACATACATAACTTCACGCCTGTATCCCGTAGGCAGAACACCAGAGGTAATAAAACCATCTGACGTCACGTTTGACAAATTTGGAGGCATTATAATAGTAGAGAGAGACTATTGCAGTGACAGTGGGTCAGCCCACAAAAAAGCCTCACATAACACCTCGGTCCCTTAACTGACTTTTACAGTATGCCCGGGAAGAGAAGCAGCTGGCACATTCTATGTTTTTCTTTCGCTCCTAGTCCAGCATAGAAGCAGAATTTCTATCTAACTAATGAATATTCCAGTAACTAACACTAATGCTTTTTTTGACTCAGTCCCTATTGGTTATGTTTGTTTGCGTGTAAATTGAAAAACTTACATATTGTTACAACTAAGATAGGAAGTAATATTTTGTACAACTAACATGATTTAATTTGATTAACATGGTTGGAGTTTTCGATCGTTATTTCGCTATTGAACCCTGATGAGTATGTTTTTTTACAGATTGAAAAACGGAATGGAGGCGATCAGGTATTTTAATAAAAGTAAAAACTCAACGTTCGCTTACCATCCGGAGTTTCTCTGTTTTTTAGACAAAATTAATTATTTTGTACAATTTTGTTTGTTAATAAGTACTAACAAACTAACTATAAATATATTAAATGATAATAGAATATGGAAACTACGGCGTTTCTGAATTCGAGAATTTAAGGGAAAAGAAAATATTGGCTTTGCCCGTTTTTTGAGTGGATATTCTATTATTATTGATAGGTTTGTGAATATTCATATTAAAAGGATGACATGGATAAGTCTATAATGTTTCCTGGATTTGATATTTAGTATTTGAAACCATGAACTAAAAGGTGTATGGAAGTAAAGGTTTATGTAGGTAATCCATCATGAAATTTCGGATAAATAGAATAAAATATGTTCATGAAAGCGTGATTTTTGCTGATATTTTATTTTCCCTTAAAATCGAATTTAGAAAAAAGTTTTAATTTGCATTTCTGCATGCTGAATGTTGTGAATAGTGTTGTATTAGTCGCAAAAATATAAATATATAGAATTAGGCTGCGTGACGACCAAAATCCCGCCCTATATAGGGTTGTTTTTTTAGTCAGCAGCCAAATTTAAATGTCTTTTTTATACGTTATACGTACAGTCTGAAAAACTATATGCATACGTATTGTATGTGTGCGGGAAACTGGGTGGTATACATAATTCCGTTGCAGACTTTTCCTGCGTATTTATTTTAGTATGGCTCAGTACAAAAAAAAAGATATGGCACCACAAACTTTTTTACAAAAAGTCGCTGTTGATGAAGTGAGCGCGTCGTAGTACGCGGCATTTCATTGATATACGTAGTGCTACGACGTGGCACTGCAAGATGTTATGAAGTAGCGAGTAGTCGTCTTTATTTTAATGGTGTTCATTCATAATTTAGAGTGACCATGCTTTGCTTAATATGTAAGCGAGTATATTATTTTCCTTTTAAAAAAATACGTACCTTTTTTGCAAAACTCGTTTCTATAAATGATACTTATTGTGTAAAAAAAATTGGACGGTGACTAAAACTGTATAAGAACCATAGTCTAAAATGACTATTATCTTTATCACACAATGGTTCCCAAGAGATATACTGTAGTACTTTAAATTAACTCTAGAAACGGG
This sequence comes from Stenoptilia bipunctidactyla, assembly GCA_944452665.1. Classification (NCBI taxonomy): domain Eukaryota; kingdom Metazoa; phylum Arthropoda; class Insecta; order Lepidoptera; family Pterophoridae; genus Stenoptilia; species Stenoptilia bipunctidactyla. The sequence continues at coordinate 13,570,558 of OX101739.1, forward strand.
ATATTTAACATGTTTTTTTATTGATTTTATTTGTCAGATATTTACCGTCGTGATCATGGCGCTTGCAACAGTTCCAAAATATCGAGAACTCCAAATAAGTATACAGGGTCTTCCAAGACTATGGGACGCCTATCAATAAATTTCTAATAAATCAATAGTTACTCCGTCAAAACCGCCCAAAACTGCTAGTTATTTATTTATACTTCTGAGAACCAACAGCTTTGGTAAGTTTTTCAATTACAGATAGTCATATTACAGATAGACCCAGAGCTAGACGCCCTGTAGAGTAAAAAAAAACACAGTAAATATCCCGTTTCTAAAGTTAATTTGATTGTTGTTGAACATGATTTGTAGTTTAAAAAATACCCCAAATTTGGCGAGGTATTATTTGTCACATTTTAATAGTGCGTCAGTGGCGCCTTGTCGACGCACAGAATAAACATATCATTTATTTAGTACCAATATTATATCTGTACAGTTAGGGAAAAGAAGGGCTACGAAATGGGCAGCGTGTATGAAACTGCAAAATTTAAGATTAATTTGCAAATTAAATTTGGTTTACGCAAAGATCCAATGTACTTGAATAAAATGAAACTGAAAAAATTGCTTGTCCCTACGCGATAATGAAACCTGCAATTAAAAACTTTTCGTGTATGTCATCTTTCGTATCTCTTCAATAAGGTAAATAGGTTTCAACTGCTTTCTTTAGAAACCCTCCGGGATTAAAAGCAGGTAAAACTGCGTTAGTTTTAATTATAAAAGTAATAAATTTATAAAACAATTACTCAAATGAAAACAATATCTACACTATACCCGGCGGCGCGGCGAACCTTAATCCCTATGACACTGACAGTAATTTCCACAATATAACCTTCATTATTTATGTTTATCGTAAGGTATGATTAAATGCCCTACGAAGTAACTTTTGCAGAACGTAAACGTAAAGTGTGATTGAGATAATTTCTTGCAAATGTTATGAATTGTTATAATTCCAACGGAATATCATTTTATTGGAATATAGCTACGTAAAATAAATAAATGCCATTTTTAGAAGCCTCCAATACGATTCTAATGTAACGGTGACGGCACTACAAGGTTATGTTGTGGAAATTACTGTCAGTGTCATAGGGCTCAAGGTTCGCCGCGCCGGGTATAATTAATCAACAACTTTTTCACATGCATCCTTTTGTCCCTAACCGCACAGATATAAAATACCTCAGCACATACAGTATCAAAAGCCTCCACATTTGAATCCTCAGGCCAAACCAGCTCGTCTTCATTGTTCGCACTGCGACGATACCTACGGGCTACCTCAAAATGGCACTGTTCGTATTTATCGAGAGCTCAAGTGCCCTTTGGATGACTTTGAGCTCTTGTCCTGGTCTTCTGGTAATAAGGGAAAGAGCTTCCCTCTTTGCCCGTATTGCTATAATCATCCTCCTTTCAGGTAAGGATAATTATTTATTTATTTATTTAACAATTTATGTAAACACAGTTGAGATACAATAAGGAGACAATGAATAAAAATAAGTACAAAGGTACAGCTTATCTCTTACGAAATTTACCTATGACTGGAGAGTTTGGTTTGAAAAGAAATAATAGTGTGTACTAAATGTACATACATGTGAATTAATATACATACCAATACGTATTTAATAATATATTATTTAATAATATCAACAATTAATGTCAAAGATAATTTGGATTACGATTGTATAATTACTTTTATATCTGTTTTATTGAATGCAGAGTAAGTTGCTTTTGACTATGGCGTTCTCTTAATTCTTTTATAGCGTCACAGGTACCGGAGTATAATCAAGCTATAACTTTACTATCGCGGTTATCTTTACTGTATTTTAACGAATTAACGGAATTTTTACCCACGACGGAACGGAGACGGTATATGCGTTTAGGGTGAGAGGGTGTTTGTGCAAACCAATGTTACCATTTATCTCCAGAACCACTGGTCCCATTTTAATGCGGTTTTCAGTAATCGCTTTGGATTTGATTGGTGCATGTTCTTAGATAGGTGTAGCGGTAACAACTCAACAGGGGGCGCTGCAGTAAACATTTGTTTGTAAAAGCCAATGTTACCGTTTATCTGCAAAACCATTGGTCCGATTTAAATGCTGTTTGCTGTGATCGCTTTGGATTTGATTGGTGCATGTTCTTAGATAAGTGTAGCGGTAACAACTCACCAGGGGGCGCTGCAGTAAACATTTGTTTGTAAAAGCCAATGTTACCGTTTATCTGCAAAACCATTGGTCCGATTTAAATGCTGTTTTCAGTGATCGCTTTGGATTTGATTAGCGCATGTTCTGAGATAGGTGTTACGGTAACAACTCAACAGGAGGCGCTGCAGTAAATATTTGTTTGCAAACCATTGGTCCGATTTGAATGCCGTTTTCAATTATCGCTTTGGATTTGATTGGTATAATGTTCTTAAATAGGTTTAACGGTAACAACTCATAAGGGGGCGCTGCAGTAAACATTTGTTTGTAATAACAACCACTCCACTATGTATTTAAATAAACTACATGGGTTTTCTAGCGGTGGTGGGGACATGAGAGGGCTGATGAGGAACGAGGTGTTGTGTAATGTAATGTATGGTACCTATATTATGCTCTTTAAAAAGTTTGAAATAAAAAACAAAATAAAAATTTTTAAAAACCCACGACGTGACGCGACGGTTAAAAAGTAATTGAAAAAGAATAAAATAATTTAAAATCCTCTGACTGAAATGATTTATGTGACGGGAGATAATTAACGTGAAAACCTTTTTTAAAAGTTCACTTGATCTCACACAGAGTCGGTCATATTATGAACAACATACTATTCGTTTTCATAGTACTTCCCTACGCTTACCTATTCGGTTCTCGAAGATGTAGATGTCGCACTAACATAGGTATTCAACTCCCTATGAACTTTATAAGAAGAGCAAGAAAATCCGTCGAGGGCTGCCATCAATATTTTAAATTTCAATATACAACTACAAAACGAATTCATTCAATGGCAGCCCCAGACGGATTTTCTTGCTCTTCTTTTAAAGTTCATAGGGAGTTAAATACCTATGTAAGTGCGACATCTACATCTTCGAGAACCGAATAGGTAAGCGTAGGGAAGTACTATGAAAACGAATAGTATGTTGTTCATAATATGACCGACTCTGTGTGAGATCAAGTGAACTTTTAAAAAAGGTTTTCACGTTAATTATCTCCCGTCACATAAATCATTTCAGTCAGAGGATTTTAAATTATTTTATTCTTTTTCAATTACTTTTTAACCGTCGCGTCACGTCGTGGGTTTTTCAAAATTTTTATTTTGTTTTTTATTACCCCGATAACCGATTTTTTGGAATCGCCAAGTAAAAATCGGAAACCGTGGTAAGAATCCCGTTAATTCTTTAAATTATATACTTAATCATGCTCTTCGTGTCAAAAAAAAAACAAAAAGTTGTATTCATCTTGGGAATTATAAATCCCTTGATGACGTCATGATATACTTCGGCTTTAACTAGTTATTGATAGTTGAATAAGATATTGCAGTAGACCAAGACAAAAAAAGCCGACGAAAAAAAGCCCTTGGCACTCTGTTTCAGTCCAAATTATCAAATTAACACAAATAGGTACAGTACAAATTGACCGTGACATGAAAAAAAAATAACAAACACAAGAAAGCCAATTCATGCCACAACCAAATTGCTAACATAGTAGATGCAATGAGCTATGGATGCACAACACGAACATGACAAACTATGACGTCCCTGTCGGGTTATAGACCCTGGATTAGCGTGTTATAATCGGTGATAAATCCGAGTAAGACAAAGCCGAGTATACACCGCTTGGTGATCATTCAGATCCCTTTGGATTCCGCCTGGCTAGCGACTACCCTTCATATAAAATCTGCCGCCAAATATAATCGTTGCGTCGGTGATATGTTCCGGCAATATTTCAGGACGAGCGAGTTACTTACTAAACCCGTGTTCTGTGATCTTCGACCTCATCTTCACTAACCATAAGGTGAGGTTGAGGTCAAATTGAAAAAAAGAAAATAGATTCTCCCTAGTTCTGCTGTGAGGTCTCCATGAGAGATGCTTAAAAATGTAAAAGCTAATCTGAGGCCAAATATATCGTCATGAATACACTTACCATCACGTGAAATTGCCGTCAAACGCGGGCTTAGCTCTAATAAAAAAAAGTAGATTAATAGTAGATTATTGCATCAAGCACAAAGTAATTTATTATTGCACTGAGTGACTGATAAATCTAATCTGACAGGCACGAGGGCAATATAAATTACTAAAGGCGAGGTGCATAATCTGCTTTTCTTTCAACTATGCTTTAATTTCATCACAATCACACTAAAAACTCAGTACAAAGTGAGCCTTTAATGCTCTAGAGCAATAAAAATGTATGTAATTTCATTATTGCACAGTTACTAATTATAATTCCAGGGACATGAAGAAAGGATTCGGGTGTAATTCCTGCACGCACCCGACTTGCGCTTACGGGGTGAACTCGACAGGCGTGTCGGGTTGTGTCGAGTGTGAGAATGGAGTGTTAGTGCTCGACCCGGCCGCGCCTAAGTGGAAGCTGGCTTGTAATCGGTAATTTTATATATTCTTAACAGTTTATTTACACAAGCTGAGAGATCATTGAATGACATACATACATAACTTCACGCCTGTATCCCTTACGGGGTAGGCAGAACACCAGAGGCTATGAAACCATCTGACGTCTCGTTTGACAAATTTAGAGGTATTATAATGATGGAGAGAGACTATTGCAGTGACAGGGGGTCAGCCTATCGCCCGCAAAACTGTCAATTAAACCTCTGTCCCTTAACTGACTTTTACGGTATTCCCGGGAAGAGAAGCAGCTGGCACATTCTATGTTTTTCTTTCACTCCCAGTCCAGTATGGAAGAAGACAATGACCGTGAATGACACTCTGAACTAAAAGTAAGAATAGTATATTGTCTTAAGTTTTCGCGATTCATACTATTAAATAAAACACTTTTTAACCAGAGTTATCGCGTTTAATTTATATTTTACATTTTAACTCGACGTTTCGGTGTCTTTGCACCCACCTTAGTCACGAGCGACTTACTCGTAAAAATATAAATTAAACGCGATAAATCCGGTTAAAAAGTGTTTTATTTAAGTATATGTTTCCTCTTTTTTAATATACCTGTTGAAATATAAAACGTAAACAGATTATCTTGTTTCTATAGCAGTATTTTAAGTAAATAATTTACCTTCATTTGTAAAAAACACCAACCTTATGATCACCAGGAGGTTGAATCTCAGTACAAATGCGATGGGTCTATGATAGTGAAACGCGGCAGTCAGAAGGACCATGAGGCTAAGTTAGTTAAAAAATATGAACTAATGAATAATCAAATAAAGTTTGCTTATTTTTCCTAGTTCTCACGTCCACATGTTTAAACTAAAGTTCAAAAATAAGAAAACAAAAAAAACTAGTTTATTAAATAAACAAAATCCTAGAAGTCAAGCAGAATAAAACAACGTGCGACTGCTAGTATTGTATTTATATCATTAATATTTGATTTAATATAAAGTTTCTGACAATATTTGGATCTACACACAAATTTTGCTCTGTAGAAATTTATTTTAGAAATAAGCTTTATCTTGACGAACAGCTCAAGTGATAACATATATACCTATTGCCTGCTATACCAGACGTTCTGGGTTCGAATCCCGATGCCGGTGGATATTTGAGTGAAAAACACATATATAAGCGTTGACTTGTTTTTTAATACAAATTCTTTCTGTGTGTTAAGAATATATTTTAAGTTTATTATCCATTATCTATAGTGTCAAGAACACAAGTTCTAAATTTAATGTTGTGTGAATGTCAGAAATATAAACATTTTTCTAATAAATACAAAGGAATAATTTAAATACTTATATTTCTAATACAAATTTCCAGTTGCGACGTAATAATCAACATATTCGAAGACGCGACGCGTGTCACGGTGTGCGACCAACAATGTTCGCAATGCGGCGCTCAGCAAGTTACCGTGGAATATAAAGCGGAGCGCACCAAACTACCCGCCGCCTTGACCGAGATGACGGCGTGCTTGTACTGCGAGCCGAGCTTTAGTGCTTTGGTAAGTCGGAATAAAGAAAATAATAAATATATTATTATCTTAATTCACACACCAACTTATGGGACCAGAAAGTAAGACTCTATGGAGACTACACAGCGGAATAAGAAGGTATCCAAAAACACATACACACGTACCCGAGGCAGTTTTAAATAATAAAATAAATAAAATAATAATCATTAATTGACACAAAAACTTACAAGATATAACATATTTTTTTTAAAACAAAGAAGTGTCAAAAGGTACTTTCAGCTAAGTGTTGCCCGAGAAGGCAACGCTGATTTCCAAAGCACCCTTACACATGAAGCGGCAATCAAATATTTTTGTGGGCATTAAACAAAGTCCATTATTAACCAAAAATTAATTAAAAGCAATTCCGAAACTCATATAAAAAAATTAAAACATAAAAAAGTATATTCTGAACAAAAAATAAGACATGAATAATTATGTAAACTTGGAAAATTCAAAGTATAACATTTATAAATTTAAGTAACGAAAATTAGTACATTTAAATGAAAACATAAACAATTTAATATTCTTACATTAATACAAAAAAATCATGAACAATTGTATATTTAATTAAAGAATAGAAATAAATTCAAATATTATCATGGAAAAACTTTAAATGACCTGGGTGGGGATCGAACCCAGTATGTGTCACGCCGCAGCCGACTTCTCGACCAATGGCCCATGGAGACCATTGCATATGAAGGCAGATATATGAATAAATAGACGAAACCTGAAGGCATTCTAGCACTTTAGGGTCACTCGGATTACTCGAAGGTAGGGCTAATCTACACCGACCCCATCCGGCTTAAAAACAATAAATTTGAAAATACGGCGCTCAGTAAGCGACCGTGGAGTATAAAGCGGAGCGCACCAAACTACCCGCCGCCTTGACCGAGATGACGGCGTGCTTGTACTGCGAGCCGAGCTTTAGTGCTTTGGTAAGTCGGAATAAAGAAAATAATAATAAATATATTATTATCTTGATTCACACATCAACTTATGGGACCAGAAAGTAAGACTCTATGGAGACTACACAGCGGAATCAGAAGGTACCCTAAAAACAAATACACACGTACCCGAGGCAGTTGTAAATATTAAAAATAAATAAAATAATAATCATTAATTGACACAAAAACTTACAAGATATAACATATTTTTTTTTAAACACCTACACCGACCCTATCCGGCTTAAAAACAATAAATTTGAAAACACGGCGCTCAGTAAGCGACCGTGGAGTATAAAGCGGAGCGCACCAAACTACACGCCGCTTTGACCGAGATGACGACGTGCTTGTACTGCGAGCCGAGCTTTAGTGCTTTGGTAAGTCGGAATAAAGAAAATAATAAATATATTATTATCTTAATTCACACATCAACTTATGGGACCAGAAAGTAAGACTCTATGGAGACTACACAGCGGAATAAGAAGGTATCCAAAAACACATACACACGTACCCGAGGCAGTTTTAAATAATAAAAATAAATAAAATAATAATCATTTATTGACACTAAAACTTACAAGATTTAATATATTTTTTTTAAAACAAAGAAGTGTCAAAAGGGCACTTTCAGCTTAGTGTTTCCCGAGAAGGCAACGCTGATTTCCAAAGCACCCTTACACATGAAGCGGCAATCAAATATTTTTGTGGGCATTAAACAAAGTCCATTATTAACCAAAAATTAATTAAAAGCAATTCCGAAACTCATATAAAAAAATTAAAACATAAAAAAGTATATTCTGAACAAAAAATTAGACATGAAAAATTATGTAAACTTGGAAAATTCAAAGTATAACATTTATAAATTTAAGTAACGTAAATTAGTACATTTAAATGAAAACATAAACAATTTAATATTCTTACATTAATACAAAAAAATCATGAACAATTGTGTAATTAATTAAATAATAGAAATAAATTCAAATATTATCATGGAAAAACTTTAAATGGCCTGGGTGGGGATCGAACCCAGTATGTGTGACGCCGCAGCCGACTTCTCGACCAATGGCCCATGGAGACCATTGCATATGAAGGCAGATATATGAATAAATAGACGAAACCTGAAGGCATTCTAGCACTTTAGGGTCACTCGGATTACTCGACGGTAGGGCTAATCTACGCCGACACTACGTGGCTTAAAAACAATAAATTTAAAAATACGGCGCTCAGCTCAACTTATGGGACCAGCAAGTAAGACTCTATGAAGACTACACAGCGGAATCAGAAGGTATCCTAAAAACACAAACACACGTACCCGAGGCAGTTTTAAATGGCTTGGCTGGGGATCGAACACAGTATTTGTTACGCCGCAGCCGACCTCTCGACCCATGGAGACAATATGAAGGCAGATTTTAGCATTTTAGGGTCACTCGGATTACTCGACGTTAGGGCTATTCTACGCCGACCCTATGCGGCTTATAAACAATAAATTTATATAAAGAGTATAAAGCGGAGTGCACCAAACTACCCCCCGCTTTGACCGAGATGACGACATGCTTGTACTGAGAGCCGAGCTTTAGTGCTTTGGTAAGTAAAGATTAGGAAATTATAATAATAATACGTTTGACCCCAGCATTTGGTTAGACACCTAGAAAGGCTGGGATTTGTAGATGGTTTGCTTCCAACACGCAAGCAAGAAGCGGTCTTGCTCGATACTGCCCGAAACGTTCGCTAGTTTCTGTGTCTACTTCCTTGATCTCCGACCGACTGCTTAAATTGTCGGGTATTAATAAGAAGGCTTTTAAAATTGCCCAATAATAATAATATAAGTAATCCTTAAATAACCGAAAAAAATGTGATAAATAAAAGGTCTTAGCTGCAAAGCTATACCATTAGATGGAGCTACGTTAGCAATATAACGTAAAAATAAAAATGTGGTAAGTAATTTCGAGGGGTACCGCCAGGCCCCGGTAGCTCAGTGGAAGAGCACTCGTCCGGCAAACGAGGGGTCCCAGGTTGGAGTCATGGCCGGGTAATTTTTATTTATTACATTTTTTCGGTTATTTAACAATAATTCAGCATTATAAATGCAAAAACTTAAAACATTATATAAGTAATGTTTTTTATTGGTAACTTATCCGCATTTGACCTCAACTTCATCTCATTAGACCATTGTGCGTAATTATGACATCGAATAGCTTGTGGGTTCGGCAAAGAACTGGCTCGTCATAAAACGCATCACCATCGGAGTAGTGATATTTAGCGGCAGATATATGAAGGGTAGGCATAAATAGGCGAACTCTGAAGGCATTCTAGCACTCTTAAGATCACTCCGATAAGTCGCCTTATACAACACGCATATCCAAGGAAGGTAGGGCTAGCTATTCTAAGGCCAATCCTATATGACTTTAAAATAGGGATGCAACGATACGGCTATTACGATACCAATACAAATGACGAATACATCGTAGTGGCCAAATACGATAACGAATTACGATACGAATGCATTACGATATTTGTTCAATACCATTTTGATGAATTTATTGGAAGCTTTGTTGTATCATGTATGTTATTGTATGTAAGATAAGTCAAGTAAAAGTATTTAAAAAAAGTAATGCATTTTTATTTAATCGATATATTTATTAATTTTCATCACTTACTTATGTTTTATTTTAAATGGCTACATTTACTGACTATAAATAAATTTTAATTGTAGTCCTAATTTATAACTGGCAAATTCTTATGCAGAAAACACAAAATCTAGGTCTTTTTCCTTAAACTTAAATGAAACTTTTTGTCTGGGGATTTTATTATAGATTTTTATTATTACTTTTACATTTTAGTGCACCATTAATTAAGCTTATTGTAATTTTTCGATATTTTTATCGATTCCAGCATAATTGTAGCTACGTTGTGGTCTAGTGTTTATTAAATATTCCGATTTGGAAACATAACCTTTAAAAAATTTGAAATAAATGTATCGTAAAAATATCGTATCGTAATATTTACGATAATGAATGATCGTAAAGGTTTAAGATAATCTCCGATATACGATTACCGTATCGGTATCGTTGCATCCCTACTTTAAAACGATAAAAAGGAAAATGTGATGCAAGTCACCGTCGAGTATACAGTGGAGAGGACCAAACGAGATTATCTTTTGTGTCACGTGACTATACCCCGGCAAATAATTCAATGCAGTAAAATGACAGTTCCAGTGTGCCCACTTTCGGGAAGAAAAGAAATAGTGATGTGATTTAAGTGAATTCAAACAATACAGTAGCCCCATTATGTAAACTTTCAGAGATAATAAAATCATTCTTATTATATTTTTTTTGTAATATTAAGAAATTAATTTAATTAACATAATTTTTTTTAATGTATTTTTCAGGTTGAAAAACATCGAGCGGTAGTAGGGCGCGCGGGCGGCGGTAGAGGGCGCGGCACTCGACCGCGGACGCACAAACATAGAAACAAACAACCAAAAGATAAGATGGCGCAGCTGGCTGCTTACTTTGTATAATAAACCGAAACTTATAATGTATGTGAACTTTATTTATTGTTAAAAGTATTCTTGAAAATTAAAAATAAAATTAAAACTCTTTCACTATAAGTTTTGATATGGCTTCTATGACGTTACATTTAAGCGACGACTGATCTTTTAGTAAACGGGTTATAGATTTCAATTTTCGATTTTATAGTAGAAAAAAACAGTATGGATTTTGGTTGTTATTGTAAATCTCATATGTATTTTTATGTGTGTAATCAAGGATAGTAATTAAAATATTTGAATTCACTTTTAGTGGATACAATTATTATTTTATGGGAAATAATAAAACGAGCGATTAAAAAACAAATTTGGACTGTCTTGAAACAAATATGAAAATGAACGGTTTTAAATATTAATAGTGCGACAGAATTACTAAGTGAGCGACTAAAACACATACTATTTAATCATAAGAAAACAAGTAGGTTGGTTAGGTGCAAAATATTGAAAATCATAATGTCATATTCATACATTTATTTTATACTAAGTAATATATTCATTAACATTGCAATCAAAAATATTATGCGACAAAAAGGGGCAGTTAGGTTGCATATAGTTATATACGCCATAAACCGTAGAGCTTTTTTAAATAACCTCGACGTGGTTTATGGCACGGGTTGTTGCTGACATAGTAATTTAGAAGGCAACTTAGATTTTTAGAGGGGAATAATGCTATTTAGAAGAAGTCTGTTTAATTAGCACCCTAAAATAATGTTTTTTTTTAAGTCGCTGTTTCATTGATTCTTCGTCACTCGCAGTCAGTCGATCACTTAATTAAAACAGTAAGCCAAATTCATTATTTTTGTCTCCTAAAATTTTAATTTTTTAATACCTAATTAATTACTAGCCTTGCTTTATTAGAATATTAGTACAAGCTGAACCTCGTAAATTTTTTTTGAAATGTGAATGAATGAACTAACTTTTTTAACGCGTTTTAATTAAGTTCTGAATACAAGGCTTCATATTTAAAACTATATACAACTACGATGTTAGCTGATACGTCAAAAAATCTTGTAAATTTTAGCAAGTATGAAATTAATCTAAGTTATCTATGTATGCACCTCAGATGGTCTTCTAACCTGTGGTGATGTATCTATGTATGATTGTATTTTTTATGAGTGTAAAGTATTATGATAATGGGTAAAACTTACAATAACAAATGTGTTTTTGAGCATAGCTAATGTAGAACTTTATGTTCTAAAATAAAAAAACCTATAAAATGTATTTTTTTAATACTTTGAGAACCTAATTTGAAAAGCAAAAATTGCAACAAAACACGAAATATTTACTAATCAATTTTTTTTGCTTAAATTATTTCTTAGTTTCATTAGTAATGAAAATCTATATTATTGACCCTACAGAAAGTAACGCCGAACTCTCTAATTTATAATCTCTTATCTCTTTCATTTTGTAAAAGAGTTAAAGAAGTAAAACAATGCTGGTTCGTTCGTCATTCTGGATAAACAGACTAATGTTTAAAATTTTCTCATGAATTACTTTTTTACCTTTCTTTTGAGAGTAATCAATATTAAAAAGACCTTTTGAGAGTCATCCTTTTTTCAAAAGCAAGTTTTAACCAAACTTACATAAATAAATAACTTATAAGAAATCTCAAGTGTATGTGTCTGCCTGTTTGCAGTTTATTATGTGTTCTTGGTAAGCTTATTTAGTGCAATAAACTTATTGTAACCAAAACTGTGTTTGATTATTAACCATGAAGGTATCTTTACATTGCTTTTGACATATGGTTTGCAAACATTACTAAATAAACTTTTTATTCATCTTTCTAAAACAAAAAGGGGGTTTAACTGTAACGTGGCAGCATAGATGTGTGCGAAAACTATGCCGGGCCAAATTGCAGCGCAAAAATCAACCTGGGTTACCCCCCGTTCCATGGTACGTTTTACTGGATACGTTTTTTTTCATCGATGGCGCATGGAGTTGTATGTGTGACTACACATATGGCACAGTATTCAGTATACGTATTTTCGATACAAAAAAGGTATCCAGTAAAACGTATCATGTGTGAATGGGCTGTTACTTGTGTACATTTTATATGAAATATCGTACACTATGCTGGGGCACTTATCGCTTGTTCCGCCGCGGATTTTTCAGTCCGCTGCGCCCCGTCTCAATGTGCTTTAGCGTTCAAAATCCGCCGATGCCCTGCGGTCCGGTCCGTAAGCATTTTGCGATTGGATGGCGCGCGCTCTGCCCCACTGCGGCCCTACATAGTGTGTGTGTACTTTACATTTATAACAACAAAGGCATTTGAAACTTGACTTAATTTTGAAGCTTTCGTCGCAAGAGGACAGATTCTCAACTGTACATATTCTGAGCTGGACAAATTCTTAGGTGGACGTCTTAGCAACTGGACGGGAAACGTATGTCGAAATCAAAATTGGAAGCATAGTGGCACTTTCCAACAAAGGTAAAATTTCGTGTACGATCATTTGTCAGTTTAATGAGCACCTCATCACAGGCGTTTAAAATTCAAATCGGTAAATAATTATGTTATTACAGTTTTGTATTTTACCATACAATCCATGCCTAATGCATGTGCAAAATGCTAGAGCGAATCATTATTGCTCGACGTCACTGTCAAAAATCTCCTTTTGCGAATCTGCAATTAGATCATAGAACTTTATTGTTTCGTATATTTAAAAAAGCTCGCATAACATGGAGTAGATTGCAAGTTGTAATACCAATGCTGCACGGCAAATGTCAATAAATGTGTGACTTGTTAATTTTGAATTGAACATGTTCTACTGTTGAATAATTGTAAAATAGATAAGTTACAATGTTGCTTAAACCTTGCAACAGTCTCCATACTATTCGAGTATTCGTAAACATACGAATCGATAAAGTTCTGTGATAACACTGCAGTTCACATTGCGTGTTATACGGTGTTTATACAAAACTGCTATGTCCGTGCTGTACGTGGGTCGTGGCTAGCGCTCGCGTGAACTACACGCCATACATCGTTTTTCGATTTAAATCCAAATAGTAACAGCCCGTCCACACATGGTCTCCGTTTTACCGTAAATACGTATACTGAATACTGTGCCATATGTAAAGTCGCTCATACAACAACTCCATGCGCCATCGATGAAAAAAAAACGTATCCAGTAAAACGGTAAGAGGTTAAGTATTCCATTGACACGACTGTACAAGCACACTCATCATCATCATCATCACCACAACTCTTTGTAATGAGCCCACTGCAAGGCTATGAGTCTCTCCCCTGGGTGACGAGGAGGTATAGGCCATAATCCACCAAGCTGGCCCAGTGCTGGGTGATGGATGTCAGAATTTTCAGGGCGCCAAAGTGGCTTCTGACAAGCTCGAACGACTACTGTATACAAGTATACAGCACCCGGGACCGACTGCTTAACGTGCCCTCCGAAGCACGGAAGTCGTCATGAGAAATGAATGATCGGCGGTCACCCATCCAAGCACCGACCGCACCAAACGTTGCTTAATCTGTGATATCGTATGATACCTACACACATTAACCACGGCGCCAAGACGACTTCAAGCACACTAATGAAATTTAACTAGCGAAATTGCATCACGCGTACTGTACTTCCGTGTCGTACGCGCGTACGAGACAGACTTACGGTACGCGTTGGCTCTTAGTGCCAACGCTGCGTCACGCGTTCGAACGCGCGTTTCATACAAAACTGCAACGTCCGTACCATACGCGCGTTTCATACGGACGTTCAGAATGCGCCAAGCGCCGCGTATGATAATGTTATGAAAGTTTGTATGTTTGAATCTCTTTTAGTAGATGCTATATAAATCTATGGGTAGGTGTGCCTATTTGAAGATATGGACAAGCGGAACGCGCGTTCGAACGCGTAACGCAGCGTTGGCACTTACAGTGAGCTGTAAAATACAAACATTGATATTGCGATGTATAGCCGGCGCGGCGAACCTTGACACTGACAGTAATTTCCACAACGTAACCGTATTGGAGGCTTCTAAAAATGGCATAAGGTATGATTTAATAGATACCCGACGAAGTAACTTTTGCAGAACGTAAACGTGAATTGTGATTGAGATAATTTCTTGCAAATGTTATGAATTGTTATAATTCCAACGGAATATCATTTTATTGGAACATAGCTACATAAAATAAATAAATGCCATTTTTAGAAGCCTCTAATACGATTCTAATGTAACGGTGGCGGCACTACAAGGTTATGTTGTGGAAATTACTTTAAGTGTCATAGGGATCAAGGTTCGCCGCGCCGGGTATAGGAAATTCATAATGTCTGCATCGTTGTTATGTAACAAGGATAGATGTCGCTACAGAGATAATAAAACAAAGTAAATCTTGAAGTCTGCATTTTATTGTGAAGGTTGTTTCCTAATATAATTTATGGTTACAATACGACATAAGCTTAATTTCTTAATTACTGTATAATTCATTATCTGATAATGTTTCGTATAATTTTAGGGTGAATAATTATGGCTTGTAAAAATTTGGGACTTAAGGTATTAAAAATTTCGTTTATGTATATAAGTACCTAGGTATTTAATAAATGTATGATATGAAAATCTGTAATATTTTTTAACTTTATTTAAGTGATACATTTATGTGCAGTTGCTATAATTATATTTATATAATGTTTCTGAAACAAAATTCGATAGAACAACTTTGCCAATAAAAATTGTATCACAGATAAGCCAATCAAAACCGTATTAACTTGAAGTCTATATTGATCTAAGTTATATTTATTTACCCTAAGTTATGTAGCTTTGAAGTTATCTTACAGCTATATTTATGGACATCACAGAAAAGTCAACAGTTTACTTGAAAAAACTTATTTAAGATTCCAAATTACTTTTGTCTATAATTATTGTTAGTGTTTAATATTCGGACATGAAATTTAAAACAAATAACTATCAAATCAGCGAATTAAAGTAATAATAATTTACATTACATCGAGTTTATTTAATAAACATAACTACAATACTATGATCCGATATATTTAATTACATTTATATAAAGAAATCTTTTAAACACTCTTATGTTGATGTTTCTTAAGTGTTAACCATAAATATATCCGTAAATGTACCTTTAGATATTCTTTTATAATTGCGTTTTAGTTATCGAATGAATTTTCCATTAAATATACAATTTGTAGCCTGACCATTAAGTTAAAAACGAACGCCATGTTGTGGGTATTCGTAGAAGTTATTTACAATACAGTGACATAAGTCAACATTATAAAAATCTTACAAAGTAAACTACACTTAGGCAAAAAAATAAAGTTTACTATGGCAATTCGACTGTTTACGCACAATATGTATTACCCTTGCAAAATTGGTAAAACGCGTGGCCGCCATAACTGTGACGTCACTTCCAATTTTCAGTACATTTGACGCCAGACATACATCTACATAGATGGACCTCGCGTGTCCGAACCCCGACCAAGCGTCAAGGTCATTCGCCGCTATATTCAGTCTGTGCGTGTGTATGTCTGTTAGAAAATCGATATCACAATATCGATATCGTTCTTAATAATCGATTCATCGGCGGCATCGGTGTCTTTGAATCGGTTTGTATTTTTGTATCCCACAGTAGATGTTAAAAAGTCGGCACGCTTGGTTTCAATACAAATCGTGACACTTGCTTTATCTATGTATATGAATGTCGGCGACTTCAACCAATCATAAGAACGCAAATGGCACTGAGTGACGTCACAAGGACGGTAATGTGACAAGGTTCCAGCGCAATACCAAGTTGCAGGGCTTATAATACTGTAATATTAGCTTTATAATACGGGCGTATAGTCTGATGGAATTTCTAATCCATTTTCGTATTTATTCGATTTATCTATTAAATAAGTACTTATTTATATTGGATTCGTTTTGAAATAATTACCTACTAACAAATCTTGTGGCACAAGTGTAGTATTCTTGTATCGTTACATAAATCGTAAATTAATTATAAATATAAAGTACAAAAATTACTTGCTTTACATAAACATTTACTGCATTGATATGCTTCGGGAATTCACAACTTTTGCTACGTGAAGGACTGATTTTTTTAACCTTTATTTAATTGTGCATATTTGTCGTTGACTCAAGAATATATTAGTGTTAGATAAAAACTGATTAAATATGGCGTCCACTAATAAACAAGATTTTAACACACTTTGGTTTTGTTTTGTTAATATTTTTTAAAACCAGCGAACTACTACAATTATCCTGAAACAGAAGTGTGAGTATTTTTAGAACGATTTATTGTCGAAATAAAATAAATACCTAAGTAGGTCGAAACTTTTGCAAGCACAGATAGACTTTGCATGCATACAAAATCGCTATTATCAGAAACCGCTTTCTGGCTTTGCCGTGATTGGTAGATGCAACTCTAAAAACCTAAACATAAGGATAGTCTTCACGATAGGTCTTTGAATTTAGCCATCAGTCAGAATTAATTTGTTTAACACAGTGTAGAGAGATGTAGAGTCTATTTTAGGTGTCATCTGAAAGTGACATAGTTAGAGCAAATGCAGAGGTTTCCTCAAGAACAGAACAAAAATTACTAGTGATCGTAAATTTTATAATAATGCTACGTAAAGATAGATGTTATCTAGAGTGCTGCACATTTTTTTAGAGGTGAAAAATCAGTCCCTCTCTTTGTTCAAGATATGACAAAATAAATATCTAAAACCGCAAAGTACTTCGAAATTTGATTTAACCAATCAGGTGATAGCTGACAATATATCCTTGAATTTTTCTTATCTTGTAGAAAGTAGTTATAACTTAGAAAGTACTCAATTATTACTTTAACATTGAACTAAGTGAGTTAATTTGGGCATATAATTACACATTGTAGTTGATTTATACACTGTTTGTGTCTTAATTTGATTTATTTACAATAGTTTGGATAACTGCAGAAGAATTGGGCAATAGTATTTTTATTTTCTGACTAAATAATGAAAATATTTAAGTAAAGCAAGATGGATCTTAGGTAATGTCATATATGATCAAACACAATTATTACGTGAAGACAAATGATTGTTATGGCCTTAAAAATAACTCAAATCAATCTATGTAATCGTAAAATAGTACAATTGAATGTGAATTCGTTTAAATAGAAAACTAATTCATAATAAAAGATAAATTAAAATGGGTATAGGCACTCTTACCTATAGGTATGAATATAATTTTTGATAAATCCGATTTTGGAAGCATCGTCTGGCGTTTTAATAGTAATACCAGATTTTTATTTAGATTGTAATAGTAAATAAAAATCTGGTGTTTAGTTGTCATAGTGACGCTTAAACATAATACAAATTTTTGGTGTATTAAAGAGCGGATATTGAAATACATTATCAATCGTTCTGTGACTTTGATATAGTAAAAATATGCAAGGTTGTTGATAATTCAATATTTTATAATTTGACCGCCAGAAACAAATTGCGTTGAAAATACCAAACTGAATAGGTACCAAATAAAAATTTGATAGTCTCAATAAATTATTTTTACGACCGTCAATGCCATCCTGCTTTACCTACTTAAAGTAAAATATTAGAGAAATTGACAAAATAACATGTTTTTTCCGTTACGTGGATGTGCAATTTAAATAACTATTTATTTTACTAAATATTTCGTATTTTCTAATTTGCAAAATCCTAATAACTATGCGGGATCTACATGCTGTAGATACATTCATTATTTCTGACAAACAAATAAGATTTTGAGATTCTTTTTATAATCAAATATTCAGATGTGTGTGCGCAGGATCTATTTTGCCTAGGCTAATAATTTTATTTTAATCTCACTGTACCTTTTTGATAATAATTTCATATTATTTCCTAACAGCTTTTTCTTTATACTTAAAACGATTATGTACATTATAGATACTTTTTTCAAGATTAAATTACCTAAGTACATAATATATAATGTTATTTTAAATGCATAAGCAATGCAATCATTTCACTTAAGTTTATTGTTCATCATATCTTACAGGAAACCTGTTAAAGCATAATAAACAAATTTGATACTGAATAAATATTACAAATACTTATACAAATAATATAAAAAATATACAAAATTATTACTTAACAGAAAAATAAAATTCGTTTTCAATCACAAAATTTTAAAGTACAATAAATACTAACAAAACTTATGTATATATTATAAATAATGTATAATTAACTACATTACTTAAATAAAGATAAAATAATTACAAAACGGAAGGAAATCAAGCCTTGTTTCTTTTAATAATAAACCTTATTTAGTAATAGATAAGTACGAGTATTGTTCGAGTTTATTTATGTATGTATTTGTACTCTCGAGCAGTTTTATATATGCAAAAGTTGAAGTTGGCAAATTTATAATAATTTAGATAATAGTTGTTAATCCGTCTATTTCAAAGTTTATTCGAAATATTGTATATATTTTATTGACTATTAAGTAATAATGTATAAATAATAAATATGTATACACCGAATTAAAAGCTCATAAAGATATCGATTGGTTGAAATTCATAAAAGTCGTTTTGTCTTCGTTTTGTAAAGTAACCAAAATCGACCCATACAAACAGTTTTTCTTTTTTGACGCACCCAAAGGTTGGTTTATTTAAAGCACGTTCATAATCTATCTATTTAAGATGTTGATAACAAAATTAAAAATGTGCATTTTTAAATAAAGAACTGACGCGATGATCAGTTATTTTTAAATAGGCACTCCTAAAATGCTGTACGAAATTCATGTTACAATTAAGATAACATTTCTGATGAAGTTAAGTACTCGGTCGGTGTCAATTCTTCATTAAAAAAATGTGGATACTCAATAGCTACTATACATAAGTATAAATTATAGTAATATTATCCACGGATCATACGCCAAAAATGTACATAGAAAGTTCATGGCTGCAAGCCAACTCAACTTTATGATATATACTGACTAAAACTAAATGGTCCAAATTCAATGTGATACACAGTTAAGTATATGTGAGATTTTAAAGCAGAATAATATTAACCAATTTAGAAATATGAGAATGGGCTAAGATTTTTTTTAGAAACGATATCTTTATATCATAATCCTAAACCAAAAGTTACAAATAAGTGTAATATTTTATCTATGTTGGTATAGGTTTATGAATTTAAATTAAGTTATTAAATCTTTAATCTTCTTCTATCTAATAATGTTATTGTCATAGCTATAATTTTATAGAATACTTATCTTACAGCATTTGATTTGGTCTAGGATCATAATATACCTAGTCCTGTGCAAATTAGCAAATGCACATATTTTGACACTCAAAAGTATTAGAACTACTTTATTATATTGATATTATGATTATATTATCTGTGTTCGGAAATAAGGTACCTATCCTTATAGTTTAGATAAGCTGAGGCCCATTGTTAAATTTTAATTATATCTCTAAGTTAGATGTAAGTATGTATTTTTAATTGTATGGTCAGGATAAGTATACATGAATGTTTTACATTTTAATAATAGATATTTATAAGCCATGATTAGCTTAGATTATATTGAGCCACTGAAGTGTATAGGGAATAATAATTTATATTTAATTTTCACTATTTAAAGCTCTTAGTTTTCATCTGACACGAGAATGTTCTCGCTAAGAATACCACCGACAGCGCGATGCTTGGGTAGTTCCCAGTAGTTCAACCAGTTGAACTAGTGGGAATTTTATTCCCAGTAGTTCAATTTTGTAATTTTGTACAATCCTCTCGAAAGTTGAACTACTGGGACATAAAAGTTGTACTGTCATCTAGTTCCCACTAGTTCAACTGGTCAGTTCAATAGTTGACAAGATTTTTTTGTTTTTTTGAGTCTTTAATAGAAAATGGATACATATTTTTCAAGAGTTGATCAAATACCTATTTATACTATATTTCTATATTGAATTGCAATCCAAAATTCTTGTTTGTAAACACATAAATGTATGAGTGTTGCCATGACAACTGAAATCCAGGTTAATATTGGTATGAAAAACCTTACATTTGAATTAAGACTATATATAAATTTTACTTTCCAATATCCAATTTATTTCTTGTGAACCACTTTATTTACGGAAAAAGAAGAGGATCATAAAAAAATATTCAACTTCTTATTTGTTTTATAGAAATCCCAAATTAAATTGGGATTTTGGTTGTCATGGCAACGCTCAGACATTGAAAAGTTTACAAACAAGGATTTTGGATTGAAATTCAATATAAAAGTCCACTATCAATAGGTATCTGATAAACACTTGAAAATGTGTGTTCAGTTTCTATTAAACACATAAATAACAATGAACTTCTCACGGGATCCACTTCTCTTTCAAAACGTACTAAAATAAAAATAATATAAACAGTACAACTTTTATGTCCCAGTAGTTCAACTTTCGGGAGGATTGTACAAAGTTGAACTAGTGGGACATTAAAGTTGTACTGTTCAACGAGTTGAACTGAGCAGTTGAACTACTGGGAACAAGCCCGATGCTTTGCAATTTTAAAGATATAGAGATATAACAACTATTTAACCAGTTTTATTAATAAGCATATTAATAAAACAAAAGCCTTGCTTTTGGCAATTTTGCACAGGGTAACGAATACCTTGAAATTACATTGATTTAATGATTAATGCCTTTACACTCCTATGAGTTCGATACGAAGGTCACTTGGCTATAAACACTGCACTTAATTAAATGTTCACTGTACAGAGCTTAAAAAAGTTCGTTTCATAAGATAGCGATGAATTCACTAGAAAACTCCAGTTCAACCGAAGATCCATTAAATAGTCCAAACTTGCACTTTTTCAGCGATCACACACCAGCTTGCTTGGTCGTAATATGACGACACAACGTGTAAGCTCTCTACGTATTTCTCTATAAGTTGATCGAGTTCGCCTCTTTTGAAGACGTGGTAGTATCTGTGGTAGGTGACAGCTCCTCCTTCTGAGGGCAGGCTGTCTGATCCGTCGCTGAGGGACGGCAGCAACGGCGCGTGAGGCATGGCCCGCGCCGGAATGGCCGGCATCGTGGCGGTGTCTTCCGAACACGACCTACTTTCCAGAAGTTTCCTTTCCTTCGAGCACTCGCTGCAAGACGGCAAAGAATTCAAACTTGCACATCCTAAAGATGCCGTACTTCCAGTCTTATCTCGCCTGCTCCAATCACTTCCAGCAGAGGTATCACTCGATTCGATTGAGAATCCCGATTTCAAAGGAGCTGTGCTTGTACTCGAACGAGAAGTCATCGATTCGGGACTGATCTCCATTTTGTCTAAATCGCTAGAATCTGTGGACTGGCCGACCTTCAGTGATGATCTTTTGTCTGTGCTTGTGCATAGAGAATCAATACTCATTTCTGATTCTAACGAATAGCCCGTCTCGAGTGACTGACTTGTGTCGTAGGCTCCTGAATCTATAGTTATTTCAGGATTTCCGTTACTGGAGCATATGGCACTGTCATCATCAGGATTTTTTGTGTCAATATCCGTAAACTTTTCGTCGATAATCTGCTTGGTGACATTATACTGTATATTGGCACAATTATTCAAATAAATATCTTCCTCACTCGTGACTTTCATTGACCGTTTAAGGTCTCTGTATTTATTTATAATAGGATCCACATCCTTTGACCTCTTTTTACTCTTAGTTTTAGTGCCGCATTTAGGAAACAACTTATTTATATCAGTCTCTTGTGTGTCTGTCACAGAAATTGAAAATTTATTTCTTTCTGTATTTTCAAAACCAAGTTTATGATGTTTCTCAGATTGGACGTAAGGTTCTTCGAGATGCTGTAAACTGTCTGATAGTTCATCTAAAATTTTCTGTGTATTTCTGTCCTCCTCTTCTCTTTTGAGTCGAAGAGATATACTCCTTTCACTGCTGCTACTGCTGGGTAAATCAAAATCATCTTCATTGATTCGTTTAGAGTATTGATCGATTTCTTGCAACAATTTTTCGCTCAGTTTCTCGGCGAACTCGGTTAGTTGATGACGATCCTCACTCCCAGTCCATTCTTCTTCCTTTGCAATAATGTCAGATTTGCAAGTAACTAAAGGCTCATTTGCTTGTAACTTGTTAAAGCTTTCTGATTTTGAAATAGACTTATCGGATTCAGTGCTAGATATTGAAATCGAATCGTACAGTCTTGTCGGGCTTCGGTGATTTTTACCGGGATTTTCATCCAATGACTGACCTTCGGGCCTGCTCGGGGACAGTCGGTTTAAGCTCCACGTAGAATTGCTGGTACTTCCCAATTTTGGCGAGCGATCCTTCGACCTTCGGCCCGGCGATAATCGCTCTAAACTAGAGGTACTGCCACTGGAGTTTGTGTGAGACCGGGATTTGTCTTCTAAGATTCTCAAATCCCCTGGAGATAATTTATTAAGGCTCCAATTGCTGCTGCTGCTGCTACTCGACGCGCCTTGTACTATCGCCATTGCTTCTGAGCTTTCAAATTTTTCGGTCGGATGTTTCTTAGATTTCGGACTGCACTGCGGCAGTTTCTCGCAAGGCTCGTCAGCAGGTTGTGCCACTTCGACGACCACTTCAGGTTGTTTTAATGGCGGTGGCGGAGAAGGGTTTAAAAACGGATTTGTCGATTCAACTGTCTTCGTATCGTTTGGTGGTAAACTATCAAGTTCATCTGAAAAAGAAGACAATAAGTTGATTAGTAAAATTATTAATAGATTTATATTTAAGTATTCGTAGAGTAGTTTCTATAAAAATTACCTTTCTCCGTAACAAACTTCTTGAGATCTTCAGTCACGACGCTGATAACGCTGTCCACTGAATCAGGCGAGGAGACTCCACTGGAGTCGCTGTCCATGTCGTCAGTGGCTGGGTTGAACAGTTCTAAAGACATAAACTTTGGGTGATTCTTCAGAGCCATAGCCTCAGATTTACTGGCACTGCGAACTATTGGATAAGGCGAACGACGTGTTGAAAGAGGTGGTGCGATTCCTTTGTTCAACATGTCTTTGATTTGACGAATCCTTTCTTTTCGTCGTTTTTCAGCTGATTTTGCTTCTAAAACCTCCGGTGTAGAATTATTTGATTCCTTGGATTTATGCTTAAATCGAGGTATTTCGGGCAACTCTGCAACGGTCTGCAACGTTATTTTTGGATAAGGTTTAACATCTTGTAGCGTTGTACAACGTGGTTGTAGATCATCAGTATCGATGGTGAGTTTTTGAATTTCTTCAATATCTTTACTAATTTCTTCTAGCAGCTCTTTGGCAATATCAGTCGGCGTTTCGTCTTCTTCTTCCTCTTTTATGGGCGGTATTAAGTCTATATCATTATAGATTTCAATCGGAGCTATTTTGTTGATGACAGGCGGTATTTCATGATGTATGAGGTTTTCTTCTGACTCTGGTTTGGGTGGAGAGTTTGGTTGGCTCTTTGACTGAGGTTTGCTCTGAATAGGGCTCACAATAGTAGTCGTTGTGTAATTTTTCAAACTATACTGGGCAACTAAGATTTTATTTACAGGAGCTGTGACTGAATTTGGTGAGGCGGGCGGTCTTATTAGAGGGAATGCTTGTTTTATCCGCGGTGAAGGAAGTCCGGGGGAACTCTTCATCCTCGGGGAGGTAGGTACTGAGGAAACTTTTAGTCTAGGCGACGTTGGTCCAGGAGAAAGCGGCGTAGGAGACAAAGGATCCCCGGAGCCATCAGCTTTGGGCACATATATCACAGATGCAAAACTATCTTCAGAATCAACGCTCGTGTCACTTTGTAAACTACTATCCTTAGAAGAATCTGAACCATCTTCTTTGGAATGTCTTCTTTCAGGACATGATTTATCGCTTCCACCATTATTGTCACTTGGTGTAGGAACTTCGGGCACCGGGCCATGGCTCTTCCATCCTTGAAACATTTTAACGAGTACTGTAACTTTATCTATGTTCGTTGTCGACGTTTTGAATTTACTAGTGAGGCCGTTTTTTAACGATTGAAATTTTTTGGCTGTCGTTGCTGATGTCGAAAAAATCGAGTCTCGGAGGGAATCTAAGGCCCCAGGCCGCCGATATAAATATTCCTCATTGAGTGAAGCTTGCTTTTGGATATTTTTCCTAAGTCTTTCCTTCTCCCGTAACCTCTCTACAGACATTAGTTCTTCGTTTAAGGAAGTCTGCTTCACTACACCAGGTTTTCTTGAATGTAATTTTGTGGCATGAATTTTAAAATTTGGCATTTCATCAACCATACTTTTCATATCGGTTGGTTTGTCAAGGTCTTCATCAGCATCGTCTTCGTTGATAGACTTCTTCTGTTTGACTAGGCGTGGTTTTTTCCGAGTTTCGACAACCTCAACTTGGACTTGATGTTGGAGTTGTTGACTTTCCTCGATGCCTAGACTTGGTAGGCTTGACCTGGAGCGTACTAGGTCTCGACGGTCTAAATCGGCGATGTCTGACAAACTTCTTGATTTAAGAGTGGAGGCATCAGCTGACGGTTGAGATAGAAGTCTGGGTGGTAAAGCTTCGTCTAAGCGTCTTAATTCGATGGGTAAATCAGCTGCGGGTGGCTCTGGTCGAATGCAGGCCCTTCGTGGTACATGACGTTGGCTGATGTTCCAAGATGGTAGGAATGATCTTCGACCTGCTAACCTCTGGAGGGCTCTTCTGACAAAAGAGTAGCATGTTTCATTCGGTGACGATAGAGACGATGAACCCGGAGACCCATCCCGACTTTTCCAAGGTTCCACGATACTGGAAACATAAAAAAATGATTGTTAAGTGCTATGATCGACACACTACTTATGTTGGATTTTAAAAAGCCTTGACTGGCCAAATATTCACTTGAAACACAAGCAAAACACTTTAACACGAGCATGTTGCCTTGTATGCTTAAATATATTAAAGAAATATCCAGAAAGCGGGAGACCCGTGGTCCGAGTTCCGGCGGCGGGGCGATTATATTTAGTATTTTATGTCTATTAAAAACATAAAAAGGTTGCAAGAACTGTCGTCGTCGGTTTTTATTGTCATTTTTAATCTTTATTCGATCAATAGTAGAGCGAATATGTAGATACCTTATAGATGTGACTTCTCAATTTTCACCACTACTTCACACCATTAGATTGAAAGAAGGTCTCATCTCCATTTCAATAATATCAGTAAAAATATGTAGGTATATCTTTTTATATGTTACATACATACGAGTACATACATAACTTCACGCCTGTGTCACTTACAGGAGTTACAAGGGAGAACACCAGACGCTATAAAACCATCTGATGTCACATTTGACAAATTTGGTGGGATTATGACGATGTGAGTGACTATTGCAGAGACAGGAGGTCTGCCTATCGCCCACAAAAACGCCTGTAAAACCTCTGTCTCTTAACTGACTTTTACAGTATGCCCGGGAAGAGAAGCAGC
Organism: Stenoptilia bipunctidactyla; assembly: GCA_944452665.1. Classification (NCBI taxonomy): domain Eukaryota; kingdom Metazoa; phylum Arthropoda; class Insecta; order Lepidoptera; family Pterophoridae; genus Stenoptilia; species Stenoptilia bipunctidactyla. Next base: position 13,596,548 of record OX101739.1, read on the forward strand.
TAGCACATACTAGATATGTTTTTCTTTCGCTCCCAGTTGAGCATGGAAGATTTTTTTTACACACGATATCTATTCCCTTTTTATGTGTTGTGGTTCAATAATTTAATAAGTTCGTATGCTTGTTCAATACTCACTGGTCATTGTCGACGGAGAGGAACCTCGGCGTTGGTGCTGGTGGACAAAGCGTCGCCGGTCTGTGCCATGGTATTAACACATCCTGGAAACAAAATCACTTTTTAGTTTGTCCTTTCAGTCCACAATCTTGATAAGCATTTATAGATTTGGTGATCACTTTAGCCAAACCGAGTAAACATGTTTTGGGCTAATGTCGTGTTCAGAACGGAGTTGATGTCAACATATTTTGGGATGGGATAAAGCAGCTTAGGATGAGATCTTGTTTAAAACAAAACAAACAGTTATTTAGCACCTATTAGTTTATTTTAGTCAATCAATGATCACCACCCAGTTAATGGCTATCTGATTTTTGTCTTTCATGGAAACGCATATTCACGTGAAACATTTCTCACAAGATAGAGCAAAACAATGAATTTTGGAAATGCCATTTTGGTGCACCCGTTTAGTAACCCTAACTATGTCGCAACATTTTCATTACACCTTAACACACATGAAGTTTCATACAAATAATATTATTACTTACAAAAATTTGCAAAAAGATACCAAATACTTATCTTTAATAATTAAAATATTTTAATTTATGGAAAAATCAAGGGTATATTTCCATAAGATTAGGCGAAAGTATCATGAAGGAAAAAAACAGAATTTAACCTCTCCCAAAAAAACTGACTCGAACTTTGTATTGAATGTTTATTGATTTACTCTAAATTATACCTACCTACCATTAAAAAGTAAATACTAAAAAAGGATTAGGTATTATTATTAATACTGTACCTATAGGTAACGCTAGCAAGCCATTTCTTCCAGACAACCAGGGAAACATAAAATTGTCTTAAGTTTTCACGATTCATAATTTAAATAAAACTACTTTTTAACCGCTCGCTTGTGACCACGGGGTCTGCAAAGACACCGAAACGTCGAGTTAAAATGTAAAATATAAATTATACGCGATTAATCCGGTTAAAAAGTAGTTTTATTTAACCAGGGAAACAAATTATCTCTCGAACATACCTGCGAATGGAAGTTCCGTCCCTCATGTTCCATAGCCCATACGGTCAACAGCAATCTCCCGCCAATTCTGGTGATCCTGGCGAGTTCCCGCAGCGCCATAGCGCGTCGCTCCACGGTGGCAAAGTGATGGACGACGGCGATGGACAGCACCGCGTCGAAGGACTCGTCGCGGAATGGTAGGCATAGGTTGTCGCATACCACCACCTGGGTTTTTGGAAACATATAAGTAATGTGATATAATATGCAACATGACAAACATTGGTGTAGGTTTAATGGGGTAGTATTAAAAAGTACTTATTTGCGACGTGGTAAGAAATGTATGTTCTAAGGGATTACCTAGTTACCTAGCTAACTTGTACTAGACGACACACTATGGGTAGGTGTGCCTATTTGAAAATACAGACGTACGTTACGCGCTTTCGAACGCAGCGTTGGCACTAAATAAATATGAATAATAGTACCTACATATGAATAGTCATTCAAATTAGAAGGTTCATAATATCCGTTATACTAATATAATCATTTAAAATCACATTGTCAATTACATAAAATAAAATAACTTTTTTTAAGTAAAATCCGAATGAAATATTCGCAAAATAAGATGCCCAAACAAGAGTCTAGTTGAGGTCAAAAATCAGGATTTTTCAGTTAATAAGTAATAATAAATATTTCTGACACTCACACAACAGTATCTAGCCCAAATTAAGTTTCTTAACGAACTTGTGTTATGGATACTAGATAACTGATATACTTAAGAAGTACTTAAGAATATACTTAAGAATTTTTTTTATTAGAATATACTTAAATAAACATATAAACATCCATGACTTGACTGCAGCGGATATCTGTGTTCATCACACATATCCGCCGCCGCCGGGATTCAAACCCAGGACCTTTACAAGGCAATTTATGTTACCGCTACACCAGCCGGTCGTCAAAAAGTTATTTTTGAAATTCGAAGTATCCGGATTGCAATCCCTAGACTGTTACCACACCAATCGATGGACGTCAATCGACGGTCGATGTCGAGCGGATTTTTCGGCATACAAAAACTATCGATCACCCTAAGTGTTCTTATTGTATCGTCCCAAGTTAAGCCCCAGCTAGACCGTTGGAAACAAAACATCAAACCAAGGTTAAGTAAGGTCGAGTTGTTTGCAAATAATTTCAGTATCATCCACACTGTTAGGTATATGCGGTGGTTGTAAAGAACACAAACCAAGGTCACGCCAAGCCACGCCCAAAATCGTCAGTGCGCTGGGATCTCTCGCGTTGGCAACATCTTCGCGATGGCAGTTTTGTATGCAATTGAGGACATAAAGAAGGAAAGGTTGAAACGCAGGCTAAAATAGTTATAATTATAAATTGTAATAGTTTAGAGTTATAGTTGCATAGTAAAATATACAATAACAAGCGTACACACTGTCCTAAACACAGACATACATCTACATGGATAACGCAAATGCATGTACTTTGCGTGTCCGAACCCCGACCAAGCGTCAAGGTTGGTCGCCTCTAGATTTAATCCGCGCGTATGTCTGTTAGAAAATCGATTCCACAATATCGTTATCGTTCTTAATAATCGATTTCATCGGCGGCATCGGTGTTTCAATATGTTTTTCTCTGAATCTGTTTGTATTTGCCAGTAATAAATATCAGCTGTGACGTCACAATAGGTCTTAAAAAGTCGGAACGCTTGGTTTCAATACAAATCGTGACACTTGCGTTGTCTATGTTTCTAAACACCGCCGTTTACAACCCGCCAAGGTCATGCGTAATTTGGTTGCCAACAGCCGTCTTCACTGTTGTAAACTAGCAAGGTCACCTTGGTTTGATGTTTTGTTTCCAACAGTCTAGCTGGGGCTAAGTTAAAGTTCTAAGCATTATCATTGTTTTAGTATTGCGTCAAATACAGGGTGACTGGTGGGTTACTTTTGAAATTCAAGGACGTGATAATTTGACATACATGAAGAGAAAAAATATAATAAACAATAAATATTAATTATTTACTGAGTAAACTTAACCGAAAGTTAAATAATTGATTACGCAACGCTTGGTTACGCTAGCGTTGGAAACGATCCGCGTGCAAGGTCACGTGTCGCGATCGACTGAGTTATATGTCAAGTAAATAGTAACATAGTAGTATTTATTTATAGGGAATTCTAGTGAAAAATTGAGTACCTACGTTTATTACATAATTATGATCAGAATGGAGTACAGAGTGCTCGCCTTCAGTATCTAAAAATTGTCACCAGTCACCCTATATAATACTCGTAGTATTGATGCTAAATAATAATAAACATTATGGTAAATTACCCAAACTGACACACCAACTGTGTGGCTCTAAAGAAACCTTTTATAAAAACTTGTGTTACGGGGACTACACCGCAGAACTAGGAAATATCCTAGTGTGCACGTGTTCACCCACACCCGAGCAAGTTAGGAAAGGTTCGTTTCTGGCCCGGCTGGGATTTGAACCCAGGACCTTTCACCAAATCTCTCAAAAACTCTCGTAGAATCTCTCAAAAAACTCACAGAATCAAAAAAACTCTCAAAAAACTCGACCAAAGAGCCACAGAGGCCGTCGAATTAAAATGGGCGATGTACTAACCAAAGTCATTGATTGATTAGCGAGAATGACTAATACAGCGTTTTATAAAACTACCTTAAGTACCCTTCTCGTGGAAATTTCAGAAACTATACAACCAGACACCCACTGAAAGAACCTAGTATCACACCCATGCACTCAAGGAATAAGTTTTTTTCATATAAACTAAAAATCATATATTTCTCGTGCCCGTGGGAATTTTGGGAATTTTTTTCGTAGCACAGCCAGTCACTCTTTGAAGAACCTTCATGCCAAGTATCACATCCGTACACTCAAGGAATAAGATTTTTCATACAAACTAAAAAGTCCAACCCCTTCCCGTGGGAATTTCGGGAATTCCTTTCATAATACAAACAGACACTTATTGAGGAACCTTTATATCAAGTATCACATCCGTGCACTCAAGGGATGGGATTGTTTCATACAAACTAAAACATCATATATTTCCCGTTCCCGTGGGAATTTCGGGAATTTCTTTCTTAACAAAACCAGACACACATTGAAATACCTTTACACTAAGTTTCACATCGGTGCACTCAAGGAATAAGATTTTACATACAAATTAAAAAGTCCTATATTTCCCGTTCCCGTGGGAATTTCGGGAATTCCTTCCTTAGTGCACCTCTACATCCCCTAAAGAATGTATGTTCCAAATTTCAGCTTTCTACGCCCAGTAGTTACGGCTGTACGTTGTCTGTCAGTCACTCAGTCACTCAGTACCTCAGTCACTCAGTCAGTAACGGAACAGTTTTATATATATTGAAGTTTTATATATATTGATTGATTGGGTGTCAATACAAGGATTAGATATTTTTTGCCGGTGATATTATTTTGCTACATCGTATTGTCACTTCAAGATAAAGTCACGATAATAACGTTATTATTGTTTTAATATTAGTAATTTATTTAAGTATATGATGCATAATCAATCTGGGCAAAAAAACTTATAATTTTGTTACTATTCCTACGTTATATCTTCACTATAAGATAAATATAGGTAATTGTTATAATTGATTGATTCAGGCGTTACTTTGCGGAAATCCATGTCTTAACTTAAGTCGCGGAATTAGCATAGTAACTTTTTATAGTAGTTATAGGTAATTGTATCACAAACCTCATTGTTGTGATGCTTGGCTTGCCCAGTCAACCTGGCGCAGCGGTCGCCGCCCACGCTGTAGATGGACGGGTTCACACTCAGGTACTTGCCGTTCCCGCAACCTGAAATATTACACATTTTGGTCACGAAACTAACATTAGATGCCTAAAGGTATTGAGCACTTATTTTGTACTTAAATATGTAGGTAGTACTATAACGAGACTAAATTAATAGTAAAATATGTCAAAGGGCCTTTGGTGTTCGATTACAGATGCTCAATTGTTTATAAAAACTTTATTGTAGCTACAGAAATTAGCCTTAGTAGCTCAGCCTGGATAAGAAAATGATCTCTTTCGACTTTAATATGAAATTCGTTGACTTTAATATGATTTAAAACTCTATTATAAACAAGCACAAGTACCTATCTACAAAGGATAAAATAAATGCAATTTAGCATTTTCTACTAGTCTACCATCAAAATGTATAAGTACATTGAGCTGATATTTTGTAAGGTATAGAGCGTATAGAGCACAAACTTTTGAACTGATATTTCACAAGAGCGAAGCCGCATGAATTGGTTAGTGATCAATAATAATATTTCAAAAAGAAAAACAGTTCAACCCCAAATGGCATAAATAAACATCTATTATTTGAAATTCATAAATTCGAGACAACCTTTAGTACTTCTTATTAAAGACACAGATATCGAAAGGTCACAAGCGCCCACATACTGACATTTAACTTGAAGATTTAAGTGTATATACAAGAGAATTGGTAATTACAAGTTCCAACAGACAGCTGACTTCGAAGATGTGGGAAGAACATGCAGTACAGGAATACAAATGATCAAAGCTTTATGGTATCTTCGATTACATCTTGCTACCTACGACTATTATTATTTTATTACTAGACACCGCGCGTGGTTTTACCCGCGTAACTTTTGATCCCGTGGGAATTTCGGGATAAAATATATAACCTTCTATAACCTTCCTCAAGAGTTGGGCTATCAAATGCAAAAAGAATTTTTCAAATCCCACTTGTAGTTTCTGAGATTAGCGCGTTCAAACAAACAAACAAACAAAAAAACAAACTCTTCAGCTTTATATATTAGTATAGATTATTATTTTTTTTGGACTCGCTGACAGAGACTGAAAATTAGAGCCTTGTGAACTGAGAGTAAAAAAGCATTAAATAATAATCATTTTGTGCAAAATGGTTTAAGGATTATGTACGCATAGAAGGTCGCAGAACAAGCGTGCCAAACCTGCCAAACTTCCTCAACCAATTTTTAACTTAATGTCCAGGGCAAAGAGTTTAGATTCAATTACTTTTTTAAAGATTTGGCCAGGTTGATCTGCGGTTTTCTGTAAAAAAAAAAAAACACTTCTACTCAATTCTATGTTTTTTTTAATAACAGACGGCAGATCCATTTGTCTTCATTTAAAAAAAGAACACCACATTTACTGGTTCATTTTTACAATTTCAGCAGGTTGAAACTGAAATGCATGACCTTTAAAAACTTGACCTTTTGATTTTTTATAACTTAATTGATTTAAACGAGTCCATATTTGGTCGAATAAATTTAATATGCATACTTTAAAGTTGTACTTATAACATTTTTTGTCATAGGTACCTACTCTTCTTTTCACATAAAGTTCATACAGCAAAAATCATTATGCATAATTATTTACCCATTGTAATAATTATACATCTAAATTATTTTTTTTGCAGTAACGATTTCTAATCATAACATTTATTGGCATCTCACTCGAAGGGTATAACCACACCAAGCGATCGATCATCGATCGAGGGCGTCGATCGATGGTAGAATTGTATATATTTACCATACAAACAACCATCATTACAGGTCCTTAACCTAAGGCAATGGTGTTGCCAAAAACAATTTTCAAGAAATAAACTACAAACCTCTATAAAAACAAATATTTGACAATAAATAAAAAATGTGATACAAAAAATTACCAGACCAGGATTCGAACCTGGGACCTCTCGTTTGCCGGACGGACTTTAACTGGGATTAACAATTTCTGTAAAGAAATTGGTCTCGAGTGGTCTTAGATGCAAAGCTATACCATAAGATGGAGCTACGTTAGCAATATAACGTAAAAACAAAAATGTGGTAAGTAATTTCGAGGCGTAAGGCGTACCGCCAGGCTCCGGTAGCTCAGTGGAAGAGCACTCGTCCGGCAAACGAGAGGTCCCACTTTCAAATCCTGGTCGGGTAATTTTTATTTATCACATTTTTCGTTTATTGAAGAATAATTGAGTATTTTAAATGCAAAAACTTAAAAAAAAAACATTATTAAAAAATATTCAACACTTAGGTACTAACACTATAACTACATATATAAAATGCGGCCTGAGTGAATTCATTCAGCGAACAAAAACAGAATCTTCGCTGTCAGACATTGTGTTGAGTGTCCGCAAAGCACGCGTGAACGGCGCGCGGTGCAACAGAGCGGTGCGCGCGCGCGGCACCAGGAACAAGACCGAATGAATTAGTCGACGCCGATCGATGGTTTTTAATAGACCAATCCGCTGCCTTATCACGTAAATATTAGCGATCAGCTATAATGGCGCAGTCATCACGCCATGGACGCGCGATCCATTGCTTTACATCGTATTATGTAAGCGATAGCTGTTCAATCGTTCGTTGATCGCAGAATGCGTTTATTGCTACGATACTAGCGCCAAAAACAATTTGGTAGTAAAAAAGTAACTAATAAAATGTGAAACAAATGTTTGCTTTTCAAATTTCGCAGAAAAGTACACACGAAAAGTATGAAAGTCAAAGGGTACATCGATTGTACGATAGAGGCAGCACAGTCGTCGGATTGTTATGGCTTTGTTTTTGCTGTAATGTAATACGAATTACTTAGTTATTTTTTAGCAAATCTTGCGCAATTCATGCCATCGCTTTGCTCTTGCAAGTTACGTGATAAGGCAGCCGATCAGATCGGACGTCGATCGATTGATCTGCTAACACCTTATTAAGGCATAGGTACAGAAAATTACTAGTATTTGAAAATGTCAGGACGCTAGTATTAGTATACCACTAACAGATATTATTAATAGATTCGTTTATAGAATGTTATACAGAATCATTCTGTAAGCGAATCAAATGCAGAAGAGCGGTAACCAGCGGAGTTTGAGTGAACGGTGCAGTGACGCAAGCCGCGGTAACCGGCTACCGCTTGGGACGGGGGTTAAATTGAAGATGTAGACAACATTCTAAAGGAGTCGGCTCTTCCTAACCATAATATCTATGTTACGTAATTGTACCCTTTAAGCGGTCGTGCTACTTAACTAGAGAAATGATTTTAAGATAATTAAGTGAGGTTAAATAATGACGCCATAATGAATATGCTTAATAAGGAAATAACTTTTATGATTATAATACTCTCCTATATGGATAGTCATATCTTTCAACATGCTTTTCATACAGCTAAGGCAAAATTCCTGTATTTTCTTTAATGTATGTATTTCCTTTTTTTTTGTACATATTAATGGCATAAAATAAAGTGTAAATAAATAAATAAATAAAATTCTACGTGAGCCAAGAATCAAAATACACATAACCGCCGGAGCGGTGATGTTTCGCGGCATGTAAGGCGGTTGCTACCCAGGCGGACTCTAAAGGGATCCTAGCACCAAGCGGGGTTGCTTGGATTAGTCACCTTACAGGCGTATTTTCAGCCGACGAGACTATAAATATATTTTGCTAGTACATCACTTACAAACATCACTAACGAGGCTGCCCGTATCAAGTTCACTCAGGAACTGGCTGACTCCGGGAGTGGTGACTCACTGAGCTTATATATGAAGGATAGAAACAAGCTAGAAGAGTTGGTAGGGCTAGTCCCCTTCAGCCAAACTATTTTGTTATATAAAAAATAATAAAAAAAAAACGGATATTTTGTTTTTTTTTTAAACTATTTTTTAGGATTAATGTTGTAGGTACTACAGGTAAGGTAAGGTAAGGTAAGGTAAAAGTTATTTTTCAATTAAGTATGCACAGCGTTTCAGCTTTAACAAGACATTTTCTAATATCCATGTTATCTTTTTCGTTATTATTATTATTTTTATTATAATTTTTTCCTCTCTGAGACATATTATCATGATAATTAATTTAAAATGTATGTATTACTTTTCTCTGTCTAATGTCAATAGAGCATTTTTTCTTTTTCTACCTTAATTTGACATCTAATTTTAAGTTTATTATAATATTAACAAGCTATTATTTAATGTATGGATAATTTTGAAAACTTTTTTTTGTATAAATATTGAAAATTAAATTAAATTAAAATTATTTTTGTATAAATATATAGACTATCTAATAAATGAGGCACCAAGCAAAGGGTATTTTGGAAAACAGCGTTGCCTCACGGCAACATTCATGCTGAAAATGCCCATTTGACGCATATGTATTTTTTTCTGTTAATTTCAATGTAATGTGTTCAAATTGTGTCAATAAATTATTTTATTTATTATTATTATTAAGTACTTACCAACATCACAAACAAGGCTGCCCGTATCAAGTTCACTCAGGAACTGGCTGACCCCGGGCGCGGGGGCCCGCTGCGCGTCATCGTCCACCCCGGCCTGTTCGTACACGTCGTGCACGTAGGCCCGCTCGAGCGCAGCGCCCCGCGCCGCGGTCTCCCCCGCCCCCGCCTCCGCCTCCGCCGCCGCGCCATCCGCCATCACCGCACCGCCATTGTTGACCGCTGGAAGAGACAATGGTGATGATTAATTTCCGAAACTAACTTAATCTGTGTAGGGACACACTAACTAAATCTATGCGCCCAAGAAAGCGTAAGGAGTTGTCCCGGAATGTTAATACATACATAACTTCACGCCTGTTTCCCTTATGAAGTAGGCAGAACACCAGAGGCTATAAAACTATCTGATGTCACATTTAAGGGATTATTATGATTAGAAGAGACTATTGTAGTGACAAGGGGTTAGCCTAACGCCCACAAAAACGCCAAGAAACCCTCTGTCCCTTTACTGTATGCTTTTACAGTATGCCCGGGAAGACTCGTTGGTACATTCTATGGTTTTCGTTTCCAGAAGAAATAATAATGATGGTTAATTTCCGAAACTGACACACTGACTAAACCTATGCGCCAAAGAGCGTAGGGAGATGTCACGGAATTAGTAACTTAGTAGTATAACTTTAGAAGCAGTCATCATCAGCCAGGGAACGCCATCTGTTCGCAAAAGCCCCCCGAAGGTTCTCCACATTGCTGGTTCCTGTGTTGCCCGGATAGCATATGTAAAGTTTTAAATATGATTTGACTATATTGTTGCCACAGTGTTAGAAATTTTGTGATAAAACTTTAATAGCAGTCATCATGAGCCAGGAGGCGCCATCTGCTCCGCAAAAGCCTCCCAAAGGTTCTCTACATCATCGCTAGGTCCTGTAATTTTTTAATATGTTGCCACCGCAGACTAACAAGCGCTATGAATCAGGAATTCTGACTGGGACTCAATAAATTTCTTACCGTATAAGTTTGATATTGGTTTGATAGCTGACTTTTGGAGTATTTTTTTTCTAACTGACCATATTTTACTGGTTACTAAACCCGCGTATGATCTCCATTTTAAGCGTACATGAAGTCAGATGGAAGAACTGGTAGATTTCATAAAACATTGCCGGAGCGGTGATACTTGGCTGCAGAGTTTATATGAAGGGAGGTCGCTAGCCAGCCGACTCCTAAAGGGGGCCTACTACTAAGGGATAAGTCGTGTTTTAAACAGTTTCATGATCCTGTGGAAAAATCGGGATAAAAAAGGCCCTATGAGCTATTTCAGCTTATGCCCCATCTGTAATTACTTGATAATTTTTGTTTACGGCTTGGCTGTGCAGTATACATATGGCATACTGGTGACTGTTCCACTCACTTATTTTGTTGTCAAGACAACAGCAAGAACGTCATGCACCCTCAGGCGGCATCGCTAGTGGTAGCGTCGGGTATATGGTCACCCTCTTCCCTAAAATATGGTTGAGGAGGGTGATGGCTGGTGCTTGCCATATACTCGTGAATGGGTGCTACTAGCGGTGCCAGGTCGTTTTGCTAATGACACTATGACTATTCTTTTCCACTCTTGTTCAAATACTCTAGTCCCAGTTTGTCATGTTCGTATTGTGCATCCATAGCTCATTGCACCTACTATGTAAGCAATTTGGTTGTGGCATGACATTGGCTCTCACAATTAGCTGTCTTGTGTTTGTTGTTTTTTCATGTCACGGTCAATTTGTACTGTACCTATTTGTATTAATTTGATAATTCCGACTGAAAAAGAGTGCCAAGAGTTTTTTCCGCCGGCTTTTTTGTCTCTTGGTCTACTGTAATATCTTATTTAACAACTATGACCAACTAGTTAAAGCCGAAGTATAGGTATGATGACTGACTTCATCAGGTGTTTTGTGAAATTCCTAAGATGAATAAAACTTTTTTGATTTTTTTGTAAGCCAAATATAGTCTCAATCATCTTTCGCTATCGATTCTCAAAAATAGGGGTAGGATTCATACTCACGTCAGACTCGTGGTGTAGAGGTAAGAAAAATGCCCTCTGTCAAATAAACACATATAAGATATTGTGATGAACAGCGATATTTGCCGTCAAGGATCTGTTTATGTTTATTAAAATTTATTGTCAATTTTGATCATAATTAATAATAATAACATCTACGTTTGTTAATTTTGTGTGTATGTTTAATCCGTATTCTGGTATTGATCTTAAAGAAACTTTTGGTTAGATAATGTGGAGGGATTTTTTTTATTTATTTTGAATAATAAAGCTTTTTAAAGATTAAGAATAAAATATACTTTTTGAAATAATTATTAAAGCCCAACTAAAATCCAAACTACAGTTCTCAGTGATTTCTACTCTTACAGCAGAGTTCTTATACTCAACAAACAAAAAATAAATAAATACAATTCCTACTAGAAAAAATCCATCCTTCTTCTATAAAATTTAAAAAAGGCGTTAAAAAAACGCTTAATGCCCATAGCCCTTACACTTACAACAAAGCACAGAGCACTATTGTATTGTATAGAAGGTATTCGAAGAAGATGGAATGTTTTTAATTTCAGATCCATTCACCCCAAAGTCAGGCAACGGCTAGACCTATACATCCTTAACACATTAATCGCCATCCGAGAAGATATTGCTAGCAAGAAATTGAACTGCCCGCGTCCATTGAATCCCAGGCTACACCTTAAATCTATCGAATAAGAATTTTCTACTTTACATTCTTGGTAGTTACAAATGCCGTTTTGAAAATCGAATGCATCGAATGGAAAATTTAAAATGTAATTTGTTCGTAAAGAGAAAGGTTTGGTTTCAAATGTTTTTTTAAGAGAGATATTTTTTTGTCGTTTTATTTGCGTTAGCTTGATATGAGTTGATTTATCTTTACTAAAAATTATAAAACAAAGTGTATCATATTCATACAGTTCACCAATATAAAAGTTTACTTATTTCAGACTTATTTTCCATAAAGGGTTGTAACAAAGAATTCTTATGGTAATGATTAACCTCTGACGACCACTTTGGCGATGGGGTAAACCCATCTGCCTCAGACGCCAGTGGTTGCGGTTTCGATTCCCGCCCGGGACAAGAAAAAAAAATGTTCCGGGTCTGGGCCTTTATCTATATACCTATGTATTTTATATTCTAGGTTCCCCCTAGTTCGCTACATGGTATCTCATAACACAAGCTTTGCTTACTTTGAGGCCATGTAGTTGGTGTGATTGTCTGGAGAGTAAAAAAAAATACACATATATAAATAGATACAATAGAGATAATATGATTCTCATAATGCTGTTAGAACTGTGATGCTTACCTACATAAAACGTTTTTTTTTATCCATTCCTTATTATTGTAAATAGATGATCGTATAGAAAAAGAGCTTTCCTTACCAGCTTACAACACTTGCATTAGATTCCCACCCAAGCTGTTAGTTCTAAGTTTGGGTGTTAAATAAGCTAAAGGCTTACTAAGTACGCGGACGCATGAATTAGATTGGATAAATCGGTGAGTTTTAATTAGCGACACAAGATGTTAAAAAAATATAGTTTTTTCTTCCAACTACTTATGCTTTAATTTCATCACAATCACACTAAAAACTCAGTACAAAGCGAGTCTTTAATGCTCTAGAGAAATAAAAATGTATGAAATTTCATTATTGCACAGTTATTTTTTAATCGCATCAAAAGGTGCCAATCTCAATGGATTAGCTCTATGCAGCCAGCCGATATCAATTCTTTTTTTACGTACGTATTATTTGTTTCTGTCCCACTTGTTCCAAATTTAAAAAATGATTGCTGCTAACTCTCATTTAAAAATAAAAGAAATTTTGGCGGGAACTTTGTCGGATTTTTAACAGATTTAGTTTTTCTTTCAACTATTCAGTTGAAAGAAAAACAGATTACCTATGCAGCTCGCCTTAAGTAACTTATATTGCCCTCGTGCCTGTTACTTGATTACTTATAGATTACTTGGTGCTCGATGCAATAATCTACTTTTATTGATTTCTAAGATTTTTTATTCCACCCTAAACTTTGGAGAGTTTCCAGGATTTACGATCGGATTCTGGATGTATCGATGAATAGGAAACATTTTTATTTGATTACCTTTAATACAATAATTCATGAGATATCATATCATGAATTAATTACTATCTTATCACTATTTTCTTTTGATGATTAACTTATTTTCAAAGTTTTAAATTAGGTACTATAAAGTTTTGAGATCTGTTTTCACAGTTTTTTTACAATTTAACGGAACTACATTCATGACCTAAACCTAAAGACAATTTCTTACATCTACCTTATCTCCTTTAGCCACAATTTAACTTAACTAAAACAAACAAATAAACCGCTATTAGACCTCTGAACTAGGGTTGGGCCATTGAACTCGTGGTCCAAGTAAGGCCGTGATCGAATACTGCGGGACCGTTATTTGGAGCACAGGCTGCGAAAGTAGGTCAACCTACTTACTCCTTGCTCTGGTCTCCTCGTTTCTATGGCTTGCTTTTCCTGTGACCACTGAAAGCTTTAAAATTTTGTTCTTAAGGAGTAATAACGCAGTTTTATTTACTAAAAGTAGGTACCTATGTTTGCTGTTTGTATGTGGTGGTTTTGAGAGTTTCAAGGTATGGGAAGAAGAGAAAATTTAAGTATTGTTAATTCTTTGTTTTCTACGTTTTGTCAAAGGTTAGATAGGAGAATTTTCATGAAAAGAGATGTTGGTTTTCGTAAACTTGTTGGTTTCTAATCTTGCGAATTAATAATAATCTAAATTGCGAACTCAATGCAAGATTTTAGATTAAAAACAAGACACAGTATGAGCGTTGCCATGACATCAAAAATCTTTGCTTTTGTTTGAGAATTCACGGTTTGAAAATTGAGATCAAATATCAAAATCCACAAAGAGTAACAAAATAATTTTGTATCTTTATATCTTCGTAGACATAGATAATTACAAAAATCAAAATAAATCGAAGAAACTATCTTTGTAACAATTGGTTGCCTGGCAGAAATCGCTCTACAGCGAAAAGGCCGCCTTTGTACAAATATGAAACTATATTGTATTTTTGTAATTATACTTTTTCTGTTGGTGTACAATAAAGAATTTATTATTATTATCAATACTTACTTTTTGGTATTAGACATCAAATTATATTATGAAATAACGGGGTTCCGCGTATAGGTATATGAAGTTGTTAATGAAATGCGCATCCTCAGTACTATTTTATACCACAAATACAGTGAAACCTAGTTTAATTTAAATAAAATACAAAACAAGAACTCTTTACAGCTAATAAACCTCTCAAAGACCTCATTGCCTCCGTATAACCAGTACTAGCACAGTACAATGATTCAATGTACCGACCTGAGATGCGTCCCGGTTGCCATGGTAACGTATCTAGGACAGATCCGGGTTGCACGGGTTGATGTTCACTTGCCTGGGAATTATTGGCCCGAAGTTTAATGTTTGTATTTAAACCCTGACGCAAAAGAGATTATTGTAGATAACAATATTTGTGTGGTATCTTAGATAATAAACGGATATTCGGAATTGATTGCGGTTTTTTAATATTAAGTCTTGTATATTCAAATGTCTTTTAGATTTGTTTGGCGGTAAAAAAAGTATTTGTTTTCCAAGATATTCTGATTTTTTTGGAACTAGGGACAGGATCTCATCCAATATTGTAGCTGAGAATTCAAAATTATTGTATGTGTAGTTTCCGTAGAGGATTTATGTTTTTATGTAAAAACATACTTTTCGAAGGATGAAATTATGTCTCTGCCTACCGCAAAGGGAGACAGGCGTGAGGTTATGTAAGTATGTATGAAATTATATTTGTTGTCGGTTTTTGGTAATGCCCTAAATTATCAGCTTGCTCTGTCAACCAATTTAGCGTTACTACTAGCAATCGTTATTGTTTATAATTTAAGCATTAAATAGATCATTGATACTAAGCAGAAGGTTTTGTTTGTGTTTTTTTAACGCACATATAAAATCTGCCGTCAAAATCACCACTCCAGTGATATTTGCCAATGTAGAGCTAGTTCGTTCTTAACGATCCTAAGTCGTATTTAAGGCGAGGATGCAGCTTTTTTACACTTTTTTGAACGATAATATACCCA
Source organism: Stenoptilia bipunctidactyla (assembly GCA_944452665.1). NCBI lineage: Eukaryota > Metazoa > Arthropoda > Insecta > Lepidoptera > Pterophoridae > Stenoptilia > Stenoptilia bipunctidactyla. Next base: position 13,612,080 of record OX101739.1, read on the forward strand.
GTAAATGTGTAAATGTTGTGTCTGAACAAAATATTTACAAAAATTTTCTATATAATCAACCGCTGTGTAAAGTTAGAAACATAAATATAAAAAATTGGCTCGATAAAAAAAGTCACAAACATAACACTAATTTACCATTTCAAACGGATATTGCTACGGAATGCCATAATAAATTCATGTAAAAGTTACATAAAAACATAAAACGGACTTCCCTTAACCGATGGGTAAAGCAAAATTTTTGATTAATTATAAGTATTAAAAATAAACCAGTTAAACATAATTTCGCGAGCTTACGTCGGCGAAATTATCAGGACGGGGAGTATGGAAATACGCACAAGAGGCCCTTAACCTCATATTCACTTACAGCCCGTTCACACATGATACGTTTTACTGGATACCTTTTTTGTATCGTAAATACGTATACTGAATACTGTGCTCTAGAAAGAAAGAAAGAAAGAAAATAAATTTATTCGGCGCCAAAATATAAATAAACATACAAATAAAAAAACCATACAATTGTAGCAAAGCACCAAAAAGGCATTTACTCAGCATATTAAGTCATGGAGTGCGGGCACACCAAGACGCTGATCTTCCGTAAACGCCTAACACAAGGAAAAGTCACTGCTATGAAGTCGCTCATACAACTCCATGCGCCATCGATGAAATAACAACGTATCCGGTAAAACGTATCCAGTAAAACGGACCATGTGTTAACGGGCTGTTACTGTCACGTGAGATGGATGTCAAACGGTTTTAAATCACCGATAAAAAAATTACGAAATCATAATCGTACTACCAAAGGAGCTAGTTTAAAAAAATACTGTGTCAAGTTGCTGAGTTGTGACCTAGCATTTAGTTTTAACCTTTTTGTGCATGTAGGGTTGTCTAAGTATAGCCCTAATGGCCCTGGATAGACTTGTCGTCAACGATGAGTCGCCCTCAGTATTAGTGCCCATTCAGGCTCCGCTCGGGCAAACAATCAACCTTCATATAAATACTGCTGCCTGAAAATTCTGTAGTCCACCAACCAGCACAGGGGCAGCTTTACGACCTTAACGTTCTCGTCATCCAGAGGAGAGACTCATAGCCCTGCAGTGGGCTCATTACAAGTTATGATGATGATGATAAGGTAGGTATGCAGGTAACTTATGATTCTGTAGCAATTACTTATTAAAGTTAGGTTATCTAATGTAAAAAAGTTTTATTTTATAATATGAAGAGCCGAAGGAAACGCCTGGAGATTTCCTTTCTAATACAAGACACTTAGGTCTAGAATAAATTGTTTCCATCACCTTGTGCTTAGTTTATAGTCAAAGTTCCTAGGAATGTTAAGTGAGTGGGTTCATGTCTCGTATATTATCTTGCAAAATTTTCGTTCTCACACTCTTTATAAAGTAAAACAGATATATTAACATTGGTGATAGAAGTAATACTTCTTTAAACAACCAATAAAGCGTGTTACACAAGGTTTACTATAAACCAAAACAGACACAAATATTAAATACATCCCTTCCAAAATTCACATCAGCATAAGCAATAACCCAGCCAATCGCGGAAGAGGTCCGATTGCTGACTGCACGATATCGAACCCGTAACATGCAACGTTGCTGTTCGATATCCAAACTTTTGCATCGAGCGGTTGAATTACGACTCTTGTTTTACATATTCCATAAAATAAAGTTTATTTTTAGATTACGGTGACATGATGCGGGTGATCGGGGAAGTTTGGAGGTCGGGGATTTGGTTTTTTGTTTTGTGGGTCGAAATAGCGGGTTAAGTTTGTGAGGAAGAGTTGAGCTGGATTTAATATTCTTGTGTCCTATGTAGGTAACTAGGTATACTTACTACTAGTAATGAACATTGAATTATTATGTAGGTATCTTATTTTGCCCGTAGTAAGGTAGCCCTTTTACCGCATGCTACATACCTACTCATATTATCTAGGAAAATCATGGATGTCTAGAAAAAATCTCATCCCAACGATAAGATAGCTACATATTACGTGACATTTTTTTTTAAATTCTGAACTTTAATATGTTAAACAAAGAAATTATTCAAAATCTCACAGTTTCAAAGATGTATACAGTTTATTATTTCACATATTAATATAAAGTGTCTTGGTCAACAAAATTTGCTGGTGATTTTGTACTACGAGCATAAGTTCATAGAAAAACCCACAGGTCTTTTAACCGTGCGATCGCTAGGTGTATAATACCCCGTATGACGAAACTAATTGAATTTGCTACGTCCTCCTACGGGACGTAACGGCATTAGGGCCTGTAAGTACCGAAGTAAGTGATCTTAGTTAAAAGGGAAGCTGAGAAATTTTCATACAATCATGGACGTGATGAAGTCAAGGGGTAGATACGTGAAGGTAAAGTTATATGTTTTTTTAAGAAAAGACAGAATTTACAATTTTTACTTACCTACCTAGGTATATGACACACACTTAAGGACTTACTAAGAGTATACCTAAGGCTGCAAACTGGACGGCAGCGACGACGCGGGGAATCTGGGCCGTTCTCGACGCCAGCGGGCGTGAGAGCAATTTGTCGCGGTTTCATACAAAGTCAATATTTTCTATCGTGTTGCGGAAATCGCTGCCCGCGCCGCTGAACACGCCCCTGCCCGCGCCGCTGCCCGCGCCGCTGTCGCTGTTGCTGTCGCTGCCGTCCAGTTTGCAGCCTTACTGGTTCTACCATAGACAACCCTTTATTCAACTTACTTCCAAAAAAGGAGGAGGTTCTCAATTCGTCTGTATGTTTTTTTTTGTATCTTTGTTACACGATATTTCGGACAATTATCAGTTAATTTTGAAAATTGTTATTTCATATGATAGAGGATACTTCATAGTTGGTCCCTTTTAAATTTCATCGAAATCGGTTGAGAACTTCATAAAAAATTTCAAACTTTTGAAAAAATGTGCATGATTTCAGATGACATTCTCAACTCAGCCAAAGTTTTGACGTGAAGTCGGTTTTTTAATGCTCTGCATTCGTTGATTATTATTACGCTTCAAGAAAGCCAGCAAGCGGGCACTGGATCTACCTGATGGTAGAGAGTAGATAGTTCCATATACATGATTAATTAAATATGGTAAGATTAATGATGCATTGTTGACTTTAGATGTTAAAACCTTTTGTTCCTGTAATTTCACTGGCGGTTTCTCCCCTTTAACCGGAACGCAACTACACTTTCACATAGTTACTATGGCGGCTGTGGCTGAAGAAGTACCGCCCAAGACGTGTCTTTTCACATGGACACTACTGATATTTCGTTAGTAGCCTTTATGAGCTTAGTGAAGAGCAGGAATTGAACATACTTCGTTATTTTATTGTAACTTCGTAATATCAGAATAAATTTACTGACATTCTAATACAAGGTTTGGTACGTTTAACTGTACGTTAAAACTGCAACGTCCAAAATTAAGTATTCCATTGACGCGACTCTGCAAGCACACTTATGAAATTGTACCTACTAGCAACGCTGCGTTACGCGTATGATACGGACGGACGAACGGTACGCGCGTTCGAACGCGTATCGCAGCATTCGCAGCGTTGGTACTTAGCTGCGTTTAGCCAGCCAATGCTAACTCAATGGCTCAAAGACAATAAACGAGCAACAGTTTCATCGAATGGTTAGTTGCTGGTACTCAGGCCCATGGACACAAATTGATGCAGATGAAAAACGTTGCTTTAAATAATTTGGGAAAACAATTATAAGAAAATTTTCTTATAATTGTTTTCTGTTAGCTGCTTCCATCGTAAGTTTAATCGTAACTTGGAAAACACTTTTTCAAAATAAAATAAAAAAGTTGGAAATGAAAAATCCGTTACACTAAATGACTTTATACCCGACGAAATGTATCATCGATTTCGTCTCAAAATTATTTAAAAAACGTCTTATGGGTATCTAAAAACATTACGTCAATCATTAACTAAAGAGATACAACCAAACTATATTCAGTTAAGGAAAGTTAATTTTCTTATTAATACCACTGAGAGTCAAACCCAAAACTTTTAATCACCAAACAACATCACTACAAAGTAGGTTAACCATGCATAACATACTTGTTAGTGCAAAATTACTTTTACATGCGATAACCCGTTTATCTAGCATTTAACAAACTTAAAAATAATCCCCTTCATATAGAAAATGAAGTTCAACGAAGCCCTAAGAAACCTATTATACGGATGCTATAGAGAAACAGTGTAAGTAATAAATTGAATAAATTCAGAAGCTCCAATGCACCGACCGACCGGGTCGGGTCGTTGCTCGCCCGACCCACTTGTTTTAACGCACTGCGATGAACTAGCGCTGATGCTATGGAATAAATGTTTTTGTAGATACAAAGTTATAGGGAGAAAATAGAATTTTACTAACTCTGATAACATGGAAGACCTATTTTGCACAGGAAACCAGTCTTTGTTACATGCTAGACTGGGAGTGAAAGAAAAACATAGAATGTGCCAGCTGCTTCTTTTCCCGGGCATACTGTAAAAGTCAGTTAAGGGACAGAGGTTTTATTGGCATTTTTGCAGGCGACAGGCTGACTCCCTGTCACTGCAATAGTGTCTGTCCATCGTTATAATACCTCGAAATTTGTCAAATGTGACATCAGATGGTTTTACAGCCTCTGGTGTTCTGCTTACCCCATAAGGGATACAGGCGTGAAGCTATGTATGTATGAAACTAGTCTTTGTTACAATCGCTATTTCATCTAATTTTCAGGATCATAATTTTCCCTTAACATTCTGAGCAAAACTATTAGTATTGAAAAGATATAGAAGTTCTGCTCTATATTTAGAAGCAGCTGGTACATTCTATGTTTGTCTTTCGCTCCCATGCTGGACTGGGAAAAAACATAGAATGTACCAGCTGCTTCTATTCCCGGGCATACTGTAAAAGTCAGTTAAGGGACAGAGGTTTTATTGGCATTTTTGTGGGCGATAAGCTGACCCCCTGTCACTGCAATAGCCTCTCTCCATCATTATAATACCTCATTTGTCAAACGTGACATCAGACGGTCTTATAACCACTGGTGTTCTGCCTACCCCATCAGGGATACAGGCGTGAAGTTATGTATGTATGTATGTAAATATAGAAGTTTTTCTATTAAAGGTTAAAATACAAGAGCGAGAAATGATATCAGGTTGATTAAAATTAATCGTCAAGCGATTAAGTAAGCTTGAGTTCAAATTCAGGTGCAATTAATGCAACATACAAAAATGAAAATAACTACAATGACCGCTATGCCACTAGGGTAATGCTCTCTCCCTCAGACGCCAATCATGGACCTGAGTTTATTTCCGCACAATATAAAAAGCGGTGTTACCCGAGAATTTCAAATCAACCAGGATGCACACTCATACCTTTGTTGTTAGGAAAGGTGGCATGAATAATTTTGTTACATAGGTTGTAAATAAGACTGTGATTTTATCGTAAATCTGCTGTCGCACGTATTTATCCTCGGAACTTTTTATGACGTAAAAAAATATTTTTAAACATAGGTACATACTTCACGCCTGTATCCCTTATGGGTAGGCAGAACACCATAGGTTACAAGACCATCTGATGTCACGTTTGACTTTGGAGGTAGTATAGTGATGGAAATAGACTATTGCAGTGACAGGGGGTCAGCCTATATGCCCACAAAACACGCCAATAAAACCTTTGTCCCTTAACTGTCTTTTACAGTATGCCCGGGAAAAGAAGCAGCTGGTACATTCAATGTTTTTCTTTCACTTCCAGTCCAGCGTGGAAGCAATCTTTTTTAAAAATTCAGTTATAAAGTAACTGAACGAATGGAATGTTCTATGGACAACTAAATGTTAGTCACTCAGTCTCAGTAGTCACTAGGTCAGTCGTCTAAACCAATTTTAAATACACAAATCATTTTTTCATACTTAATTGTAATCAACCTATTAGGTCCTTGACATTTCGCTGCTCCATTGCTTGAATGGCCAACCGACCAAATTTATGAAATATGATATTTTGATGTCATATTATTGTTAACCTCATTTCGCACCATACAATATCAAAATATGTGTTTTAATGCCGATGCAACTCACTATATTACCAAAAATAAAATGCTCAAACTCCCGTTCAAAAATAACGTTCCGTGCTTGAATAGCCAAACTCCTGAATATGTCCAAACGAACGCATTTTTACTAAGTATTGCGTGCTTGAATGCTCAACTGCCATCATTCGACCAATCACAGTCCGCTATTCGCAAATGACGCGACGCGATATTCTTCGTCGTTGTTTCGAAGAAGTCACGCTATTAGGTCAATTTATTGAGTTTTTCCTTAAAAAATACTTAAAAATATCTGTTACTTCAAAGAAACATAACCATAGAATATGGCAAAATGGAGTTAGAAAGGTTTGTGTTGAATTTGATTGTTATTACTTGGTTTTAAAGTCATATTTGATGTTTGAGTTGCTTTAGTCTCTAATACAGGGTGATAAACATTTGTACTTTTATTTAATAGAGTTGTGTACATATGAATGAGACCAGTATATGCCTCGGTATGAATCGTGTCATATGAGCTAAACTAATGCGCAAGTGTAGGGAAATATTGGTATATTAAGTATTACGAGATCAAAATAAATAATGAGATTTTTATTTCAAGATATTTAAGTAAAATAATATAAATCTTTGATAAAGTATAATATTTGTGAATATTTAGTAAGTTTCCCACTGATGCATCACAATTTATTTTCTATGTAGCTACCTGTTTAGGTACCTACTTATTATAAATAAGCTGTTTTCCAGTAGGCATTTATAAAATTCTTAACTCGCGTTAGTGGAGTCTGCAATAGTTTTAATGCATTTTTTTTAAATATTACCATTATCACCCGCGCTGCTGAGAGGAATCTTACAAAACTTATTATGTCCAAACTCATGAAGCCGTTTGGTCTGTAGACAGCGAAAAATAATCATTCTTGTCCATCTATATGCATACAAACAAATAAACATAGCCTTCCTTTTAAGGCAGTCGGGTAAAAAATAATAGGTCCTATACTTTGAACTTTTGGGAACACACTGTATATAACGTGCGAAGGTCGGTTGGCCAAATAAGCATTGAAATTGCGTAACGATATAATGCCTAATCTCCACGACATTGGGGTCTATCTCCAGAACCGAAATTTACGGCGCGATACTATGCTCAACCTCCACAAATAATCTGAAAATAAAGAGTAATGTCGGTACAGTACTATATGTTTATGAATATTATAACATGAATATAGACTGTATCAATCATATCAGACAATCGATTAAATACAATCATTGATAGTGTTGATTTAAATTAGAAAAACATGTCTCCTGTAAAATTTGTTAAATGGTCAGTTGGCCATTCAAGCACTACAGCAGCGATTTCTATTCATAGGTACTATCGTAACCGACTAAACTTTAACTGAACTCAATCCACATATTCATTAATTATTTTCAAACCACGACGAACACTTTTAAAAGCTAATCAATGCTTGGTAGCTTTTCAAAGGACTTGCTGAAATAGCGAAGAGTTCATATTTAAAAGACTTCTACCCGACTGCTTCATAAAGTAGGTAATGCTTTTTTAGTTTATTATCTTACTGTTTAACGTAAAATTACTATGGATAGTTAAAAGTCCATTACAAGTCCAAGTACATGGTTAGAGGAATATTTTTTGTCCTTTATTTTAAAAACTGCCTCAAACGAATCTTTTATATGGTTGTGTTTAGGAGACCGCAGATAGGAACTAAGCAGTGTCCTAGCATAAACCCAGAAGGCAGTTTGGGAGAGAAAACTCGCCCATTAACAAGAGTTACTTGTGCTGTAAAGATTCCGAAATGACGAGTTAATTGGTTCCTATATGATTTGTATGTATTGTATAATGACATGGTAATAATGTTAGCGGGTAATAATGATTTCTTTGCAAATCAATGCAAAGAAATAAAAAAATGTAATTAAAATACGAAAAAAACGTTTAAAAGTAATTTGCTAGTAAAAAAGTGTTGTGATAACTTAACACAATATTTTGATATAAAGTCCGGTAAAAATCGTATTTCATGTTACTCATTAATAGGCTTCGTGTTCTTATTTCGAAAACAATTTGAGCCTCATCCTATTTACAAAAGGTACTTTCCGTTATTTAATCACCATGCTCACATTAAAAATTCCACCGTTGTGCAAAGAATTGCTATTTTCTCAAAAGCAAGCCAACTATTTTATAACCGCATCCTTTGAAGAACGTTGTAAAGTCTTTTGAGTACACAGGTTCCCGGTAAGTACACCGGGACTTTTGAATAACCTAAGAAGCTAGACACTCTTTCAAAATGATAATGTAAGTTTGTACTGTGCTATAATGTGCTAGCTATCTACTGTTGTGAGGAAAGAAATTAAAAATTAACAAAGTTTTAGAGAGGCAAATAGGTGGAGAAATTAATAAATTATGACTAAGTGATAGCTTGCCTTATAGTAAGCTCCTAACTTGTGTTAAAGATATAAGACAACTTTATATACAGGGTCACTTTCGAAATTCGAGGACGTAATAGTTTGTGATTATACATGAAGAGAAAAAATCAATAATAAAATAAACATTTAACATTTACTGAGTAAACTTAACCTAAAGTTAAAAATAGTATATTATGTAACAAGTGAGCTAAGTTGCTAATTACAGTCGAGGCTGTGATAATAATGATTACAGTCGAGGATGTCACAGCTTAATAATGAGCCGAGACTGTAATTAGCAACGCTCACGAGTTACATACGACGTTTTTCAACACACTTGTGAGTAAAAGACAGACAAACGTGGTCATAAAATAACAAACACACTTGATAACAAAGCTGTGATTGAAAAATGGCGCCGAACCTCGCGCATGCGCGTAGGTTTTTTTTTCCGCCAAATGTGTCAATGTCTGTATAGCATATACAGCCTATTTTACGTGAAAATGTTTAATTTGGAGTGGTAAATGAAAATATTTTAATATTTTATAACAAATTATTGTAAATTGTGAATAATTTGTTTGATATACAAATTTGTTTTACTAATATAAGGCGCAAACATTTAAAAATGTATATGGATTTGAATCTCTTAAAATCTCTTTGTCGTTTCTGAAAATATTTAATGTATAACCCGGATCAATAAAATATGCTCTGTTTACTCGCATGTAATTTGCACAAAGGTACAATTCAACTTTGTAGGATTCATTATATTATGCACTAGGGTATAATATATTATGCACGCGTGACTTATAGCCCAGTTTATAGTTCTAAACTCAATAGAATAAGGCTCACTTTACGAGCAAGTGTATTGGAAAAAATATTACGCAACGCATGGTTACACTGCTGCGGACGTACGCACGGCGCTATCAACACAGAACGCCATAAGGAATTCTGCCGAAAAATGAAGTACCTACTTTTATTACATAATTATGATCAGAATCGAGTACGAAGTGCTTTAATTCAATATCTAAAATTTGTGACCAGTCACCCTGTACGTAATTAATGTAACTTAAATTCATATAAAAAATATCCATCCACTACTAAGACTGAGTTGTAAAGGACACGAACTTGCGACCACTAACTTCTGAGGTGGATAGTGTAAAACGGTTACTACACTACGATCACTAAATTTAATAAATTACGTAACTATCAATTGAGTTAGTACATAAGTTTTAATTTATATTGAAATAATAAAGATCAAAGGTTTGTTTGTTTGTTTAAACGTGCCTATCTTATAAGATACCAGTTGTATTTAAAAATTCTTATTCCATTAGATAGCCCAGCGCCCAGGTTTTGTTTATTGAAGAACGAGCGTTTGCCCGCGACTTCGTACACGCATAAACTCAAAAGTCCTATTTTCCGTTCCCGTGGGAATTCCGGGAATTCCTTCCATTATACAGACACTTATTGAGGAACTATTATACCAAGTATCACATCCGTGCACTCAAAGAATAAGATTTTATCATACAAACTAAAACATCATACATTTCCCGTTCCCGTGGGAATTTAGGGAATTCCTTTATAACACAACCAGTCTCTTTTTGAAGAACTTTTATGCCAAGTATCATATCCGTGCACTCAAGGAATAAGATTTTTCATACAAACTAAAAAGTCCAATAATTCCTGTTCCCGTGGGAATTTCGGGAATTCCTTCCTTAATGCACCCCTACATCCCCTAATGAATGTATGTTACAAATTTCAGCTCTCTACGCCCAGTAGTTTCGGCTGTACGTTGTCTGTCAGTCACTCAGTAACTCAGTCAGTAACGGAACAGTTTTATATTTATATTGATTGATCAAGCCTTCTATCAAGAAGTCTTATAAGATCAATAGTTAGAAATTTATAATACAGAAAAAGTGCTATAATCAATAGCTAAATGTACAGACTGAAGCTATCAGTGAAATATAGATTCTACATGTATAGATTCTAAGAGTAATTTCCTTCGGCTTTTGATAAAAAAACCGAAAATACTATCGGTCTAGTAAGAAATTGTAGGAGTATCTTTGCGAGGAGTGTTGATTAAAACAGCGTTTGGCAAGCGAATGGTTTATTGAATTAATAATGCCCTATTTATATAAAAATCTTAAATACTAAACGACAGAGATATGGCTTCGAGAAAGAGATAGCAATATAGTCATTTCGTATAAATACAGGCGACATATAAATACTGCGTGATGCCCGACGCTCCGCAGTCTGCTGCGAGCGCGCGATGCGTACGGTCGTGCGCTGGCTCCTTATGATTATGATGAAATATTCTCGTAGGTAGCTACATCACTCCGCCCCCAGCGAAGCGTACAGGTGGTTTAGATATTCTTCCGCTTCTTGAAGTGAAGTATTCCCTGGAACGGCTTGCATCGGCTTCTTCTGGGTGTTCGCATGTATCAGGGCTGATAAATGCAGGTTTGAGACGATCGATATTGATGTTGGCTTGTCTGAATGGCAATTGAAGTGTAAAAACTTTTTCCTTCTTCTTAATAATTTTGAACGGCCCAGTGTAGTTCGGTGTGAGAGGCTTGTGCACGGCGTCGTTCCGTAGGAATGCATGCGTACATGAATCTAAGTCTTTTTGAATATAAGTAGGCTTCGATGATTTTCTTTGTTCTTGAGATTTTTGCATTGCGTATGATAGGTCGTTATGGAACTGTGACGATGTGATCGTGTTTGTATGTTCGCCGTGAAACTCGCCGGGTAAGCGTAGGGCTTGATTATATAGTAATTCGGCCGCGCTAAACCCGATATCTTCCTTAATAGCTGCGCGAAGCCCCAGTAGCACAGTAGGTAACTCGCGCGTCCATTTGCTATTGTTTTGAAGGCGAGCCGTGAGTGCAGTTTTCAACGTTCGATGCCAGCGTTCAATTATTCCATTTGACTGGGGATGATAGGCGGTCGTTCGTGAACGTTGAATACCTAGTCGCTGCATCAGTACTTTAAATACTTCTGATTCAAATTGCCTGCCTTGGTCTGTAGTTACTATGGCGGGGCAACCGAATCTTGATATCCAGGTTTGATAAAATGCATCGGCGACTTTTTCTGCGGTTATTTCTTCAAGCGGGCATGTTTCGGGCCACTTAGTCGCTCGGTCGATCATAGTTAGACAATACCTATTGTTATCGGACGTAGGTAAGGGCCCGATAATGTCTATGTGCACGTGAAATAGACGATCAACCTTTTCAAACGTCGCTATCGGTGCATGTATATGTCGTTGAATCTTCGACCGCTGGCAAGGTATACAGGTTCGAGTCCAGTTTGATACATCCTTGTTCATAGATGGCCAGAAGTAACGCTTGACTACCATTTTTCTAGTGGCTCGTGTTCCCGGGTGGCTCAGGTCATGAAGTGCTTGGTAGGCCGTCTTCCTGAATTCTGGCGGTAAATAGGGTCGAGCCGTTCCCGTCGACGTCTCACATACAATAGGTATTGACGTGCCGGGCGTTATGATTTTTTTGAATTCATGCTTCTTGTTTTCCATAAGCGTTCGCAGTTCTTTGTCTTCTGTTTGTCGTTTTGATATTAAGCCATAATCAATCGGGGAAGGGCACTGTATTTCTTCCAGGCGGGACAGCGCGTCTGCGACGTCGTTTTTCTTCCCGGCGATGTGACGAATATCAGATGTGAATTGTCCGATGTATTCTAAGTATCGCGTTCGACGAGGTGTTTCATTCTTACTGTTTGATTTCAATGCGTACGTGAGAGGTTTATGGTCGGTGAAGATGATAAGATCGCCTCCTTCAAACATTCGTCGAAAATGTCGAACTGCCATGTATATTGAGAGCAGTTCGCGGTCGTAGGTACTGTATTTTTGTTGAGCTTCACTTAGTTTCTTTGAGAAAAATCCAAGCGGCTTCCATGCACCGTCGATTTTTTGTTGTAACACCGCTCCCGTGCATATTTCCGAGGCGTCGGTCATTAGTGCGAACGGCGCGTCGGCTGACGGATGAGTGAGCAGGACGGCGTTAGATATGTCTTGCTTACACGCTTCGAACGCTTTTAATGACTCTTCATGCCAATTGATTAAGGTTTTATCGTTCTTTCTTGAGTTATGTAAATATTCGTTCAATGTGTGTTGATGCTGCGCTGCGTTGGGAATATTTTCACGGTAAAAGTTAATCATTCCCAGAAATCTTCTTAATTCTTGTACTGTTCTTGGTAGTGGGTATTTAGTGATTGCTTGGATCTTGTCTGCTATAGGTTTGATTCCCTTTGAAGATACGTGATAACCCAAAAACTCTATGTTTTCTTGGCCGAAAATGCACTTGGCGGTATTAATTTGTAAACCACTTTTATGTAGTCGTTTGAAAACTTCTTCTAGTAGTTTTTTATGAGAGGTTTCATCTTCTGAAGCGCATAGCAGATCATCGACGAAAATAAAAATAGGCAGTCCCCGCATGACGTTATCGATGTGTCTTTGAAACGTTTGACCGCTATTTCGTAACCCGAAACACATTCGAGTAAATTCATATAATCCGAATGGCGTAATGACTGCCGTCTTCTTAATATCTTCTTCACGGATTTTCAATTGAAAATAGGCCTTTTGCAGGTCGATTTTCGAGAATATCTTCTTCCCTTTTAGGTTCAGAGTAAAATCGTGAAGTCTTGGTATAGGGTAGCGATCAGGAATCGTGATAGCGTTTAGTTTTCGGTAATCTCCGCAGGGTCGATAGTTGCCATCTTTCTTAGCTACTAGGTGAAGCGGGCTTGCCCAGGAGCTGCTGGAAGGTCGACATATACCTTGCTCCATCATTTGACGGAACTCTTCTTTAGCAATGTTGTATTTGTGCGGTGGCAGTGGTCTTGCTCTGCAGAATACCGGCGGGCCTTTGGTTTCTATGTGATGTTCGACTTCGCTATTGCAGGAAATGTTCAAACTAGGCCTGGTAATCTCGGGGTACTTCTTTAGTAGATCGTGGTATGGTTTGCTGTCATCTATTGTTCTCACGCTGATTTGTGATGTTGGTATTATTGAGCCTTTTGTGGATAAGTTCGTTTCTTGATCGATCAATTTTCTTCCGTGTAAATCGACTGCGATGTTGTAATATTGAAGGAAGTCGGCACCCAATATTGGTCTTGATACATTTGCGATAACGAATTTCCATCTGTAGCGTCGGCGGAGTCCGAGGTCAAGCACTAGTGCCTTCTCGCCGTGTACGGATATTGATGAACCGTTTGCGGCATATAAGTAATTGTTCGGCGTTATCGTCAACTTTTCTTTTGAGCTTGCAGGGAGTACGGAGATGTTTGCACCGGTATCTACTAAAAATTTCAGTGCTGAAGACTTATCTTGAATAAATAGACGGTGGTGCGATATTTCAGTGACTCTAGCACCCGTCGTTGCTTGAGTCGAAGCTAGTTTAACGAGTCTTCCCTGTTGTTACTTTTCTTGAACTCGCAGGGGTACTGGCAGCGATAGGCGTCTTTACCGAATTTTCTATGAAAATAACATATAGGATTTTTCTCTACGCGACTTCTTGACCTTGAATGCGAACGATTTCGTTTAAAGCTGTGTTTTCTGAATGACCTGCCGTGACGTACTTGATTAATTTTCAAAGAAGCAATTTCTTTAGATAAGGCATCGATCCTTTCGATTAAATCTTCATTTGTTGAAGGTTTTGACGTGGAACAGGAACATACCGAGCTGGTTTCTTGCGTTTGTTCGGTCATTTTATCTGCCATGGTCGCGAGTACGTCGAGCTTCGTTTCCGTGCTTATGGCAAGCACGGCGCGGACGGACGCAGGTAGGTGTCCCGTCCACATAAACTTCAACGTGTTGTCGGGGATTTTGTCTAGAGCGAGGTCGCGCATTCTTCTGAGTAGCTGGGAGGGCTTCTGGTTACCCAGTTCCATCTCGCCTAGTAACTTTTGTAGTTGTCTAGACTCGGATTCTTCGTATACAGATAACAAACGCGCCTTCAGGGATCCGTATTTGTTGGTTTCGGGCGGCGCTAATATAATATCTCCTACTTGTTCTATGTCGGCCAGTTCAAGTTGAGCTACGACGAAATGGTATTTTGCTTCGTCTCCCAGTTTCTGGTTTGCGAGGATAGACTCCAATTGCGCGAACCATAGTCTTGGTTTCTGTCGCCAAAAGGGTGGGACTCGAGATTTCAACGTAATTTGAGACATTTCTTCCTCGCCGGCCGAGCCAGGTTTGCTGTTTTCTTGTGTGTTCATTTTCACTGCCGAGGGAAAGTTGATCTGGGCTGCACCAATACTCAGCGACCGTAGTTTGCCTCTTGAATTCCAGTCCGGGGGATTCCGCTGGTGGAAAGCCGGGTGGAATGCGCTTGGCCACTGAGATTGATTTAGCAGGCGTCGTTAGTTGTTCCAGATCACGTCGGGGTCACCACTGTAGGAGTATCTTTGCGAGGAGTGTTGATTAAAACAGCGTTTGGCAAGCGAATGGTTTATTGAATTAATAATGCCCTATTTATATAAAAATCTTAAATACTAAACGACAGAGATATGGCTTCGAGAAAGAGATAGCAATATAGTCATTTCGTATAAATACAGGCGACATATATAAAACGCTATTAGCTCTCCAGGGCTAACAAATCCGGCAGACCCGAACCCATTGCACTGGGCCTTTCCCAGGGGGACGGTTAGGTGCCTGCTCGAATTAGGAGCACGCACCCCCTCTTTTCAGCTTTTCCGCCGCCGTTCATCGGCATCGGTTTTTCGTTAGGTTAAGTTCGTTCGCCGTTCATCGGCACGTTCAATCTTCTCGGAGGGTACTCCATCATGGACCCCTCTCAACAAGCTAGGTTCGATGCAGCAGTGGAGGCCCGCGTGGCCGAAACTATCCAGGCCTCTGAGGCCAGACTCCTCGCCACTTTTCACGTGCATGAGGCACAACTCCGTAATGCAATGTCGCAACTTCAATCGGAACTGAACGCCGCCCAGGCCCAAGTCGCTCAGTTTTATGCCGCTCATCAGGCTCAAGCCGCTCAGACCCCTCAGGTCCCCCCGGGTTTCGATGCCCAGTCCCAACGCTCTACGGTGTCTCCTGGCCCCTCTGAGTACATGGACGGCATCTCCGAATCGGAATCTTCCGTTTCCGAGTCTGCCGAGTCCTCCGCCCAATCCGCTGCGTCTAAACGCAAGGCTTCGCCCGTCAGTGCGTCCCACTCGGATGACACTATTACGGATGATACTCAATTCACCCCAGTCCGAGGTAAAAAGTCCTCTAATAGGAAAAAGAAGAATACCGCTTCTTCCGCTCCTCCCACGCCCTCTCCAGCGGCGGCTCCCGAGGCGGTAGCGGCCCCTAAGGCGGCTGAAGCCCCTAAGGCGGCAGTAGCCCCTAAGGCGGCAGAAGCCCCTAAGGCGGCAATGCGCCCCAAGGTTGCCCCGCGTTCCAAGCCCGAGGGTCCTCCCCCGAGCTCTAAGCCCCCTCCCCCTGTCTTCCTTCGGGATAAACATCTTTGGGGACAGGTCTCGACCCTCTGTTCGGGGGGTCTGACTGCCCCCAAGATCAACTACAAGAAGGCAACCAACACCGGTGCCTTCATCAAGATCGAGCCATGTACTCTGATCGATTTCAGAAATCTGACTTCCCTGCTAACTCAAAGGCAATTCGCCTATCATACTTACGCTCTCCCGGAAGAGCGTAAAGCCCGCGTTATCCTTAGGGGCGTGCCGTTCGAGCTATCGAACGATCTCATCGCCGAGGATCTTAAATCTCAAGGCTTCCCCGTTGAGTCCGTGCACAAGTTGCACAGCAAACGGGGCAAACAGTTTCCCCTTGCGCTTGTTATACTCACGAATAACACAGCTGGGAACTCCCTACTTCGCAATGGGGCCCGCACTGTATGCGGCCTCTCGCAAATCCGAGTCGAAAAGCCTCACAACAGAGGTCACCCCGGTCAATGTCACCGCTGCCAACTCTATGGTCATGCGGCACATAACTGCTTCGCCAAACCTAGGTGCGTTAAGTGCCTAGAGGATCATTCCACCAAGGAGTGCTCCGGCACCCTTGAGTCCCCGACAGATCCGTCTTGCGTCCTGTGCGGCCAGTCCGGCCACACGGCGAATTATCGCGGGTGCCCTAAGGCGCCGCGCTCGGTCCGTTCCAAAGCGGCGGCCGTTCCCCTTAATTGGAGACACCGCCCCCAGCCCCCTAAGGGCTCCCCTCAAGCTAAGGCCCCTCAGGCCGTGGAATGCGCATCGAAACCCGTTTCGAACGTCACTCCTACCGCTTGGGCTGGGCGCGCGGCCGCGACTCCGTCGCGGCCGCCCGCCCAACCCGCGGTACAGAACGCGAAGGTCAGTTTTGATCGCTTGGCGTTCTGGGTCACCGTCGCTCCTATCGACGAGATTCTTGAGCTCGGCGCTGCACTCAACGCCGGCCAGGACTCTCTCGCCGATGCTCTCCCCATCCTATCCAAGCACGCCTCCCTCGTGAGGAAGCTTCAACAAGCCAACCGGTTCTAGGTTGTCCTTAACAATTAATTCACACAACATGTGTTTATAACTCTTACGACGTCGTTTCCAATTTTTTATTGTTACAGATTCGGTCCTGCGATAAGCTTTCGTGACGGGTTGTCTCTTGGGACGCCCGGTACGCAGCCTCTGACTCCAATTGGCTGTCGTTCAGATGAGGAGACACGCCCAACTCGGGATATCTCAGCAAAGGGGGTGTTTAGCGGGTAACGCTGGGTTCGGTGAGTCCCGCACTGTTAGGGATTGGCTGATGGGGTAGTCCCCCAAAGGTCCCCTCTTCGTGCATCAAGCATTCACCTCCTCTCCTTCTGTGGCACCCTTAGGGGCGTCAAGTCGGTAGTTAAGCTTTCTGTGGCGGAAAAAAAAAAAAAAAAAAAAAAAAAAAATACTGCGTGATGCCCGACGCTCCGCAGTCTGCTGCGAGCGCGCGATGCGTACGGTCGTGCGCTGGCTCCTTATGATTATGATGAAATATTCTCGTAGGTAGCTACAAAATAATTATAAAATTTAAAGTCAAATGAAGTATACACAAGTCTTTAGAAGTAGTAACTTAATAAATTGATTTAAATAGCGACGAAAACACCCCAATAACAATTAATAAAGTTTATGGAAACGTGGAAAAAGTATTGCCATTTCGGAGAATATTTCAGTTACGAGTAGTTAATGTTATAGTTTTAATTTCAAGTTAAAAAGTAAGCTTGCTAGTGTATGCTATTATATCGAAAATATTTAATAATTTGATTGTGATATTCTTATTATTCTATAATTAGTAGGGAATACAAAATCAATTAAGTATATTATTTAAAACAAGTGAAAATAATATATTTGAAATTAGTTCCGAATATGACCATATACGTAAATTATTTTTCATATAAAAACTTTGCTTACAGAATGCTTGAAATTGTCATTGTTTTTTTATGTACTGGTAAATAATTTAATCACGATAATGTATTGATACAATGTGATAATGCCTTTGAAAGTTAATCAGTGTTTCCCGCTCCGCTTCGGTCTAAAATCTTCCTAAATTGCATTTTCACAAGGCAATATACAGCAAAAAGTTTTCTAATACATTCCTTGAGAGGGTTGTTCAGAGAAAACCATATTTTAATGCGTTTCTCTATATTGTGATATATTCTTAGGTATATAGCGACCTCTAGTGACGCTTCATAGTAACTGTGACGATGACGACTCTACATAATTAGCGGCGGGGGGAGGGGGGATGGAGATCAAGCAAAATACGCTCACCTTCTCCCCCCGATAGCCAGCCGTAGCAGGTGAGGGTACCTGATGTGCCTGGTGTACTGGACCATTTCCGACGTTGGAGGGCACTTGGCTCAGGCTGAGCGCAACCCGCCGGGGCGAGTTTGCGGGGTGACGCAGCAAAATACAGAGTAATAAATAATAGAGACAGCAAAAGTTTGTTTGTTTTTCTTTTTTTGTGTTATTTATCAAGATTTGTAAAAAGTCGTAGAACAAATGTTGTTAGGATTGATGTGAAGAAGCTGCCTGCAAAAGGTTATGCGCTAATTAAAATTAACCTAATACGACATGCGACATCAACCTGTCATCCCTTTTCTGGGTATTGGGAACGAACACTTTGTTCCTTAAGGTATATTTTTCTCGCTATGTACTTAGAGTTATGCTTTAAGATGCAGACGAACATGTAAGCTGCTTTATGTGTAGTGATTACTCTGTATTGTCGATAATACGATGCTCAATGGTGTCAAAACTATTTGAGGTGGAAATAATCAGCAGGGCTAGTAGCATGCGAACATCGATAAATACTCGAATCGACAAGATAAATGCTATTTTATCCTATTTTGTCAGCTTACATGCGCACCATAATAGATAGAATTATTTACTTGATTTCATACCACGATTAAGCCCACAGAACCAAAGATGCCATATTCTTAAAAAAATACATACTTTTATTTTATTTTTTATTTATTTATTTATTTACACTTCAGTATACAGTACAGATAGTAAATGATAAAAAAAAAACAGTGTTTTGTGTAAGTACTACTAGGCGGTCTTATCGCTGACGAGCGATTTCTTACAGACAACCATGCTTGTGGAAACAACATAAAAATAATGTATTAACAAATTCTTAATACTTAAAAAAATTACAAATCACACAAAAATTTCAAAAAAAAAAAACATAACGAGTAAAACAAAAAAAAAATGCTAATTATTGCATTATACCTAATTAAACATAAAACCTAAATATATAAAATTATAATACATACATACTAATATAATAAATATAATACATAGATTAATAAACGATGTAATAAACATAATAAATATAATTAACATACTACATAAATATTACAATGGGTACTTCTTTATGGTTGTATTTGACTCAGATAATAACTTTTAATTTAATTTTAATAGAATTTAAAGATGAAGCAGATTTAATGGCAATGGGAAGATGATTCCAAAGTGATACTGCTCGAACCGCAAAAGATTGGTTGTAACTATGCGTTAAATGTGAATGGGTGGAGAGCATCAAGTTGTCGGTAGAGCGTAGGTGTCTCTCGTGATTCTCGTGTCGGTATCGGAAGTGGTCACCAAGGTAGCTCGGAACTACAGGATTAAACAGCACCCGGTACAGTAAAGAAAGAACATGAGTATCCCGGCGAAGACGAATCGGAAGCCACTTGAGTTTAGCACGGAATTCGGAGATATGATCATATTTACGTAAACCAAATATGAAACGTATACATAGATTTTGAAGCCGTTCAAGTTTATTTAAGAGTTCTTCTGTAAGATCAAGATAGCTGACATCGGCGTAATCGAGAATGGAAAGTAAGACAGTATGTGCTAATGATATTTTGGTAGGTATTGGCAAAAGATTGCGCAAG
This sequence comes from Stenoptilia bipunctidactyla, assembly GCA_944452665.1. Taxonomy (NCBI): domain Eukaryota; kingdom Metazoa; phylum Arthropoda; class Insecta; order Lepidoptera; family Pterophoridae; genus Stenoptilia; species Stenoptilia bipunctidactyla. The sequence goes on from OX101739.1 coordinate 13,631,868, forward strand.
CGTTTAAGTGAGTGATTGACAGCAAACATCTTCATACTCACTGTGTCAATTTGTGGTTTCCAGGACAAGGTCTTGTCGAATGTTATGCCCAAATTTTTCACGGTGTCATATAATAGGTGGAATAGCTCTGTTAGTTATCTTGTTAATCATGCCCGCGCTACCAATTATGATGGCTTGTGATTTTGCTGGGTTGACTGTAAGCCCATGAGAGGTACTCCAATGTGAAATTCGAGCTAAATCATCATTGATTTGCTGTACAGCAACAGTCATTTCATCGAGAGAACTGTGAGTATATATCTGCAAATCGTCTGCATACATGTGGTAGGAAGAAGTTAAACTTTTAGTGCCAAATTCTGAGTAAATATTGATAAAAGGCCCGATTTATCGTTGTTGATGGTCGCAGCTAGCTCCACAGGACGATCTATCTACGCAGACTGGTTCGCTTTTCACATATAACACGAATAAATATTGTACATATAAACGTTCACAATTTGACCCCAATCGAAATTCACTTCTATACCAAAAGTATGTAAAATAAATTTTCATTCATGGTGCATTGCTTGAGAAATCGCCTGGTGTGAGAAATTCATCCAAATCAAATCGAACTAATTCGCGTAGCGACCTTTTTTAAATGGGCTCCCTAGTTCCACCGTAAGTCTTCCGTAATACTGTCTATTTATATACGATTTTACTGTGTAAGTTACAGGTAGTCACATTGTGAACATCCTTAATTAAGAAACCAAAAATTAAGACCACAGTGTAAGTAGGTATACCAAAACACAACAGTGAGGTATGTAACCTACTCCCAACTTTTCAAAGAGGATAAGCAGTAAATTTAAAAAGTCGGTTATAAATAGTGCACTAAGTCACATCTACCCTCTAGTACAGGGTGTTCGAACAAAGCTAGTAATTAGGGCACAACTTGGGCTGCTCGCCAGCTCCGTAACTTGTGGCGACCGGTGCTAATTATACTTTGTTTTGTGCTCATGCCGGGATTTTTAAGAGTTTGGTACATCTAGAGTTGTGTTATGAATCGGTGTTTTTTATTGGTTAGTAAACTTTGACGATATTCGAGCTTGCTTTAGCAGTTTTGCGGGCTTTCACCCGCTTTTATTTTTGTTTTTGTTATTTTTTTTTATTGATTACTAAACCCTCATTTGAATTCCATCTCACCTGATGTTAAGTGAAGATGAGGTCGAAGATGACAGCACATGAAAAAAAAAATTCAAAAAGTTTTATTCATCTTAGGAATTTCACAAAACACTTGATGTAGTCAGTCATCACATACTTCGGCTTTAACTAGTTGTTGATAGTTGTTAAATAAGATATTAAAGTAGAGCAAGAGACAAAAAAAGCCGCCGGAAAAAAAACTCTTGGCACTCTTTTTCAGTCAGAATTAACAAATTAATACAAATAGGTACAGTACAAGTTGACCGTGACATGAAAAAAAAAATCAGGGTCTAAGGAAGGACCTGGCTCTACATGAAATATTGAGGGAACACATAAGCTATTAGTTGCCGGCAGATTTTATATGAAGGGTTCCTACCACAAGCGGAGGCCACTCCAATTAGTCGCCTTTTAAGAAACGCATATCCAGGGCTGGTAGGGCTATTCTAAGCCGACCCCACGGGGGCTAAAGAACTTATAGGATATTATATGATTTACTAGCTGACCCGGCAAACGTTGCTTTGCCATATAAATAAAAAAAATATTGATGTTGGCCGATTCTCATAGATACCGGATAAGCACAAAAAATTTCATCAAAATCGGTCAAGCCGTTTCGGAGGAGTATGGCAACGAAAACTGTGACACGAGAATTTCATATATTAGATTGCGAGCTACCTTCTAGTACAGGGTGTTCGAACAAAGCTAGTAATTAGGGCACAACTTGGGCTGCTCGCCAGCTCCGTAACTTGCGGCGACTGGTGTAAATTATACTTACTTTGTTTTTTGCTCAAGCCGGGATTTTCAAAAGTTGGTACATCTAGAGTTGTGTTATGAATCGATGTTTCTTTATTGGTTAGTAAGCTTTGGCGACCTGCATGTTGATTAGTAGTTTTGCGGGCTTTTACCGGTAGAATCATATAGGTGGGTACGTCGGTATACATACCGGTAAGAAACGGCGTAATGTAACGTGTTACACAGCGATTGTTCATGCAATCAGTACGGGAAAACAGGGTGCTTACAACGAGCAACGAGTACAACGACACATGTTACACCAGCCAGTCAGTACCCACTTTAACAATAATTATTAATCTTCGAGCAATAATGACCATTTAGTCAATATCACACTACCTATTACCAAGTTAGAACTTCAAATAATAAAAATACCACAGCAACCAACGCTATCAAACATAAATCAATCGTTTTCTCGTTTAATTTAGTACTTCAAATTCAATAGTGGTACAATTGTTTCATTCTGATCGGCCCAGTTTTGAACCGACTGCAATTTGGCAGCCTCCGCCGCAAGCCCACCCAGAATGCAATGACAGAGGAGCCAAGCTTTGCTATTTTATGCAGCCAAATTTCGATCCGAAAAATATGACTTGTTTTGTAAAATCAACAACTTTAACTTTTTTCAAAACCATACATAGATAAACACCCAGACATGGAACGTTTTCTTTTCTTGTTCCGTGCGGGAATCGAACCCGCAACCACTGGCAGACAGGTTTACCCCATCGCCAAAGTGGTCGTCTATATATCAGCTTCATAAACATAAACAGAACACATTTAGCTGTTAAGATAAAATTTCTTGAAACTTAATGTAAAAAACGTTATGTAGCATAGAATTTAAGTATCTTGATCTTGGCACGAGGAAAGAGCCTGGTGATCCCCTAGTACAGGGCAACCTAGTCTCCTACTTTAAAACTAAATTGGCTTACCTCTTATAATAAAGGTAGTTTATAGGTAATAATAGTTTAGTGTAGGTAAGTAAAATATTATTGTGGGAGAAATAAATACATTTTTTAAATTGAATTTGAATTTGAATTCCAACATGTTTTTGAAGACAGTTCCTTATCATCTACAAATAATGCACTGGTTTTTTATGTTTCGATTTTTCAAAGCTTATTCAGACCTGAATTCTATTGAAAGACCTTATTATTGTTTTACTTTGTATATTTAGGTACTTTTTTAAGCCTTAATCATGACTCAAGCATAGCTTCGCTGTCAGTTCTCCATGAAGGATTGCAAAAAATGTATAGGTACTTAAAGTTCATATCTAAGTTAGCTTTGTGGACTGTTCATTCATTTTATTATTATATTTATGAAAGTATTAATTAAAATCCTACCTTCTCGGGAAGTATAATAATTATTAAAATAATTTAACGTTGAGCATCAAAATTACCAGTTATTACCTTCAATTTCAACTAAAACATAAGTCGCTGAAAAAATAGTCCGTGTTAGTTTTTAATAATTAGAGGCTGTCTGTTCCTTCAAGGAAACACCTCAAAAAGTTCTACAGTAAATAAAAAATGCATTCAAAATGAATCACTTAACATAAAATTAAACTTATAACAACGAACGATCGTGCAATAAACTCATATGAAAAACTCCAATTGCAGACTGCCAAAAAACCTATAAAAAGAAGAAAAGAAAAGAATATTCAGTATGCAAAGAACAGCAGAGTAATAAATAACAATAGAGTGAACTACTAAAATTGACCTAAATGTAGTGTTGGTTCGTACAGCTTGCTTGGAAACGGTTTTCTGGGCGGGCTCCAAAAAGTAACGTAAACTGTTTTACATTGCTGAAAATACAATTTTAATGGGAATGTTTGAAGTGCAGTCTGGCTTGCATGAGCCATGGATTACCTCCGTGATTAATATAGATTTCATGTTCTGTCAACGTTAAGTTTGCAAAGTAGGAGTTTGAATGTTACGATTCCTTTGTAATAACTGTTTAGTGGATTTTTATTGGGTTTAATTACAAATCAGTTTTTGTGCGACTGAATAAGAAAACAGAGCATTAAAAAAATCGAGTTCACTAACATTTTTAAATCCTTGTCAAAAATGGCTGAAGTATAATCAGTCATCAATGTATATTTTCTCCGTTCTCTTAGATATTTTTACGAAAATTTCAAATTTTTCAAAATGTACCATTGATTTTGATAAAATTTTGAAGTATCGTCTATTCCATAAAACACTTATATTTACAATCGATTCTTAATTATTTACTAAATAATCGCGTAACAAAGATACAAAAAAACATACACACGAATTGAGAAAATCCTCCTTCTGGGACACGGTTGTAAGTCAAAAATATTCACTGTAGGTAAAACTTTGTGAATGTCAAACGCTGAATGAGGTCGGTGCAGGACCGGGTGACAATGTGGCCTTTTGTTCATAAGTGACAATGATGACGAACGACAAAATAAAAATTTACTGTATTCATAACCATCATAGACGTCCACTGCTGGACATAGGCCTCCTCCAAGGTTCTCAGCGTCGCTCGATCCCGCAGCGCCCTCATCCAGCGTTTACCGGCAACTATCATTTGATTTGACCAGATCGTCGTTCCATCTTGCAGGGGCAAAGGTTATTGTATCGCATAGGTTCTATTTTCGGAGAATAAAAAGTGCGTCATGGATAGAATGTGGTTTACAGCACTGCAGCTTAGCTATTAGTTAAATTTGGATTTTGTTTGTCATGGCAACGCTCGAAAATTGAACTGTTTACAAACACTATTAATCCTTTTCATCAATTACTCTGTTTATTGGTGAAAACCGTAAGGAAATTGGTTATGTAGTTTTTGAGTTATGCCTATATTGCGATAAATTGTCAAATATAATAAAACAATGTAATTATGAATATAATGCCTTCAACCTAGTAATTTGAATTTGCTATCGTGGTGAGAGGATTAGTCAGCCTAGGCCCTGCGTTACCGGACCTAGCTGCTTCCAGAGTGCGCCGCGCGGAGGCTCCTTTCTTGCACATTCCCCGCAAACAATGAAGCACCTACACACCTGCCCAGCATGTCCACATAGCTGCACACTCCAGGACTTGATGGAGGCTAGCGATGGTGCTGTAGAGGTGGCGAAATTTTGGACGAACAAAATTTGAATTTTTGTCGACTCGCAAGAAGAAGAAGAAGAACCTAGTAATAAGTATAAATTGTCTTAATTTGAACGCCTGGATGGCAGATTTTCTATCGACTACATTTTATTGTCTAAGACCATAAAAGTGTTTGAAAATCTTATCAAATAAATAAATTTCATTTCATTTCAATTAGAAAAAGAGAAGCTCTGTGTTTAAAAAAAAATGATAAATATTTCTGAATAGCAAGAATTTTAGCTTTTTGAATATTCCAAGAACATTTTTAAACTATGAAAGTAAGAGAGTGTAGAGAAAAAGTGCTAATGCCTCACTATACTCACAACGAAGACAACAAACTTATAATTTCATTGACTTTTCTATTTTTAATAAGCCATAACGTCATTTGATACTCAATGTAACTATTAGACAGTACCTATCATGAAATTCGTACATTAACAAAAATAAGAAATGGTTAGAAAATGCTAGAAAAGCAAGAAAAGTCAAAAAGCCTAACCTAAATTAAAAATCCAACTACGACGGTTATAGAAAAATATGAAAAGCATCAAAATGGCCGCGCAGTATCTATGATTATATGCTATTTAGCTGGTTTTAGCGAAAATATTTTAAACTAGCTATTTTGCGCGGTTTTACTCGCGCCATTTCAAATCCCGTGGGAATTTAGATAAAAAGTAGCCTATTCTCTATTCCAGACTGTAAACTATCACTATGCCAAATTTCATCCAAATCCATTAAGCCGTTTTGCCGTTGAGTAACAAACATCCAGACATGCATACATCAATCCATCCTAACTTTCACATTTATAACATACAAAATTTTAGTTTGCTTTTATTCGATAGATATCGCTGTACGTCGATTAAATCGCACAAGAAGAGTTATATATGACTTAGCTATATTTACTTTTTACGCTACTTTTAATCGTCCTCACTTTCACAATTATAATATTAGTAGGATTATCATTACTTAGTCTATTTGTATGCTTTAAGTTGTGTATGACAGGCGTACATATTTATTTAAATGGCAGTTTAGCCTGCAGGTTAAGCAGTCGGTCCCGGGTGCTGTATACAGTAGTCGTTAGGGTTTCTCAGAAGCCATTTCGGCACCCTGAAAATCATTCGTTCACCAACCAACACTGAGCCAGCTTGGTGGATTACAGCCTAAATCTCTTCGTCATTCAGGAGGGAGACTCATAGCCCTGCAGTGGGACTATTACATGGAGTTGTGATGATGAACAACACTTTTTATTTTTACAGTTAAAGAGTTTTGCTGTGTTCTGGAAAGAAGGGCAGGATAGTCTAAAAACATTATACAAATTGCAGAAATATAAAAAAAATACAGACATCAATAATATTTTTTATCGTTTCAAACAATATGCTATGAAGCGTTTTTTACCTTTAATGGATACTATGTCAGCCGGTTGTTCGGGTGATACGGATTACGAAATGAAAAATAATTAATTAGTAAAATTGGTCGGTTTATACTAAAAATTCATATTCCTTACCAACTAGGCAAGAGTGCGGCCGTTGCGGGAATGCGTTCCTGACAGCTACTTATGTCCACTGAATAAAGTTTATTTCCGATTCGAAGGGGAAAAAAGCTATGATTTTGACAGCTGTCAGGAACGCAAACTCCCACCGGCCGCACTTTAGCTGTAGTTAAGAAAAAAAATAATAGTAACCTTTCAGACAGGGGGACAGAGTGATTTGTCAGTTATTAATGGACCGTGTAATCACTGGTACGGGACTATCTTATATCCCAAAATTACAGCTGTCTAATGGTGGTTATGGTTATTTAGCATCAGGTAACTCGCTACCTCGTTTGACAGCGACAGTTGAGATATCAAGACCCGAAAAGGTGCAAGAGTTCAATTGCAAATGAACAGTTCGCGTGATCAAACCTTACTACATAAAGACACTGTTTTAATTACTTTAAATAAATTTCATTTCAATTAAAACATAAACTTAAAAAAGCATTAACCCACTTTGATAGTTCTTCAGTTTAATAAGATTGTCACAATAGTTCTCTACCTCGGATAATTTGCATTTAAAGTTCTGTGTCCTTTTTTTATGAGTAGGGTGGACAATTATTAAATAAATCAATTAGTAAAAACAGTTAGTAGTAAAAACCATAAATAGTTAAATATATTTGTAATTACAACATTAATTAACATAGTGCCATCTAACTCTAAAGTAAGCAGAAAGAATGTGTTTTATGTGTTTTTCTGACAGCTCAATAAAAAAACAAAACGGTACACAAAAATGGTACAATAGGCTTCGATAGATGGCGCTTTACATAAGGCGAAGTCTTGTCTCTCATATTGCCATTTATTCTACACTGCGTTTTTAAAAGTAAAATAAATTAATTGACGTCTGTATCAGAAATTGAACTTATAAATAACCATAGATGATAGATACCACTTACTTACATTATAGTATATAGACTTAACGCCTTCGGCTTTTTAAAAGTGCCATCTATAGAGGTTTTTTTAACTAATCTTTATGAGCTGTCAGAAAATTCCTCATTGGGACCTACTAAGGGCGCAGTATTGCTGAACGAATTTAAATCTTGTGTGCTGCTATTTTAAGCATAATTTTGTATTGACAATATTATGGGCACTGTTTATTCGTAACCAGGGCAACTGAGATGAATTGTGGTTTGAATTTTGAAGCTTATTGCGATTTTGGGTGTTCAAAGAATATTTTGACGACATATTAATCAGAGTAGCCATAATACTTAGAATGCTATCATATTTTTTTAATTATAAGTATAAAAAATGGATTAGCTCGATACTGCACGAATCGTTCGCCGGTTACAGCCTCTGATGCCCTGAATACCCACTGGACTGGTCAGATTGTCGGTACTTTTCGAATGACGTGTAGCCTTAAGGGCAATAAACTATAAAAATACATACATCATCATACACAAAATTATACAAGGTGTTTTTTTTTATATCCCATAACTTGAGGTTTAGTTCCTTACTAAAAAATAATACTTTTTGCCAAAGAATATGTGGTTCAAAATTCAAAAGTGCATATTTTCCAAGATATCATCAATGAGTTCATAAATTATCAGCCTTGTAAAATCTCTTTAACATTAATTCAATAGACCCGTGTCACTGAAGCCATACAATAAACAACAAAAACATTTTAAACGTTGTATACCACGCTAAACGTTGCGAACTGTACCTGTACATAGCGACAAAAAAGGGATAGAAAATGCCACGTTGCCATACTTCGCATAAAGGTGTTTTACATAAGATGCTTTGACTTAATTGAATTATTTTGTATGAAAAATAAAGAGCCAAGTCCAAGTGAGCCCCTCTTCGTCGTAGAACCCCTTAAAGGTATGCCTGGCTAGTAGTGGCCCTTATATCTGTCGCCCGGCGCTGATGTGTTCCGGAAATGTTCTATGAAGAGCTAGTTCCTTACTAAATCCATGTGTAATATTCACTTACCTACCATTAGGTAAAATTAAGGTGAAAACGTGGGCTTAATCACCGTACATATCATGCATGTCGTACAATAAAGTAAACAAAAATGTTCATGCATTGAGCAATCGAACTCGAGACCTCTGACGCAATGTTTCGCTATGCTCGTCAGTGATCGCTAAGTTATTTAAATTCGTTCTTAAAATAGTCCGTAATAACTTTGTCATCAACGTTCAGAATGAAACGGCAATGTATCTAATATATTATTGAGCTACGTTTCTAAGAATAGGCGTGTAGATTTAGCTATAAAACGTTTTCTAAAGGCCTTGGTTTCGGGTTGAAACTGCCAGTAGGCGACATCGCAGGCTCGTCATAGTTGATAAATATTGCTTATTTTATTGTTACCGTAGAGTTGGATTTTTGCGGCATTTTCTTATTAACGTGGGAGTTTCAAGGTTGTTTAATTCTAGGGCAGTTTAAATAAGGAAATAATAAAACGAGCGACTAAATAGCAAATTTGGACTGTCTTAAAAAAAATATGAAAATGACCGGTTTCAAATAGTAATAGTGCGACTGAATTACTAAGTGAGCGACTAAAACACAGACTATTTAATCATAAGAAAACAAGTAGGTTAGTCAGGTGCAAAATATTGAAAATCATAATGTCTATATTCATACATTTATTTTATACTAAGTAATATATTCATTAACATTGCGATGAAAAATATTATGCGACAAGAAGGGCTCCCGTTCCGGAAGACGTAGTTAGGTGCGACGACAAGCGCAGCGAGGAGGATCAGTGAGGCTGCATATAGTACACTGCATACACGTGCTCGAGCCGAGCGAGCGAAGCGAGCGCTGCCGCGGTAGCGGCCCTGTGTAGCGGCCGGCGAAGCGACATAGGCCCTGGAGCTTTTTTAAATAACCCCGACGTGGTTTGTGGCATGGATTGTGGCTGACATCGTAATTTAGAAGACAACTTAGATTTTTAGAGGGGAATAATGCTATTTAAAAGAAGTCTGTTTACTTAGCACCCTTAAATAATGTTTTTAAGTCGCTGTTTTATTGATTCTTCGTCACTTGCACTCAGTCGCTCACTTAATTAAAACAGTAAGCCAAATTCATTATTTTTGTCACCTAAAATTTTTATTTACAGTTATTCGATTAAATACTACCCAATATTAATGTTGATTGAATTAAATACTAGCCGTTTTAATATATATTTTGCTTATTTTAAGTTAGGACTGAAATTGCTCATTGCAGCAAAGAAAAAGCTTAAAGGCGGGCAGGTACAGAAGGCAGCAGATGAAGCGTTACAAACCTGTCACACTTTCCTAACCAATTTTTAACTTAATTTTGGGGGCTTAGAGCTTAGATTCGGTTACAATTTTTGGACAATTTTGGAATCCTTGATCTACAGCCAAGGTAACTACTGATCTGGCATAATATGCTACGAAATTGTTGCCACAAAGCTGTATTTGTTGCTAGAGTATCACTAAGGTGCTATAGGGCTGACTCTTCTCTTTACGATTTTGTTGCAAAAATATGCTTTCAAATACAACTGATATTATCAGAGATTAGCACGGTGAAATAAACAAATCTTTCTATTACTCGTTATAATTACTGCCAATGGGTGTCTTGCCTTGGTGTTTTTTGTATCAATGTAATTTGTGTAATGTGGAATATTGAAGTGTAATAAAAATTTTTAAACACTTTCAAATTTGGTTTTGAAGTTCTTCAATTTCATATAATAAATCACTTCAGCTAACATGCAAAGTTAGACACTACTAAGACCCATAGATCATGTGAAATTGAGGTCAAAATATAACCTAGATTTATATTATAGGTATTCTTTCATGCTGGACTGGGAGCAAGGGAAAAACATAGAATGTACCAGCGGCTTCTCGTCCATTAAAAGACACAAAGGGGCAGAGGTTTTTTTTTGTGGGCGATAAGCTGAGCCCCTGTCACTGCAATAGTCGCTCTCCATCGTTAAAATGCCTCGAAATAATTGTCAAACATGACTTCCGATGGTTTTATAGAATCTGGTGTTCTGCCTACCCTGTTAGGGATACAGGCGTGAAGTTATGTATGTATTTGTATAGAGATTTTCTAGTATACATCTCTAGATTAAATAAAATAAGTTTCACTACAAACTTCCACGACTTATATCAAACCTAGGACCTGCGTCACCGAGACTATGCAATATATCATCAAAACAAACCTCACTGAAGAAAACAAACTACTTAAATAAAATCCTTAGTTAACTAAAAATAGGAGGTACAGTCAGCTTCAATAAGATCAGACCCCTAGAATTTGATGATTGCTGTGATGGGGTAATTCTAAATAGTCTGTCGTGTTGGATTCTCGCACTATGCAAATATTTGTTAGTATCATTGTTTTCCTAGGTCTGGGTGCACATTATGTATAATATGTATGTATTTACGAAAATTCCCCTGCTAAGATTGAAAAGGGTATGCTACGGTGGTTTGTATATTTGGAAAGGATGAGTGAAAGTAGATTTACGAAAGAGGTGTACAGTGCAAGAATGGATGGTGCTGTCGGAAGGGGCCGCCCTAGGCGAACGTACGCCGATCAAATTGGCGACGTTCTTAAAAAGGGCCTAGTTAAAAGTACCCGTAACAGGCGATCATGTATGAAAAGATTAATGAACGTGGAGGAAGCGAAATAGGTATGTATGGATCGAAGCAATTGGTGTTCCCTTGTCTCTGCCTACCCCAAAGGGAGACAGGCGTGAGGTTATGTATGTATGTATTACGAAAATAAAAGTATAAGTATGTACAAGGTTAATTTTAATAAACGCATCACTTCTTCTGGGCAACCTCTCCACATCAATCCCAACAACATTTTTTCTATGACTTTTTACAAATATTGACAAATAACACAAAAATTTAAAACAAAAAATGTTTGCTCCTCACTCTACATTTTGTAAGTACCTATTATTATTATGAAGCGATATTTTACTGCGCAAGATGCGTGGCATACCTACGCTCACAGTTAATAGAGTTGGGAAGTAATTTTTGTATGGGAAAACTAAATTTTTTAAAACTATTAATTTTAAAAAGTTGTAGAACAAATGTTATTGGGATTGATGTGGAGAGGCTGCCTGCAAGAGGTGACGTGCTAATTAAAATTAACCCAGTATATGTGTTACCTATTACTTAAACACAAGCAAAAGAGCTTACTTTAGGGCCAGATAGCGTTGTGTAAATAAAGACCAACCATTATAATAATTATTATATTATTATTAAGTATCCTTAAATCTACACGATTTTTGGTAAACAAGACCCGACCATCCAAATTATTGGTTGAGGATCAGGGCTGGAGACAGAAATCAACGGACGATTCGGGCAGTATCTAAAATATCTAAACATAAAGTTTGTCTTTAAAATTTTTGCTTGATTGCGAATTTCAATAAAACCTTAGTTTGATTTTAATTTCAAAACGACATGTCATCAAACAAACGACTTATTGAAAAAACTTCTTTCTTAAATTCAAATGTAATTGTAGCTACATAGTATGGTATACAAAATAGATTTTATACATAAAATAATAGTCCAACATACAATATATGGATCCAATTTCTCCGCTGACTGTACACTATCATGGTCTTATTTTTATCTGAGCACTATGGCGTAAATTGTCGACCTTTTGTCTGGCATGGGGGAAAGGAGAAGCAAGGGGGTGACGTCATTCGATGGTGACTCCTGAATGAACACACGAACGACTCACACAATAATTTGGAAATGGACGTTGTAAAAGTGTTGATCTACTGTTGTTTTTCTGGTTTAGTTCTAAAGATATTTATGAGAGATGCTTGTTTTGACGTCAGTTGTTGTGTAAGATATGGGTTGGTTTATTTTTATATAATGTTTTCAAGTTGATATTTACGTAAGTTTCTTACTTTTGTTTGGGAAATAGCTCGACAAAAACTGATATTAACTTCGACTTTCTCCAGTAATTAATTGTATTGTTTATTTTTATTTTTAAACCCCAGATTCCTAAAATGGTTATCCTCGTAGCATTCTGCTTACCCATGGTAATGCATATGAGATATTATAGGTGTATTTGACGTAAAATTGCAAATGACTGAATAATTTACTAGCGCCACGTATCGGCTTCATACGCATGCCTGTAGTAAAGATTTTGGTAAGTAAATAAAATATTTTCATATAAGATTTTTGTTAAGTTTGCATTAATTTTTAACTCTACTTTTTAGTGCCTTAAATTTCGAGGCCTATCTCATCACATACATAGTATGAATTATTTCAGTACACCTTTTTAATAGTAGATTGTTAAACTAGGGTCGGATGACATCAATTCCCATACGAGGTGTTTAGACAGGTGTTAGATATAATCCGAGTATGAATTGATGTCATCCACCCGCGGGGAACACTCTACTTTTCATTTCGAATATAAGAAAAGTAAAAAAAAACATTTTCTTAAATATTTATTTAAAATTAATGGAAAAATTCGAACAATTCGTAAAGTTTAAAGTGACATTTTTATTCACATATAAATCGGTGACATATTTCTATGTAGGTATAGATATCATTTTTTACATAAAACAACCCTATGTATTAAAATAATTATATATAATTAAGAAAATTATATATTTATGTTTTTTTTAAATGATAGTGACAAAATATAGACAAATATAAATTTTTAAATTACTTCTTTTAACTTGACTTCTAAAGTAAAAAAAATTAATAAAAAAATCTAAATTTTTGACAGCTGTCTTCATAAGAAATGTATTAGTTCTATTTTTGAAATCCATTCCAGCCCTTGGTTCGGAATGAATTGTATGAAACATTCCGACCCGCGGGTCGGATGAAGCATTTTCAGACCGATACTTGGATCAAACATAGACTACTTTCCGAGTATGAGAAATGAAAAATGTTTTTATTGAATATCAACCTATAATTTCAGGAAGCTTCCATGCTGGACTGGGAGCAAAGGAAAAACATAGAATATGCCAGATGCTTCTCTTCCCCGGCATACTGTAAAAGTCAGTTAAGGGACAGAGGTTTGATAGGAGATTTTTTGTGGGCGATAGGCTGACCCCCTGTCACTCCAATAGTCTCTCTCCACCATTATAATGCCTCCAAATTTGTCAAACGTGACATCAGATGATTTTATAACCTCTGCTCAGCCCATCATTAATTGCAATCTTAAAGATTTCATTAAATCTATAAAAAAAATTGCAAAACAAAATAACATTGTTTTGTTTGATTAATTTGATTGTTTCTTTTTCTTTCTTATATAACACTGTTGATAAGTAATTATTTATAATTTTTTAAATATATATTATCTTAAATTTGTATTGTATAAATATCTCGTTTTTTTCCGCAAATATGTATAGTTTACCAGTGGAACCTGTTGTGGCTTAGGTATTAACTAATGTTCTTTAATTATAAGTATTATATGAGCTGTTTGTTTTCCATAGAATAAATAAATAAATCAGGGATACAGGCGTGAAGTTATGTATGTATGTATATAATTTCAGGAATTTTCACTTTTAAACAAACAAACTTACTAACTTTATCATATTAACATAAATGGATACAGATTATATAAATTCTAAGGAGGTATGAGCTGTACGACCGGACGCTGAGTAGTAAAACACAAGTGTACAGCTTGAAAGTTGACAGTCTATTTATTAAATAAACAATACTATATTTAGTTAATAGACCGTCATTATTAGGAGGTGCGTCACACACTACAAAATAGATACATCGAGTAAACCAAAAAACTGTTTATTCTTGTAAATAGTTATGAATTGCTTTCAACACACAGACATCACCATTAAGTGTTTCTAATACGTCACCAAATATTTACCTACTCGACTACGGTTCAAAATGAGTGAAAATATAGAAGTGATACGACCTACTTGACTATATTTCAGAATAAGTAATAGTGGACAGACAGTAGTGCAATATATGTATATCACTTCCACGGAAGTGGTAACATAGAGTTTATTTATAGAAAATTAACTAATGATTTCATACTGATGAGTCAGGTGTTCGTAGAAACTTTTAACCTGTGTAAAAGTATTTAATATAAGCAGTAAGCGTCATATTTAATTAAAACTTACTTTGAATAGAATATAATCACGAATTAAAGAATTAAATAAATCCTACGCGTTATACTACATATATCGCATTTGTGTGCAGAATGTTACCTCAGAAATAAATCATATTTTGATGTTGCATGCTGGACTGGGAGCGAAAGAAAAACGTAGAATGTGCCAGCTGCTTCTCCTCCCGAGCATACTGTAAAAGTCAGTTAAGGGACAGAGGTTTTAAAGGCGGTTTTGTGGGCGATAGGCTGACCCCCTGTCACTACAATAGTCTCTCTCCATGTTTATACTACCTCCAAATTTGTCAAACGTGACATCAGATGGTCTTGTAACCCCTGGTGTTCTGCCTACCCCATAAGGGATACAGGCGGGACGTTATGTATGTATGATGTTGCAGGTAATTTCTGCCCACCCGTGTTTTACCTGTCTTAATATCTTTTTACCAACAAATATTTGAAACCTGCGTGGATCCAAGCCGTCAAAAACGTTTGACGTAGACAGTGTTGCCCTTATTTTATGAATCGCAAATATTTTCTTTCTATTACTGAAGTAACAAATTAAGTTAAAATATCTCCCAATATATTAATCCGGTGGTTCAGAAGTATCCATTTTCGAGAGCAAGCATCCAAGTTGGCATTTTTCCCAGACTTGTCGTCGGCAGCTTGACTTACTAACTTACATTTTTGCCAACAAATATATGAAATGTTTTTGTTTGATTTACTTAACGAAATAACAAAATTGTATGGCTTTATTTATGGTATCATATATTACATGTGAGTTTGCATGCTTGAGAAATATAACAAAGCACATATTAATAAGAAACTAATCCGAGTTTACCCAAATAGTTTATACCATTAGGTGGATATCTAAGCTTGGTGTCTCCTTCTTTTCTTTTTAAAGATCACATAATAAATAATAATAATAAAATCCCCAGACAATCACACCAACTACATGGCCCCAAACTAAGCAGAGCTTGTGATATGGGATACCATGCAGCGAACTTCCCCCTAGTAGAATATAAATACATAAATAGATAAACGCCCAGATTCCTTGTTATGTGCGGGAATCAAACCCGCGACCACTGGCATCTGAGGTAGACAGCGTTACCCCATCGCCAAAGTGGTCGTCATATAAATTTCTTTAACGTGGGTTAATGCACCAATTTCGATTTTATTTATTACATTAGATTTACTAAATTGCTTTCAGGATTCGCCTGTTTAGCAACCGCAAATGGCGTAAAGCATTATGATAGCACAATAATAATACATACGTGTATTACCTAGAAATAAATATACTCGAACTCCTCCATCAAAATTTATTGGGTCCCCGTTCGGGCGCCAAAGTGTCTCCTTCATGGACGCGTATTTGAGTCCCAGCGATTTGAGAGGACCTAGTTTCAAGTCCTTATCAGACCAGTAGACATTTTTTTGATGGCTATTCTCTGAATGTGTAGAAGGATATCCCCTAGTTCCGTTATATCGTCTCCAAAATACAAGCTATGCTAACTTTGTGGCCATTCATTCAAGTGTCAGTTTTGGTAAATATTACGGAATAATCAAAACATCGTTGCGCTATTAAAGGAAATCTAAAAAAAACACGTATTAGCAAGATGTGGAATAAACGGCATTCACCAGCTTTTCCCGACCTATTTATCTTAGTCCATTCAAGACCAGAATGAAGTTTTGTTCAGCGACCTCTGACACAGACGTGTCTTATGTTAGGCTTCGTCTGTGAAGTGGAGAGCTAACTTTTACGCCATTAAAAAAGATCCAGAATGTATCTGAGTAAACAGAATATACATTTGTAGTTGGTTAATTGACGCTTAAATATTAGTCAGGCATGTTTATATCAAATGCTAAGCTACTGTTTCAGAATAAGCGTGGTCATAAACGGCGACTAATCTGAGAGAAACTTCTACAAGATCCATTATGTCACCTTCTTTCTACCTTTTAAAAATATATGCTTTCTTGAGAAGTTGTTATCAATAAAATAATCACTTTGGTTCATAAAGTATTCGTAGCTATTTTCCTGTTAAAACACAATTAAAGTTGAAAAAGCCCAGTCGTAAACTAGGATTGTAAGTTTTAACATATTGATCATCTGCAGTCGGTCCCGGGTGCTGTATACTTGTATACTTTAGTAGATATGTTTTGTCAGAAGCTATTTTGGCGCCTTGATCATTCTGTCATCCACTAACCAGCACTGGGCCAGCTTGGTGATTTATGGCCTAAACGTCCTCGTCACCCAGAGGAGGGACTCATAGCCCTGCAGTGGGCTTACATGTGGGGTTATGATGATGATAATGATGAATTAAACTTACCTTTATCATATTCTTCTGTCAGTGTCTCGCCGTTTCGATGTTTCTGTCATTGTGATGAGCGCAAGCGCCGCCGGTGGAGACTCATTTGACAACACGTGATTGGTCCGTTTTAAATCGCGTTTAGCCAATAAGGTATCACTTTGAACACAGTACTTAATTTCACTAGGTTTAGATTTAGGAGCACGTTGTTTAAGGAGTTATATACTTTTATTTGTTGATTTCTTTGTATAATCTGTAAATAAAATAAACAAAGCTTATATTTGAAATCTAAAACTTTTTAAATGCAATAATCAAATGGAAAACCAATGTATTAATAGCTTTTTGTGTTTATCTTATTTTTGTAATTTGTCCCATAGACATACAAAAAATCTTTACAAATAGGAAAATAAGATTAATCAGACTAGACGTAGAGTATAGATTCGCATGCCGCAAAATAAAGGTTATTTAAATGTAACACTCTTGGTAATAAAGACTGTCTGAGTTTGTCTGCTTGGCAACCTTTTATATCAAGTAAGGCAATAAAATATCATCTCTTAGCTGAAGATGTATTGCAGCATTGACATTTATAATGACAAAATTTTCTCACACGCTGTATCGTTGCCCGAAATTCAAAACGTGTAAAATCACAGATAAGTCTTTAATTTTTGACTAAAAACATTGTTTGTTTATTCAAAACAATAACCTATTTCTTCTTCTATCATAGGTTCTCGTTAAAATGAGTATAAAATAATTTGAAACATATAGAGGCAACAAAAACTGAAATCAGACTCTGAACAGTTTGTGTCTCCGAAAAATGAAGCAGCTATTGATAAAAAAAAACTTTTGATGCCGGTTGAAAACATAATATGTTTCAGCTAGTTCCATACAACTGTCACTGTACGATTATTTCCAGACATATACAATTAATAAAATCACTCTGTGGTATTAATGTAGATACCTCTATTTTAAACAATTCTTGTAGGCACATTTGTACATTGTCATAATGGCCAAAGATAAGTTACAATACATTCCAAGTTCAAAGAATTATATTGATTTCCATTCCAGTATTCTTCACTACTACAAATAAATTATAATTGCTCTTCAAAACAAGCTATAATCTCACTCATTTCAAGCCTTTCTATGAAATATTAAAGAATAACTCTATTTAATCGTCTGCTGTGTAGCATTTAAGTTATTGACGTTAAAGGTACCGAATAGTAAACTTGTTCTAAAAATAATGGTTGCGATGGAGCGTCCCGTTATTGGCTACGTAGCTCCGTTATCAAACAGACACAAGAAACCACGTCATCGTCATTCATATACTTCGATCGCACACAGACACACACACACACACACAATCGCACACAAACCCACGCAAACACGAGACCAAACCACGCCCGCCAATAATCACGTCTAATTACACAAATAAAACAATAAAACCTACAACTGTTGATAACAAACCACCATTTCAAAAAAGAAGGAAATATTATTCCTACATCACGAAAACGGCCATCTTAATTTCATTCACAAAACTGATCGCACCAAAGCTCCTATTTATTTACCTTTTTCCAGCTCCGAAATAAGATTTTTACACTTATATTTTAACTAAAACTATGTTAGTGATAGAGATTTTTGGTTAACACAGCTTTTAAAGTTTTTATTTCGTTTTTTGTTGGCAATGCGTTTGATTTTACGCGCGTTTCAGCCGTACGTGCATACTTGGCCACAGGCGGTGTGCAACTGAAGAATGGTGGCAGGACTGCGGACTGGCGAAGACGCGCATGCGTAGAACTACCCGCCAAAACACCTACGCGCATGTAATGGCCGATGTGATCTCTTTTCAAAAGTTATCAGGACTTGTAACTTGAATTCCATGAAATTGCTGGCCTACATTTCTGATTGTGTATGCAGTGCTTTGATACGGCTTATGGATGGGAAATTTTATCTTTTAATGACGATTGTAGAGGCTTGGGTTGCATTTGAAAAGTTTGTGAAGTTATAGAGAGTTTAACATAGATTAATTATCACTGGAAGTGACATACTACGTTGTGGAGTTGATGAAAAGGAATCTTAGTGACTTTACAATCATTGCACAGAACTCTACGCTTTTTCGTAGCAGCTACGGCGTAGCATGTAGTAGACTAACGCTCGTATTCTGAAAACTAAGGCTTGAGTTCTACTTAAGTATACAGGGTGGAATTTTTGAAGGGAAATTACTCTAAATAATAGAGACAGCAAATTTTATTCCAAAGAAACATTCCTTTATTTTGAGAAAGAAATAAAAGTGCATTCAAAGATTTTTCGAAAATTTGCTTGCTTGACCCAGAAATCGAACCGACTAAAATCTAAAAATGAAGATTTCATGGTTTATTTTCAATAAATTAATCTAGTATGTTAGAGAGGTTTCATTGTGATTGGTCCTTATTACAGATTTTAGTCGGTTCGATTCCTGGGTGAAGCGAGCAAATTTTCGAAAATCTTTGAATGCTGTTTTATTTCTTTTCCAAAATAAAGGAATGTTTCTTTGGAGTATAATTTGCTATCTCTATTATTTAGAGTACTTTCCCTCCAGGGGGCATTCAAAAATTCCACCCTGTATACCTTTTGACAGTTCTCTATGGAGAATTGACAGCAAAATTGTTCTTGAGTCATGATCAAAGCTTCAGAAAACTTTCCGAATACGGGCCTCAATATCCTTATGAGTGTATATATTGAAGGCGTATTTGTATAATTACGAAAATTGGGCAGCAATGTCTGGGGATTTTATTGTTATCCAACTGCGGCACGGTAAGGAAGGTTATGTTTATTATTATTAATTAAAGTAAACATATCTTTTTGTTACATTTTAACATATTCAGTGCTAATATAGAGGTTATAAGTTCATAATCAAAAGAACATTCTTTTGTACGTTTTTCATGAATTACATAATTTAAGAAATGCACATCTTAAAGTACCGTAATATTTTATTGTATTGGTAATTAAAACGGAATCTCTTAAGGCAATGATCCAAAAATGTATGATCCAAAAATGAACCAAGTTTGAACTATTTAAAAATAATATCTGATAATCCAGTTTATCTGTCTTATGTTTAAAATATCTGAGTGTTGGATATACCACTTTGTAACTCCTCATAACAATTTTTTTAAATAATTGTTTTTTCAACAGTTGCTTTATAAAGTAATAAATAAACAAACAATTGAGTCTTCTTAATGAGAGTTCAAGCAAAAACTACACGATGCTTAATAAAATACGAGCGTTTGCCCGCGACTTCGTACACGCATAAACTCAAAGTCTTATATTTTCCGTGACCGTGGGAGTTTCGGGAATTCCTTCCTTAATACAAACAGACACTTATTGAGGAACGTTTGTACCAAGTATCACATCCGTGCACTCGAGAAGTAAGATTTTTTCATACAAAATAAAACATCATAAATTTCCCGTTTCCGTGGGAATTTCGGGAATTCCTTTCATAACATAACCAGTCACTTTTTGAAAAACCTTTGTGCCAAGTATCATATCCGTGCACTCAAGGAATAAGATTTTTCATACAAACTAAAAAGTCCTATATTTCCCGTTCCCGTGAGAATTTTGGGAATTCCTTCCTTAATGCACCCCTAAATCCCCTAAAGAATGTATGTTCCAAATTTCAGCTCTCTACGCCCAGTAGTCATGGCTGTACGTTGTCTGTCAGTCACTCAGTCAGTAACGGAACAGTTTTATATATTGTTACAAGTTCCGGTTCCGACAAATAATTCAAATAAGTAATGTTCAGTTCATCAGAACTGTCTCATTTCATTTATTCATTTATATTATTATTAATCATTTATATTTATTTAATAACATGTATATATTTCTAAAGATTTAATCATAATTAATACTGTTCAATCTATAATTAGTAATGCTTTTGAATTATATAAATTCCATTTCCGGTTGTAATAAATATGGCTGTAAAACATTTGTCAAGGCAGTTGAGAATTTGGTATGGAAGAGTAATAAACGCAATTTAATACAATCTCGTCTATTTCTGAAGAAAACCCTATAGCGACAGTTGGAAGACCTGCTCTAATTTGAAAACCACACCATCCGGAGATCACCCATCTTCACACCTCAGAAGTGGGATTACCCGAAAGACGCCATGTTGGGACCATATTTTCACGCGTTGGGAGTAAAAAGGAAAAGATCACTCAATGAAGATAACCTTGACGAAGACTGTGCATCAAATGAAGAAATTTTTTTTTTACCGCCACGAAATGAAAACAAGAAACGAAGAGTGAATCATCTCGATGCCGAAGTCATCCCAAAGTTTGACCCTGGACTGAAAACGACAAACGTGAAAGGCTGGCTCACTAAGATCGATCAACTTGGGGATATGTATGAATGGGATCAACGTGATCGAATATTTGTGATGCAAATTCGCCTTCGTGGAGCAGCACGTGATTGGTATGACGATTTAGACGACTATGCAGCCACGTGGTCACAATGGAAAGATAAGTTGTCTCGTGCATTTCCACGCTCAACAGATTACGTGGACCGCTTGGAGGAGATGCTTTCTCGTGTAAAACGCAATGACGAAACCATGACTAAATACTTTCATGATAAGATATCGCTACTGAAAAAATGCTCTATACAAGGAGATGCCGCTTTGTCTTGCCTCATTCGAGGCCTACCGGTTGAACTAAGAGCGAACGCAAAAGCCTACAGCTGTGATACACCGAAGGATCTTTACTATGGATTTCTATCATCCCTTGAAAACTACAAGAAAATTGAAACAAGAAACCTAGAGTTGAAGTCTACGTCGACCTGGAGCCGTGGAAAAATCATGCCGAAGACCTGCTACAACTGCAGAAAAACTGGGCACGATGCGCGGGAATGCCGTATCTCCCGCTGCAATATCTGCTCACGCCTGGGCCACGCTGCTTCAACATGCTGGTATGCTGCGGGAGGGTCTGGCGCGGAATCTCGAAACGCATCTCAACAAAATCAACTACAGGTACGTCAGGTTTCATTTACTTCCTTTGAAATTATTTGTGATGTGTATAAAAAAATTGTTACGATTAATGACTTTAAAATTCTAGGATATGTAGATACGGGTAGTAAAGTAAATATTATTAAAGCCCAAATAGTTCATCGCTTGCAGCTTAAAATATCTGATTCAAATATATTAATGAAAGGTTTCGGTGGATCCCTCATTACGTCGCTAGGAAAAGTGTATTTTAAAGTACGTATTGATGACTTATACCTTGAGAGTTCTGCTGAAATAACAAATACAGATTTAAAAGACATAGATATGATAATAGGTCAACCGATTATCAATCAACCCAACTTAACTCTTATAGCTAATTCTAAAATAGTTCGATTTGTTTCTGCAATCAATACACGGAATTTCGAAAGTACCCACGAATTATCAAACTTACAATTAACGACAAAGGATTGCTTAGAAAAGGTGCCATTATATTTAAACAATGATGTCGAAATCGAACCGGGATTGACTCTTGATATTTTTGTACATACCAAACATGAATTATATTTAGATAGTGTACTCGTTACACGACCAATCGTTTTTAGCTTTGGTGAAGAGACTTTTTTCATACCGCAATCAATCTTGTTAAACGGAAATTATTGTTTACAAATTATAAACTTAGGTGATTCGTATATTCGCTGGAAAGCCGGTAAGTTAGTAACGCGCGCTGAATTATACGAATACTCGGATACTCTATTTATCTCTAATGAACGCTCTTTTCAAGGAAAAGTAAATGATGATAGAATAATAAATAAATCAATCCAGTCGTCTCAAATTGATTTAGGGGACATAGGGCAGCAAAATAGTGAACGTCTTTTGAAATTATTAAACACCTACAGTAATTGTTTTGCCGAATCTAGTGTTGAGCTGGGTTGTACAAATTTACTTGAAATGCATATAGAAACTACCACAAATGTACCCGTTTATAGTAAACCATACAGACTATCATACAAAGAAACGGAAGTTGTCGAAAGTAAGGTTAACGAACTTATTGCGGCTGGCATAGTTAGAGAATCTCGCTCCGAGTATGCTAGCCCTGTTGTACTTGTAAAAAAGAAGGGTGGAGATTACCGACTTTGCATAGATTACCGTGCGCTTAATTCACGAACTGTTAAAGACCGGTTTCCACTGCCGCACATTGACGACCAAATAAATCGCCTTTCAGGGAAAATATTCTTCACTGCCTTAGATATGGCACAAAGCTATTATCAGGTTAAAATCTCTGATACGTCGATTCCTAAAACATCCTTCATAACACCCACGGGACAGTACGAATTTTTGCGTATGCCTTTTGGTTTGGCGAACGCCCCAGCCGTTTTTTCCCGGGTTATTCGAAAAGCACTTGCCCCGCTCAGTAATAAAATAGAAATGTATATTGATGACGTAAGTATCCCTTCTGTTACCATAGAAGAAGGGATTGATCTACTAGAGGAAGTCTTAAAGCTTCTTGAACAGGCTAATTTAAAACTTAACCTCAAAAAATGTTCCTTCCTGAAATCTAACTTTAATTACTTAGGGCACGAAATATCAGCCGGCACGGTGCGCCCTGGTAAGGCAAAAATTCAAAGTGTCTCTCAGTTTCGGAGACCCCGTAATGTGCATGAAGTTCGGCAATTTATAGGTCTTGCGTCATATTTTCGTAAATTTGTTAAAGGTTTTGCGGAAATTGCTCGACCATTAACTTGGTTGACAAAAAAGGGTGTAGACTGGATTTGGGGGTTAGAACAAGAAAAGGCTTTTGAAAATTTAAAGTTAGTCCTAACTGAAAGACCTGTTTTAGCAATTTACGATCCTCATGCCCTTACGGAAATCCACACGGATGCTAGTAAATTAGGTCTTGGTGGAATCCTACTTCAGTACCAAGAAGGAAAGGATTTGAAACCAGTAGCTTATTTCAGCCGCGTTACCACTAAGGAGGAACAATGTTATCATAGTTACGAACTGGAAACATTAGCAGTAGTAGAATCCCTCAAACGTTTCCGTATATATCTTACCGGAATCCCAGTCAAAGTAATAACTGACTGTGCAGCGCTTAGGTGCACACTAACCAAAAAAGACCTTGTACCACGCATCGCTCGATGGTGGTTTACGATCCAAGATTTTGATCTCGAAATTGAATATCGACCTGGGGATCGAATGCGGCACGTCGATGCGTTAAGTCGCAACCCCATAGATTTAATCGATAAATCAATCAATCAATCAAACCCTTTGTCGGTTTTTAGTATTGACGAAGTTGATTGGCGGCTTACACTGCAATTACAGGATGAACATGTCAAAAGTATCATATCACAGTTATCAGAAAATACTAACAATCCGGATATTCTAAATAATTATACAGTTGTAGACGGCTTACTATTTCGGAAAACACTGCAAGGTAACAGATTTGTAATACCTAGGTTGTCTAGGTGGAGTCTTTTGCAAAAATATCACGACCAAGTTGGACATTTGGGCTTTGATAAATGTGAGAAAGCAATAAAATCACAATTTTGGTTCGCTGGTATGACTAAGTTCATTAGAAAGTACATTGCTGCCTGTCTGCAGTGCGCTTATTCTAAAGGCAATTACGGTAAGCCGGAAGGTGAATTACATCCAATAGAAAAGCCTAAACTTCCAATGCATACTATTCACGCCGATCACCTAGGTCCATTCCTTAAAACACGCAGAGGAAATATGTACATTCTTGTAGTAATTGATGTATTTTCTAAATTTGTGTTTGCAAAGGCAGTTAAAGGAGTTGGTTCCTTGGAAACTATTAAAAACTTAAAAGAGATACTATCAGTGTTCGGAAACCCGTGTAGAATAATCACGGATCGGGGGGTCGCTTTTACTAGTAGATATTTTAAGGAATTTATAAATGAAAGACAGCTTAAACATGTTCTTAATGCTATTGCATCCCCGCGATCAAACGGACAAGTAGAAAGGGTGAATAGGATAATCGATGGGCTTAATACTACAACAGATAGTGAATGTACATGGGATGAGAAATTAAGTGATGTTGTTTGGGGTATAAACAATACACCGCACTCAGTGACGGGCTTTGCACCATTCAGTTTGATGTTCGCTCATAGTAATACATTGTTACCTGCCTATCTTTCAAATAATATAGAACATCCTGATGCAATACATAGATTAAAAGAGCGTAGGAATAATGCTAAAACACGTATTGATAAACATATGACAATTATGAAAAATCGTTATGACACAAAACATAAGCCTTGTAAAAAATATAAGATAGGTCAATTGGTACTGTGGAAAGGGGGAGTAGCTCGTGAACATGCTACAGGTGTAACAAAAAAATTAGGTAGCTGTTTCACAGGACCATATAAAGTAACTAAAGCAGATCACTCCATTGATCGTTACAAAATTGACAGTATCAAAGGCATTAAGGGTTACAGGAAATTTTCTGCTATAGTACCGGGAGAATCTCTTCGTCCTTATAAACCATCGGTTTCTGATAGTTCTAGTGAATCTGATAAAGAAGTAGACAGGGATGATCTAATTGATTTATTTGAAAGTTAAAACTGAAATGCCGGATTTAATAATATTTACTTCTATCATATTTACGTTCCCACGCAGTGTTTAATTAGCATTGGATTTTTGTGCACAAATGTTGATTTTCATGTAAAACATCAAAATTTGTTATTTAAAACATCACTTACTATTAAAACTTACCCTGAGATAACATTTAAATTAGACCAATAATTTTGTTAGAATATTAGTAACCTACATACCTATATTAATTATTGTTGATAGTAAAATATATGTTTTCATTCCTTTTGATAGTTTTTTGATCAAAACTTTCCTTAGTTCAAGTCCTGTATTATGAATATAAAATAGGCAATAAGAACAAGCTACATAATATCTGGTTAAGCAAACTAGATCTGTGTGATGTATGCAACAGCACATGTTGAATAATATTTGGTGGACTCCGCCAGATCTGTGTGAAATTAGCAAAATTAATGAAGTAATATCTAGCTACCTAGATCTGTGTGAAGTATAAATAAAATGTACAAATAATATCTAGGTGTTAGGATGCACTAGATCTGTGTGAAATATAGAAAATAAATAACAAATTAAATAATATCTAAATCAAACTAGATCTGTGTGAAATTAATAACATATGAATATCTTAAAATACCCGAAAGGAATAGATGATTAATAATATCTAGTCAACTAGATCTGTGTGAAGTTATAAGAAACAAGAATAGATAATCATTTACTTCTATTGCTCAATATCTATTTGCTCAAACATAGATCTGTGTGAAGTTATAACAAAAAAAAAATAAAAAAAAATAAGAAAGAGAGACAAGTCCCACCTTAATCATATTTGAAATCCCTTTTGATTTATAGTCTATAGTGCCTACTGCGTGCCTACTGCGTTTGTTTGTTTTGTTTCAGGGTTACCAAAGTACTAACAATCAGGACCGGCGTGGGACACGCCTGTTGCAGGATGGCCGAGTGTTACAAGTTCCGGTTCCGACAAATAATTCAAATAAGTAATGTTCAGTTCTGATGAACTGAACATTAAATTTAATCATTTATATTTATTTAATAACATGTATATATTTCTAAAGATTTAATCATAATTAATACTGTTCAATCTATAATTAGTAATGCTTTTGAATTATATAAATTCCATTTCCGGTTGTAATAAATATGGCTGTAAAACATTTGTCAAGGCAGTTGAGAATTTGGTATGGAAGAGTAATAAACGCAATTTAATACAATCTCGTCTATTTCTGAAGAAAACCCTATAGCGACAGTTGGAAGACCTGCTCTAATTTGAAAACCACACCATCCGGAGATCACCCATCTTCACAATATGTATATTGATAAAGAAATATGGGTGAGATGTAAATATAGGTTTCCAAAAACAATAAAAATTGACTCCAAAAGATTGTTAAGGAATTCAAGAAATATCTGCAAATCTATGATACTTAATCTCACAATGTGAATCTGAACATTAGTTTTTATACTTTCATACAATCAAGTATGAAGAAGTAGAACTTTATATTCAGAAAAGTATATTTTTCTGATCTTTAACAATAATTGAGCATTTTTACGGGGCGAGGCTGATAAGTTCAGAGCCTAAGGTATTAAAAGGCCAGAAAATTTATTTTTCTATTGAGTTTTTCCCTACTTCAATGCATTTCTCGCGTCTTTTAAAAAGAGCTTGTATCCCACTCAAAAATAAGATGAATCTTTACTGTTGAAATACTCGTTTACAGTAGCTTTCATTTTTTCACCATCCAATAATTTTCGTCCCTGAAGGTCTTTTTTCAAATTAAAAAAAAAAGAAAATAGTTGCTGAAATGCCGTTTCAGACCGTAGGGTAATAGATTTATTTCATAAAAGGTAGGCTCTCGAAGAATTTACTTCGCAAATCGCACCATATTAACTGGCGCATTGTCTTGAGAAATCAAAATCCGTTTGCTGATTTTCCCTCTTCTTTTTTCCGCAATAAGCCCGCGTAGTTTTTTCAAAAGCGCTGTTTGATACGCAATGTTTATTAAAGTGTTTTTGCAATTAACTAATAAAACTCCTTCCGAACTGCTCGCCACGTCTTCGAACAGTGGCACAAATCTGAAAAGTCCAATTTTCAGCAGACAGACAACAATTAACAGGCTGATCCATTTTAATAATTTATTAGACCAAATCGAACTCTATGGTTGTGGATGACATATGTTTCCAGCAAGACGGCACAAAACAATGGACATTTTGCATGAACAATTTTAAGGTAGGGTTATTTTATGCAGACGTAAGTTGTGAGGTACCAAGGTCGGGCGATTTGATCCTGCTGAAAATTTGACGTCTCACATTTTGTGCTACTGTTCGAAGACGCGGCGGGCAGTTGAATGATGTCACTATCAAAACAAAATGGTATGAATAGGTCTTTCAAATAAAATAATTATTTCGTTAATATCTCGCACACAGCCTGTTTTATTCTATTTTGAAATCGACCCGTTCGTATTGAAAGACCCTATATATTGGACTCAGCCCTTCCACTCTTGGATAAGTGTCTCTTATACGAGGAGCAATCTGAGTGAACACCGCTGGTAGGGCAAAGCCTTTAGGTTACCGGACACCCTTCATATAAAGTCTGCCTCCATATAACGCTCAATGCTTTATGAAGGCCCAGTTCCTCTTTAAGCCACTTGTGCTGTCGCTTTTGACTTCATCTATACTTGCCATTAGAGGTCTAGTCGATTGAGGTCAAACGCAGGCTAATTCCTTTAATAAAAAAAACGTCAGACTAATGTTCTCTCCATTGCAATGATTATTCCCATCTAATGGTAGGTTGTCACTTTTGTGTTTTCTACTTCCATTTCCAATCTGTCTAGGCAAATATCAATGTTGCACAAACCATTATATAGTCACACCGATAATGAATAAATAAACTTAAGGAACAAATAAATATACATATTGCATTAAATATAAGAAATGAACTGAATTTTACATTTATGACTTGACGGCTAATATTTGCGGTCGTCATACAAATTTTGGCCACAATCAGCATTCGAACTAAGACATGTGGCATAGAAGACAATATTTTTAGTGCAAAGGCCATAGCTGAAAGGCTGTTATTATTGCAAGCAAATTATTGATTACTGTGCGGTTAAGTGAAAAACGCCTCTATCATTAAAATCAATAATGACTGACTATTAGCCTTTATCAATTACTCAAAATAGAATTACATTAATAGAATTGCATAACGTTTTGAAACATTTTACAATTAATTTTACTGTATTAAATTACAAACAATTTAATATATTTTTAATTTTATTTATTTTATGGTGTCCATTTTCCACAAAGGCCTCCTCCATCTCACTCTATGCTTTGCTGAGCCCTTTCAAATTCAAAATATTATATATTAATATTATATATAGGTATATACATATATAATAATAGCCCCTTACAAATCTATCTCCACGTCCGACATGAACATCTTTGTCACGTGGGGGGCGGACATTGGCAACTGAAAAGTTAAATACTAACCAATGGCTAACGGAGCTCTAGTATCCTTTGTAGAAGAATATGAAGAGATAATTAAGAAGTAATCGTAATGGGCCGCTTCCCGGGGGTGATCGCCGGGGCATGTCTGGAGCTGGCGCTGGACATGACAGCATACGGGCCGCCAGCGGCTCTCCGTTGAACAGGCGGGCGGGAGCCGGGGAAACCGAAAATGTCACAGCCGACCATTGGGGGGGGCGGGGTAGAATCAGATGAGGCTTTGTCAAGGCGGGAGTCTCCCACAGAATCCTTGACCGGTCCATCTGCAGGGACCACAGCAAGTTTGAAATCGACAAAAGTGGTCAAAACAAGAATTGCACGAACTTATGTTTTGCTATTTAAAATTTTATTTCATTTATAAGTAGGGGGCTAAATATCTTTTTTCCTGAGGGTCTCGGGACGGGATATTTAGGTATACCGACAAATATGTCGTGAAAAAGTTTGTAATAAAATAATATTATATTATTTTACAACTACTTTGCTAGTTTAATAGACTCAAACATAATGGTTCCATCTGATCGATTTTTATTATGAAACTAAACGTATCCAAGCACTAATTGACATTGCTTACGCAAATAATGTTCTGAAATATCTACGTCATTCAGAAATATGATCACTTTGAAGTTGACTACTAACTTGAATTCACAATTATACGTGCAAGTGGAAATAAAATTGAACATTGAACATTTGTTGCAATAAAAAAGCAAAAGTTTTGTCAGTATATCAACACACATTAAGATGTATTTTTTATTACTAAACGCAGCTTCACCAAATTGTAACCAAATTGGAACTGATAAACTGTGAACTGCCCTAATAACTCTGGATAAGAGTGTTGTAAAAAGCGATCGCTTGGAAGTAGGAGCCCGTCAGGACGCGACCGGCTAGCGACCACCCTTCATATAAAATCTGCTGAGAAATATCTCCGTCGGTGATGTGTTCCGACTATACCGGGTTTATTTAGTTACCAGCCAAAGAATGTTCTTTTCTTTGATACGATATAAATGTACAGTCAGCATCAAAAGTTAATGAACACATTGAAATTTTCAAAGTCGCTTATCATCATATTGTGCCTAAATAACGACTTATATTGACTTTCTTCTATGTGTAGTCATTGTAATAAAATATAAGAATA
Organism: Stenoptilia bipunctidactyla; assembly: GCA_944452665.1. Taxonomy (NCBI): domain Eukaryota; kingdom Metazoa; phylum Arthropoda; class Insecta; order Lepidoptera; family Pterophoridae; genus Stenoptilia; species Stenoptilia bipunctidactyla. The sequence continues at coordinate 13,661,908 of OX101739.1, forward strand.
GTAATAAATTTAAAAGTAGGAAAGATAATCATGATAAAAATTACTCTGTAAGAATTAGGAACGACCATAAGTTACCGTTTTCCAAATTAAGGCTGGCTAAAAGCAGTAAATCATTTATTGGAATGTCAATACGTATATATAACAAAATTCCGAAGTCAATTCAATCCCTGCCGTTCAATAAATTTAAATCAATCACTAAAAACACTCTGTCTCGAAAAGCTTATTATAAAACTAAAGATTACTTAGACGATAAAAAGGCATGGGATTAAATACAACAGATTATTTCTAAGAGTTTCTAATTACTAATTAATTTTGTTTACGGCTTGGCTGTGCAGTATGACATATGGCATACTGGTGACTGTTCCACTCACTTTCTTTCTTGTCAAGACAACAGCAAGAACGTAATGCTCCTTCAGGCGGCATGGCTAGTTGTAGCGTCGAGTATCGGGTCCCCCCAAAAAATGGTTGAGGAGGGTGATGGCTGGTGCTTGCGTTATACTCGTAAACGGGTGCTGCTAGCGGTGCCAGGTCGTTTTGCTGATGCTGCTAGGACTATTTTATTCCATTCTTGTTTAAATACTCTGGTCCCAGTTTGTCATGTTAGTGTTGTGCATCCATAGCTCAATGCACCTACTATGTAAGCAGTTTGGTTGAGGCATGACATTCGCTCTCACAATTGGCTGTATTGTGTTAGTTTTTTTCTTGTCATGATCAATTTGTACTGTATGTACCTATTTGTATTAATTCGTATGATCCTGACTGAAAAAGAGTGCCAAGAGTTTTTTTCCGCCGGCTTTTTTTGTCTCTTGGTCTACTGTAATATCTTATTCAATAACTATCAACACCTTGTAAAAGCCGAAGTACAAAATTGTGACTTCATTAAGCGGCCATTCGATGGTCTTATGATAAATAAAAAAAATCATATACAGAAGTAAGTGAATATTAGTCGTTTTTTAGCCACAATATAGTGAAAACTTTGAAAACTTCAACGTGTTCATCAGCTTTTGTTGCTGACTGTACCTGCATATTTGCATTAGTATCGCTCAGTACAAAGACATAAAAATATGGAACGACAAACTTTTTACAAATAGTCGTTGTTGATAATAGCTGCAACGACGCGGGATTTCATTGATAAAATTACTGGAAATAAAGCCTTTTTTTTTTTTTTTTTAATTTCATTGATAATACTACGACGTAGTACTACAAGATATTTTACAGTAGCGCGTAGTCGTCTTTATTTTAATGGTATTCATTCATAATTTTGAATGATCATGCTTTGTTTATATGTTAGAAAATACAGGGTCAAATTTTAGAATGCCCCCTGGAGAGAAAGTACTCTAAATAATAGACATAGCAAATTTTACTCTAAAGAAACATTTCTTTATTTTGTAAATTAAATAAAACTGCATACATACATACATAACGTCACGCCTGTATCCCTTATGGGGTAGGCAGAACACCAGAGGTTACAAGACCATCTGATGTCACGTTTGACAAATTTGGAGGTATTATAAAGATGGAGAGAGACTATTGTAGTGACAGGGGGTCAGCCTATCGCCTACAAAAACGCCTTTACAACCTCTGTCCCTTAACTGACTTTTACAGTATGCCCGGGAAGAGAAGCAGCTGGCACATTCTATGTTTTTCTTTCGCTCCCAGTCCAGCATGGAAGCAGTGCATTCAACTGCATTCAAAGATTTTTCGAGTTTTTTTTTATTTTATTAAGAAAACCAACAGCGTGACGTATAGTTTGATATATTGTAGTTATTAAAAGTAAAGCCAATAACAGGTTTCCCTACAAAACTACATACAAAAATTTGCTTGCTTCACCCAGAAATCGAACCGGCCAAAAACTAAAAATGAAGATTTCATGGTTTCTCTTTCTTTAAATTAACCTAGTATGTTAGAGAGATTTAATTCTTGTGATTGACCCTAATGATCGATGCAATAAAATTACAGAGTGTCATTTTTACAGATTTTAGTCGGTCCGATTCCCGGGTGATGCGAGTGAATTTTCGAAAATCTTTGCATGAAGTTTTTTTTCTTTTCCAAAATAAAGGAATGTTTCTTTGGAGTAAAATTTGCTATCTCTATTGTTGAGAGTACTTTCCTTGCAGGGGGCATTCAAAAATTCCACCCTGTATATTAATTTTATTGAAACAAAATACGTACTTTTTTTGCAAAAATCGTTTCTATATATGATACATATTGTGTAAAAAATTTACCGGTGGATAAAAATCGGACAAAAACTCTGTATTTGACAGCGGAGGCTGGTGCAGTGGTTTAAGACACTACTTAGCAAACCCTTAGGTTGTGGGTTTCGTTTCCCGCACGAAACAAAAATAATGTTGTTGGCTGAGTGTTTATCTATATGTATACAAGGTTAATTTCAATAAGCGCATTACCTCTTGCAGGCAGCCTCTCCACATCAATCCCAACAACATTTGTTGTACGACTTTCTACTAATCTTGATAAATAACCCAAAAAAGAAAACCATAACTATATTTTTGCTCCCTCTGTTATTTATTGTTCCGTATATTGTAAGTCACCCCGCAGCCCCACTGCACGTGGCGTGATGCAAGGTGCGTGGCATCAGCGTAAATTTAATAACGCCGGTTTAGAGACAAGAGGTGATGTATTTATATTCTAGGTGTCCCCCTAGGTGTCACTAAATGGCATCCCATATCACAAGCCAAGCTTACTTTGGGGCCATGTACTTAGTTGTTGTCTGGGAATTTAATCAATTTATTATTTTATTAAAAGCCACTTATTTCATAAGCCCGTGTGCTCTATCTTCGACCTCATCTTTACCCACCATCAAGTGAGGTTGAGGTCGAACGCGGGTGTTGTCACCAATAAAACAAAGATTGTTTTAAGTTAAAATGAAGTAGTTATTATTATTTATTATTTTTAAGTGCAGAAAGCGTCAAATGAAAAGTATTTGTAATAGTCGATTTGGCCAACTCCACGACATAATATACACTCGGAGCAGTTTCAGTTTTGATGGGTCCATTTCCTAAACTGGAATCGTTTCCTAAGTGAGGAATTGAGCCCAGAACTGGGACGTACCATGGAAGCCATCAAGAATTAGGAGGGCTAACGTGGCTTTAAGCCTGCCCTCCTTTAGATGAAAGAAGTAAATATATTTTTGGTTCCAAACAACAGCGAGCAAGATATAAAAAGCGAAGAATCCTTAACGTAATATGTAGGTTTCTAATTTAATTATAAGTTTCTTTATATTTAAGTACAATATGTATTTTTATTATCTATACTAATATATAAAGCTGAAGAATTTTTTTTTTTCTGTTTTTGTTTTTTTGTTTGTTTGTTTGAACGCGCTAATCTCAGAAACTACAAGTGGGATTTGAAAAAATATTTTTGCATTTGATAGCCTAACTCTTGAGAAAGGTTATAGGCTATTAGATTAGACGATATACCCACGGGATCAAAAGTTACGCGGGTAAAACCGCGCGTGGTGGCTAGTAAAATATAATTATGTAACGCACTTAATTTTATTTCATTAGTGTTGATAATTTTCTAGTTACAGGTCAGCTGGAATATAAAAATCGCTGCCCCCATGGCGCAACGTATGAATGCTCGGCTGCGGCGCGAGAAGTCCTGCAGGGCTTTTCTCTTAAACAAGAGCGTCGAGTTCATCGATGCATAAGCGTCGAGTTACGTAATTAGTATTCACTTATATCATAACACGACACCAGCGCTCGTCGCTGATGACGGCGTAAGTAGGAACTGTTATTCATTGAAATGTTTGACATTTTTTTTTTGGTTTTAGTATTCTGCTAAATATTACGACCAAAACTTTGCCATCTTGTTGAAGAGCACAGCGCTGTTATTTTAGTTACTCTTGGGCTTGAGTCCCAGCCGAGGCATCAATTATTTTTTACATTTTGCCCGGCATTAGAAGCAACTGGCACATTCAATGTTTTTTATTTGCTCCCAGTCCAGCATGGAAGCATTCGCTCTACACAAAATATTGCCAGAACACATCACCGCCGGAACGGTAATATTTGGCGGTAAATTTTATATGAAGGGTGCTCGCTAGCCAGTCGAATCCTGACGGGATTATTTATTGATAAATTAATATTAGGTCCTTACATATGAAATTGGTGTTTTGTCGTACTGGCCACTTTAATCTCAAATATCTCCTCTTTGAATAAAACACTTTTTAACCGGATTTATCGCGTATATTTACATTTTAAATTCTATTCCATTTTAAAATCTCCTCTTTTGTTTAGAATTCCAAATTCAAATTTATACAGCTATTTACTCATCAATTTGAACTACCTATGAGATGGCAGAAGTGCATAGATAGCAATGGATCACTTTGATTAAATAATTTGAAATAAATATATTATATTAAAAAAAAGACGTGTGGCACTCGGAGACTGCCGCGGTAAAGCTATTGCATAGCATTTTTTTATCAACTTATGCAATTAAAAAAATTAACTTATTTTTTATAAACTTATTATTTATTTATTTTATTAATGCAAGTAATATTTGATCTAATATGAAGTTCCACAAGTTCCTATTAGATATCGCTGATTGTTTATTAAAGCCCGCATGTAAAGTTATGAAATCAAAATATCACCGCTGTGCCGGTCGGAGTTCGTTACAGAATTTCTGGATTCGGGTCCCCACGCTCAAGGCCCGCGATAGAAGCTATGCAATAGCTTAAAAAATAAACGACTTTTATTCCTCCGATACAAAACGCCAATTTCATATGTAAGGACCAAATATTAATTTCTTTATTAAAATTTATAGGTATATCTATTATCTTATTATAATAAGCTCTTAGTAATGATAATTTATGGTCATAGGAGTACAGCTGCTTTGTGAAGCTTCTTTTTGAACAACTAAGATGTATTCTGCATAGAAAGGCATAATAAGTAGTGTGATTACTAGCACCAGGACTTACCAGCTGAAATCCCAGGGTTCGGGAGAAGCTGTCTATGGGCTGTGGTGATTGCTTACATCAGGTAGCGCACGTACTCGATATTGTAAAATTGTTTTAGTAACAAATAACAAGTACCTACCTACTCTTGAAACATTGTTCACCTTTACTTACTTATTTATGTACGCTTTCATTAGTTTTATGAATATCTTATGATATATTTTGTATCTAGTCTTTTTCATAAACTGTCAACCGACTCCCAGCCTAATTTTCTCTACTAAATCCTGTCTTTTCCAGGTTACCTGGTAGAAATCGCTCTTTTACTTATTTCTTTCGGTGTACAATAAAGAATTTATTATTATTTCAGCATTATAATATGCAGAATTAAGAACTTTATTAAATAACAATAAAATCAATAAAATCCTCACACAATCACACCAACTACATGGCCCCAAACTAAGCAGAGCTTGTGATATGGGATACCATGTAGCGAATTAGGGAGGAACCTAGAATATAAATACATATATAGATAAACACACAGACCCGGAAGATTTTTTTTTTCTTGTTCCGCACGAGAATCTTACCCGCAACTACTGGCGTCTGAGGTAGATAGGTTTACCCCATCGCCAAAGTGGTCGTCATTATTCGTCGTTATTATTCTATAACTTTTTCCAGTACTTTGCTTATTTTGTCCTTGACAATCAACATTACAATGAAAGTCACAAAGACCGCCTAGTCATTACTTTTTCTACTCACCACGTTACACAACAAAGCCCGTCTTCACAGGACCTGCGTCATTCATACCCCGGCGACAAGATGGCTAGACACGTCGTAGACGATCGCCAAAACATGCCTATTCTAAGGCAGTGCCTATTCATTTTATCTTCTGAACATTTGGGATATTTATCACCGTGAAAGTTAATACTAGTTTAGTCATTTTATTGAGGACATGAATAATAGTTATTGTAGATCTGTGATGTGATAGTGTTTTGAAAAACAGCCAAAAGACTTGTAGGTACTTCAAATTATACTTCTCACTCATGTCATGATATCTAAGTACTTTTTACTTATTTTTATTACCCTTAGTATTGTCTTAGAATAGCCCTATACCTAATCCGAATTTTTTTTAGGAACTCGTCTAAAAACAGTTAAAAATAATAAAATGTGATGATGTCAAAAACGTTGTGAAAGTATGAGTTTCTATTGAAAATATGTTTTTGTAAATATGTCATAAAATAATAAAGTAAACAAAATCTCTTGACGATTACACCATCCACACGGCCACAAAGTAAGCATAACTTGTGGTATGGGGATACCATGTAGCGAACTATAGGGAATTTAAAATATAAATACATGTAGGTATAGGTAAAGGTATAAGATAAATATATGTATTATTTGGCAAAAATGTGGCCCTCGTGAAGAACGCTGACCGCTGAACATAAGCTGGAATGAGGTGATCTGGCGCAAGGTTTCAGTTCATAAATACCTAAAAAAATTATAAAGTATAATTAATACCATTTAATAGTATTGGCTTTATATTTGACTTTTTACAATGAAAAGAGACCGATGTCCTCAGTATTTTTAATAAATACGTATCAACTTGCTACACACCTATTGTTGGACATATCGACGGTAAAAAGCGAATCCACAAAATGCTTAAAAGAGCCCAAAAACATTTTGAATTTTCGAATAATAAAATCATATCTTTTAAACTAGTGTAAACCTTAAAACCGTGATAGGTACAACCCCAAGGTTGGCTCCAACGCCACTCGTCCAACGTGTGTATCTAAAAAATAGCATTGGCCCCAATGTTGCAGCGACAGTTGGTCGTTGGCCGACGAGTGTCCGTTTTATCAAAGGAATCTGTGCAAAAGTTCGCGACTCGTTCACATAATGGCAATTTGCTCAGTCAGTCCTGTTCATGTCCCGTTGCAACACGCGTCGACTGCGCATATCGAGATGTTATTTACTGATTTATCTTATTATTTACTGAGTAAACTTAAAACATACACAACTTCACGCCTGTATCCCGTATGGGGTAGGCAAAACACCAGAGGTAATAAAACCATCTGATGTCACGTTTGACAAATTTGGAGGCATTATGATAGTGGAGAGAGACTATTGCAGTGACAGAGGGTCAGTCTATCGTCCACAAAAAAGCCTCCCATAACACCTCGGTCCCTTAACTGACTTTTACAGTATGCCCGGGAAGAGAAGCAGCTGGCACATTCTATGTTTTTCTTTCGCTCCCAGTCCAGCATAGAAGCAAAATTTAAAATTAAATAAAAAAAAATTAACTGAGTAAACTTAACCGTAAGATAAAGAATTGATTACGCTACGCCTGTATAAGCCCTTTCAATTAAGGGCATGCTGCTGTCACAGGTTACGCCAGTTACATCTTGCCACTTTAACCATGCAGCTGATCTATGCAGTCTGTGTAACCAATGTCTATGCAGTCAGCTTCTGAGCATCCACCGTTAGAGTATCCATCACTAAGCAGAAAAGATACGGGCTTAGGCTCGGTGAACCTCTTTCGCAACTGCTATCAGATTTGTCTGCCACACAGTGCTTGACGTGCATGTTGGCTATAATATCGACCATTCTGGGACTTTTTTTTTTGCAAAGTCTCCACCAGCTCGTTAAGCGAGGTACAAGGCCAATACCTTTTCCATATCCAAAAACGCCAAGTATCTACACGCTATGTCGAACATCGGGTCGATGGCGGATAAGCCTGGAACAAAGCCATACTGGTGGGTTGATAGAGAGTATTCCGATCTCAACCGGGATACTTTCTATCAACCCACCAGTACACCAATACATAAGTTTTATTTCACGGTAGTTGTTGCACTCTTCCTAATTCTGCGGAAAAGACGTGTGAAGAGATAAATACCTTTTTCGCCAAGGCATTTCCAGGCTTCGATATCCTATTGGGATCCTATCTGGGCCTGGGGACTTCTTCTTAGCCATCTTTTTGAGAGCCGCTTTAACTTCCTGAGGTTCTACAAACGGTATAAGTCCTAGATTTATGTTGACTTCAGGAAGGTCAACAGTTCTTGTTGTTGTACTTAAAAGTTGGTGATAATATGCGTGCCACTCTTCTAAGACATATTTATCTTTAAACAAGAGCTCCCCCATTTCTGCCTTTGGCAATTCCTATTTTCACAGGGTGTTGTGATGCCTTGTTACGAAGTTAAGATATTTTATAGATCTCCTTTGTTCTTCTCTACTTTCAAGTGATTTGTAAAGTACTCCCGTTGCCCTGCTCCGCTCCATAGCTACAATCTACGTTGCCGTTCTTTTCTTAAGTTTATAGGCATCTCTGTTCTCTTGTGCTCTTATGGACTGCGAAGTCTTAAAAGTTACTTTCTTCTTTTTAGGAGCCTTCTGAACTTCAGCATTCTACGACCAGGTATCCTTGGGTACTTTTGTGCGACTTAAGATTTTATTCTCGACTTTCATTACGCCAGAGAATAACTGTTTCCATATAGAGTTATATTACTTCAGTTCTTTCCTAAATTCTTTACCCTTCTCGCCCTTCAGTAACCACTATTTTGTGATTTCAGGTACATTTGATTTTGGCTCGAATTTCTTGCGGAATTTCTTCGGGATATAATCAATATGCGTACTATGAGCTTACATTTTAACTTTACAATTCTTTACTCGACCGATGTTCACCCTGTTAGTTAAAATGTTTTGTATGTCATAAGATGTTCTTGTCTTTTATGAAAGAAACGATTAAAAATTGCCGGATTAAGGAGCATAGCACTGGAAAGCATAGTTTTTCCGGATTTGTTCAAAGTTCCATAACCATAAACACCATGAAATCTTTAGCATGAATTCCTCCTGTAGCAAAAATTATTTTCTGCTATAATTTTCTTGGTAATTTATAGTTTCCATGGTTATTTTAGAACCATCAAAACAAGGAAAATAGTACCATGGAAATTAGATTTAAGTGAAAAAAACCTCACAGCAAACAAACTATTCACCGGATGGCTAAAATTAAGGATATAAACTTAAAAAACCATGATTATTCAATAAAAACAGTTATGAAAATGCTACCATAGGCTAAGAAACAACGACCACAGAAATCAGTAAATCCTTAAACCAAGGTCCAAGGAGGCACGTACTTATGTGAATAGCGCGGAATTGAATAACGATCAGCGCGTCCTGTTTCGTCGGGATGCTGCGGCGAAATGGACGAGTCAAGCCGTGTAACCGCTTATATTATAAACACATGCGTTTAGTTGTTATAAATGCCACACGGACAGCCCAAGGAAATTATATTATTCACATGGACAAGTTCAAAATGCCATCTCATTCCATAACTGTAATGATGTTAATATTGTCTTAAGTTTTCGCGATCTATACTATTAAATAAAACACTTTTTAACCGGATTTATCTCGTATATTTACATTTCAAATTCCACATCGCTAAAGAATTGAATAGAAAATATTTGGCTTTATTTCTTGTTTAGGCATATGTGTAAAAGCTTTTAGTAAAGGAAGCGTAGTCGCTACTTCCACATCAAAAAAAAAATTCACACCAAGAAAAAGACGCAAGCAACATAAAAAAATCGTATAAGACGATTTTGATCTGTATGCAGGGCGAAATAAAATACTCGACACGAGAGAAAGGATATACCGATATCAGGGAAATTCGTACCACGATTTAAAGTTTCATGGAACTACAATATGTAAAATTATTTATTTATTTATTTATTCAGTCACAAAGTCCACAGCTCTTAATAATTAATACATAAAAAATATAGAATAATTCTGATAGCCATTTATGGACTTACATTATTTTAGTATGTCTTCTAGACGTGTAACAAATTATTTAGTATATACAAAACCATTTAACCATTTCGGTTTAAAAGATGTGGATAAAAAGAGAGTTAGTAACTCTCTTTTGAAAGTAACTTTTATTGAAAGGCATGAAATTGTAGCCTGGAGATACAAACACCTTACAATGTTGAGATATAATCGCGTTGAAGGCAGACCTGTTGTATTCCTGGACGAGAACTTTCACGCATCCTATAGGCAGCCAATAAATGCTGGCAAATAGAAAATGGAGGTATTCAAAATCGACTCTGTTGGTGCATGATGGATCATTATTAAAGCTAGTATTTAAATGGGGTTTATACCAAACGCCCAATTGATATAAAGACGAACAAAGAATATGAAATAATTGTATGCTCGACGTTCAAAAATATAGGTGCATGCATTATAAGTAATACAAACGGTATTTTGTGATAAAAGTTTAATAGGACAACCCAAGACTCATGGCACCCAACCTAACAGCTGGAGGTAAACTAACCGTGAACGTACAATAGTTTGGTGGGTTATGGTCTAAACAGCGTAGAGAGAATTGCAATGGGCTCTTAAAGAAAGCTTGTGATACCTGCATATTTTTTATTAGACAATAAGTCCGCGTAGGAAATGAAGAAATTAAAGAACTAACAAGGAATAAACACAAGACAGCTATTCCGTGAGCTTATGTCGAGGTTGCATTCATGGCGCCGCGCCGTTATTGTGTGTATCCTACGATATACAAGTCACGAAACGGTCGTCGCGGTCGGTATTCAGACGGGTGACCGCTGACCATTTATTTCTTACGAAGACTTCCGTGCTTCGGAGACCACGTTAAGCAGTCGGTCCCGGGTGCTGTATACTTGTATACAGTTTACTTTAGGGTTTGTCAGAAACCATTTTGGCGCCCTGAAAATTCTGATATAAACCACCCAGCACTGGGCCAGCTTGGCCTATACCTTTACCTTCTCGTCACCCAGGGGAGAGACCATGCCCTGCAGTGGGCTCATTACAAAGAGTTGTGATGATGATGATGAATGTCATGTCAGAGCTGAGCTGCTTACACGGGTACTCACAAAATGCATATAAAAAATTATCCAATGTATATGATATTTCTTGTATTTGATATCAATTGTATAAACAGTTGATACTTCTCTTAATTTTTAAATTTAAAATATACAATGTCATGCAGTTTGTTGCCGGGTAGATAAGGCCGCCTATAGGTATATTGTATTGTTTTTGTTTGTGTACCTAAGGCAAAGACAAAATAACTTTATAATGGTACATACTTACCTACAGTGCAAATAATTCAAATCGTTTACATACCTATTGGTCACAATTTACTAACACTTCGGAAAGACGGTCTGTTGAGAAGAAAGAAATGTTCCTTAATTATTTATTATTGTGTACCTACGTAGGTACTATAAAGGGTAAATAAATATCCTGGCTCAATTTTGAATCTTAATGTGACTCAGTTATTAACTTCTAAAGTGTCCATATTTTCAAAAGTACAATACATACATACATAACGTCACGCCTGTATCCCTAATGGGGTAGGCAGAACACCAGACGCTATAAAACCATCTGATGTCACGTTTGACAAATTGACTTTGGAGGTATTGTGATGATGGAGAGAGACTTGCAGTGATAGGGGGTCAGCCTATCGCCCACGAAAATAAAACCTCCGTCCCATAACCGACTTTTACAGTATGCCCGGGAAAAGAAGCAGCTGGCACATTCTAAGTTTTTCTTTCGCTCCCAGTCCAGCATAGAAGGTCAAAAGTACAAATATCTAAAAAAGTCATAAATAGTAAAAAATAAACATGTAAACATCGAATATCTTGACACAGAGAATCACGGGCTTGCCGGCTACGCACGATACACCTACGATTTAAATTTCGAACATTCATATACGAAGGAAAGAGATAAAACATTGATATCCCTCTAAATGTCAATAGGAGTGAGGGAGGCGAAAGGATGTCATCGATCTGCTTGCGTCACTGGGCTAACGTGGGCGCGATGACGTCACACTGTTTAAGTCAACGAGAGAGTGAGACAAAAACCAGAAGAAAATGTTGAGCGGAAAATAGCCTGGAAGAGGTCATCTTTTGATGATAAGGCTGGCATTAACAGTCTGTAACCTTTGTCTGAATTAGATGTAGAATAAAAAAAAAATTAATAGGAAACCAAAGTTCAATATGACTATATTAAATAGTCTACTTTTGAGTTCAATTATACCTAACAATGATAGGTACTTCAAATCGTGCAATTTGCAGTTAATCAGTAGGTAGGTATTCATTTTAAGTCAGTTAATTAGACCTGCAGCCTAATTCATTTTTATTTTTAGGTTCATTTTTTGATTGATTACCTACACCAAGTGCGCATTTGAGCTCCATCTCTCCTGATGATAGGTAAGTGCTGATGAAGTTGAAGATGCAGTAAATGGTACAGTCACTTCTGATAATATGTATACACTTTCTTTGAACCTTATAACAACCGAATAAGTTGCTAAGTAAATAAAAATAAAATCCCCAGGCAATCACACCAACTAGTATAGTATACATTTTATTAACCGAATTCAAAAAAAGGAGGTTATCAGTTTGACCTGTATGTATGTATGTATGTATGTAGGTATGTTTGTCCGCGATTATCTCGCGTTTGGCTGAACCGATTTGGATGCGATTTTCAGAAAAAGAAGTGTCACGTTTAGGAGAAGGTTTTAATATATTAACCGACTTTGTAAAAAAGAAGGTTCTCAATTTCTCTGCATATTTCGTATCAGAGACGAGCCGAATGTTCGGCCGAACCTTCGTCTTCGGTACATTCGGCATATTATCGTAACATTCGTATTCACCCGAATGTTTGGTTGATTTGCCGAATACTAGCTGTTTCGCGTAGTTTTACCCGCGCAATTAAAAATTATCTATCTATACTCTATATACTTATAATAAATCTGTAGAGAGGTCAATTCTGTACATGAAATATATTTTCAAAATAAATATCAGGGGGTGATTAGTGATCGATACTGATGCCAAAAATGCAATCAGTAAAATTTTTGTCTGTCTGTCTGTCTGTCTGTATGTTCCTTATAGAAACAAAAACTACTCGACGGATTTTAACGAAACTTGGTAAAATGATTCTTCATACTCCTGAGCAGGTTATAGTATACTTATTATCACGCTACAATCAATAGGAGCAGAGCAGTGAAGGGAAGTGTTGGGAAAACGGGAGAAATTACTTCATTTTTTAAGCTTCCGTCGCGTGTGCAGCCTTAATGGTTAAAGCTACATAGAAATCATGTATGACAGAAATATTCATCATAAAATTATATAAAAAATATCCCACAACAGTATGTCTATATTTTATGGTTGATTCAAAATAACACGTGTAAATCCCAACAGCTTAGCAGTTCGGAGCTTTCTGATTATATTTGTTTACTCTTACGTTTATAATACTCTCACTCATCCCTAATTTAAAAAAAATAACATTATTACCTATTCAATAAAAAAAGAACCATAGAAATCGGTATAGAAACACCAAACTTATACATGAAATAAGGTACAAGAGGCATTTAACGCCCACTTAACGAAAAATAATTTATTTTCAATATAAACAGCTTACTGGACAATAAATTTTAAGTTACATAAACACATCATTGCTTTTTTACTGAAAAATAATAATTAATATGAGAAAATATGTACGTTTCACGACATGATAGCCTCTTTTTAAAAACATGATTTCGGGCGTTTTTAGAAAGGGTATGTCTATTAGCGCCCGTTTATAAAAAAAAATCTTCAAAGCCAGAATATCGTTTTTAGAAATTAAATAAAACAATAATGGCCAATTATGTCAAATATTTATTTATAGAGAAATAAAAAAAGCAAACAAAAACGAAAATTTAACAAAAAAATAAGAACTCTTGTGTTACTCTTGAAAATGCTTGTAACATCTCGAAGTAAACATGTTTAGTTTGCCTTTTTTGGTTTAAATAATCAAAATAAAAACATTAAACAGCTATCCAGCTTTTTATAAAAAAAAAAACTATTTATTTTTCATTCATTGGGCGTTATTAAACGTAGTAGTACGCTTTTGAAAAAAAGTGGTGCTTTTGATAACGCCCATAAGCAGCAATAATATGTAATAATCTAATAACTTTCTTCTTTTTTCTCGATTATGTCATTTTATTTGGCCTATAAATACAATTTTTTGTTTAAAAAAATAAGCGAATAGCTGATCATAAAATAATTAAATTTTAATGCTTTAAAATTTTGATATTTATAATAGCGCCCACACATTGTCTTATAACGCCCCAGGGGCTTATGGCTGGGCGTTATTGGACGAGGAGAAGATATTACAGTTTTTGTAATTTTTTTAAAGTAAATTGAGTAAATAACTTAAAATGGTTTACGGATTATTTAATTTAACTTACGTAAAAAAAGAAAACGTATAAAGGAATGAAATAACGCTCTTCGATCACAGCTTCTCCCTGACAAGATTTCGGCTCTAGGGTCACGCGCCCGCGCTTGACTAGTCAATATTCGACTATTGCTTTAGTTGCGATGCAGCTTATATAAATATAAGTTCACTTTTCGTAGTGCGGGCGTTCTTTGACATAGGGCGTTAATTGACATTACGCTAATAACCCATCGCGCGTGAATACTGAATGATATAAGGATTATTTTTGCGTAACGGTTGCCGCGCTCCACGCGGCTCGCGGCGGTAGGGTATAAAAAGGCGGGAGGCGATTTGGCTGTTGATGCGTTCGACTTTATTGACAGACATTGATATTATAAACCGTGCTTATCAGCGCGACTTTTAGTCTTTAAATAGTGTATTTGAATTTCTTTCGTTGTTATTTTATAAAATAGGTATTAGTTGTTTTGGTAGTGTTTAAATATTCGGACAAATTCCAAATTTTAGGTGAAAGCGTAGGTACTTTTATTAATTACTAGCTTTATCCCGCAACTTCGTATGCGCTTAACTACCCTTCTCGTGGAAATTTCAGAAACTATAAAACCAGACACCCACTGAAAGAACCTTTATACCAAGTATCACCCATGCACTCAAGGAATAAGATTTTTCATACAAACTAAAAAGTCCAACCCCTTCCCGTGGGAATTTCGGGAATTCCTTCCATAATACAAACAGACACTTATTGAGGAGCCTTTATATCAAGTATCACATCCGTGCACTCAAGGGATGGGATTTTTTCATACAAACTAAAACATCATATATTTCCCGTTCCCGTGGGAATTTCGGGAATTCCTTTCATAAAACAACCAGACACACATTGAAAAACCTTTACACCAAGTTTCACATCGGTGCACTCAAGGAATAAGATTTTTCATACAAACTAAAAAGTCCTATATTTCCCGTTCCCGTGGGAATTTCGGGAATTCCTTCCTTAGTGCACCCCTACATCCCTTAAAGAATGTATGTTTCAAATTTCAGCTCTCTACGCCCAGTAGTTACGGCTGTACGTTGTCTGTCAGTCACTCAGTCACTCAGTCACTTAGTACCTCAGTCACCCAGTCAGTAACGGAACAGTTTTATATATATTGATTGTAGTTATAGGTTATTTATTTTTAAGTGAAGTAGGTATAGGTAGATAGCATTGCACAGGCGTTTCAGCTTTATTTTCATTTCTTTTTCTGTTGTAAGTTGTACATATTTCTGGGTATAATTCTTGGATATCTCAAATTTTAACAGGTTGCGGTGCAGGAGAAACCGTCTTTATTCCCATAATACCAAATAATTTTCCATTCCAATTTAAAAGAACGCAAGTCCCAGTACCGGTGTGTTTTGCAATGACAATTAATAAGGCTCAAGGGCAGACTTTTCGTGTTGCTGGAGTAGATCTCGGTGTCAGTTGTTTCTCGCATGGTCAGTTATACGTCGCTCTTTCCCGGGTTAGCAGTTCTAGAAATCTTCATGTTCACGTGCCGGACGGGTCAACTTTCAATATAGTTTACTCGGAAGCTTTGCGCTGAAGTATTTTCGTTCCATAGATACTTAAGCCTCATGTGAAAGTAATCTAAACAGTTAATTGTCAAATATTATAAAATGTCAATCCTTATCCTTACTAATATTATAAATATGAAAGCGTGGATATTTGTTCAGCTTTCACGCAAAAACTACTCGACGAATCATGAGAGCTACTAGAAGTAACATAGAATACTTTTTATTCCGAAATTATCGCGAGCGGAGCCGCGGGCACAGCTAGTATAAAATAAAGGAACAAAAAGTAGCCTATGTGCTATTCCAGGCTGTACACTATCACTATGCCAAACTTTCACATGTATAATAATTAGTTTCCGTATTTATAGATATTCGTGATAGATTTTTAGTGATAAGTTTTGGGCTTGTTCTTAGCTGACTGTTCGCACGAAGTTTTTATAAGTATATCTCACTTTTTCAGTTTCCGCATCACGAGCAGGATGTTGACGATACCTAGACGAGACGTTCGCTTGCTGTATCAAGTCATCGTTTTATTTTCGTTGGGAGTTACATTCTCCCTTGCACGACTCTATCTTAAAACATAATTTTTAAACAAAATTCGTGTTTCTAACAAGGCCCATAGACACAACGTATAATAGTAAGTAGGTCAAAGTCATGGTGTTACAGAACCAAAACATTTTAGTTCCAGTAGTAGTATTAGGTAGTTACTGATACCAGTACTAGCCCAAAACTTATCCCCAAAAAACTATCACTTATATTGTCTGTTAAACATTATAATATCTATAAATGTAGAACCTAACTGACTATGAAAAAAACAAGTTATTAGCCCAAAACAAAAACCTAACACTAAAAAGTATGGAATAAAAATAAATAAAAAAACTCATAAAATTTAAACCAAAATAAAAGCAAACTAATAACTTCTTTTTAAGAAAAAGTGAACCGCCTTCAAAAAAACAACCCACTAAAAATGTTTAAATATTTTTTATATACGCCATTCTAGTCCTGTTCCAATTCCGTCCCTATTACTATCCCGGATAGCAAATTTCTGCCAAAAATGAATTAATAATGTAATAACAACATTAATAATTTACCTGGGTAGGTAAATTATTACATAGTTTTTGAAGTCGGTGCCAAACCAATAAAAGTAAGACTGCTCCCAGACAGAGAAAATTATAAGGCGAACGTATCAACGAAGTTACATCCACTCACAACGACGCGACGACGACGTGTGACCCTCAAGTGTGTGCCTTATGGTATTTTTTTAAATTTGGTATGGCACCGACTCAAAAACTATGTAAATACCTACCCAGGTAAATTATTAATGTTCTTATTACATTATTAATTTATTTTTGGCAGAAATTTGCTATCCGGGATAGTAATAGGGAAGGAATTGGAACAGGACTAGAATGGCGTATATAAAAATTATTTAAACATATTTAGGGGGTGGTTTTTTTGAAGGCGGTTCACTTTTTCTTAAAAATAAGTTATTAGTTTGCTTTTATTTTGGCTTAAATTTTATGAGTTTTTTATTAATTTTTTTGCTCGTGACTGTACCTAAAAGGTTTAGAAAGGAGCAGTTTCTTCACAAAACTTTAATTCGATATTTGGTCGCAGGATTTAATTGTTGATATGGGATACCATGTAGCGAACTAGGGGGGAACCTAGATTATAAATACATATATAGAGAAACGCCCAGACCCGGAACATTTTTTTTCCTTGTTTCGTGCGGGAATCAAACCCGCGACCACTGGCGTCTGAGGCAGAGTTGTGTTACCCCATCGCCAGAGTGGCCTATTACAACGGAATACCTCCATTTATACTATCATTTTAAATCTACACGACACTATTTAGGGCCTCCGTGATTTAGGGACTTAATTAAGGTCAAATACATTTTAAAATATCAATCAGGAAAAATTAATGTGAATATATGTATAGTTTTAGGTAGCTAGAATATTAATTTTCAAACAACTTAGGTTTTGCGACCCCTACAAACTTAGAGCTTAGAATGTTTTATTTTGTATCCTTATTACATTGTATGACCCGTAACAGGTTTTTAATTAATTTATTTATTATAGGCCAAACGCGCGCTTAGTAAAGAAATAAGAAATCAATTTTATCTCGATTGATTACATTTTCAACCGACTTCCAAAAAAGGAGGAGGTTCTCAATTCGTTGTTTTTTTGTGTCTTTGTTACACGATATTTCGGACAATTATGGATTGATTTTTAAAATTCTTGTTTAATATGATATAGGATACTTCACAGTTGGTCCCATATAAATTTTATCAAAATCGGTTGAGTACATCATTGAAAATAAAAAAATTTGAAAAAATATGTATGATTTCGGAGAATATTTACGTTGATGACATTAATAAATAATAATAAAATAATAAAAAATATTTCTGACACTCACACAACATTATCTAGCCCAAATTAAGTTTCTTAAAGAACTTGTGTTATGGATACTAGATAACTGATATACTTAAGAAATATATAAACAAACATATATATTGAATAAATACATATTTTTTTATTAGAATAAACTTAAATAAACTTATAAACATCCATGACTTGACGACTAATCTGTGTTCACCACACAAATAGCCACCGCCGCCGCTGCCGCTGGGATTCGAACCCAGGACCTCGTGCATAGAAGGAAATCTATGTTACCCCTTTTTTTTTTATTGAGGAAATCCTCCATGGATACGATGACGCTCGGGGGAGCGTCAAAGTTATGCCTGGACTTTAACCGGCTAAAACCCCAATGTGTTCCTCCTCCGCGCCTAGTAGCGGGATCATGGGCAAGCCGAAGCATTCAACCGCGAAACCGCCGGTGCCATCCTCGAAACCATTGGCAAATATAAATTTTATCAAGTTTTAAATTGTTTGGTCAAAAAGGTCCGTATCTTACTAATATTATAAATGTGAATATTTGGATGTATGGATGGTTGTCCCTCAATCACTTCGAAACGGCTCAATGGATTTTAATGAAATTTGGCATAGTAATACAGTACAATATGGAGTACTAGGCTACTTTTTATCCCGAGAATCGAATTTTTGCTGGTAAAACCGCGGGAAACAGCTAGTTATTACATAAATCTTGCTTCTTCCAGTTTCACAGCAAGAACTACAAATCTAACAACTTCTAGTAAAGGTTTAAACTAGTAGTGGTTCAATATATTGAGATATTTAAAAGCTTATCCATGAACCACATCAGTTGGTCAGGCTCTATTGCAATAAAAAAGACTAAGCTTTGTTTTACTTACAATTTTCCAACCGTAAGCGTGGTGAGAGTGTTGCGTAAACATCTAATTGTTATTCGATCTGAATCCGAGAAAAAAATAATCTAGAAATTTTGTATTTAATGTCGGTTGATGTACGCTAGATTTAGCGCGTAAGCTACCATATAAATAGTTCTACGGTTACACGCCCGGACCGTCAATTCTCGGATTAGGATCGGAATAGAATCGGATGTAGTGCGTAACCGCTTTAAATATGTATTCAATAATCCACCAATCAACCAGTTTAAATTATGGTCTTTGAATTACTTTGCTAAAATATGTAATAATAAGATTTAAATCACATGTTTGTATGGTTACTTTTTTACGCTCCAATAGTAACAGCTCAAAACGGAAGATATCACTTCTATATAAGTTTGAGTGTTATCTAACAGATGGCGCTGATAAAAGTATATTGTTTTATTTTGCCATGTTAACATGGTGGGTAAATTATTGTTGCTATAAATAATGATTTTAATAACAGGTAGTACAATAGGCCTTTTGCATAACATACCGACAAAATAATCAATCAGACTATATTGAGCACAATTCGTTATTACACTTTTTAAAATTTAGGTACATAAGCCAGCAGATCAAGCGATATATTACCTACCTGTCAAATTTCCCCAACCAATTTGAACTTAATGTTGAGGGCATGGAGTTCAGATTCAAGTAAATTTTTTTGACAGATTTGTAACGCTTGATAACGCCTTCTGTACCTATCTCTTATCTCAAATTAGGGGTCTTTAAACTCAATAATTGCTATCAGAAATTCATTTTGAAGGCTTGGAGGCTAATTTGACATTAGAGAGACGTAACATGTTTTTAACAATGTTTTGTCGAATACAGCCCAGTGTGGCCCATAGTAAACTTATCACGTTGATTTTTGCACTGCGCAGCCTCTAGCACCGATTGATTGTCGCTCCGACGACGATCCTTGTCCCTTAACATACAATCAGCAAATGAGGATGTTAAGTGAGTATGCTCAATACAGCTGAGAAAGTCTTTCCACACTGTCAGAGAAATCTATGGCTGCTAACATTCGGGTTACCAGTTCTTCAGATATACCCATAATAATAAATAAATATTTCTGACACTCACACAACATTATCTAGCCCAAATTAAGTTTCTTAAAGAACTTGTGTTATGGATACTAGATAACTGATATACTTACTTAAGAAATATAATATAAACGTACATATTGAATAAATACATATTTTTTATTAGAATAAACTTAAATAAACATATAAACATCCACGACTTGACGACTAATATCTGTGTTCATCACACAAATATCTGCCGCCGCCGGGATTCGAACCCAGGACCACTGGCATAGAAGGCAATTTATTTTACCGCTACACCAGCCGGTCGTCGTACGTAATAGGATTCACATTCCTTCCAATAGAGCTTACTCTATGGGGTGCCAAATTAAAAAAAAAACCCAAACAATCACACCAACTACATGGCCTCAAAGTAAGCGAAGTTTGTGTTATGAGATACCATTAGATGACCGGCTGGTGTAGGGGTAACGTACATTGCCTTCTATGCCGGAGGTCCCGGGTTTGAATCCCGGCGACGACGGATAATATTAGTCGTCAAGTCATGGATGTTTACATGTTTATTTAGGTTTATTTTCTAATAAAAAAATATGTATTTATTCAATATATATTTCTTAAGAATACCAGTTAACTAGTATCCATAACACAAGTTCTTTAAAAAAACTTAATTTGGGCTAGATAAAGTTGTGTGAGTCTCAGAAATATTTATTTTATTTATTTAGCGAACTAGGGGAGAACCTAGAACATAAATACATATACAGGGTTGATTTTAATAAAATTAACGTATCACCTCTTGCTTAACGTATCAATCCCAATAACATTAAATTTACTCTACGACTTTTTACAAATCTTGATAAATAACACAAGAAATAAAAACGAAAAAAAATGTTGCTCCTTAGTCTACATTTTGTAAGTAGTAGGTACCTACCTATTGTTATTATGAAGCGATATTTTACTGCGCAAAGTGGGTGGCATACCTTTTTTTTTTTTTTACTGGAGGAAAACGAGCAGTCACGTCTCCGACCACCCAAGGGGGAGCTGCGGGGTATGTGTGGATGATCCGGCAGATGGCCGGACCAACCCACTAAAAACCTCCAGGTGTACCTCATCCGCCATAAGTGGAGCTCACGGTACCGCCATTGGCATTACCCGTGAGCCCCGGCGGGTTGCACTCAGCCTCAGCCGAGCGCCCTCCGACGACGGATGGGTGGCATACCTACGCTCAGAGTGAATACAGTTACGCCTCTATATAGAGGCTATAAATATTGTTTGTATGGGAAAACTATTTTAAAAGCTATTAATTTTTAAAAGTTGTAGAACAAATGTTGTTGGTATTGATGTGGAGAGGCTGCCTGCAAGAGGTGTTAACTCTGTATAGATAAACACCCAGACCAGGAACATTTTTTTTCTTGTTCGAGGCGGGAATTTAACCCGCAACCACAGATAGATATGGCAGATAGCCCCTTCGCCAAAGTGGTCGTCGTAAATGTTTCCTTTGCGGAAAAAAACGATTTTTGCAATAAGCTGCATGTTATGTTCGACCGTCAGGATTTATGGCATCTTATTAGAGACTGGTATCGGAATTCGGTTTGGCCCGCTAACACTTGATCCTATAATAAAAATGTTGATAAAATATAGCCCAAGAGCTAGGCTATGTATTGCAATAAAAGAGTTGCTAACTAAATACCGACGTAAGCCCTACAGATTTTGACTATATGCTCAATTGGCAAACATTTGTTATTATAATCATCGCTTGGATTTATTCTGATTATTTAATAAAGTAATGCTCACACTAAAGACGTAAACAAATTAAAACAAAAAGTTACTTGACTAATTGCACAATACGACAGCCAATAATAAGTTATTAAGCTTCTATGCTGGACTGGGAGCGAAAGAAAAACATAGAATGTGCCAGCTGCTTCTCTTCCCGGGCATACTGTAAAAGTCAGTTACGGTACCGAGGTGTTATGGGAGGCTTTATTGTGGGCGATAGGCTGACCCCCTGTCACTACAATAGTCTCTTTCCATCTTTATAATACCTCCAAATTTTTCAAACGTGACATCAGATGGTCTTGTAACCTGCCTACCCAATAAGGGATACAGGCGTGACGTTATGTATAGATGTATGTATTATAGCAACTTACGAGTAAGTTCTAAGTTGTAACTATTTCAGGTTCGAATCTAAGTGATGATTGTTTTTAAACTTAAATATTTTATTTCAGGTGAGGATGAAGCGTTTTTACACTTTTTTGAACGATAATATACCCAGCTATGTGTAGGTAAATGTTGTGTCTGAAATTTTTTTTTATAAAAATTATCCTTATAACCAACCGCTGTGTAAAGATGGCGCGATAAAAAAGTCACAAACATAACACTAATTTACCATTTATACCGTATTTATAAGATAATATACCAAACGGCTATTGCTACGAAATGTCATAATAAATTCATGTAAAAGTTACATAATAACATTAGGCGGACTTTCTTAACCGATTGGTAAAGCAATATTTTTAAATAAATTAAATTAAATAATAAAAAAAAAACAGTAAAACGTATGTTTGCTTGCTGACGTTGGCGAAATTCTCTAGCAATATCTGGGCGGGAAGTATTGAAGTACGCACCGAGCTACAAGAGGCCCTTCATTCTTTTTTATACTGAAATTTTCTTTGATTAATACTTTTTTGATGTTTGTTTTTGTTATTTTTATTTATAGGGATTACGTAGCGATTCTTTATATGTACAAATATCTATGTGAATTGTATTTATTTACTTTGAGAACATGCTGAAAACCAGCGCAGTTACCTTTATGCAACTGCACACGCTGAGCATTGTCCTATTGCACAGACAATAAATGAAGTAGTTTTAAGTACCTAATTAAATAGTATTAGGTTATCTTTTAAAAAAAATGTAAATGTTTATTTATGTTCTGTATTTTTTTTCTTCTTTCTTTTTTTCTTATTTTTTATTTATTTATAAAAGACTTGGTGAAACGGAGCATGGTTGTCCAAACAGAAGGATTTGACTCTACTTATACCGCATCACTGACTATTACACGATAGTCATTAAAATGGATTGTTTGCTAATAATAGGTCTTTACCTATGAAACTGCCGGTTTGCCGTACTGGCCATTTCAAATGAAATTTTTTTTTGACTGATAATTCTAATTACAAATTAATTTTATTTGACAAACATGGAATTCTTTTTCTAAAATCGGCATTTGTTTAATAGTTAGTGTTTTGTTTTCAAGGCATTCGAACATTTTTCGTCATCATAGATAAGTTAAAAATTCGAGTAATTATGGAGTATGAGTACCGTCGTGGCAGCAAAGCGGCACAAGCGGCACGCAACATCAACGACGTTTACGGAGCGAACACTACAAACGAACGCACCACCCGTTATTGGTTTACCCGCTTCCGTTCTGGAAATTTTGACCTGAAAAATGAACCCCGTGGTCGTCCGAAAACTTTGGTCGACAATGACGAATTAAAGGCAATTGTGGAAGCTGATGAAACTCAATCCACGGCTGAATTAGCAGCAGCTTTCGACGTTAGCATCAAAACAATATTGGTCCATTTGCGTCAAATTGGCAAGGTAAAAAAGCTTGACAAATGGGTACCCCACGAACTCAATGACCGCCAGCGCGAAGTACGCGTGGAGACGTGCCTTGCACTGCTCAGCAGGCATACAAATGAAGGAATTCTGAACCGCATTGTTACTTGTGACGAGAAATGGATTCTGTTTGACAATCGTAAGCGCTCAGCAAGTTTGTTGGACCCTGGTTCAGCATCCAAACAATGCCCTAAATGAAAACTTACCCCTAGAAAAGTGATGGTCACTGTTTGGTGGTCTAACGCGGGTGTAATTCATCACAGCTTCTTGCCAAACGGGACAAGCATTACTGCAGATGTGTACTGTGAAGAACTGAACGCGCGACCTCATACTGCACAGCAGACGGTCTCCGAGCTACAAGAGTTGGGGTTGGAAGTTCTCCGTCATCCGCCGTACTCACCAGACCTTGCGCCTACAGACTTCTACTTTTTCCAGAATTTGGATAACTTCTTGGCGGAAAAAAAATTCAATACCCGAGAGGCAGTACAAAATGCCTTTGAAGAATTTGTTGCCTCCCGTCCAGCTGATTTCTTCAAGAAAGGCATCAATAAGCTACCAATGCGTTGGCAAAGATGCATTGATTGCATGGGTGATTACTTTGATTAATAGAAATAAAAAATATATAAAAAAATTACGCTTCATTTATATCGTGAAAAACGGCAATTTCATAGGTAAAGACCTAATATTAAATTAATAATAATATGCCTTTTTTGCTCCATCAAGGCTGTATTCGATCTTAGGTCAATATCTTAAACCGTTTCAGTAGGAAACATTCAGAAAATCGTAAGTTATTAGTAGGATTCGTTTAAATATACTACTGTGATGCCGAAAACCCCAGTTTTTTTTTGTTGTAATGGTTGTCCAAAGTCAATCCAAGCAAGCCTATAATAGTAACTTATTTCTAATAACCAAAACGTCGAGTAAAAAACACAATTTAATAAAAGATAAAAACCTAACCGGTAAAAACCTATTTAAGACAGACAGAGCGCAACATCTGGTGCAGTGGTCTAGACGATATTGCGTAATCATTAGGTCGCGGGTTCGATTCCCGCACGGAACAAGAAAAAAAAAAATATTCCAGGTCTGGGCGTTTATCTATATATGTATTTATATCATAGGTTCCCCCCTAATTCGCTACATGGTATCTCATAACACAAGCTTTGCTTACTTTGAGGTCATGTCACGGTACAGATATCTACAGTAATTCAACTCGGCCGCATCCTTGAAATAAACGCCTACAGCGCCGCAGTCCGTTCACATGCGATTAAAATTTTAATTTAAATTAGTTTTCCTACTTTGTGTTTATTTCCATTTAGTTTTGTGACTACAAATATACTTTTTTATATAAACAAATAAAATAAGTTGTAAATTGAACAGAAAGTGTTCAACAAAAATACGTTTTGTGTCAAAAAACCATATTGACGTTTCAATAAAAATCGCTCTTATAAAAATAAAATAAAAATACTTGCACCTCGACTGAGACGGACGAAAAGATGTACGAGTATTATAAAATTTTAAAGTATACGATTCAAAATTCCATTTTTTTTATTTGAAGTTAGATGAAGTCAGTCATCATATATTTCGGCTTTAACTAGTTGTTGAATAAGATATTACTGTAGACCAAGAGACAAAAAGAAAACCGGCGGAAAAAAACTCTTGGCACTCTTTTTCAGTCAGAATTATCAAATTAATACAAATAGGTACAGTACAAATTGACCGTGACATGAAAAAACACTAACACAAGACAGCTAATTGTGAGAGCCAATTTCACGTCACAACCAAGTTACTTACATAGTAGGTGCATTGAGCTATGGATGCACAATACGAACATGGCAAATTTGGACCAGGGTTTTTGAACAAGAATGGAATAAAATAGTCATAGCAAAATGACCTAGCACCGCTAATAGCACCTGTTCACGAGTATAACGCAAGCACCAGCCATCACCCTCCTCAACCATATTTTAGGGAAGAGGGTGACCCGATACCCAACGCTACCACTAGCCATGCCGCCTGAGGGAGCATGACGTTCTTGCTGTTGTCTTGACAAAAAAATAAGTGAGTGGCACAGTCACCAGTATGCCATATGTATACCGTACAGCCAAGCCGTAAGCAAAATTATTAAGTAATTAGAAACTTTTAGACATATCCTGTTGTGCTCAATCCTATGCCTTTTTATCATCTTAGTAACCTTTAGTTTTATAATAAGCTTTTCGAGACAGAGTATTTTTAATGATTGATTTCAATTTAGTGAATGGCAGGGATTGAATTGACTTCGGAATTTTGTTATGTATACGTATTACCAATCCAAGAAATCAAATTTGGGAAACGCTAACTTATGGTCGTTCCTAGTTCTTACAGAGTAATTTTTATCAAGATTATCTTTCCTAGTTTTAAATTTATTACTATTCTTATAAATATACATAATGTTTTCATAAATATATTGTGATGCAAAGGTCAAGATACCAATCTCTTTAAACTTTTCTCGAATACATTCTCTATATGCAAGTTTATACATTCCACGAGTAATAAGCAATCCGCATATGTATTAACTTTAAGCTCAATCAACAATTGTTTCGGCATGCCGACCTTCGCGTCTGGCAAATAATTTAGTGCAGTAAAATGACAGTTCCAGTATGCCCACTTTTTTTTCTTTTTTTTTTTTCACTTTAGGGAAGAAAAAAAATAGTGTAGCGGTATAAGGGAATGAATGATTATTTTAATTATTTTGTCTCACAAAATAGTAGGTATATATTATATTATAGGTGTATATTTTTTTCATTTTCATTTTTCCTATACTTTTATTTTCTCATCACTTACTTTTTCGTTGTCTCTAAAAAAATGCAAACAGCTAATTTCGCTTCTACTGTGACCGTTTTAAAGCACATTGTATGTTTGGTAATTAATTATTTTCGTTAAAGTTACTGTAAAGATAAAGTACTTACACACCTCAATTTCACGTATTTATACATTTGTATTTAATGTTATTCTAAACAAATAAAAAAGAACCATTTAATTTCAATAATTCTCATTCAGTACCTTACACTACGAAGATTTTAACTGATATCATTATTTTTCATTTTGTCATTTCGAACTGTCAGTTTACTGCATAGAATTATTTGCCAAGGTATAGCTAGCGTATCATGGGAGGTATTATGGGAGGCTTTTTTGTGGGCGATAGGCTGACCCCCTGTCACTGAAATAGTCTCTCTCCACTATTATAATGCCCCTAAATTTGTCAAACGTGACATCAGATGGTTCTATTACCTCTGGTGTTCTGCCTACCCCATACGGGATACAGGCGTGAAGTTATGTATGTATGTATGTATAGCTCGCGTTTCGTCCGTTTGTATGAAGTCGAATTACTGTAGATATCTGTACCGGGGTCATGCAGTTGGCGTGCTTGTCTGGGTATTTTATATTTAATTCTGTTCTATGATTAAGACTGGAGATTTCAAAAGGAATGCAATATTAGTATGACGATCGGATATGACAGAGGTCCTGGGTTTGAACCTGGTGCCGGTGGGTATTTGTGTCAAACAGATATTAGTCCACTAGTCATGTATGTGCATATTATGTTTAATTTAAGTTTACTAACATACATACATAATTTCATGCCTGTATCCCTTATGGGGAAGGTAGAACAACGGAGGCTATAAAACCATCTGATGTCACGTTTGACAAATTTGGAGGCATTATTAAGCCGATCGTCTACCGCCAACTAAACCAAGCCAGTTCTAGCTGCCAATAATAAAAAAAAATGTAATATGTATTCATTCTTTTTATTTTTCCTTAAATTTATATTTATTTAAGTTTATCCGTTAATACCTCCATAATACAAGTTCTTTAAGAACCTCAATTGGTGCTAGATAATGTCGTATGAATGTCAGGAATATTTTTTAATTTATTTATTATTTACAAACCAAGATTATGAAAGTCATAAGATATCGAGACAAAATAATTTACAATTTCTTTTACGATACAAGAATTAGACGTTTGTCTTCCATCACTATTTTCGTACACATGCAAGGAATCTATTTTCATCCTACGCTTGAACTAGACTAGAATATTATACAAGGTGTTCCACTTGATTTCCCATAACTCTAGGGCATTAATGGGACCGTGTAATAGAATCAAATATTATATAAATAGTTTTTCAATTTTTTTTTTGTTTTATTTTTCATACAAAATAATTCGATTAAGTCAAAACATCTTATGTAAAACACCTTTATGCGAAGTATGACAACGTGGCATTTTCTATCCCTTTTTTATAACAGTTCGCAACGTTTTGCGTTGCACATACATTGTATGCAATTTTGCTTAACGTTTAAAATGTTTTTGTTGAATAAATGAACAATAAATGAAAAAATGTAACAAATAAAAAAAAACCATTTATTTAAGAATAATTGAGCATTTTAAATTCAAAAACTTAAAAACATTATGTTTTTGTTGTTTATTGTATGGCTTCAGTGACACGCGTTTTTTAAATGAATGTTAAAGAGATTTTGCAAGGGTGATAATTTAAGAACTCATTATATTAAGATTGCTGATATCTTGAAAAGTATGCAATTTTGAACTACATAGTCTTTGGCAAAAAGTATTATTTTTAAGTAAGGAACAAAGCCTCAAAGTTATGGGTTATCAAAAAGAACACCTTGTGTAAGATCATACAGAATATCATATTCAATAATGGTCTCACGGCATAAACTAACTTACGGTAGAGTATTCCTAACTTAAAACGATTCATTTCAAATTAAATTCCAGAAGTAATAGCTACAAAGTTTGACATTAAAGTTTGTTGTTATACCTGTTTACCCATCATAGCTTAGCTCATCGCCAATTTTGATACACCTTATCACATTTGGCCGACGACATTATAACCGGAGCAATTTAGACAAAATTATAGTCTAACCGAAGCGAAATGCCATTTCCACATCCGTAAATATCCATATCCAATAGAAAGGTACATTGACCCCTGACCATGAACCTCACTATACTTAGATAAAACAATTTACGATCGGATAGCTAAATAATTCCATAAATTACGTCTATCTGGTAGTACGTTGATCTTTCTATCGATTTTTTAAATACATCGTCATTATTATAGGGGTCATTAGTCCCAAATTAGCGGGATCATCGGTGTTTGAACTTTACTACTTGTGATTTATTGCAAGCATGCGATTGTTGACAATTTTCTTCATCGAGATGTTAGATTAGCCTTAAGGTACAGTCAGAAAAAAAATACAATTGACTTTTTATCTGCGTTGGACTAAAATTTTACTTAATGGCAAGTGACGATAAAGAAAAAAAAGTGCTTAGGAAAGTTATTATAAGTATAAAGTTATACACCATTAATGTTTAGATACTTGTATGATGCTAAGGATAAAAGATTTAGGTACTTAGTTTTCTTCTTCTAAGCACTAGTAGTAAAAGATAAATAAAATTCTTAAAGATTTTTTATGGTTTCGGTTATCTGATTGACCTTTCACAAAAGTGGATTTTTAAGCTATAAAATCTTTGTTTTTGTCTTTAACAAAAATCATAATGTAAAGTAGGACGTGTTTCAAACCATTATGACCAAATCAGTTATCCTACATCTAAATTCTACAGAATTCCAAGCCATACATAGACTAACTATTTTTTTATGCAAATACATGGGGCACACTAAAAGTTTTGCACTTCTAGCTAATCGGAATTATTTGAATTTAGAATGTTATACAGGGTGACTGGTGGGTCATTTTTGAAATTCCGGGACGTGATAGTTTGAGATCATACATAATGAGAAAAAATAAAAAAAATAAAATAAAAAAATAAATATTAATTATTTACTGAGTCTTTATTTATTCATAGGGATTTCTGGTGAAAAATTAAATAGCTACTTTTACTACATAATTAGGATCAAAAGCGAGTTCAGAGTGCTCTCCTTCAGTATCTAAAATTTGTCACTAGTCAGAAAATATACAGTTTAATACTTTATATTATGTTAGCTTGTCCCGCATACCGCTACAATTTTTTATTAAAAATATTACTTAAAGGCACTTATACTCTTATGTGTTTGTTTTGTGCTTTTCAGTTGAAACTATTTTCCGCGGTCGGGATTTTTAAGTAATGTAATTCCTTTTTTATTAAGTATAATTTTAAAAAAGCAAAAAAAATGTTTTTTTTTCTAACTGTACTATCTGTCAACGTAAGTACAGGCCTTCATTTAAGATTCCTTTCTTTAATGAACCAAGTTATACCAAACGAAATTGCACTTCGTGTAGCCGTGTTCTATAGCTAGTTTACAAAAAACCCTCGCAAAACTTTTCGGTCATAAAGTGTATCAGTCACTTTAATAATTATAAAAATTCTTTCTTTCTTTGAAATAAGTATGTTTTAACTATATTAATTCATCTACATTTTTACTCTACTTTTCATACCTTTTCTGATGCCATGTAATTTTGTTCGACTTGAAAGCTTTTCACATACCTCTTCTTAGTTTCGCTTTACCTGTAAATATATTTTTTAAATCTATTACCCCAGTTAAATGTAATCAAACAGGTGAAATAATTCGTGCAGTTTTGAAAATTGGCACATGGAAGGGATGCCTATTTTCAGCATTTTCATATCTCCAAAATCTGCATAAATAAATAGCATAGTAATTGGTTCTGACGAAAGTTTTAGCCCCTATCCATTTCTCGTATGCTAATGTGAATTCCACCATGTATAATTTTCCAATATTCCAAACTACTTACAAAATTTTTTCCCACTGATTTTACTAATTTTCTCGGACTAGTGACATGTTTATGCTATCTCTACCTTAAGCACGGAAATACGAATAATATTAAAACGTGAGTTTAAAATCAAATCACCAACTTTAAAATTAATGAGTTCACAAAAGCAAGCCTTGAACTTATAGCTTGTGATGCCGTAGGATATTGGTCTTAGTTTTTTTGATACTAATTCATGTTCTAAATGAGCCAGGGATAAAAAAGCTGCCTCTTTTATTGAAATGTGAGATCATATTTCATCCAGAGCCGTGTCAGTGACCTCATTTATTTTTGATATATATGATTGTTTACTTGGTTTTTGTTTTGAATATAGCATAATTTATTTTTTGAAGCAGTGTTCTTCCCTAGCTTAAAAACGGTTAAATATACAACACCTTGTTAAAATAAACTAGACTGTGGTTCACAATCATCAAAATTAACTTTGACTTCAAAGCCATCATTAGGAATTGTTGAATGACAGGGGATAGTTCATTCATAATGTTTTTACCATGGCTTATTATAAACAGTACTTAACTAACATCTAGCTTATTTGTTTATTTGCGTCGGCTTAGAACGGCCCTGCCGCTATAAGGCTGCAAACTGGACGGCAGCGACAGCGGGGCGGGCAGCGATTTCCGCGACACGATAGAAAGTATTGAGTTTGTATGAAACTGCGACAAATCACTTGAGCGCCCGCTGGAGTTGCGAACGGCTCAAATTCCCCGAATCGCTGCCCGCGCCGCTGTCGCTCTCGCTGTCGCTCTCGCTGTCGCTGTCGTCCAGTTTGTGGCCTAAGAGGCGGCAAATCCGAGCGACAACCGCTTGGTGATAGGATCCTTTGTACTAGCTAGCGACATAAATTGTACCGCCTATACGACGACCTCGCTGGTGTAGTGGTAACATACATTGCCTTTTATGCCAGAGGTCCTGGGTTCGAATCGCGGCGGCAGATATTTGTGTGATGAACACAGATATTAGCCGTCAAGTCATGGATGTTTATATGTTTATTTACGTTTATTCTAATAAAAAATATGTGTTTATTCAATATGTATGTTTATATAGGTATTCCTTAAGTATATCAGTTATCTAGTATCCATAACACAAGTTCTTTAAGAAACTTAATTTGGGCTAGATAATGTTGTGTGAGTGTCAGAAATATTTATTTAATTTATTTATTTATATATCATATCACCACTCTGGCGGTGCACAATGTTTTCTTCTTTTTCTGAATGTGCCTCTCTGACTAGCGAAGGTTGACAGTCAGCTCTTCATAAACAGTCCTCTGTCTCTTGCGAGGTGATATAGTTCTACAGCGCTCGCTCCTCTAGTCCACTCCCGAATGTTCCTGAGCCTAGACTTCTATCTCCGCCCAACTTTTCTTTTGCCAAGAACTTTACCCATCATAATTTATTGAAGAAGCCCGTATAGTTCGCGGCTAAGCAGTGTTTTATGGACAGCCAGTTCTTACTAACTCAAGATCACTTACAGTTAGGTGAGAAACATGAGTATAGTTAACGATGAAAAATAAATACTACCTTACCTTAGCTTACTATTCCTGTGCTTGTGTGTCTAATGTGTCAAGTCTGGACGTGTTGTTTTTAAGATAGCATATGGATAGCATTATTTTTTATTATTATAAATTTGATTTACATCTCTCATGTTCGGTAAGTTCTTATTACCTCCAAATGGGGCTTGTAGGTGACTAATTAGCGCTCTAGGGTAATAATCTAGCTAGAAAAGCCCTAAGGCGGTAAGTAATTTAAAAAAACACTTCTTTCTTTCAAAAGGTTCGCGTACCTACATGTTACCATCATACTAGCAATAGACATCATGCATTCAGCCTAATGACCAAAGAGGTCGCTTTGCTATTCACCTTGTCTTCGTGTGAGTATAATAGTCATCAATTTTAAAAACGGCGAAGCTCAATTTCGATCTTGAAAAAAAAAAACAAAAGTTTTTTACTTGATTCTTTTTAATGAAAAAAGGCGGGAATAGAAAACTTTAACTTTAAATATTGTTTGTTTTTGGTATTTTTTAAAAAGACACGGTGGGTGGAAATCCAGCAAGATGGTTGAAGGTTACATTGAAGATTCCATACAAAATAAACGAAACCTATTCAGCTTTCAAAAAGTGAAACATCTTTTTCAAGAGATGCTCCGCAACCATCAACTTCTGCTGAAGAAAGCTTCATCCCGTCAGATTTTGTCCATGACCAACAAATATCACAATCTCAAACTATTAAAATACCCAAAAAATACCTGTCCCTAAAATTTGAAAATTGTTCTCATTTCACTATAAATTTCAACAAAGAAAATGTTTTATTCTTATAATGCCGGTTTTTTTCTACTTACCTCACCATCGAGATGTAAAGCAGAATAGTTAGCTCGGGTTTAAGCATCAATCGCACTCTGATCTCGAACTATATACTAAGTATCTCGGGCTGCAATTGATGCCTTACAGCCCTCGGATACTAATCTACTATTAATGTCGAATTTCCATTTCGTCATGAAAACTGCCAAAAATGCAGACTTAAGTTTAGTATAGTCACATTATTTATTAAGTGAAACAATCTATCACCACTTCAAAAGGTCGATCTGTCGAGAAGAAGTAGCAAGAAACACAACAGCAATAATATTTTTAAAACAGTTTACAACCAATGACTTACTGACCATGCATTCAGATAAATTATAAACTCATTTTTTACACAACCTTTGCTTGATTGGATGTTACATTGAAAGGTAAAGTTGTTGAGTTAGTGCATTTAGTCTAGTGTTAATAAAAAAAAGTCTATAGGACGAATTTAAAATGGGACTTTTAAAAGTTTTCTTCTACATACCTACATAAGATTTTCAAAAATATACTGTACTGCAACTGTGTCCCAACTAAAAATGTAAAATATCATTTAAACTAACACTATTTTTATTGTTTATTGGATGCTCTCCCAACATACACACTGTCTTATATTCTCTACAAACACTTCCGTTAAAACACTAAATTAACTTTAATAATAACAATAACAAAACAATGGGTTAACAAGTTCTTATTGTTGTATACAGTAGAACTTAAACAATATACATTGCTAAACTATTTCAGATGAAAACATGATGGGAAAAAGGCATGTATTGTAAGGAATACAAGACATTCTTGTTTGTGAAGGTACTTGTTTTTTACATTTACCGTCGTCGTAGCCTAAACGAATTATGACGGCATATATGACATGTTTTTCGTTTGTTAACGCGTTTTTCAATTTAATATTTCGACTAAACTGTCTTAATTTTTCGCCATTCATAATCTAAAATGAAACACTTT
Source organism: Stenoptilia bipunctidactyla (assembly GCA_944452665.1). Taxonomy (NCBI): domain Eukaryota; kingdom Metazoa; phylum Arthropoda; class Insecta; order Lepidoptera; family Pterophoridae; genus Stenoptilia; species Stenoptilia bipunctidactyla. Next base: position 13,695,583 of record OX101739.1, read on the forward strand.
TTACCCGGATTAATTGCGTATAATTTATATATTATAACACTGATGTACCACTACGATGTCTTTGTTTCAGACAGCACATGGCATAATGATGAACTGTACTATATTGTCAAATTCCTTCGTGAAAACGGAATCAAACCAGTCCGTCGCGGTGTCGCCGCCGCGCCGCGCCGCAGTGACAACGTCCAGCTGCGGACAGTCGAACGTAGAGAGTATATTGTTCCATGACCTGCATTCTTACCTTTTGTGTGGTGTTTTAGACAAAATTTCAAAAATTCTTAGGGTTTCGATTGGGCTTTTTTATCGGATTGGCCTAGTAAAAACTACCGATCGACATCGATTAATTCATTCTATGGATGGACGCCGCCGATCGTCGATCTATCGATTCGAGTTAGTCTTGCCGCAAATTAAAAAAACACTCTTATTGCAACAGAGAAGATAGTTGGAAACAATTACTGGCATAGGGCACTATTCTTAAAATTATGAAATCAGACATGACCTGAAATTCAAGACACTATGAGCTTATTTTGTCTCAACCATCGAAGACTTACAAATAGATGATGTATTACTTTTTACACTATTACCTAATCATAAGCCGTACATCTCAGTTGCTCGTGAACACAGAGACTGCAAAGACACCGAAAACACGCAGAGTTAAAATATAAAATAAACGCGAAATATCCGGTTAAAAAGCGTTTTATTTCAACCAAAACTATTCGTATGCTGGTATATGATATATTAGAGAGTTACCCTCGACACTTAAAAGTACCTTTAAGTGTCGAGTGAATAGGTTTTCTTATGTAAGTACGAGTAATATCTTAGTTCTCGTGTACACTTTCCACCAGACGGAATGGAGGAGAAAAGTCTTCAAAAAATTTAAAAGAAAATTAAAATTTTGAGGTCATAAGTCGACACATTTTTAAAGTCAATTTAATAATTGCGTTTGCTTCTAAAAAATGTTTTAATCAATATATATAAAACTGTTCCGTTACTGAGGTACTGAGTGACTGAGTGACTGACAGACAACGTACAGCCGTAACTACTGGGCGTAGAGAGCTGAAATTTGGAACATACAATCTTTAAGGGATGTAGGGGTGCACTAAGGAAGGAATTCCCGAAATTCCCACGGGAACGGGAAATATAGGACTTTTTAGTTTGTATGAAAAATCTTATTCCTTGAGTGCACCGATGTGAAATTGGGTGTAAAGATTTTTCAATGTGTGTCTGGTTGTGTTATGAAAGGAATTCCCGAAATTCCCACGGGAACGGGAAATATATGATGTTTTAGTTTGTATGAAAAAATCCCATCCCTTGAGTGCACGAATGTGATACTTTATACAATGTGTTAATTTTATACTTGATCAAACGAAATGTGCGGATATAACATTAAAAATTATCGACAAAACGCGAAAAAAAATTTTTTTTTTGTACACCATTTAGAAATTAAAGCCAATGAAAAATTTTTTTTTATTCAATTCTCATTTTTCGTTGTTAATTTTTTTCCTAACTAAGTAGACCATGGATTTTTTTTAAATTAGTAATATTTTGAAGGTAAAGCCATGAACTAGTAATAAAAATTAAAAAAGATCACAATATCAAGCCGGAAAGTTGTAAAAACACTAATTTATTTTTATTTTTTCATAAAAAAAAAGTTTTTTTTTTATATTTTACCTTTTACTCCGAAACTAGCGCGTCAAGGTAACTTTTTTAGCATGTTTTATTAAATTTCATAACAAACCCTACAAGTTCACCAAAATAACATAGGTGCTATCTCTCTTCGTTGTTACGATAGGTACTATCCGAATTAAGTAGGTAATTTTAACAAAATTAAATAAGTACTTGGATTACATCAATAGTGCAATAAAAAACACAATTAAACTAAATCATTTATTTAAATCAAGTTTTCAAAGTGTCCACCATTCTTATCCATGCAAACAATGGCACGCATTTCCACACTACGCACAGTTTTTTTAAGACATTGCGTTTTTCTCTTCTTAAGGTTTTCTCTTAGAAAACCCTTTAGCAGTTCGACCAGCATCGTTCCAGGAGATGTGGATCTTCAACACGGAGAAGGATGTGGTTCCAACATGACGGCGCTCCAGCTCACTTCAGCACAATCGTACGTGAGTACGTAAATGAACGTTATGGAACTAGATGGATTGGACGAGGCGGACCAGTGGCGTGGCCGCCGCGCAGCCCAGATTTGACACCACTTGATTTTTATCTGTGGGGTCATATGAAGCAGATGGTGTACAGTACTCCAGTTGCAACGCGAGAAGAGCTTTTGCAAAAAATAATGGCTGCAGCTTATGAAATAAGAGAAAAACGCAATGTTTTTAAAAAAACTGTACGTAGTGTGGCAATGCGTGCCATTGTTTGCATGGATGAGAATGGTGGACACTTTGAAAACTTGATTTAAATAAATGATTTAGTTTAATTGTGTTTTTTATTGCACTATTGATGTAATCGAAGTACTTATTTAATTTTGTTAAAATTACCTACTTAATTCGGATAGTACCTATTGTAACAACGAAGAGAGATAGCACCTATGTTATTTTGGTGAACTTGTAGGGTATGTTATGAAATTTAATAAAACATGCTAAAAAAGATACCTTGACGTGCTAGTTTCGGAGTAAAAGGTAAAACATTTAAAAAAAAAACATTTTTTTTTTGAAAAAATAAAAATTAATTAATGTTTTTACAACTTTCCGGCTTGATATTGTGATCTTTTTTAATTTTTATTACTAGTTCATGGCTTTACCTTCAAAATAAGACTCATTAAAAAAAATCCATGGTCTACTTAGTTAGGAAAAAAATTTACAACGAAAAATGGGAATTGAATAAAAAAAAAAATTTCATTGGCTTTAAATTCTAAATGGTGTACAAAAAAAAAATTTTTTTTCGCGTTTTGTCGATAATTTTTAATGTTATATCCGCACATTTCGTTTGATCAAGTATAAAATTAACACATTGTATAAAGGCTCCTCAATAAGTGTCTGTTTGTATTGTATTGAGAGCTGAAATTTGGAATATACAATCTTTAAGGGATGTAGGGGTGCACTAAGGAAAGAATTCCCGAAATTCCCACGGGAAGGGGTTGGACTTTTTAGTTTGTATGAAAAATCTTATTCCTTCAGTGTACGGATGTGATACTTGGCATGAAGGCTCTACAAAGAGTGACTGGTTGTGCTACGTAAAAAATTCCCAAAATTCCCACGGGCACGGGAAATATATGATTTTTAGTTTGTATGAAAAAACTTATTCCTTGAGTGCATGGGTGTGATACTTGGTATAAAGGTTCTTTCAGTGTCTGGTTGTATAGTTTCTGAAATTTCCACGAGAAGGGTAGTTAAGCGCATACGAAGTTGCGGGATAAAGCTAGTCCGAAATAAATTTCTTAGATTTTAATGAATCAACTTTTTGGTCAACTACGTCACTAAACGTTGCCACAATGAAATTGTTCGATCTTCTATTCGATTAAACATATCGAATTAGTTAGTGAAAAAAACATTTTCAGAATTACGATTACAAGATGGCCGATCATATTAATCGATTCAGTAGTGTCAATGCCTGTCGACTGAAGGTTTCGTTACTTTAAATCTGTCAATTTAAGATTCATATTTTTTACTAATATACATATATTATATTTACAAGTTATATTTTATTATATAGACATATAGTACTGACTGTTACCCATATGGTCTAAACAAAATTCTACTATAGTTACTACAACAGTTAAATAGGAAAACACTAGCACTCTATAGTATGAGACGCACCTCATCAATATGTATTAGTTTGTTTAACTAAATATACCGTCAGCTACGAACAAGTATACACGTATTTTATTTGGCTCCCTCGTCCAACAGTACATGGCGAGCCAGCAGATTCTGAAGAGCATACTGGGTTCGAGTCGCTGCCCTGTCTGTTCCGTAGATTTTTAAACTGGTTTCAAATCAGCATCATAGCATTATGGCGATTGTTAGGCTACAAACTATTTTCAATAATATTTATTACTTTTAATTTGATTTTATATTTGTCTGTATTTCGTATGATCTAATAAACATATTTTATTGTATTTTTTTAACTGGTAAAGTAAATTCTTAAGCTTTGTTTTATAGGTATTATAGAACGGATATACGTTTTTTTTCTTAATTATTAATTATTTAAGAAAAAATAAGCCCAGACCAATTTAATCAAACATTTTCATGTGCACAAATGTATTCAGCGGCACGGAAACTTGACCAAAAGAACAAAATTCTTAATAACTTCGATAAATTAGATACCATGTAATTTATGTTTTTAATCAGTTTTTTTTACAAGTTCTAAGACTTAACGAGTGAATAATGAAGATTAAGCAAAAAGTCACATTTACACAAATAGTAATGTTCATAGCTGACCTGTTAGATCTTTGACAATTCATGAAATTTATTAAAACAACATATAGTGCAAATTTTAATAATAGCTCATGTTTGGTTAATTCCCAATCATTTACTTATATTAGAAACCGCAGCAAGAATTTTAATGTTTTACCCTCTCAAGTTACTTAATAGACTACTAGTATCATCCACTTGTACTGATGATCCCAATATAGTTTCTTAGAAATGAAATCAAGTATAATTATATATTTTTATATTATAGATCGTTCATTGATAATATTTCAACACTATTTCATAGATATATATTTTATGTATTTATATATTTAATTGTATTTATGTATTTAGTATGTAGTATATGTAATGTATATTTATTTGCTTGTAAGTAAGTTGTACGCACTTAATTTGTTCTTTTTAATCTCATTTTCCAGCCTCAGGCTTGCTGGTAGAAATTTCTTATAGAAATAAGCTTTGCCTTTGTACTTTTTTTTTTAATTTATATGTTTCTTTAATAAGTTTCTATATGTGTACATAAATTATTAAATAAAATAAAATAAAATCAAGTCTGCACCACTAGTTTAAATATAAACAGGCAGCATTTCAATGGCAATATCATCTTTATACATTCATATACCTGTCAAAAAGTAGTTTGACAGGTCAGGCACTGTATGGCTCGTGAACATTACTCTTTTAACACCAGAGTTTAAGGCACTGAAATTTAAAAACGGTTAACGTTTTGTTGATTTCCTGTAGTTTTTAAAATTATATGTTTCCTCCTCTAGCTCTTACAGATATTTTTGATGTCTACTTCCGATGAGCCGCCAGGCAGTCAGGGCAGCATCTCGAAGCTGGCGAGGGGTTTGCGGAGGGTTCGATGTCTTAATTGTTTTTTTGCTTATCCCAAATGTGTTCATACATACATACATAACTTCACGCCTGTATCCCATAGGGTAAAACTAGGTAGTTTACAAAACGACCCACCCTTATTACACTCAAACCAGCAAAGCTATGACCGTACATGCCCGCGCATATGTTTGCCGAAAACTCGTGATTTGTATCAACATTTTGTAATCCTATGGGATAGACAGAACACTAGATCTCAAGGGTAATGCCAATGGCGGTACCGTGAGCTCCATCTATGGCGGATGAGGTACACCTTGAGGTTTTATTGGGTAGGTCTGGCCTTCTACCGGATCACCCCAGGAGATCACCAACTCATTCATGGGTACGCTTTATTTTATAATAAAATTCCAAATTATTTAAGATTAACCCTTCGTTAGATTTAAGGATATGAGTTATGTAAAAAGGTTTACTATAAGATATCCGGATGCAAGAAAATAGGATTCCCTGGCTGTAAATTGTTATTGTGTATTTTTTTGCTCATTTTTAAAAGATAATTGCTGTTGAATTTTTCATCAGATCAACTGTCTGAAGTAGTAGTAGATTCATTTCAGTTTGTAAATTGTTTGACTTATTTCAAATGTATTTAAATACTTACGAAATAAAGAATATTTGAGTTTGACCCCGCCGTTCCCAAATGGGCGGTCGGGGACGTGATTGCACGTTTTCCTCGAGTAAAAAAAGGCAGAACACCAGAGGCTATAAAACCATGTGATGTCACGTTTGACACGTTTGGAGGAATTATAACGATGGAGAGACTGTTGCAGTGACAGAGGGTCAGCCTGTCACCCACAAAAACATCAATGAAACCCCTGTCCCTTGACTGACTTACAGTATGCCCGAGAAGATGAGCAGGTGGTACATTCTATGTAGTCCAGCATGGAAGCAAATGTGTTCCTTTGAGTTAAACGCGAGCTGTGAGCTGGCCACTGCAAATTTTGAATGCCAACCTCTCACAGGTACCTACTCATTTACAATACGAGCAATGTCGCGTCGTACATTAAACAAATCTAATACTTTTTATCCTGGCTTATAGAATGGCACGCTTTTGAAATAGACACCATATGTAGGGTATTTTCATCGATGAAATTGTGCATAGTTACTGCTCCCAAAGTCCTATCTGTTGAGAGCGTAGTTAATTCAAATCTAATCATACATCGTTTGTTTAAATCCATATATTTGTTCAGTAGTTATGAGGGCACAACAACAGACGTGCATACATAAATAGGCGTTAAAAACATAAACATCCTTGGCGTGCCGCAGTCGGTTAAAACGACATTTTCCGCGTTTCACGAACGACCAGCTATACGAGCTACATAGGTACAGCCTACTTCATGTTAGTACAGCAGTTTGGGTATTATTTTACGAATTACGATATTTCTGACTCATAAGTCAAGTTTACAAAAAATGGTCCTTTCTAATTTCCGAAGGTAATGAAGCAAAAAATTTACAATTTTTATGTTCTTCCAAGGTTGTTAGCTTATTATAATCACAACCCTTTTTAATACACTGTAGTTACATTACCAACTTTGTAGATAAAAAAAAATATATTACTTATGAAATAATCTTGAATATGAAAAAAAAAAACTTATAAGTTACTATAAATGTTCATATACAACTCAGCATACTCAGCTCGGGAATCGAACCCGGTTTGTTTTAAATCTCACTAATATTATAAATGCGAAAATTTGGACGGATGTACGTATGAATGTTTCTCGATCATGGCAGAACAGCCCAACAAACTTAGATGAAATTCAAAATTCAAAAAAATTTCAAAATTCAAAATTCAAAAAGTTTTATTCATCTTAGGAATTTCACAAAACACTTGATGAAGTCAGTCATCCATCACATACTTCGGCTTTAACTAGTTGTTGATAGTTGTTAATTAAGATATTACAGTAGACCAAGAGACAAAAAAAGCCGGCGGAAAAAAACTCTTGGCATTCTTTTTCAGTCAGATTTATCAAATTAATACAAATAGGTACAGTACAAATTGACCGTGACATGAAAAAAAACAAACACAAGACAGCTAATTGTGAGAGCCAATGTCATGCCACAACCAAATTGCTTACATAGCAGATGCAATTAGCTATGGATGCACAATACGAACATGACAAACTGGGACCAGAGTATTTGAACAAGAATGGAATAAAATAGTCATAGTATCATTAGCAAATTTGGCATAGTGATAGTATTCTGTCTAGAATAGCACAAAGGCTACATTTTATCCCGATTTTCCCGGAAGATTAAGAAATTGCGCGGGTAAAACCGCGAGAAACATGAAAAGAGACGCTTCGACAGCTCCTATTAGGTACGGGCTACCAAGGTGTGGAACGATCTGCCTGCGTCTGTTTTTCCTGACCACTACAGTCCTGATTCTATTAAGTGTCGTATGAATAGGTATTTTGACGACCGGCTGGTGTAGTGGTAACATACATTGCCTTCTATGCCACAGGTCCTAGCTTCGAATCCCGGCGGCGGCGGCTATTTGTGTGATGAACACAGATATTAGTCGTCAAGTCATGGATGTTTATATGTTTATTTAAGTTTATTCTAATAAAAATATGTATTTATTCGATATATATGTTTATATATTTCTTAAGTATATCAGTTATCTAGCATCCATAACTCAAGTTCTTTAAGAAACTTAATTTGGGCTAGATAATTTTGTGTGAGTGTCAGAACTATTTATTTTATTATTTATTTATATTCATGGGTGGATGTGTACCTACCTACACTTAGTTCTCATCTCATCTTAGTTCATCCAGGTGGCAAACAAATGTAGAATCCTTTTTATTTGAAAAAAAGAAATCTCCAGCTTCTTTTTTACATTCTTATTTGATGTATCGATTATACCGTACTAAACCTTGTCATAATTTATCTTTTTTTTGTGCCAGTAATATTCGCTTCCTACCGGTGTGAAGTTGGCAGCCTATTTCTAGCAGCCGGTATAAACCGACCAAATTAAGATGTCGAAATTTTAAAACTGTTAAAATAGCGAAATAAACTGTAAATTAAATAATTCTTTAATAATAACATTATAAAAACCAAATCACGTAAAGTTGTGACATGTTTAAGCCAGAACCCGATTTTTTGTACTCATTCTAAAACTTCAAAGCTTTACTGCACCCACCATAATTAAGATCCCACCTTAAAACTTTCACAGCTGGTACTGCTGCTCAAGACCTTTTTAATGAGACCATATTCAATCTGGTTGATAGGGTCCATGACACTAAAATAGCAAGCAGCCGGTTTTTTTAGTCACTCTACCAAATTTCAAAGCTTAGCTGCACCTACAACAATTAAGGTCACACCTTGTTCCTTTCAAAGCTGGCACTGCTGCTCAAGACCTTTCTAATGAGACCATATTCAATCTTTTTTTTTTTATAAGTGACTAAACCCGCGTTTGACCTCAATCTCACCTGATGGTAAGTGACGATGAGGTCGAAGATGACAGCACACGGGTTTAGGAAGGAACTGGCTCTTTATACAATATTGCCGGAACACATACCGGCGGAGCGGTAACATTTGGCGGCAGACTTTATATAAAGGGTGGTCGCTAGCCAGGCGGACCCAGAAGGGATCCTACCACCAAGCGAATTAATCTGGTTGATAGGGTCCATGACACTAAAATAGCAAGCAGCCGGTTTTTTTAGTCACTCAACCAAATTTCAAAGCTTAGCTGCACCTACCACAACTAAGATCCCACTTTGAAACTTTCGCAGCTGGTACTGCTGCTGAAGGTCTTTTTAATGAGACCATATTCAATCTGGTCGATAGGGTCCTTGACACCAAAAATAGCCAGCAGCCGGTTTATTTTTGTCATTCTTCCAAATTTCAAAGCTTAGCTGGACCTACCGCAATTAAGATCCCACCTTGAAACATTCGCAGCTGGCACGTCTGCTCAATACCTTTCTAAGAAGGCCATATTCAATCTGGTTGATAGGGTCCTTGACACCAAAAGTAGCAAGCAGCCGGTTTTTTTAGTCACTCTACCAAATTTCAAAGCTTAGCTGCACCTACAACAATTAAGATCCCACCTTGTTACTTTCCAAGCTGGTACTGCTCTTTAAGACCTTTCTAATGAGACCATATTCAATCTGGTTGATAGGGTCCTTGACACCGAAAATAGCAAGCAGCCGGTTTATTATTATCATTCTACCAAACATCAAAGCTTAGTTGCACCTACCACAATTAAGATCCAACCTTGAAACGTTCGCAGCTGATACTGCTGCTCAAGACCTTTCTAATAAGATCATAATCAATCGGGTTGATAGGGTCCTTGACACCAAAACAGCCAGCAGCCGGTTTATTTTTGTCATTCTACCAAACTTCAAAGCTTAGCTGGACCTACCACAACCAAGATCCCACCTTGAAACTTTCGCAACTGGTATTCTTAATTGCGGTAGGTGCAGCTAAGCTTTGAAATTTGGTAGAGTGACTAAAAAACCGGCTGCTTGCTATTTTAGTGTCATGGACCCTATCAAGCAGATTGAATATGGTCTCATTAGAAAGGTCTTGAGTAGAATCGCCAGCTGCGAACATTTCAAGGTGGGATCTTAATTGCGGTAGGTCCAGCTCAGCTTTGAAATTTGGTAGGATGACAAAAATAAACTGGCTGCTGGCAATTTTTGGTGTCATGGACCCTATCAACCAGATCGAATATGGTCTCATTAGAAAGGTCTTAAAGAGCAGTACCAGCTTTGAAAGTAATAAGGTGGGATCTTAATTGTTGTAGGTGCAGCTAAGCTTTGAAATTTGGTAGAGTGACTAAAAAAACCGGCTGCTTGCTATTTTAGTGTCATGGACCCTATCAAGCAGATTGAATATGGTCTCATTAGAAAGGTCTTGAGTAGAATCGCCAGCTGCGAATATTTCGTGGTGAGATCTTAATTGCGGTAGGTCCAGCTAAGCTTTGAAATTTGGTAGAATGACAAAAATAAACCGGCTGCTGGCAATTTTTGGTGTCAAGGACCCTATCAACCAGATTGAACATGGTCTTCTTAGAAAGGTCTTTAGCAGAAGTACCAGCTGCGAACATTTCAAGGTGGGATCTTAATTGCGGTAGGTCCAGATAAGCTTTGAAATTTGGTAGAATGACAAAAATAAACCGGCTGCTGGCAATTTTTGGTGTCAAGGACCCTATCAACCAGATTGAATATGGTCTTCTTAGAAAGTTCTTGAGCAGAAGTGCCAGCTGCGAATATTTCGAGATGGGATCTTAATTGCTGTAGGTGCAGCTAAACTTTGAAATTTGGTAGAATAACAAAAATAAACCGGCGTCTGGCAATTTTTGGTATCAAGGACCCTATCAACCAGATTGAATATGGACTCAATAGAAAGGTCTTAAAGAGCAGTACCAGCTTTGAAAGAAATAAGGTGGGATCTTTATTGTTGTAGGTGCAGCTAAGCTTTGAAATTTGGTAGAGTGACTAAAAAAACCGGCTGCTTGCTATTTTAGTGTCATAGACCCTATCAACCAGATTGAGTATGGTCTCATTAGAAAGATCTTGAGCAGCAGTATCAGCTGCAAAAGTTTCAAGGTGGAATTTTAATTGTGGTAGGTGCAACTAAGCTTTGAAATTTGGTAGAATGACAAAAATAAACCGGCTGCTGGCTATTTTTGGTGTCGAGGATCCTATCAACCAGATTAAATATGGTCTCATTAGAAAGTTCTTAAAGAGCAGTACCAGGTTTGAAAGTAACAAGTTAGGATCTTAATTGTTGTAGGTAGAGTGACTAAAAAAACCGGCTTTTTCCTATTTTAGTGATATGGACTCTATCATTCAGATTAAATATAGTCTCATTAAAAAGGTCTTGAGCAGAAGTAGCAGCTGCGAAAGTTTAAAGGTGGGATCTTAATTGTGGTAGGTGCAGCTAAGCTTTGAAATTTGGTAGAGTGACTTAAAAAACTGTCTGCTTGCTATTTAAGTGTCATGGAGCTTATCAACCAGATTGAATATGGTCTCATTAGAAAGTTCTTAAAGAGCAGTACCAGCTTTGAAAGTAACAAGGCGGGATCTTAATTGTTGTAGGTGCAGCTAAGCTTTGAAATTTGGTAGAGTGGCTAAAAAAACCGGCTGCTTGCTATTTTTGGTGTCAAGGACCCTATCAACCAGATTGAATATGGCCTTTTTAGAAAGGTATTGAGCAGACGTGCCAGCTGCGAATGTTTCAAGGTAGGATCTTAATAGCGGTAGGTCCAGCTAAGCTTTGAAATTTGGTAGAATGACAAAAATAAACCGGCTGCTGGCTATTTTTGGTGTCAAGGACCCTATCGACCAGATTGGTCGATAGGGTCCTTGAATATGGTCTCATTAGAAAGTTCTTAAAGAGTAGTACCAGCTTTGAAAGTAACAAGGCGGGATCTTAATTGTTGAAGGTGCAGCTAAGCTTTGAAATTTGGTAGAGTGGCTAAAAAAACCGGCTGCTTGCTATTTTTGGTGTCAAGGACCCTATCAACCAGATTGAATATGGCCTTTTTAGAAAGGTATTGAGCAGACGTGCCAGCTGCGAATGTTTCAAGGTAGGATCTTAATAGCGGTAGGTCCAGCTAAGCTTTGAAATTTGGTAGAATGACAAAAAAAAAACCGGCTGCTGGCTATTTTTGGTGTCAAGGACCCTATCGACCAGATTGAATATGGTCTCATTAAAAAGACCTTGAGCAGCAGTACCAGCTGCGAAAGTTTCAAAGTGGGATCTTAATTGTGGTAGGTGCAGCTAAGCTTTGAAATTTGGTAGAGTTACTAAAAAAACCGGCTGCTTGCTATTTTAGTGTCATGGACCCTATCAACCAGATTGAATATGGTCTCATTAGAAAGGTCTTAAAGAGCAGTACCAGCTTTGAAAGCAATAAGGTGGGATCTTAATTGTTGTAGGTGCAGCTAAGCTTTGAAATTTGGTAGAGTGACTAAAAAAACCGGCTGCTTGCTATTTTAGTGTCATGGACCCTATCAAGCAGATTGAATATGGTCTCATTAGAAAGGTCTTGAGTAGAATCGCCAGCTGCGAATATTTCAAGGTGAGATCTTAATTGCGGTAGGTCCAGCTAAGCTTTGAAATTTGGTAGAATGACAAAAATAAACCGGCTGCTGGCAATATTTGGTGTCAAGGACCCTATCAACCAGATTGAATATGGTCTTCTTAGAAAGTTCTTGAGCAGAAGTGCCAGCTGCGAATATTTCGAGATGGGATCTTAATTGCTGTAGGTGCAGCTAAGCTTTGAAATTTGGTAGAATGACAAAAATAAACCGGCTACTGGCAATTTTTGGTGTCATGGACCCTATCAACCAGATCGAATATGGTCTCATTAGAAAGGTCTTAAAGAGCAGTACCAGCTTTGAAAGTAATAAGGTGGGATCTTAATTGTTGTAGGTGCAGCTAAGCTTTGAAATTTGGTAGAGTGACTAAAAAAACCGGCTGCTTGCTATTTTAGTGTCATGGACCCTATCAAGCAGATTGAATATGGTCTCATTAGAAAGGTCTTGAGTAGAATCGCCAGCTGCGAATATTTCAAGGTGAGATCTTAATTGCGGTAGGTCCAGCTAAGCTTTGAAATTTGGTAGAATGACAAAAATAAACCGGCTGCTGGCAATTTTTGGTGTCAAGGACCCTATCAACCAGATTGAATATGGTCTTCTTAGAAAGTTCTTGAGCAGAAGTACCAGCTGCAAATATTTCGAGATGGGATCTTAATTGCTGTAGGTGCAGCTAAGCTTTGAAATTTGGTAGAGTTACTAAAAAAACCGGCTGCTTGCTATTTTAGTGTCATGGACCCTATCAACCAGATTGAATATGGTCTCATTAGAAAGGTCTTAAAGAGCAGTACCAGCTTTGAAAGCAATAAGGTGGGATCTTAATTGTTGTAGGTGCAGCTAAGCTTTGAAATTTGGTAGAGTGACTAAAAAAACCGGCTGCTTGCTATTTTAGTGTCATGGACCCTATCAAGCAGATTGAATATGGTCTCATTAGAAAGGTCTTGAGTAGAATCGCCAGCTGCGAATATTTCAAGATGAGATCTTAATTGCGGTAGGTCCAGCTAAGCTTTGAAATTTGGTAGAATGACAAAAATAAACCGGCTGCTGGCAATATTTGGTGTCAAGGACCCTATCAACCAGATTGAATATGGTCTTCTTAGAAAGTTCTTGAGCAGAAGTGCCAGCTGCGAATATTTCGAGATGGGATCTTAATTGCTGTAGGTGCAGCTAAGCTTTGAAATTTGGTAGAATGACAAAAATAAACCGGCTACTGGCAATTTTTGGTGTCATGGACCCTATCAACCAGATCGAATATGGTCTCATTAGAAAGGTCTTAAAGAGCAGTACCAGCTTTGAAAGTAATAAGGTGGGATCTTAATTGTTGTAGGTGCAGCTAAGCTTTGGAATTTGGAAGAGTGACTACAAAAAAATGCTGCTTGCTATTTTAGTGTCATGGACCCTATCAACCAGATTGAATATGGTCTCATTAGAAAGGTCTTAAAGAGCAGTACCAGCTTTGAAAGTAACAAGGCGGGATCTTAATTGCTGTAGGTGCAGCTAAGCTTTGAAATTTGGTAGAGTGACTAAAAAAACCGGCTGCTTGCTATTTTTGGTGTCAAGGACCCTATCAACCAGATTGAGTATGGCCTTCTTAGAAAGGTATTGAGCAGACGTGCCAGGTGCGAATGTTTCAAGGTAGGATCTTAATAGCGGTAGGTCCAGCTAAGCTTTGAAATTTGGTAGAATGACAAAAATAAACCGGCTGCTGGCTATTTTTGGTGTCAAGGACCCTATCGACCAGATTGAATATGGTCTCATTAAAAAGACCTTCAGCAGCAGTACCAGCTGCGAAAGTTTCAAAGTGGGATCTTAATTGTGGTAGGTGCAGCTAAGCTTTGAAATTTGGTAGAGTGACTAAAAAAACCGGCTGCTTGCTATTTTAGTGTCATGGACCCTATCAACCAGATTGAATATGGTCTCATTAGAAAGGTCTTAAAGAGCAGTACCAGCTTTGAAAGCAATAAGGTGGGATCTTAATTGTTGTAGGTGCAGCTAAGCTTTGAAATTTGGTAGAGTGACTAAAAAAACCGGCTGCTTGCTATTTTAGTGTCATGGACCCTATCAAGCAGATTGAATATGGTCTCATTAGAAAGGTCTTGAGTAGAATCGCCAGCTGCGAATATTTCAAGGTGAGATCTTAATTGCGGTAGGTGCAGCTAAACTTTGAAATTTGGTAGAATGACAAAAATAAACCGGCGTCTGGCAATTTTTGGTATCAAGGACCCTATCAACCACATTGAATATGGTCTCAATATAAAGGTCTTAAAGAGCAGTACCAGCTTTGAAAGAAATAAGGTGGGATCTTTATTGTTGTAGGTGCAGCTAAGCTTTGAAATTTGGTAGAGTGACAAAAAAAACCGGCTGCTTGTTATTTTAGTGTCATAGACCCTATCAACCAGATTGAGTATGGTCTCATTAGAAAGATCTTGAGCAGCAGTATCAGCTGCAAAAGTTTCAAGGTGGAATTTCAATTGTGGTAGGTGCAACTAAGCTTTGAAATTTGGTAGAATGACAAAAATAAACCGGCTGCTGGCTATTTTTGGTGTCGAGGATCCTATCAACCAGATTAAATATGGTCTCATTAGAAAGTTCTTAAAGAGCAGTACCAGGTTTGAAAGTAACAAGTTAGGATCTTAATTGTTGTAGGTAGAGTGACTAAAAAAACCGGCTTTTTCCTATTTTAGTGTTATGGACTCTATCATTCAGATAAAATATAGTCTCATTAAAAAGGTCTTGAGCAGAAGTAGCAGCTACGAAAGTTTCAAGGTGGGATCTTAATTGTGGTAGGTGCAGCTAAGCTTTGAAATTTGGTAGAGTGACTAAAAAAACTGTCTGCTTGCTATTTTAGTGTCATGGAGCTTATCAACCAGATTGAATATGGTCTCATTGGAAAGGTTTTAAGGAGCAATACTAGCTTTGAAAGTAATAAGGTGGGATCTTAATTGTTGTAGGTGCAGCTAAGCTTTGGAATTTGGTAGATTGACTAAAAAAACCGGCTGCTTGCTATTTTTGGTGTCAAGGACCCTATCAACCAGATTGAGTATGGCCTTCTTAGAAAGGTATTGAGCAGACGTGCCAGCTGCGAATGTTTCAAGGTAGGATCTTAATAGCGGTAGGTCCAGCTAAGCTTTGAAATTTGGTAGAATGACAAAAATAAACCGGCTGCTGGCTATTTTTGGTGTCAAGGACCCTATCGACCAGATTGAATATGGTCTCATTAAAAAGACCTTGAGCAGCAGTACCAGCTGCGAAAGTTTCAAAGTGGGATCTTAATTGTGGTAGGTGCAGCTAAGCTTTGAAATTTGGTAGAGTGACTAAAAAAACCGGCTGCTTGCTATTTTAGTGTCATGGACCCTATCAAGCAGATTGAATATGGCCTCATTAGAAAGGTCTTGAGTAGAATCGCCAGCTGCGAATATTTCAAGGTGAGATCTTAATTGCGGTAGGTCCAGCTAAGCTTTGAAATTTGGTAGAATGACAAAAATAAACCGGCTGCTGGCAATATTTGGTGTCAAGGACCCTATCAACCAGATTGAATATGGTCTTCTTAGAAAGTTCTTGAGCAGAAGTGCCAGCTGCGAATATTTCGAGATGGGATCTTAATTGCTGTAGGTGCAGCTAAGCTTTGAAATTTGGTAGAATGACAAAAATAAACCGGCTACTGGCAATTTTTGGTGTCATGGACCCTATCAACCAGATCGAATATGGTCTCATTAGAAAGGTCTTAAAGAGCAGTACCAGCTTTGAAAGTAATAAGGTGGGATCTTAATTGTTGTAGGTGCAGCTAAGCTTTGAAATTTGGTAGAGTGACTAAAAAAACCGGCTGCTTGCTATTTTAGTGTCATGGACCCTATCAAGCAGATTGAATATGGTCTCATTAGAAAGGTCTTGAGTAGAATCGCCAGCTGCGAATATTTCAAGGTGAGATCTTAATTGCGGTAGGTCCAGCTAAGCTTTGAAATTTGGTAGAATGACAAAAATAATTCGGCTGCTGGCAATTTTTGGTGTCAAGGACCCTATCAACCAGATTGAATATGGTCTTCTTAGAAAGTTCTTGAGCAGAAGTACCAGCTGCGAATATTTCGAAATGGGATCTTAATTGCTGTAGGTGCAGCTAAGCTTTGAAATTTGGTAGAATGACAAAAATAAACCGGCTGCTGGCAATTTTTGGTATCAAGGACCCTATCAACCAGATTGAATATGGTCTCAATAGAAAGGTCTTAAACAGCAGTACCAGCTTTGAAAGAAATAAGGTGGGATCTTTATTGTTGTAGGTGCAGCTAAGCTTTGAAATTTGGTAGAGTGACTAAAAAAACCGGCTGCTTGCTATTTAAGTGTCATAGACCCTATCAACCAGATTGAGTATGGTCTCATTAGAAAGATCTTGAGCAGCAGTATCAGCTGCAAAAGTTTCAAGGTGGAATTTTAATTGTGGTAGGTGCAACTAAGCTTTGAAATTTGGTAGAATGACAAAAATAAACCGGCTGCTGGCTATTTTTGGTGTCGAGGATCCTATCAACCAGATTAAATATGGTCTCATTAGAAAGTTCTTAAAGAGCAGTACCAGGTTTGAAAGTAACAAGTTAGGATCTTAATTGTTGTAGGTAGAGTGACTAAAAAAACCGGCTTTTTCCTATTTTAGTGTTATGGACTCTATCATTCAGATTAAATATAGTCTCATTAAAAAGGTCTTGAGCAGAAGTAGCAGCTGCGAAAGTTTCAAGGTGGGATCTTAATTGTGGTAGGTGCAGCTAAGCTTTGAAATTTGGTAGAGTGACTAAAAAAACTGTCTGCTTGCTATTTTAGTGTCATGGAGCTTATCAACCAGATTGAATATGGTCTCATTGGAAAGGTTTTAAGGAGCAATACTAGCTTTGAAAGTAATAAGGTGGGATCTTAATTGTTGTAGGTGCAGCTAAGCTTTGGAATTTGGAAGAGTGACTACAAAAACCGGCTGCTTGCTATTTTAGTGTCATGGACCCTATCAACCAGATTGAATTTGGTCTCATTAGAAAGGTCTTAAAGAGCAGTACCAGCTTTGAAAGTAACAAGGTGGGATCTTAATTGTTGTAGGTGCAGCTAAGCTTTGAAATTTGGTAGAGTGACTAAAAAAACCGGCTGCTTGCTATTTTTGATGTCAAGGACCCTATCAACCAGATTGAATATGGCCTTCTTAGAAAGGTATTGAGCAGACGTACCAGCTTTGAAAGAAATAAGGTGGGATCTTTATTGTTGTAGGTGCAGCTAAGCTTTGAAATTTGGTAGAGTGACTAAAAAAACCGGCTGCTTGCTATTTTAGTGTCTGAATCGAAGCAATTGGTGTTCCCTTGTCTCTGCCTACCTCAGGGGGAGACGGGAGTGAGGTTATGTATGTATGTATGTATCATTCCTTATATTTTCTAGCGTTGACCGATGGACGTGTATCACCTTTTAATAGTCTTCATGAGCACTTTCAACCAGGTGGCATATAAGACAAAGGTCACATCCTTTTGATTTTAATAAATAAAAACTAACAGGTCATTTAACCCACGTTTGATAGTCAAAGCGATCTTAAACCCACCTGTGGTATTAAATTTAGATAAACTTCAGAAATAATTTGCTCAGCATCCTAACTACTATGCATAAAATCATCATTAATAACCGCGCAAACTTAAAACAATGTAATCTTTTTGTAGTAAAAAACTAAACAAACTCAATTTCAAAGAAATCATTTTTTACCTTTATAAAGCTCATTCGTATCACAAAAAATATGAGTCAAAATACAATATCCAGAGATACTTAGTTATTATTTACATACATTTTATTGTCATAGTATTTTTGAAGGGAAAAGAACAAATAATAGACACGTTCCAAAAAATGTGATTCACATGTTATTAATATTAGAAATTAACTACTAACCTCCACATTAACACTTTATAATTGTCCGAAATATCGTGTAACAAAGACACAAAAAAGAACATACAGACGAATTGAGAACCTCCTCCTTTTTTGGAAATCGGCATTTTTTGATAGAAACAGGCATTCATATGCGGAAACCCATCACATCTATTATACTATTAACAAGTTGTAGGTGATTCCGAGACTTCCAAAATACTGGTGATGCTGGATTTTCGCATGTTGATGCACCAATGCATGATGGATATATTTACAAGATAATAAATACAAACATACATAACTTCACACCTGTATCCCTTATCTATGGGGCAAGCAGAACATCAGAAGCTTTGGAGGTAAGCAGAAACTATCTGATGTCACATTTGACACGTTTGGAGGAATTATAAATAAATAAAATCCCCAGACAATCACACCAACTACATGGCCCCAAAGTAAGCATAGCTTGTGTTATGGGATACCATATAGCGAACTAGGGGGGAACCTAGAGTATAAATACATAAATAGATAAACACCCAGACACGGAACATTTTTTTTTTCTGGTTCCGTGCTGGGATCGAACCCGCAACCACTGGCGTCTGAGGCAGATAGGTTTACCGAAACGCCATAGTGGTCGTCAATTATAAACATAGGGAGAGACTATATTGTATTGACAGGAGGTCAGCCTATCGCCCACATTAACGCCAATGAAACCTCTTTTTATTTTTATTTTTTTTTTCCAGCCACAGAAGACTACTCCTCAGAACACCCGTAGGCCTATTGACCGTACGAGTGCTCAAAGAGGAGAGGAGGAGAATACTCAGAAGTACGAAGGGGCACTTGCCAGGGGGGTTAGACCCCGGCCAGATGACACCCAACAGTGTGAGACTTTTACTCACTAAACTCCCCCTGTATGGTCTTTTGTCTTTCTACCGACAATCGACCGAAGAACTGAGCGACAGCCAGTTGGGAAAAAGGCTGCGCGTGTAGATATAGGAAGCACTTCGTGCTGAATCGACAACAGTAACCAGCTAGGGGCTGGCAGATAGGAGGTTATCCAGATCTCGAGAGAGCTGGTTAGGAGGATCAGAAAGAACATCCTTAGGTCTGCGGATAGAGCGCTTAAATGACTTGGGATTGAGTTTGTAGGAGACAGTGTTTCGCACCAGCCCGTTCGGGTGGTTTTCGCAGCGTTTGTGGTGAGCTAGGGACAGGGCCTTAAGGGTCTGTTGGATGGTGGGAAGTTTGAGATCCCTGTGTAAATCCGCGTTGCGAACGTAGTACGGCGCGTTAGTGGCTCTACGACAGAAGTTGTTTTGAATTATTTGGAGTTTATCGATTAACCGAGGTTTGGCGTGGGCGAATACGGGCGCAGCGTATGTCATGACTGGCCTGATGCAGACCTTATATAACGTGCATTTGTTCCGCAGTGACATTTTACTTAGGCGACCTATCATGCTGTTGAGTCGGCCGAGATAGAATTTGGCTAGTTTGGTTACCCTGTTGATGTGGGGTTCAAAAGAGAGCGTTTTGTCAAGAGTGACACCGAGATATTTGACCGTGTTTTGCCACGGTATAGGGACTCCACGCATGCGGACGTACGGGACGTGGTCGTCTAAGCGTTTGCATTTGCGTATGAAGCAAATCGCCGAGCTTTTGTCGGGATTTACTTAAGACGACACATTGAAATGTTTTTTCTTGAAATCTTAGCACCTTAACACGCCGACGTAAGGTCGCGTATTGCATAGAAATCGCCACCATCGACACCGCTCAGACACTGAAATGGTTTCAAAAATCGATAAAAAAATAACGGTATATGCTATGTAAATTTTGAGCAACCAAAGTCCGAACAATAATGTGAAGATTGAATTTAAGTAAATTCTAAGCATATGGATTGCATAACTACGTAGTAATTTTAACAAAAGTATGTTTTTAGTCGTGTTTTCGAAAAATAAAACTATCGAGTCAAAATCATCAAATCATGTTGAGCAGGCAAAGTATAGATAAAGATATGAATTTACACATATCAAAATGTCAGATCCACTCGTCATGTCATATTCTCATAGTTTGCGATGAAAGTCAATGCATTTTTTCAATATGTCGCCTTCAATGCGCCACTTAGTGAACCAGGCGCTGAGGTTATTGACAGCCGACTGTAACTTAGCTGTTATTGACGAGTATTTCCGGCCGCTGCAGTAGAGTGCAGTGTCATCGGCGAAAAGTGCTAATTGAACCCCCTTGGGTGGTTTGGGGATGTCGTTGGTGTATACCGAGTATAGTAACGGGGCGAGGACGGAGCCTTGCGGGACTCCGGCTTTTATCGGACGAGGGGAGGATAGCGTTCCTTCGAACCTAAATCGGAAGGTACGATTCTTTAAAAATGACGCGATTATACGGACTATTCTATCTGGGAGACCTAAAACGTATAATTTGTGGACGAGTCCGACGTGCCAGACCTTGTCGAAGGCTTTGGCGACATCGAAGAAAACGGCGGCTGTTTTGAGTCGCTGAGGGTAGAACCCGGAGAGTACGTGTTCAACGATACGGTGAACTTGCTGAGGGCAGGAGTGCTGGGCGCGGAAGCCGAATTGCTCGGGGATGATGAGGGGATCACCGTCTATAGGAAACAAATGATCTTTCATTCGAGAGAGAATGATACGTTCGAAGTTTTTACCCAGGGCCTTGAGGAGGCTGATGGGTCTGTGGTTCGCAGGGATATGATGGGGCTTGCCGGGCTTGGGGATACCTATAACGATTGCTTCTTTCCAGGCTTTTGGAAAGTGACTAAGATCAAAGCAAGCGTTATAGATGATTGCCAAGATGACTAGGATTTGATTGGGCAGGTGCTTGAGCGCCTGATTGGAGATACCATCCGCCCCCGGAGCCTTTTTAGCTTGAAGACGTTTGATATGAGAACGAATCTCGTCTACGGAGACCATGACGGGTTCGCTGGTTGGGGGTAGGGAGTCCTTGAGGAGGACGTCTTCCTCAACCGCCTTGAGGTGGACGGGGTCGACTGGCTGGGAACTAGGAGAGCATTGTGAAGCAATGCTGTCGGCGAAAGTTTCGGCCTTTTCGTCGTCCTCGAAGGCTAAGGTGCCATCAGGACGGGCCAGAGGGGGGACGTGAGAGATTGTGTCTACGCGGAGACTGCGTGCTATTTTGTAGTAGGCCGTGTGTGAGGGAGTAATATTCTCCATAAGCTCGTTGGCTTGAAGTTCTCTATATTCCGCGAGGGACTTTTTAACTTTACATTGGAGTTGGTTTGCCGTTGACCTATACTCGGGAGTTGGGTAGCGCCTGGCTCGACGAAGTGCCACATTTTTCTGTTTAATGAGGAAGAGGATATGAGATGGGAGTTTGGGTTTTGGGACCGGGACTGTTTTGACGTTCTCACTGATGGCATTGGTGATGGCGTCAGTGACAGCGTCAACCGCACTGTCGATTCTATCCGGACTATTGAGGTAGTCCGTCGGAAAGGCCAGTGGAGAGACAGGATCGATTGAAAGGAGGGCAAGGGAATGCTTAAAACCTTTCCAGTTGGTAAAGGTTTTAGTTGAGGGAGCAGGATCGGGTTGACTACCAAGGATAAGTCTAACGGGACGGTGATCGGAGCCTAGGTCGTCGAGCGAGTCTATAGATCGTAAGTCTAAAGAGACGTCCTTGACCAAGGCGAAGTATAAGATGTCTGGGGAAAGGTTGACGTTAGCTGGATAGTAAGTGGGAGAGTTTGTACATAAGATATTTATATCTATGTTCATTGACTCAAGAATTCAATGAAACCTCTGTCCCTGAAGTGACTTTTATAGTACGCCCGGATAGAGAAGTTGGTACATTCAGTGTTTTTCTTTTGCCCCCAGTCAAGCATGGTAAACATGGATATATTTCTGGGAAACATTGTAGAAATATATGCATTGTCTATTACCTGTCACAAAAAATGCAAGACTAGATAGCGCTGTATATAGGGTATGATAGGGACTCCAATATTGAAGTAAACTTTCACTGAGCTTAAAGGAATAATCAACGAATGCAGAGCATTAAAAAACCAACTTCACGTCAAAACTTTGGCTGAGTTATAATGTCATCTACGTAAACATTCTCCGAAATCATCCAATATTTGAAATTTTCAACGAAGTACTCAACCGATTTCGATGAAATTTATATGGGAACAACTATGAAGTATCTAAAAATATATTCATAATTGTCCGAAATATCGTGTAACAAAGACACAAAAAAAAACATACAGACGAATTGAGAACCTCCTCCTTTTTTGGAAATCGGCATTTTTTGATAGAAACAGGCATTCATATGCGGAAACCCATCACATCTATTATACTATTAACAAGTTGTAGGTGATTCCGAGACTTCCAAATTACTGGTGATGCAGGATTTTCGCATGTTGATGCACCAATGCATGATGGATATATTTACAAGATAAAAAATACAAACATACATAACTTCACACCTGTATCCCTTATCTATGGGGCAAGCAGAACATCAGAAGCTTTGGAGGTAAGCAGAAACTATCTGATGTCACATTTGACACGTTTGGAGGAATTATAAATAAATAAAATCCCCAGACAATCACACCAACTACATGGCCCCAAAGTAAGCATAGCTTGTGTTATGGGATACCATATAGCGAACTAGGGGGAACCTAGAATATAAATACATAAATAGATAAACACCCAGACACGGAACATTTTTTTTTTCTGGTTCCGTGCGGGGATCGAACCCGCAACCACTGCCGTCTGAGGCAGATAGGTTTACCTCAACGCCATAGTGGTCGTCAATTGTAAACATAGGGAGAGACTATATTGTATTGACAGGAGGTCAGCCTATCGCCCACAGTAACGCCAATGAAACCTCTGTCCCTGAAGTGACTTTTATAGTACGCCCGGGCAGAGAAGTTGGTACATTCACTGTTTTTCTTTTGCCCCCAGTCCAGCATGGTATCCATGGATATATTTCTGGAAAACATTGTAGAAATATAGCCAATTTCTAGTACCTGTTATAAAAAAAGGTAAGGCTAGATGGCGCTTTTTTTTTTATAAGTGACTAAACCCGCGTTTGACCTCAATCTCACCTGATGGTAAGTGACGATGAGGTCGAAGATGAAAGCACACGGGTTTAGGAAGGAACTGGCTCTTTATACAATATTGCCGGAACACATTACCGCCGGAGCGGTAACATTTGGCGGCAGACTTTATATAAAGGGTGGTCGCTAGCCAGGCGGACCCAGAAGGGATCCTACCACCAAGCGAAATCTGTTTGATATATACATACATATATATCTTCGGGACTCCAATATTGAAGTAAACTTTCACTGAGCTTAAAGGAATAATCAACGAATGCAGAGCATTAAAAAACCGACTTCACGTCAAAACTTTGGCTGAGTTATAATGTCATCAACGTAAACATTCTCCGAAATCATACACATTTTTTCAAAAGTTTCAAATTTTCAATGAAGTAACTTCTCAATCAATTTCGATGAAATTTAAATGGGACCAACTATGAAGTATCCTCTATCATATGAAAAAAGAATTTTGAAAATTAATTCATAATTGTCGGAAGTGTCGTGTAACAAAGACACAAAAAAAAACATACACATGAATTGAGAACCTCCTCCTTTTTTGGAAGTCGGTTGAAAAGATGCTTAAATATGTTATTAAAAATCTACTTTTATTTTACTCGTAAGAAAAACCTGAATCTCTTGGTTTTATTTAAAACTGTATTAACTTTTCTATGTACCTACTTAACTGCGACAGTATCAAATTGGCAGCACAAAATCTCATTATTTATTTTTCACATTTAACCTGATTTAATATTGGCGTCAATAATAACAAATACTGTTATCGTCACAAAAATTATCATAAAAAAGAAAAATATATTTTTTTAAATCATGTATTGACTTGTAGTCCGAAGTCAAAACAAAAGACGTTTAAATCGAATTTTAAACTATATTTTACAGTTTTTGCTCAAATTATTGGAAATAACCTCCTTTTAAAGTCCTTAAAAAATTCCGGTCCAATTACAAATAACCTTATATATCTTAATGATTGTTGATCCGCATATGGTCATCAGCTGGGTTTCCAATGGAAACAGCACGAGCGGAGTGGAGCAGAGCTGAACGGATGTTCATACAAATATAGCGAGGCAGTGTGGAGCGAAGGACAGGCGGAGCGGTACAGAGCGGAGGCCAGCTAGGTTGTGTAGTGTTTGAATGGGTGTTAAAATACGAAAACAGTGTTTAAAATAAGTAAGCACAAAAAATAAAAATAAAACATTAACTATCACTGGGTGTATGAGAAATTTATTGACAAAATGTTTTTCATATGATCTGTGTAGTGTATTCATAGTCTTTACTTAATTAAGTTTTAATAATAAGTTTTTATTTATATATTATTTACATATTATACATGTTTTTAGTATGCATCTAAATGTAAGTTTTCATCTTTTTTCATTTTTGTAATAATTATTATTTAATGTGATTTTAATTTTTAGCTTTTAAATATCTAGTTTCGTTAGGTACGGTGTTCGCAAAACTTTGAGAATGCTGTGTGTGCCTACTCGTAGTATTGACATGTATATTAGAATTAAGACATTTTATACCTATTATTGTGATTTGCTTGTATATATGTTGTTGGCATGTCTTTTTTGAATAAATAAATAAATCTGAAATGTAATTAAAATTGGAAAAGTATGCTCCACTCAACTCCGCTCCGCTCCGCTCTGCTCGACTACAGTGGAAACACTCAACACTTTTCATCGCTCTTCTCCGCTCCTTTCCTCCCAGCGTCAGTGGAAACACAGCATTGTATAGCATTACGACCTGTATAAACGTGTCGTAATAAGGCGACTAATTCTAGCGACCACAGTTTGGTAGTATTAGGTTTGATAGAGGATCGACTGGAAATGTTTTATGAAGAATCCGGGCCTTCTTTAACCCCTGGTTTTGTAATATTTTACCCCATCTGCACTTACAGTCATATGAGATTTATGCTGCTCAAAAGAGCGATAGAAATTATCATCATCATCACGACTCTTTGTAAAGTGCCCACTGCAGGGCTGAGTCTCTCCCCTGGGTGACGAGGAGGTATAGGCCATAATCCACCAAGCTGGCCCAGTGCTGGGTGGTGGATATCAGGATTTTCTGGGCGCCGAAAATGGCTTCTGACAAACCCTAACCACAACTGTATACAAGTATACAGCAGCCGGGACCGACTGCTTAACATGCCCTCCGAAGCATGGAAGTCGCCGTGAGAAATGAATGTTCGGCGGTCACCCATCCAAGTACCGGCCGCGACGAACGTTGCTTGACCTGTGATATCGTTTCATACACACAGTAACCAAGTCGCCACGACGACTTCGCGATAGAAATATATGCGATAGAAATATACTTGTGAAATCGTAATCATAATAATTACGGTAAAAACCTACTATTAAGTATACATACTATCGAACCAACTGAATTCACAACAAAGCTCATTTTGGCAAACTGTCTAAATGCTAGAAGGTTGAAATTCACTTGAAGATAAGTTTCCTTGATGTCGAATTTGTTATAATTACATTCAACACTGACATTTTATGAGTGCAAAACTCGTACAGTATCTAAAAAGTCATAAGTGCATTAGACGCGATAGACCTTACCGGTTTGACAGTTTCAAACCAATTTTCAACAAAATGGGTCATAATTGAGTTGGTAAGATGGTACATTTTAATTCTTCTAATTGTGAGTTTGTGTCAGGGTGTTACCCTACTAATTCATTCTACTATCCATCGAATGATTAGTGTGGTAATACCCTCAGACTCCCAGGTAGCGATTGAAAATCAGCGCTTTGCTAGCTACGAGGGCAAAGTAATGCTGAGTCGCCGCCTTTTGTTTTGATTGTACACAAATAAAAATAAGTTATTAAGGTTGTTTATATTAGTTATTTATAAGCTTCCATGCTAGACTGGGAGCGAAAGAAAAACATAGAATGTACCAGCTGCTTCTCTTCCCGGGCATACTGTAAAAGTGAGTTAAGGGACAGAGGTTTTATTGGCGTGTTTTGAGGGCGATAGGCTGACCCCCTGTCACTGCAATAGTCTCTATCCATCTTTATAATACCTCCTAATTCAACCGTGACATCATATAGTCTTATGAACTCTGGTGTTCTGCCTACCCCATAAAGGATACAGGCTTGAAGTTATGTATGTATGTTTATAAGGAGTAATAAGTTTGTAATTATATCTAAAGGATGTTTACTTAGAACAAAAAAAGCGTTTTCTATTCTATTCTAAAAAGTAATTACAAGGTATAAAACGATAAGTTTTAAAAGGAACAAACAACCTTTATATTTCAATAAGTACTTCTTACAGGAAATGAATGGCATTTGAGTAACCCATGTTTGACCTAGTCTAAATAAAACGCTCCGGTACTAAAGGTGAAGGTTTACTAAATGCTAAGGTAGTTTTACTATGAAAGGTTACTCTATATTTTATCACAAAGGACTTGTAACACAATTTTCTATAAACCATAAATGAAATACGTCATTGTATTTTGTATTCGCCTTGAAATTGAATAGACATTATATTTTTTAGTTTTTTATTTTATTTCCAGCGTTACGCATAAAATATTTTTGATGTCACCTTCATAAATATAAAAAATAATCGTCCCCTTAGGGTCCTTTCAGAATAGCCCTGCCACCTCTGGATAAGCGTGACAGGAGGACACCTTCTGAGGCCGCCTGACCCCTTCTGAAAAATCAAAATCAAAAAGTTTTATTCATCTTAGTAATTTCACAAACCACTTGATGAAGTCAGTCATCACATACTTCGGCTTTAACTAGTTGTTAAATAAGATATTACAGTAGACCAAGAGACAAAAAAAGCCGGCGGAAAAAAACTATTGGCACTCTTTTTCAGTCAGAATTATCAAATTAATACAAATAGGTACAGTACAAATTGACCGTGACATTAAAGAAAACAAAAACAAGACAGCTAATTGTGAGAGCCAATGTCATGCCACAACCAAATTGCTTACATAGCAGGTGCAATTAGCTATGGATGCACAATACGAACATGACAAACTGGGACCAGAGTATTTAAGCAAGCATGGAATAAAATAGTCATAGTATCAATAGTAGCCATGCCGTATGAGGGAGCATGACGTTCTTGCTGTTGTCTTGACAAGAAAATAAGTGAGTGGCACAGTCACCAGTATGTCATATGAATACTGCACAGCCAAGCCGTAAACAAAATTATTAAGTATTTAGAAACTTTTAGAAATATCCTGTTGTGCTTAATCTGAGTTAGGACCAAAAAGCATTGGTTAGGACACGCTTCGTGTAAAGTGTGCCCAAGTATCATAGCTCCAGTGAGAAAATAGCGACCACAGAAGGGGTCAGGGGTCAGGCATACTTAGTGAAAATCTAATTACTTAAATCCACGTACTTGCTTTGAGCCTTATGTCACTTTTCATATAGTTTATAGTAAATTATACTACTGCTTTATAGTGCATTTCAGGCTTTGCTTGTCTAGTGACCCCTCGCATATGGTCTGCCGCCAAATAGTGTAGTGATACACCGTGACAAGATCCGGCAAAGTTTTACAAAAGATATATTTATTTTAAAAAAAGACCTAAACTTTTTTAAACGTGGAACACCACAAATCGGAACTAGCAGATATCCTAGTATACAGCTAGGCTTAGACCAGATTAGAAGACTTCGTTTCTAAACTTCCCCGGCTGGAACTTGAATTTAGAACTTGCATACCGTAGGCGAGTACTCAAACACGCATTATGCGCCGCGGAAGCCTTCAAATTATTATACAGGGTGACTTGGTGGGTCACTTTTTAAATTCGAGGACGTGATAGTTTGAGATCATACATGAAGAGAAAAATAAAATAAAAAATAATATTAACTATACTAAAATTAATAATACTAATCATCGAATATAACTTGAAATACTGTATTACATGTATGGATATGTTTATTATATAGTTAAGTATGTGTTTAGTTATTGGTAGTATTTAGTAATAGTATATTCTAATGGAATATTATTTCTGTTAGGTACGCATGCACTAATTTTGCATCTGTTTCAACTCTCCATTCACAGGTCTGCTGGTAGAAATTTCTTTTAGAAATAAGCAGTACCTACCTTTGTACATATGTTAGATTTAAGTAACCCTGTATTTTTATATCTGTGTGTACATAAATAATTAAATAAATAAAAATAACTAAATAAATTATTTACTGAGTAAACTTAACCGAAAGTTAGGCTGGTTAGCGGCCGACTGAGTGAGCTGCAAATTTGTGGCGAACTGAAATTTGATTCAGCTGCAAACTCTAATCAATTTACGTACGTCGCGTGGGAGTCATCTGCTCACTGAGATAGTTGGCGCGCGTAACGCTGCAAACTGCGTACAGTGACCGCAAAACTAGCAAACTGTGGACACTCCATTTTAAATATATGGAAGGGCGTACTAAATCGATACGCCGCAAATTCGGTCGGCCGGCAACAGTTTGTCTACTGGGGACGCAGCCTTAAAGAATTGATTACGCAACGCATGGTAACACTAGCGTTGGCAGCGATCCGCGTGCCATGTCACGCGCCGCGATTGACTCAGACGTAAGTAAAGTACATAGTAAACAAAGTTTATTTATTGGGAATTCTAGTGAAAAATTAAGTGCCTACTTTTATTACATAATTATAATCAAAATCGATTGCAGAGTGCTATTCTTCAGTATCTAAAATTTGACACCAGTCACCCTGTATTCTGCAAAAACTTTCAACAGTTTGTACGGTTGCTCCACCTTACCAGTACATCGTACACTGGCCAAAAGCCTGTCGACCTATCACGACTACCTTGCTTAATAGTCCTAGCCTGGAGGAGCGTTTTGACAGTTGATTTGCGATTGATTTGATTAGCATTTCGAACCATAAAAAATAACGATATCTATGTATTGCAAACCACTTTGGCAGTTGTGGTAACACTGTCTGCCTCAGATGCCAGTGGTCGAGGACTCGAATGTCGCACGGAACAAGAAAAAAAAATCAGTTCCCCCTAGTTTGCTACATGGAATCCCATATCACAAGCTCTGCTTAGTTTAGGGAAATGTAGTTGGTGTGATTGTCTGGGGATTTTTATTATTTTATTTTATAAAGAAAAGTATTAAGATTGTGCTATTAAAATATGACTGAAATGCTATGAACGTGAGCAGTGGATATCTAGCAAATATTGATAAATACCTCACCTTTGTTATTATGATTAGGGAAGTATCTATAAACAACGTATTTTTCTTATCAAGATTGCAAATAAAAACAATATCAATAAAAATACTTTGATAAGTATTGCAATGTTACGAATATTTCCTGTTCTAAATAATGTATAATGGCATTTGTAGACTCTTTGAGCCTAATTCGATAATATACTCTTCAATAATTCTAGTCAGAGGCTGGCTAATGAATGTAGCGACTGAAAATGACGACCGGCTGGTGTAGCGGTAACATAAATTGCCTTCTATGCCAGAGGTCCTGGGTTCGAATGCCGGCGGCGGCGGATATTTGTGTGATGAACACAGATATTAGCCGTCAAGTCATGGATGTTTATATGTTTATTTAAGTTTATTCTAATAAAAATATGTATTTATTCAATATGTATGTTTATATATTTCTTAAGTATATCAGTTATCTAGTATCCATAACACAAGTTCTTTATGAAACTTAATTTGGGCTAGATAATGTTGTGTGAGTGTCAGAAATATTTATTTATTTATTTAAAAACCGCAACAAATGAAAAAAAAAAATTTACAAACTTGGTACTGTCCTACTTTTTTATGAGAAGTATATTATCGAATCGATAGACAATACGTATCAATCGGGTTTAAAAAAAAACAACAATAGACAAAACTTAATTATTTTTATTCTTTGTAATCAAAATCTGAATCCAGCAGTTCTGTATGAAATGAATCGAGTTACTAGTATCCCTGTTTCCTACATTGATTAAGAAACTATCTAAATTTTATTCTGTAATAAAAACATGGTCAGTCATTCTTGTCCAATCTTCAACGATAAAATAAAAATAAGCCATTCCAAATAAAAATTATTTTATTAATTAAAAGCATTGAACTAGTGTGTACTGGTGTATGCTAGTACAGAAGGCAGCAGATCATGCGTTACATTACCTGTCAAATTTCCCAACTAATTTTAACCTAGTATCGAACGCATAGAGTTCAGGATCTGTCAAAAAATCATTTTTTTTTTGACAGATTTGTAACGTTTGATGTGCTGCCTTCTGTACATAGTAATTAGATGAATACATACATAGCTTTACGCTTGTATCCCTAATGGGGTAAGTAGAATACCAGAAATTATAAGACCATCTGATGTCACGTTTGAAAAAATTGCCCATAAAATTGCGAATAAAACCTTTGTCCCTTAACTGACTTTTACAGTATGCCCGAGAAGAGAAGCGGCTGGTACGAGGGTGGATTGAAAAGTTCGCGGCCTAGTCAAGAAAACAGAATAAAGTACATACAAAAATATTTTTATTTTTCGACGTAATCTCCATTTAGCTCTATGCACTTCTTCCATCTGCTTTCCAGAGCTTCCATACCTGTTTTAAAAAAAGATTCCTCAAGGTCTTCAAAATACAGGTTAACAGCGGCTTCGACCTCTTCATTCGTTAAAAATTTCTGCCCACCGAGGTGTTTTTTCAGGTTTGGAAACAGATGAAAGTCCGAAGGTGCCAAATCAGGAGAATAAGCTGGATGTGGCAACAATTCGAAACCACAATCACGAATTTGAGCCATAGACTCGACAGACGTGTGGACTCGGGCGTTGTCCTGGTGAAACAACACTTTCTTTCTCAGTAATCCTGGGCGTTTCAGTTTAATTTCTTCACGTAAACGGCGCAGAAGGGTGCTATAGTACGCAGAGTTTATTGTTTCGCCTTTTGGAAGGTAGTCCACCATAATGACATCCTTAGAATCCCAAAAAACCGATGCCATCACCTTGCCAGCCGACAGAATTGCCTTTGCTTTTTTCGGAGTTGGTTCACCTGATTTTTTCCATTGTTTGGATTGTTGTTTTGATTCTGGGGTATAGTGGTGAACCCAGGTTTCATCCATTGTCAAGAAAACCTTGTGGATCACAAATCTGTCAAGAAAACCTTGTGGATCAGCCTCGAACATCTCCAAACAGTCGCGAGAAATCGTGAGTCGAATTCGCTTTTGCTCTACTGAAAGCAATCTGGGGACCCACCTGGCCGAAACCTTAGAAAAGCCGAGTTCATGGACAATGATGTTTTGCGTTCGTTCATATGAGATGCCTATAGTGTCTGCAATTTCTCTGATAGTCAATCTACGGTCTTTCAATATGAGATCACACACTTTATTGATGTTTTCTTCGGTCGTAGACGTCATTGGCCTGCCGGAGCGAGGGTCATCTTCGATGTTCTCTCGTCCACGTTTAAATTCTGCAACCCATTTTTTCACAGTGGTATATGACGGGGCAGATTCCCCTAATGTTGTTTGCATGTCATCATGGATCTCCTTTTGTGGTAATCTTTTTTTAAACAAATATTTAATCACAGCACGTTGTTCAAATTTCTCCATTAGTGAAAATTTGTTCTACACACGTATTTATATTGTTCGTAAAATTTTATTTAAACAAGATAATAAATTGAAAATTCGCGGGCTGACAATTGAATAATGACAGTTCAAAATGACGGCAGAAAAAATAACAAAAGTTTTTTTTTTAATGGCCAGGCCGCGAGCTTTTCAACCAATGTAGTACATTCTATGTTTTTCTTTAGCTCCCAGTCCAGCATGGAAGCAGATGAATAAAAGTATCACTGCCAAAATATTCCGTAAGATTCACAACAGTGACTATCAGAAAACTGACTTTGAGATTTATGTTAGTCATGCCATATAAAAAGTTTGCAAAAAAATCCAGTATCTACTTTCGTTAGCCTCTATCTTTTATATCAAGATCCCCTTATTTGACCTCAACAGCTCTAACAAAATCTGATATTAGACCCTCCAAGTTGGACATTAAAGAGACTTAATATTAAATAATAATAATAGATATTTCTACAACATTATCTAGCCCAAATTAAGTTTCTTAAAGAACTTGTGTTATGGATACTAGCTAACTGATATACTTAAGAAATATATAAACATACATATTGAATAAATACATATTTTTTTATTAGAAAATAAACTTAAATAAACATATAAACATCCATGACTTGACGACTAATATTGTTCATCACACAAATATCCGTCGCCGCCGGGATTCGAACCCAGGTCCTCTGGCATAGAAGGCAATGTACGTTACACCGGCCGGTGTAGAAGTAAAAAATATTATACAGTATTACGACGAATACGATCTAGTATGTACTTAACCAACTGGACAATTAATCCACTTACATGAAAGTATAAATTTTGATTATTTGACCTTGTTTGTTGTGATATTACGCAAAAAAGCTATTAAGGTTATAAATGTGCAAAATATAAGCCAATGCCAAACGTATATAATTGTTGTTAAATTCTTACTTCTGTTAATTAGTATAAAATGTTTTATTCAAGTTACCGAAAAATGCGTGGTATAATTTTTTTTCAAAATATCACAACTAGTCAAATATTAATTATTTGGAAAATCTTGGTAGTTCACCCGAACTAGAAGGCGCAGCCGAGACTGCACTGACCGTCAAGAAGGATTCTATAAGAGCCAAAAACTAGTCGAACACCTCCGACAATAGCGTGTGAGTAAAAACCGCATAATAAACTACTATTTCGCCCGGTTTTACCCGCGTGATTCCGAATCCCGCGGGAAAATCGGGATAAAAAGTAACACATACACTATTCCAGACTACATACTATCACTATGCCAAATTTCAGGAAATCTATTGAGCCGATCGAGGAACCGATCGAGGAACAAACATCCATACATCCAAACATTCACATTTATAATATTAGTAAGATAATTATGACAACATTTTTTTAATTGATATTAATTCTAATTAAATTATATTAGAAATAGCTGACAACTATACGAAATATCTACAACGCTGATCCTAACTTTCACTCTGGTTCAGGACACCTAAAATATTGAAAATTTCTCGACAGTAAGTAAACTTTAGACAATTTCCTTAACTACGATTCCCTGGTAGGAATCGCTTTCTGGCGATAAGGCTGCCTATGTGTACAAAATTTATTTTAATGATGAATCTTTTAACATAATAATTATGTGACGTTTGTCCTCCTTGCCACCTGGTGTAAAGTGTAAAGCTGGTACACCGCCACCCACGAGAAACCTATTCACTCGACACTTAAAAGTACCAGGACTGTAGTGGACAAGAAAAACATTCGCAATCGCAGGCAGTTCGCTCCACGCAGCAATCTGTACCAAAGGAATTGTTGAATTGCTTTGTCCGAACTTTCGGTAAACCATCTATATGTGGAAGTTCTGTCTATTTTTGTGTTATTTTTAGTTTATATAATGCTTTGTGTACAACAAAAGATAAAGAAATTAGAAAACCAAACTAAAAACGGCAATAACAAAAACATGTAACTAATATTAATTCGCAATAAACTCGGAAAGAAGAGTACGATTTTGATGAAATTTATATAGAACCACCTTAACTCTCGACCACTCTGCCCTTTATCTCAAGATCCTCGTGAATTTGACGCTTTGACCCCGGCCCATTTTTTAATAGAATTAAATTCATCATTCTTACCTACTTTCTATCAAATGAAACAGTTTTTAACCCTGAAGCTGACTGTGACAGTACTACATACGAACAAAGCCAATGAATTATGAACCTTATGAACCTATGTTTACTTACTTCAATGAACAGTAAATCATAGAACATATTCAAGTTACATCGAAAGAAGTTTACTTAAATTTCTATTCAAATCGGTTTTCAATTGAAGTCAAACAAAACGTATTGACATAAGTTTTTACGTTTATTGAACTCGTTCATTAGAATTTGTTCATTTGATTTTAATAACATTTAGGTGTTTAACTAAATTTACTTGTATGTACGAGTACTTTCTGTATTAAAGTTTAGTAGTTCAACTGTTCCGCTGTGTAAACATAACTAACATATACGCAAAAAGACTGACTTGAAAAAAAGGCTATATTTCAGTCTGTTACACGTGTTAAATGAAAAAAAAAATATGTTCTATTTTTAAATATTGATATTCAATACACTCACCATCAGATCGCTGTATGAAAACTTCTTGTTCAGATTATAATTTTTTTTTTTAAATTCGAATCGTTGTTTAATATATCTCATTAATAAGCGCAACAGCACTGCAATCAAATCTAGCGGCAAACGTTATACAAGGTCAACTTCTGTCTGCACAAAAGTTGAAATATAAATAAATAAAACATTCCATGTTGAAAAATAATTTAAGATCAAAAAAAATATGAATCACTGCCTTACAAACCGCAATTAAATTATATTTGTCAGTTAGACATAACTACTCGAATATGTTTTTGAACCTATTGAATTCGTTTCGCATTCGTTTTTAAATTTGTTTACTATGCCGAATGTAAGTATGTTGTCTGTCTAACAAAACAAAGGATAGCAAGAAAATGTTTTCGTTTTCAAAACAACATTAAGTATAGATTTTAGAAATGGAACAAAACCATTTGAAACATATTAACAAGTCGAATAAAACTTGCCCTACTGTCACTCTACTTCAAATGTTCCGCGTATGATTTCAGAGTCCTTTTGTTCCAGCAAAACATACGAAACAATATTCATCATCACAACTCTTTGTAATGAGCCCACTGCAGGGCTATTAGTCTCTCCCCCGAGTGACGAGGAGGTATAAGCCATAATGCACCAAGCTGGCCCGGTGCTGGTTGGTGGGTGTCAGAATTTTCAGGGCGCTGAAATGGCTTTTGACAAACCCTAACGAATACTGTATACAAGTATACAGCACCCGAGATCAGCTGCTTTACATGCCCTCCGAAGCACGGAAGTCGTCGTGAGAAATGATCACCCATCCAAGTACCAACCAAGTACAATCATTTCATTTTTTTAAAGATGATTGCTGTTGAGTTTCTTGCCACTTCTTCTCAACAGATCGACTTTCCAAAGTGGTGGTAGATTCAGTAAATGTATTTAAATACTTACGAAATAAAGAATATTTGAGTTTGAGTTCAACCTCGCCGAACGTCGCTTAAACTGCGATATTGTATGATGTACACAGTAACCACGGCGCCGCGACGATTTCTTGGAACTTTCTAAAGGAACAATATTATTCCGTCAATATTTCATGAAGAGTCAGTTTCCTTCCTTCGACCTCATCTTCACTTACCACCAGGTGGTATTGAGGTGAAACGAGGGCGAAGTCACCAATAAAAATAACATCATTTTCTTTCCTAGGTCCTTATGTTCCCCACCATGGTCCCATACCAACAGTTAAGCTTAAAATTCAATGCGGATTTAGGCATCGACAAATACGATAAAAATATTTAAAAATGATGTTTTAGTATATTAAATTAGTCCACTTATTCAGTGTGGTAGGATTTTAGACTCTATAGTCAAAAAAATTTATAATTCTTAATCCGAATGTTCTAAAAGTTTGATTCTCATTTTGTGAAATGTACTAAGTAACTTGTTAAACCTGTTAACTGAATATTACA
Organism: Stenoptilia bipunctidactyla; assembly: GCA_944452665.1. NCBI lineage: Eukaryota > Metazoa > Arthropoda > Insecta > Lepidoptera > Pterophoridae > Stenoptilia > Stenoptilia bipunctidactyla. Next base: position 13,731,407 of record OX101739.1, read on the forward strand.
GCATTAATGAAATTACACCCAAGGCGTTGCTATCGAATGCCGCTTAATATCGCGATTAATCTTATGAGCATCGACAAATATATCAACTTTATTCAACGTACATTGATTAGTAAGTATGTAGTGTGTATTTGTAAGCCAAGTTAAAAGGGGTAATGAATGATAAATATATCAAAACGTTGCTATGTAAAAAGTGATCGTAAAACCGACCTCACTTGACCGCCGCGTGTAGGGTGACTATAATTTATATTATAATAAAGTGGTACAATATTTTATTTTTTTACTAGATATCTCTGTATAATATCAGTCGCTAGTAATAAATATGTTGCCAAATATGTGGCTTAAGGATTATTGGTGGCCAAAAAAAATTCTTAAATTTCTTCCTACCTATGTAATATCTATAAGGCTTTATTACTCGTAGATGTTTTGTACATAAAAATACAAAATAATATTGATTCCGGCTGAGACTTGAACCCAGATCTCCCCCTTGAGGGGCGGGTACTCTGGTAATGATATGCAGTTTTACCACCATCCAGTCCAATCCTAGTCGGGTTTTTTATTTAGTATTTTTATTTATAAATTGTATATAAGGATTATAAAATGTAAAAAACATTAATATATCGTTAATATTTTTAAAATATTTATGACACTCCCACAACATTATCTAGCCCAAATTAAGTTTCTTAAAGAACTTGTGTTATGGATTCTAGATAACTGATATACTTAAGAAATATATAAACATACTTATTGTATAAATACATATTTTTTATCAGAATAAACTTAAATTAACATATAAACATCCATAACTTGACGATTAATATGTGTGTTCATCACACAAATATCCGCCGCCGACGGGATTCGAACCCAGGACCTCTAGCATAGAAGGCAATGTATTTTACCGCTACACCAGCCGGTCGTCGTTAAGATGTTACCAATTGCTACTACTAATGTAAGGTAACGTACTAATTCCAAAATCAAGTAATGAAATTTAAGTAAAAGCAATTTCTAACGTTGGCTCCACTAGCAAACACTAGCAGAACAGAAATGTTTTCGTAGCAAACCAAATTTTTCATAAATAATATTAAAATTACTAAAAAACTCTAAAGATTCTGACACATTCTACAGTTAAAAGATTCTTGAAAAGAAATGATTGATAGGAAATATTTACACTTTAACATCATAAACAAAATTGGCGACTTTTACCCTTAACATTTTCTTAAGATTGTTCACTATATTACATAATAGGTATTTAAGCTCTGTTTTTAGCAATTTTATGCATTTCAACTCCACATTGTTTAGGCACTATTCTTTATACACCTCAACCTGTTTTGGGGTACAGATAAGCGTTAGCAACTGATTTCATTTTGAAATAATAAGTTAATATTCTAGTTAATTACTCTTAATGAAAGCTTTTTGCAAAAGCTTCTTTTGACCTAAAAATATATTACTTGAAACAAGCTTTACCATTATAAATCAATTATGATTTGGCTACCAATTACTCCTAGTCAACCTATCAAACCAAGCGAAAAACTTAGACAAGTCATAGCTGTCGCATGGTCACCCTATACGCGGAGAAGCGAACCAACTCGCGTCTCTACTAGCCCGCTAGCGCGCAGTCGCGTATTTGCAAGGAACGTAGCCGCTCGCTCGTTCCTAAAGCACTTCGCGCCAAAACTCAAAAAAGGAACGAACATCGAGTTCTCATTCCAAACCAGAAACTTTAAAAAAAGTGATCCGTGTCACAGAGTACGAACTATCGGATTTCTTTATTTGAAACTCTATAGACTTCTAAGCGGTAAGTTAATTTTTTATATTTAGAATAGTTTTTTCTTTTTAATTAATGTGGATGATATAATAGTACAGATCACGAGGTAGCGTGACAATAAATTCGATGTAGATTAAAGATGATATGTTTTCTTATATACGCAAAATTTCATTTTCATTGATGATTGTTGGTATTATGTATTTATGAGTTGCCGTGACTAGTAATAGGCATAAATATTTCATTTTACGCAAAAATGTGCCGGCAGTGTAAGAGTCATTGGCCTGTGAAGTTGCGTTTTGCTAAGAATTCTTTATGTCTTCAATTTGTACGTGAAAAATGTGAAGATTAGCCAATCTTCACTTTAATTATAGTGTTAAATACTTCATAGCTGCAATGTTAATTTATATGTCGGAATAAGTTAGCACTCTTTATTTGAGATTTAAATATTAGCATATGAAATATGTTTTAGCAATAAAGTATTTATAAAAATATGCTTAAAATCCTTGCATAGAAAGAATATTTATTTAGGAACCTTTTATAAGAACTTCTGACTAAAATTTATATCAAATACATGAACGGCATAAACCTAAAACAGCACCTTTAAAAGACATCAACGCACATATGAAAAGAAGTAAGAATAATTTGAAAAAAAAAAAATTGCTATTGTAGTAGCTTGAATATATTATTAAATATATTTAATTTATGCCCCAGATTAAATTTTATAAAAAAGTGACAAATTATTTGTAAATTATAAATCGCTATATAATAGGAGTAAAACGTAGATATCTATTAAATGGTTCACATACAATGTCAAGTATATAAGTCATAAAATATTTTAGAGCCCTTTATTAGATAGAATCTCTCTCTCTCTCTCTCTCTCTCTCTCTCTCTCTAGTAAAGAACCCTTTTCCCTAACGCTTAAAACATATTTTATGTTTCACTATATTGTAAGCTAAATACCCTCTTAAAATGAATTCTGAAACCAGGGACAAATACTATATTTATATTAAAAATAAAAAATATATTAAATTGATAAAAGATCTGTAAATGTTGTTAAGATTGCATAAACTGCTTGTGTACATATTTTTATGATTAAATAAGTTATGATTAAAGGCACAAATCGAAATAAATATAAAATGTTTTATGATTAAATTATATTAATTTAAATAACGATAAACGTTGGTAATCTAAATATATACAGGTTTAATCTGAATGACTTTAGCATAGAAATAAGATTTTTTAAGGTTTTTAATCTAATTAATAGAAACCTCATTTTGAAAATGCAAAATTATAACATCTTTAGATTTCCCGTTTTAACGTGATTTTATACATTTTTATACTTTGATCATGAGTGATATACACTCATGATCAAAGTTTTTAATATTCTATCGCAACAGCGACTTTACTCATACATATTGTTTTCAAGTTTTCACTATTCGTGTATAATATTGTATAAAAGTCAGATCTTCTGGAAGATATTTCTTTAGAAGTAAGCTGTACCGTTGTACAACATCTTTTTTTGCGAAGTTTATTAATTTTTAATTTTTATAAGTAAGTGTCCATAAATTGTGGAATAAATAAATATTATAATAAATTAAAATAGATCTCTTTTAGCCGGATTTTTACTGTCTTAAGTTTTCACGATTCATAATTTAAATAAAACTACTTTTTAACCGGATTGATCGCGTATAATTTATATTTTACATTTTGACGACTGACATTCGCTCGTGACCACGGGGTCTGCAAAGACACCGAAACGTCGAGTTAAAATGTAAAATATAAATTATACGCGATCAATCCGGTTAAAAAGTAGTTTTATTCGGATTTTTACTGTTTACTTTTGTAAAGACACTGAATTGTCGAGTTTGAATGTGGAATCCCGTCATCAATGTGTTTTTTTTAAATAAGATACACATATCCATAAGTTCATATAAAGTTAAATGATATATAATTTAATCGATTTTATTACTCAAGACATCCGTTACGGAGAAAAGTCTGCATTATTAATTTAAATACTCATGTAACACCAGATATACAACCCGGAAATCACGAAATAAATGACATACTACAAAATATAAAATTTGCAACTATAATATATAATATGCAGTTTTAAGTTAATTTAAATGATCGCAGAAGTTTTTTAGACTATGGCCCAGATACGGCGTTATGTAATATCTAGATTGCCACATTTCAGATGTTTTCAACTGCATTCATAAGACTTGATAAATTCTTCGTGGTTGTTCTGGTAGTTTTTGAATAAGATTATGTGGGATAGTGGTACAATAATGTCTGTCAGCTATATTTTTACGCCTTAGGAACTACTAATAACGTTAGTAGCTTTAAATTGAAACGAAGTATACACTTTTAAACAAGATTTATGGCGTGCAATTATATTTCACATCTAAAATCGACGTTTCAGGGACTTTACTTACGTACCCTGTGGTTACAAGTTTTCAGTTTTATTGCTTAGTTAAGGATTATAAGTCGTGGAATTTAAAGAAATTAATTAAATTAATCCGTTTAAAACGATACCAATCTAAACATTTTATAAGTCATAACTTGGTAAATATTTTCACTTTTCATGAAATGGAAAATAAAAACTTTTATTTATTTAACTTATTTTGTACACTACATAAAAATTACATAGAGTATGATTTGAAAGGAATTTACTCTGTAGGTACATTCTAAAATATATGCATATATTAAACATGAATCTATAAAAAATTATATGCTCCTCTTATTTCCGCAATGTATGAAGTAATTCTAGTTGGTTTTTATAATGCATTTTAATTAGAGTTTTTACCACTAAAATAAAAGTTACTTACGCGATTAAATTAACACTTTGTTCGATACACAATAAGTTCTCATACATGGACTTGAAGAAATGAATGCCACGATTAAAAAAAAAACATAGGTAGGTACAAAATTTTCGGTCTTTTTCCTGAAACCAAAATAAAAAAAAGGTTTCATAAACCGGACGTGGTAACCTAATTGGTACCCGCAATGACATGTGTCAGTGATGACACATAAACCATTCATCTCTTCCATGAGATTTCAAATATTACAGTCCGACCTTTACATCTTCTGTGATAAGGTTTATAATCGTTTAACCAAAGGACTTCTGTCTTATCAGTGACTTCAGGAAATAATTAAAAAAAAAACAAAGCGTTTTCCGTATCGTTTACTTCAGATAGACATGATTGTGATAAACGCATCAGCTTCGTCTGGACTTCTGAGATGATATATTTTAGACACAGGTGTTAAATGACTTATATTTTTGACTAGCCACCGCGCGCGGTTTTACCCGCGTAACTTTTGATCCCGTGAGAATTTCGGGATAAAATATAGCCTATAACCTTCCTCAAAAGTTGGGCTATCAAATGCAATTTTTTTTCAAATCCCACTAGTAGTTTCTGAGATTAGCGCGTTCAAACAAACAAACAAACTCTTCAGCTTTATATATTAGTATAGCTATAGGATAACCCTCCACCACTAGATAAGCTTGTTGCAAAAAGCGACTAATCCGTGTGACTTACGCTTGGTGGTCCTTGAAAGGATCCTTGAAAGGTAATTGTAACTAACGGCCACTCTCCATTTAAAATTCTGCCGCCAAATATCACCGCCGGAGCGCTGATATGTTCCTTCAATGTTTTAAATAGAGCCAGTTTCTGATCTTTACTTAACATCAGGTGAGTTGGAGGTCAATCATGGGCTTAGTCACCGATAAAAAAAGAATGCCCCTAACCCAGGTAATCTCCTAGTTCAAGTGAATCCCTGTTTAATGGTAACTACTCTTCAGTGCGACTGGCTGGCAACCATATTTAATATGTATTAAATCTGCCAGGTTAGGTTAAGGAAATATTTTCATCTATTTTTCATTCTATTCAAAAAAACACTTTTTAACCGGATTTATCGTGTATAATTACATTGTCTTTGCGGAGCCCGTGGTCACGAGTCGCTCGTGTCTATAATAATTTACATACAAATTCATACGTTACTTCTAAGTATAACACAAAAATACAGTGAATATTCGTTTTCATTTTAATTTTGGCTGCTAAGGTAAACACAACAAAAACAGGAGGTATTATCGGCTTTCATGGCGCCAAAATCCTTAAACAGACATTACAAAATAATCTATAAATTAAACGAACAAATGACTCAATCATTTATACTCGTATCACTACCGTTTACATAAACAGCAAGTATCAAGATTGTTTCACATACTCATTAGCAAAGTTAATATAAAACCAACTTTCTTCGCCAACCAACGAACGCCTTGCGGAAGCAAAAAACAGGAAATCGTATGATATACAAACCATTCAATTATATATTTTAAGGCTTATATTCGTTCATTTAGTGTCATTTGGATTTTAATGGGACTTGCTACATGAAGACTTTTACCTACCTACAAGCAATCAAATCATGGAATTAATATACAGGGTTACTTTTAATTGGACCTTCATCTGTGTCTAGAGAGTCTGTGTTTTAGAGTAGGCCAAAAAAAAACAATTTTAACTATGAAACCACCCCTCCTAAAATTTACTGTTTTTGAGTTATTTCACTTTTTAGGATTTAAATGGGTGTTTAACCATTTTTCACTAGTTTTTGTGATAAATGCAAAAAATCTTCGCTATATAACTGCTTTAATAGCTCTTATCATGTAATTGATTAATAATTTCGTGACATAAAGAAAAAAAAAACCCTAAAATAGTGTCAAAAGAGCGCATGTCTTTCACGCACTATTCTCTTCTTAAGTCAAACCAAAACATCGCACTTAAAATGCATCTCCTGTAAAAAAAGTCCTACTAATTCATTGTGCAGATTACATCATAATAAAGTACATTGTTTAAGCTATCCAACAAGATATAAAACATTGGTCGACATTTTAAAATTGATAGATAAAATAAATGTAAAGCAACCATTATATTAAAAAAATATAGTAGGCACCATAGTCTAGCCTAGAATTGGGTATTTTTCAGACTTTTTAAAAAAAAAGTAGTATATGTATTTTTTGTCCGACTACGACGAAGCAAAAAGGAGGATTATGATTTTGACATGTATATATGTTTGTGGGTATGGATGTTCATCTGTTCCTCATAACTTCGAAAGTCTAGTTCCACTCTGTGGTTTCTATAATTGCGGCCAAATAGTTGTAAAGTAACTTTAATAAACAACATTTTTTTCTTTGTTAAAGATTGAATGCAAATAAGTATCTATAACAATTCCCTTCCTGGTTAGAGTAAGACTTAGTTCAATCGTGACTATTACAGTGTAGGTATTATAATCACTTGGAATTACACAATTTAATGCATGCAAACACAAAAGTTAATGTGTTTGGGCCGGTCCAATTATATGTAAGTCGTGCGTGGTTGAAGTCGCAGTGGCAACGAAATCGACTGTTATGTAAATTTTATGGATGAATCTATCTTTCGATTTTAAATTCTAACCGTTTTATGAGCGTCGTGGAGACTTATATTATTATTGAATGCTTTTTGGAAAAGTTACTGAACTTTGAAAATAAAATTGTATTTTAATTTATTTTCAAATGACGACAGCAATTAACAATCAGCGTAACGTAAGAAACGTGTCTCTCATTATCATCACATACGCAGGCAAGGCGTTTATTAAAAAAATAAAAACCTTTTTCAGTATTTTGTAAAATAAGTCTTTTAAAAATTATCAACGAAATTTCCTTAAACTGACATTAACTTTAAAGTTTGCTGTAATTTATGAATATTTGCTGTAGTGTACTCTCTCATGTGTAAACGGACTAATAGATTGTCACATCGATTAGAAAACACTTCTACGGGATCTGAATATAGATGAGAGAAGCCGCGGGGAGTAGGTAGTAGCTGCAGGAAAAATAGATTGCCAGCAATAAAAAATATACAATAATCTTTCCATGTAATGAGATCGATATTGATTGGATCTTTAATTGACCTACAATTTTAATTGCAATTGAAAAGTTATCAGCGTATTTTAAATAAGAATATTTAACAATTGAAAATATATAGAGTTATAGTTAATAATAGTTAAAGAAGATTATCTTATAATAGTTAAAGGAAGATAAATGACCGTATTTTAATTTTAACTTAACTTAGAGACGCGTGAATTATGTATTTTTTCAACACACTTGCTCGTAAAGTGTGCGTTATTCTATTGAATTTAGAACTATAAACTGGGCTATAAGTCACGCGTGCATAATATATTATACCCTAGTGCATAATATAATGAATCCTACAAAGTTGAATTGTACCTTTGTGCAAATTACATGCGAGTAAACAGAGTATATTTTATTGGTCCGGGTTATACATTAAATATTTTCAGAAACAACAAAGAGGTTTTATACCACTTCAAATCCATATACATTTTTAAATGTTTGCGCCTTATATTAGTAAAACAAATTTGTATATTAAACAAATTATTCACAATTTACAATAATTTGTTATAAAATATTAAAATATTTGCATTTAACACTCCAAATTAAACATTTTCACTTAAAATTGGCTGTATATGCTATACAGACATTGACACATTTGGCGGAAAAAAAAACCTACGCGCATGCGCGAGGTTCGGCGCCATTTTTCAATCACAATTCACAGCTTTGTTATCAAATGTGTTTGTTATTTTATGACCACGTATGTCTGTCTTTTACTCACAAGTGTGTTGAAAAACGTCGTATGTAACTCGTGAGCGTTGCTAATTACAGTCTCGGCTCATTATTAAGCCCTCGCCTGCGGCTCGGGCTCAAATCACAGCCTCGACTGTAATTAGCAACTTCGCTCACTTGTTACATAATATACTATTAAATCTGCTTGCAGTTGTTTTAGTAACAACTGTAAAAAAACAGTATCGCACATTTTAAGAACTATGTTTACCTTGTATCTTCTAATTTCGCTGTTATTTCTATGTTTAGACCTATTATATGAATCACAAAGTTCATTTTACTGAATTTTAAAGAATAGGTTTTAGTCTATCGAAATTTCCTCAGCACTTATATCTTTTTTGATTCGAATCCTGTTTAAATTTCATGCTCTTTAAATATAACTATATTATATCTTTAAAAACGTCAAATACGTATTTTCTTAAATACATATTATGTTATGTTTCTAAACAAAATTGTTCAAAAAGTGGACCGTAATAATGCGTATTATTTGCATTTGCTTCCTTGGCAACATTTCATTGTACTAAGGAGGTATAAAATATAGACAAACATAAAATTTCTGTCGTGGTCACAAAGTGTTTCTTTATGTGAAAAAAAAACTAGGGTGATTGCAGTTATCAAACATGGCCCTAGTATATGAGCGATGAAAACCAGGTAAGAAGAAGTCAATATAAGAACGAAATAGAAGTGGGGAATCAATGCCCCTTTTCCGTGGTACCAAGGGCGAGTGCTCAAACTGTTGCGACATGAAGACTATTAGAACAGGTCTAGGTCTTATCATTTTCATATTCATTAAGATTAAACAAGTTTTCCAAAGTCCCATAAATTTCAAAATTAACATACGTGCAACTAAAATCCACTTCAAAATTATCACATTTACTAAGCGCTTAATAACTTCTATTTCGTAATTTAATAGGCGTCTTTACGTATAATCATTACATAGTAGGCGGACTACATGAAGTAATAAATACGACCTCTAGTTCAATTGGAAACAAAACTTATTAATCTCTAAATATCTCGTTTGTAATAATTCTTTTGGCAGCAGTTTTGACAGCTATGACGCCCACGCCTCGAGGTTACTCTTTTGTTTAATCAAACTTACACGAAAAATGTGAGAGTATGGTTTTTTTGCCCTTGAAGTATCTCTAAATGGTATAATGGATTTGTACGAAATTGGACAAGGATCTGTACTAAATAAAGCGGATTTTTCTCTTCCCCTTCTTGTAACTTTTATAATTGTTTGACATTTATTGCACAAGTACCTGTACTAAATAAAAGCGGATCTGTTGTCTCCTCCTCCTTTTGTAACTTTTAACTTGTAAGTTCAGTAACTGTCAAAATGACGTCTGTCAGGTGACAGACTATAAAGACACTGAGAAGTCGATTTAAGTAATAATTAAATGCGCTAAAATATAGCTTAAAATAGAAAGTAATAATTGATTAACTTAAGTCTTCTTTTTTAGTATTCTTTCTTTGTCTCCTTGTAATAAGACAAAGAATTGAAAGGTCGGCAGGTTCCAGCAAAAACTAATGTATTCCATGTAAATTCGGTTAAGAAAACTGCATCTTCATTAGCGACTAATACAAGAGACCTTACCTTAGAAGTTTCCAGTCAAATTCTCGTCACTGACAAATAAAAAAAAATTGGCTATCTCATAAATAAAGTTATTACTTTTCCCACTAAAAGGTACGTTATTAACTTTACCCGATTTCTCATAGTTACAAATTATCACACCTTGACCCAGTTTATTTGCACATATTGAGAAACAGGAATTGATACATTTATTATCTCATACTCAGTACTACGTAAGTAGTATCTTATAAATTAATTATAATAAAATATTCTTTATGGTTTTGCCATAAAAATTCCTCTCGTAGGAAACACATAATCAAAAAGCTGATATATCTGATATATCATTACATGGCAAATTATATCTCAATGAAATTCTGCTGCAAACGGCATTAACAAATGAAGGCATAAACAATAAAACATCATTCGCTTCGTGAATTAATGATTTGATATTTTAACAGACCTTTATAAAATTAATTTGAACTTAAAGTCAAATGTGTAACTCTATATACCCGGACAAAGCAATAGAGACGGGTGATGGGTTAACAGGCTGAGAACAGTTTGAAGGTAACATCTTAATTGTTAGTAAAGATCGTTATTAGTCTATTATTCCAATTAATAATATCAATGCTTTGTTCTTAGTTTTAAATTGAATTAAATCAAATGACATTTTAATCTTCGCGCTCAGGTTGTCCTGAAAAAGGCACTGAAACTATGTGTTAACCTGTAGTATATCAAATGTAATTACATGTATAAAAAATTGAATTTTATTTGATCTTTTACAGAGTAAAACCTCAAGAAGATACTAATGAAATCGAATTTAGAATCGCATCGAAAGTATTAAAATAATGATTTCAATAATGAAGTCATAATGTCTAAGTAGTTCTTTTAATAAAATCCTTTGTTTAAGCAAGAATCGGACCGTTCGGTACAAGTAAATGTTAATGGCTTATTGCACAGTTTATTATTGATTCATAGAAGATCGAAGTAATAAGTAATAAGTTTTTGCTTGGTGGTAGGATCCCTTCTGGGTCCGCCTGGCTAGCGACCACCCTTTATATAAAGTCTGCCGCCAAATGTTACCGCTACGGCGGTAATGTGTTCCGGCAATATTGTATAAAGAGCCAGTTCCTTCCTAAACCCGTGTGCTTTCATCTTCGACCTCATCATCACTTACCATCAGGTGAGATTGAGGTCAAACGCGGGTTTAGTCACTTATAAAAAAAAAAAAAATAACTTAATTACTCTCCGACCAAAAACTAAACTAAGGATTCCTGCAAATCAGCACACAAAGAGAAGAGTTTATTAGAATATGTCATGATAATAATGAAAAGGGTATTTGGTGCGACATGTCAAATTAACTTTTGTCACCTGCCAAAAAATGAAGGCGAAAGGCTATCGAACGAAACTGCTCAAGAAGTGTCCTCTATTTTCTCAATTCCCTGTATTACATCCACGTACAAAAAATGATAATAGACACTCCAAGATATGTTCTTTGAAAAAAAATATGAAACTATAGGCTAATATACCTACTTAACACGTCAGCAAGATTATAATGAGGTTATTATAGCGAGAATCATAATCTAATAAATTATGTGTATATAATGGGAGTAGTTTGCATATAAAACCCACTTGATATCATGGTCTGATCCGGGTTGAAATTGTTATGAGACAATTGTTAGGTTATATCTAATAACGTCTTATAATTTTCTGCTATTATCGATGACACATTACTTTTAAATGTGTTTTGTTTATTATAACATTTGAAGCTACTAGCCGTTTCCTACGTTTTAAATCCTGTAAATCTTGATTCCTCAATAAAATCTAGAAAAAAAAATTACCTACTTCGCGCGAAAGGCTTAAATCCAGAGTATTTGATCCGTCGGCCGATGATGTTTCAGCCTTTAATACCGTCATGATTATTAGGTATTAATAGATCGACTAGATAGTCCTAAACCACGTTTAAAAGGATATTGAACTTAGGTACCTTTTTGTTATTGGTAGTTTAATTAAACAATAAAGTCAAAGGAAATCTCAAGGAAACACTAGAGTAACGTGTCCAAAATCTTGATTAAAAAATAGCAATAATGCACATTTTTTTAAGAATCCGAGTCGAAAATAGAAGGAAAACCGAAAAAGCACATCCACTTGTTTCAAAATAAGAGAGCGAATATTTGATTATAAAGAGCGACGTATTTGACTTTTGAAGTATGGTGGTAAAACAAAAGTATAATAAGTATAATAATAATGCAATGCAAAATTATATAATTAACAGAATTATGTTTGTAATATGCTTTTGAAAGTATCTTTTTTATTTTAAATGTATACTTTATATGGTTATTTTACTGTTTATGAAAATCTTTATGTATTTATCTATACATATAATAAAATGGTAGGAAAGTCAAAACTGTACATTGAATATTTTTTTAAAAGAATACTTGGGGTATGATCTACAATCGAAACAGAAACAAAAAATATAGTTTTTAGAATTTTTGTCTGTTTGTCTGTTTGTCTGTTTGTCTTTCCGGGATAAACTCAAAAAGTACTGCATGGATTTACTTCAAATTTGGCATGAAGATAGTTAAGAAGTCGGGTCAACATATAGGCTACATATTATCACGCTAGCAGTGTTATAATCGTAGGTGCGTTTGGTGCTGCATAGCGTTCACGCAGACGACGTCGCGGGCAGCAGCTAGTCTTTAAAATAAAACACCAATAAAACTTCTTTTGCATTGAATCAGTAACCCCAACGTTGCGCAGCAACATGGAGACTCTTCACGTTTAGTTTCTTATTAATTGAGATAATTTTTATTGGGAAATATTTTAGTTCTGATACTTTTTTTAAATAATCATTTACATAAATCATAAAAGTTATGTGCATTCCATTCACCCATTAAGTTTTTTATTTATTTATTAGGTATATCAACAGTAGTACATACACAAATATTAAATTAACAAAAAGTACATAAGTACATATTTACAGTTCTGAAACATAAATCTTACTGACGGCCTGAAATGGACTTACGCATTTCTGATTAATCGGTGAAGCGTTTTTAGTGAGACTCTTTCTCACTAAAAACGCTTTCTCAAAACTTTTAAGTTTATTAATGCTATTAGGCTCTCGTTTAATTTTTGAGATTTTTATGGCTAGTATATAATTATAATTTTTAAGGGATACTAGTATTATGAAATAGTAGTGGTATAAAAGACCCTGTACTGACAAATATCTTCGAAATAAATGCAGGATAGGTATAAAAGAACGAGTTCTTTTTTTACCGCAATGTCTAATTTCTAATGGCCTCATCATCATTTGAGATAAATTATGAAAGATGAATGTTCATTTGTTTTATTAATTCTTTGAGTTACCAGTATCCGTGTTCCTATTTCTTTGGAGTTCGTGTTTCTAGTTTTTGCGGTTAGATCCGCAATGAAATGAATGCTGCTGTGAACTGTAGCAAAAACCTTAGATTAGGCGGGATAATGAAGATAAATTACTAGGATTTATGCAATGCAGAGTGTATGCAGTTCCTTACTTACCTCGTGTGCTTACGCTCATTTGAGCTTTGACCTCTTCTAAGTTCAAAAGCACAAATAGTAAAAACAATAACAGTTTTAAACAAGCGCCGTTATTTTCAATGTAACGAATTTCCGGGATACTTACTGCGATTTCCGATTTTGATTTTGGAATTCGTAGGATGCGCAAAATAAAAAATCGGTACTCGTAGTATTGGTATTGTAAAATTAATTATGTTATCAAAACCTATGAAACTATCATCTAACGTACTTTACTAACTAATTAACTTATTTATAAAACAATAGTTTCTTTTTTTTTCAAAATCATAATCTGTGAAACCAATTGTAAAGAATAAAACAATTTGTAACCGGATTTATAGAATTACATTTTAACTCAAGTTTATGTAAAATATTAAACAAAACTTACGCTGCAATCAGAATCTAAATAAGAATTCATTGTCTAGATATTTATATTCTATTTATTTTATACAATATCAATCGTATTACATTTATGAAGTTTAAGTACTAGCTATAAAAATCGCGATGACGTCAGCATCTCAAGATTAAATCTCATTCTCGAATGTGTTTACTGATGCTGACCCTGTACCCAAATACACCAGATGTGAAAAACGAGAGTAAACTGCGTACCTTGTGTTATGGCAACTGAACCAGAAATAAAAATCCGTGCCAAGATTGTGTAACTCTACTTAAATTTATCCTACTTCATACTTCTATAATAAACGTAAAAAAATGTGTAGATGGATCGTTAATTATTAATATTTCATGATATTCAAGATACATAAATACATAACTTCACGACTGTATCCCTTATGGGGTAGACAGAACGCCAGAGGCTTTAAGACCAGCCAATGTCACGTTTGACTTTGAAAGTATTATAATGATGGATAGAGTCGATAAAGTTCTGTGCTCGCTTATTTTAAACAGTGTAGAGCTTCTTTGATACCTGCAAGTACATCTTTGTCACTTTATGAAGTTTACTATTAGGGCTGGCTAATTAATTTAAATTGCATATTTCTTGTATTTACTACCATCTATTGTAATTGATGATGACCCTGATGTAACTTACCATCCAGTGTATCCAGAGTAGTTTATCAGCCCAATTAATGTTAAATAACAATGCAAAAATTCTATAGTATAGGTTTATCAACGGGTAATGCCAAAATAGCTAATTACTGCAATTCTACAGACTATACTGACACTAACAGATCCTTATGGAAGACAAATAAACATTAGCAATACAGCTTCACAATACGGGTATCGCTCTCCTCTAGATACCCTTCATTTGACGCACTGATACTAGCACAACAATAATCAACGAATGCAAAGCATTCAAAAAACCGACTTCACGTCAACACTTTGGCTGAGTTACAATGTCTTCAACGTAAACATACTCCGAAATCATACATATTCCATCAATTTTTTTAAATTTTCAATGAAGTACTCAACCGATTTCGATGAAATTTATATGGAACCTATGATGTTTCTTCTATCATATGAAACAAGAATTTTTAAAATCGATTCATAATTATCCGGAATCTCGTGTAACAAAGATACAAAAAAAAACATACAGACGAATTGAGAACCTCCTCCTGTTTTGGAAGTCGGTTGAAAAGAAGCGAGCAAAGCAATGAAGATTAACAATTTCATTACTTACAACAGATTATTTCTATATCAAGCGGATACGATAGTCTTTAGTTCCGTGTGGTGCGCGTGCGGCGAATCAAACAAACGTCATGCTGTGTTTAATAATATCTGACGCTTAATATAAGTAAAGTAATGGAAAGATATTTAAAGAAAAACTAATGAGACTTTCCAATTTTCTTACATTTCAATGAACGCGTTATAGATATCCACATTTAGTAATTACTGTCCATTTTAATATATTTAATTGTCGTGAAAATAGCTGATGTTAAAATGTAATCTCCCGTCGGTGCCGACTTCTTGATTATTTTCACCAGCTTTGTTTTGAATCAAAAAATATGATAGGCAGTGTAGTAACTGGCAAATTAAAACTAATGTGTCAAGTTCACACGGGCTTTGGTTTTGGAGTATGTTTACGTTGAAGACACATGAAGCAGTGCGACATCAATCCTTCGCTGTGGGAGCAGCAGGCTGACAGACGGCCGGAGTGGAGAGCGCTTGTTAAATCTAGCGTCCAAGCCTCTGAAAACCGGCGGCTCCGTGAGCTGGATGCCAGACGCGACGAGCTGAAAGCCCGACCACCTGCGGCTGTCAGCTATAATTATGTGAACGGTGTGCTCTCATGCCCGCAATGTGCGAGAGCTTTTACAAACAAAATTGGCTACGCCACATGCGAGCACACCAACGGCAAAACCGGAGTTGAAGACAGTCGCCGTGGTCAAAATCGGCCGGATTACATCATCATCACGTTGAAGACATTATAACTCAGCCAAAGTTTTGACGTGAAGTCGTTTTTTTTAATGCTCTGCATTCGTTATCAGTGCGTCAAATGAAGGGTATCTAGAAGAGAGCGATACCCGTATTGTGTAGTTATTCGTTGAGTGTTGTCGGAAGGAACACATCAGCGTTGGAGTGCGGTAGATTTTATATGGAATATGGTCAATAACCTGGTGAATCTTAAATAGTTTCTAGTTCTACTACCAAGCGGGGCAACAGGAATAGCCACCTATTATTGCTTATCCAGGGGCTATAGGGATTTTTTAAGCTGACCGTATGCGGGTTTAATACAGATTGCGGTAGAAAAACAACACTGGTATCGATCAAATAGTAAACCAAAGTTATTCAGAGTTGATAATAATTACCAAATATAAATTAATGAACCAGTTAAAAAATGCTGAAAAGAAATCCAAATTCCTACTATCCATTCATACCGACGACACACACGATATAAATACGGAACTATAATATAAAATGTATGTATCAAATGAAATGGACAGGTAAAAGCCATTTCACGTATGACTGCGCGCGCGCAGCTCGGAAGAATCCGCGAGTCTATACTTATTTATGTTTAGATCTAGATGCATAAATTTTAAACTGATGACAAACTGTCTATTTAATACATAGACTTATCCTATCTTTCTTCCTAGTTATAAAAATGCAAATGTGTAACAAACTTACTTAAATATGGATGGATCATTGGATGTATGTTGTCTGTCAGTCACTTCTACTATTAGTCACCGTTTCAAGTTGAAACGGCTTGACAGATTGCGCTGAAAATTTTCACGTGAGTTGGGTGTAATTTGGTTAAACAATTGAGATTGTATTTTATGTTAATATTCCTACGAGTTTTGATATGTTTTAATCTGATGAAAACGTCTACTTTTAAATAAATAATAATAAATAATAAAATCCCCAGACAATCACACCAACTACATGGCCCCAAAGTAAGCATAGCTTGTGTTATGGGATACCATATAGCGAACTAGGGGGGAACCTAGAATATAAATACATAAATAGATAAACACCCAGACACGGAACATTTTTTTTTTCTGGTTCCGTGCGGGGATCGAACCCGCAACCACTGGCATCTGAGGCAGATAGGTTTACCCCAACGCCTTTTGTCAATTTGAACTGTATTTTTCACGTCCAAATATCACGTGGCAAATAGATCTCGGTTGCGAATTTTTCAATAAAGTAAGAAATCAATAAAAAAAATATAAATAGTGAAATGAAAACACAAACCTCCTTGGTTTGGCGGTCGGGTAATTAATGGAGACATCGTGACCAAAAGGATACAATGATGGCAAGGAAAATTTTAAGAAGCACAACATTTTTTCATCTGCTAAAAATTTAACAATGCCAACACGTTCGTTAAAGAAATTGCTCCGTCAAACAACAACTGAGGAATCAACAAACGTGCAAATAAATAAGGAAATGCGTTGCCATGGTTTTATTTAAAAG
This sequence comes from Stenoptilia bipunctidactyla, assembly GCA_944452665.1. Classification (NCBI taxonomy): domain Eukaryota; kingdom Metazoa; phylum Arthropoda; class Insecta; order Lepidoptera; family Pterophoridae; genus Stenoptilia; species Stenoptilia bipunctidactyla. The sequence goes on from OX101739.1 coordinate 13,748,819, forward strand.
AAAATATTTATTATTTTTCTTTAATGAAGCGTGACAATTTGAGGCAATTACAGTAATGTAGTGTTGCCAGTATAAGAATAATAAGTCTGGGCTGAAAAAGGAATGTTGTTAATGAGACCGATTCGTCTTAATAGGTACGCAAGAACTAATTAATTACTTTCATTTTCATTTATACATACGAAGTTTCCTGATACGGCTCGGATTTGAGTGATTACGAGTATAAGTGCCTGGTACATGTTAGGTGTTTATCTATAACTTCTTCTATAAAATTTAATTTACCTGTACCATCGTGATCATGATGCTTGCAACAGTGCCGAAATATCGAGAACTCAAAATAATTAACGAATGCAGAGCATTAAAAAACCAACTTCACGTCAAAACTTTGGCTGAGTTAAGAATATCATCAACATAAACATTAAATAAAAAACTTTTTAACCGGATTTATCGCGTATATTTACATTTTAAATTTTAACTCGACGTCTTTGCAGACCCCGTGGTGGTCACGAGAGGCGACACCGAAACGTCGAGTTAAAATTTAAAATTAGAATAGAATCGCGAAAACTTAAGACAATATAACGTAAACATTCTCCGAAATCATACATATTTCTTTTTAAAAATTTTCAATGAAGTACTCAACCGTTTTCGATGAAATTTTTAACAATTTTAAAAATCAATTCAAAATTGTCCGAAATATCATGTAACAAAGACACAAAAAAACGTACGGACAAATTGAGAACCTTCTCTTTGTTTGAATTAATAATAAACATGTTAAACTTCCCGTGTCTAAAATTAATTTAAATGTGACCATGAAAGTGTTAAAACGTATATATATTTTTTATTTACCGTGATTATATCCCCTAACCAGCACTGGGCTAGCTTAGAGTATTAGGCTGCACACTGGACGGCAGCGACAGCGGCGCGGGCAGCGACTTCCGCGACACGATAAAAAGTATTGAGTTTGTATGAAACCGCGAAAAATCGCTCGAGCGCCCGCTGGCGTCGAAAACGGCCCAGATTCCCCGCGTCGTCGCTGCCCGCGCCGCTGTCGCTGCAGTCCTGTTTGCAGCCTTATGGCCTAAAACCTCCTCGTCACTTAGAGGAGGGACTCATAACCCAGTTGTGGGCTCATTACAAGGGGTTGTGATGATGATATTCTATTTTTAAAAGGAACTCAAAATATCAGTGGCACATCAAAACGGGCCTTCATATTTTATTCAACCTCAATTAGATCATACGTATGAACTCAGTGATCATAATAATTAATACTTATCGTACATAATTAAGTTATTCTAATCTCGTAATTCTATGTCTTAGAGACTAAAGACAATAATTATCTATGACGACATAAGTTCAAGGGAGACATTTGTATATTGTTCGTAAACAATATTAATTGTTATAACGTGACCACAACAGAAAATAAAAATATGAATATTACAAGAACTATTGAATAAAAACTTGTACCGCGCTTGTTTTGTAAAAATGTAACCTTAAGGCTGATCCACAGATGATGCATGATAATAATTTCTGTGGGCTGCTCTTTCCATGCATTTTTTCCATACAAGAATCATACAACACTATTTGGTGTCAAACACCAAAAAAAAATTTTGATATTGTTATGGTGTCGTCAATATTTAAGAATATCGGTAGTCAACGTCAAGTCTAGAATACAGTATGCAAATATGATCCTAGTGAAATTTGTTATAAGAAAGTAATAAAATACAATAAAAGTATACTTACCAATGAGTAAAATTTTTGGATCAATTACTTCAAATGAGTTTATTTTATCGATGTACCATCAAACCAACTGAATCATGACCCACAACAAGCTCATTTTGGCAAATCGTCTTTATGCAGGTCGAAATTTGCTTGAAGGCAGGTTTTCTTGGTGTCGAACTTATTACCATTTCATTCGACACTGAAATTGCAGAACTCGTACAGATCTAAAATGTCCTAAGTACATTATACGCGATAGATCTTACAAGTTTGACAGTTTCAAACGAATTTTCAGCAATGTGGGTCTTGATTCAGTTGATTCGATAATACATGGGGTAATTTTATCATAAGATCAATTTTTCGAAAGCATTCTAAAAAAGGCAAACCGTATGTAGGCAATGTATTATGTAGACCTATGTATTGCGCTAAAATAAGTTAAAATTATCTGCCCTCCGTTGTCTATTATAGTTCGTCAAGATATACGACGCTTGCGCAGGAAGCTCAGCGAAATTGGAAAAAAAATTCGAGCCCAACGACTCTTTGTATTTTATTAGTTAAAAATAATAAATTACCGTATAAATATGCAAAAGTCGATGAAATTTAATATCATTGATTTAAGGATTCGTCTCCTTTCCATGTCTTTAGTAACATTCTTAGTAATTAAACTCAGTGACCTTTTACTTTACGATCGCTTAAAAAACAAGAGAACATAAATTTAGTTATTTTTTTTTTAAACTCATACCAGTTTTATTTCGTCTCAAGTATAAGCAAATTGCGATGAACCCAAAACGAATTAAACATGAAGCCAAAGTCTTTGTGCAAATGTGCAAAACTATACAGCTCCCACAAACAGTATGCAAACACTTTCTTAGTCAAATAAAAGTGTGAATGTTTGCACAATAATGAATAAACATGCAAATATGTAGAACAAAAAGCAAAAAGTATTCTTATGAGGCTGTGCTAAACGATTATTCATGGGTTGCGAAATATTGCCTTACATTGTAAGGTTACATAGAAGTACAGTCAGCTTCATATTAGTTGTTCGTAGTTGAATCCAACTGTAAGTCATAACTTCATTAAAGAATGGGACAGAAAATAAAAAAGCCAGTGAAGTTGTTTAACATCAGTGACCCTAAGTTTTTGGCTTACTTTTCAAATATCAGTTTTGCCCTAGACATAAAGTAATTAAGGATGTCTGATTTTTTTAAGTCTGAGTTTTTTTCCGATGGCAACTTTTACAGGAACATGCTCTTTCAGTTTAGTAGTATTTTTACTCAATCTTATATTACTTTTTGTAATTAATTGGATTATACATCTCATTCCTGTAAATATTTTATTTTTCATAAAAGTATTAAATAAAGTAACGATAAATGTTTCGTAAATACCTAACATTATTCAAAGCCATAAAGTTTGTAAAATAACAACTAAAATACGTTTTCAGAACTTCTAACCACGGTGTCTAAATGGGAACTGTAACATTGAGTTAAAATCCATAATAACGTACCAAAATACGATAATTCTCTTAAGCTTTCATGTATCATTTTCACGTATACTACTGTATCTGCGGAGGCTTGTTAATGGCTTAGTCGACATTATATGTTAAACCTAGTTTTTAAGTAAAAGCTGTTGGCCACCAAAATAATATAAAATAAAATAAATAAATCATAATAAAATAACACGTTTCAATTTTGTTGTCGACTGTACCTAGCTTCGTATATGGTGAGTCGTAATGGTGAGAAATCATACTTCTGTGAGAACGTGGCGAAGGTTCAAAGAAGCGCCGACATAAAATGGACCATGCAATAAACGACGCAAGCATCACTTATACTTAATATGAATATTTTTATTTGATGTTCATAACTGACATGGTCAAGGAATGGCTAATGGTGGTTAAGTAGTTAAGAAAATAAGCTATGAGAAGGATGAGAAATTCATATGATATTTGTTTAAAGAAGGCATTTTTAAGTTGATATTTTATTTATAAATTAAGTATACGTTTTTACAAAAATAAAAATATACTCAACAATTAATATAAACAGTAAACATATTGGGTGTAAGTAGATCAACCCAAGGTCGCAACTTCAACCCCGAACTAAACATAGAGTCCTAATTAATTATATAGGACTATAATTATATAATTAATAGATATAAAATAAACCTAATTTTTTATGAAAATATCAAGATCACCAATATCTTAGTTAGTAAACTTGTCTCTGGTATTATTAAGATTTTTCCCAGACTATTCAAAGAGAATTTTTAGGCGAAAGCTCTCAATCTGCTTACGATAAAATAAATTCTAACAAAGTATTACGTTTCTGTTATTAGTAAGTAGGTAATTATTTATAGTTTGTAAACTATATTAGAGGAGCTACTCATAAATAACAGATTATAAATATCAACATCGGTAAAGATATGAAACAAAATACCTACTTATTATATATCCGTATGAAATAACAGTAGTTGTGTAGTTCATTATAAGCAAAAAGGTCAAGGCAGAAAAATATTCAACACGTTTGCAATATAATTATATAAGTTTAACAAATATTTAACGTAAAAGATTTACTAAAATATTTGTTAAACTTATTTTTTTTAGAAAAATTTACTAAAAAAATGCCTTTTTGTTGTTTTGAACTCATTAACGTTGATATTCCGTTGACAGACAATTGGTCATGTAGGTTAATTTGTAAATATGCATGAAATTACAATAAAAAATAGGAGGTGTGTTGTAAGAACCTGTTGTATTATAACATTATTAATTAATTAACAGAATATTTCACTAATTACGATACAGTTTTTACATTATCTGAAATTCATTAAATAAAGTAGGTAGGTTAACAATACATTTTGGTCTATTTTAACCACTATTTTCTTTCTTTCGCCGAAATACCTTACGACGATAGCCCGACGGAACTTATAGGCTTCTACCGTTAAGTGAGGGCACTTAACTTAGTTTTTGCTGAACGGACAAACAAGCAAGTGGTTTACTTGACATTAAGTAATAACGTAAGTAATAAAAAGTTGACTTTTATGACACGTTTACCTAGGTAGGGCTCTTAGCCAACATTAAGTGGAAATAACATTATCCTATTAAACTTTAGTATACATGCCATATATTACAAGTTACTTTAAGCGCTCTCTGTTAATATTGTAATCATATTCACATATTTCTTGATCATTATCAAAGACAGAGAGTGCTAACAAGCTTAACCCTAGAAAGCTAACCTCCGTCGATTCGACGGGCAGCGTAAAATAATATCGCTGTATCTTTTTAACGGTGCATTCAATGGTTTTGTTTAGCCTAGCCAACTAAGTAGTCACCACTGGCGTTGTAGTGGCGCAGGCGTTGGTAAGGTAAGTGTCATAGGTTCTAAGGTACAAGACCTTTGCCCGTCGTTTCGACGGGTGGTTAGCTTTACTGTTAGTTTTTAGTGTGAGTGTGTAACAAAATCTGTTATTTATTTTTAGATTTTTATCATGTCTTCATTGCAAGATGATGCAATAGTTAACCTGCTTTGGCAAGGACTTAGTGATGATGCTCTAGATGATAGTTCAGCCAGTGAGACCGAAGATATTGTGGTGGAAGACGAGGTACAAAGTGATGAAAATTATCAACCGTCTGATTCCGAAGAATCATGTGTGATTCCATCTCAAGACTTAAGCCCTGATACTCCTGCTTCTGAAACTTTGGAGAACAACATCATTCAATTGCCTCAAAGGAATATTCGAGGTAAAAATCGATATGTTTGGGCTACTAGTAAAGGAAACATCTCGAACAGAACGTCAGCGAGGAAAATTGTCCGCACTGCAAGGGGACCTAACCGTTCATGTAGAGGATTGGTGAAGGAAGTATCTTATTTCGGAAAGTTTTTCACAAACGAAATTTCGCGAAGAAATCGTGAAATGGACAGTTTGTATCAAACTGTGACCGCGACACAAAGCGCCAGTCCATCCGATGCATCCATCCACCAGCCGAGACCTGCAGGCATCGACTTCCACTGCTGTAAAACCTGAAGAGGAATCACCGGCGTTTTCTCATGAAAATCGCAAAAGAAAAACGTGTGGGAAATGCCACCATAAGAAAAAGCGTATGACTAAAAGTGTCTGTGCCAACTGCAAGTTACCGATATGTAGGTAGTGAACGTAAAGTTGACTTTTGTGTCACTTGTGCTCAAGAAAAATATATTTTTTTATGTTATTAGTACTGCTTGTGTTCCTAGTTGTCCAATTATGGCAAAAAAAGTACATGTGCTTAGAATTATTTTTTTAATTTTGCAAATTTAAATTATAAATAACAAAAAGTTCCTTTTTTTTAGATGTTTAGAAAAAGTAGGTATATTTTAATAAATAAATAAATAAAGTTGATTAATAAAACGAGTGTTTTATTTAAAACAATCAGTTTTAACCATATAGTTAAAAAAAAGTTAAAAAAATTAAGTACTTCATAAAAAATTAGCCTTTTTAAAACACCCGTCGTTTCGACGGATGGTTAGCTTAAACAGGTTTCGCCAGAAGGTTAGCTATCTAGGGTTAAGATGACACATAAAGTGGTAGAAAAGAGTCGTTTTTCATCTAGCTTCATCGGAATACACCATCACCAGATGAACAAAAGCCCTTAAGAAATCTTACTACTAGGCCTGAATTAATATTGGAAGAGCACACCAAAAGGCCATTCATTTTTTTTTTAAATTTATTAACGGCATGGATACAGGTCCTTAAGCCTAAGGCCATTCATCAAATACTATACTTACCACTAAACAAAACTGTACAAAGCCATAAAAAATAGCAACACCGAATTCAAGATACTTCCTGATACACAATAAGTTACCGAGTCACGTAAAATCGAGTAACATGGCAACATCGAAGTTTACTTTCATTATATTATTGATTCCTTTTCAAAGTGACAGTTCTAGTAACACAACCTACTTGCAACAACCTGTTTGGTGGTGCCATTGAAAGTTCAGCCCTATTTAAATGAGGAAAAGGTTGAAAATGTTTGAGTTGTAGAATGTAGAGTAAGACTACACGTTGTTACGTCACGTGTATTTTCCCGCGCACTTTCGTTTTCGATGAAGTTCACTTGTTTAATATATGTTTTTTGTTTGTAAGGTATTACGAGGCATTTACATATTCGTTTTTACTTAATTCTAAATATTTTGAGATTGAATCATGTCTTATAATTCAAATGAAGGTGAATACAATGAAAATATATTAAAATAAATTTATGAAGGGTGACTAGTGGGTCACTTGCAAAATTCCAGGACGTGATAATTTAAGATCATACATGAAGAGAAAAAATAAATTAAAAATAAATATTAATTATTAACTGAATAAACTTCTCCGAAAATTAAAGAATTCATTACGCAACGCACATTTAGCGTAATACAATAAATACTTAGCGGGTGCTCGAGGCTCGAGGAGGTTAACGAGGCAGCTAGTTGGGAAAAGTGTAGTGAGGTCTCTTTATTTATTCATAGGGATTTCTGGTGAAAAATTAAGTACTTTCTTTTATTACACAATTATGATCAGAATCGAGAACAGAGTGCTCTCCTTCAGTATTGCAAATTTGTCACCAGTCACCCTGTGTAATTTGATTAACCATAGTTTATTTCCCTTACAAATTTTGCTAAAAGGACTCGAAAAAAAATTCTAAAAAGGCTTCGTAAAAACCAAAGCTTACAAGATTTATACATAATAAATCAATTTTTGAATTAAATACAGATAAGACCATTCGCATAAATACAAATGCAAAGTATTAACATATACCTACCAAATAAAAAAATGGAGCCTCTTCAACGATCACGTAAAAACAAAATTAAATCCTTTTAAACCCTTTAATAGCAGTTCCCAGTTTATTACCTACTTACTCACGAATTGCGTTAAAATAAGATACTATTATCTTATGTTTTCACGATTTCGAACGAAGTCCCGTAATTAAAGTTCATTGAAACAAATGTTTTAAAAAGGTAAGAAACAAAAAAGGTCGTAACCAAAACTCTTAAATCTAAATACCATAGACTAAACAAGTATAATTCACACCCATAATAAATGGATGAACACATTATAATCATCGAAAGTTCGATGCTCGATTCATCACCGTGAAATCTGCAATGATACCCAGATCCAATCTCAAACTACAAGTATACAGTAATTATTTTAATTACTATACATAATTGTGAAACGGTATTTAACTTAGAATAATAAATACTTAGAGTTCGAGGACACCTTGAACTTGTTAGTATATTAACGGAAACGAACTTATAGTCTTACTAGCTGCTGCCCGCGACGTCGTCTGCGTGAACGCTATGCAGCACCAAACGCACCTACGATTATAACACTGCTAGCGTGATAATATGTAGCCTATATGTTGACCCGACTTCTTAACTATCTTCATGCCAAATTTGAAGTAAATCCATGCAGTACTTTTTGAGTTTATCCCGGAAAGACAAACAGACAAACAGACAAAAATTCTAAAAACTATATTTTTTGTTTCTGTTTCGATTGTAGATCATACCCCAAGTATTCTTTTAAAAAAATATTCAATGTACAGTTTTGACTTTCCTACCATTTTATTATATGTATAGATCCTCATTTCCTTTCCTTGATAGAGTAGATAACAATTTGTGGTGTATTAAATCCAAAACATGTCGGTATATTTTTAGAAGAAAACGATTTGAGGAAAAACATGACATTATTGGACTAAAATAATAATAATTGCTTAAAGCTTTCACGATTTTTAATTAAATCAAAACACTTTTTAAACGGATTTATCGCGTATAATTTATATTTAACATTTTAACACCCTGCATATAAAGATCAAAATCATCTTTCTTTGGATAATTCTAGAGGAAAAAAAAAATATTTCGAACCAGTATAAGTAATTATAAAGATATAAACAAAATGGACTTATTTAAAAGCTTACCTAGTCTCGTTGAAAGCAACTATTAATAAACAAATACCTAAATTATTATTTCATTAAGTATAATAATTTATTAATAATGAAATTTATTTTAATATTATTATTAATTACAACTTTATACATACGACTATTCTTTGCTGACTGCGAAGGCCACAGGAGCAAACTAATATTTTCAAAGTTTGTCCATTGGAATAAAACAACGAGCATACAACCTGGTTTTATTCTCGTTGGAATAAAAGTATTACGTATTTTTCCAATGGTCGAAACTTAATCGCATTAAAACAAAAGCTCGGTCATTTATGAACCCCTTTATTTTCAACGTTTCAATTGAGTTTTAAAGATGTTAATACAAGAATATTTAACTAAATAAACTTCCTAGCACATATTTTAATTAGGTTTATATCTTTATAACAATGCATTAGTCAATGACTTGTTTTAGTGCTTTATAACGATATATGAAAATAAGATCAACAAAAAAATCTTTGTTTGATTTCAACCTATCAAACATAAGCTTGTCATCTAAAATTCATGTTACACGCAGCCGGCATTCATCACACTTAATTAATCTAACTGTGACAGTAATGTACATTAACTCAGATAACAACAGATTTATTTAACATAAATAAGAGATGATACTTATCAATTGTCGGCTATAAATGGTTCTTAAACCGATGATTTGCGGAGATACGAAAAATAGTGACAGGAAAAAACTTAACTCATTCCTTATTATTATGGATGGTAAGATTCATGATGCGATTTTAAAGTCAAGTTTACTGCCTTCTCTTTTTTATCAAGAACATAGCTTTGCTTATCTACCGTTTCTTTTTTATGGTGGTTTCATATGAAAAACTGTAGCCATCCAAGAGTCGCTGATCAGCAGTGCTAGCACGGATCTTTTGTCGATCGTAAGTTTACGAATGCTCGTATAGTATGGAGTCGGTTGCAAGTTTTTAGTAACAATGTAATTTTTTATTTTACAGTTATTTAAGAGTAGAACCTGTTAACAAACATTCAAAATTATCAAGGAACACATTTATTTAAGCTGACCGTGCGGCAATGGATAGATTTCAATTATTGCTTGCAAAACCGTCTCCATACTATACGAGCATTCGTAAACTTACGATCGACAAAAGATCCGTGCTAGCACTGCTGACAACGAAAGGGTTAAAGCACGTTTAAAGACAGGCGGCTGTTCACGCGAGGCTTTTCATTGCATCGTCGGCCTTACTCTAAACTAGTGGATGGTTCCACAATAAAGCAGGCGATGACTGTGGAACCATCATGATGGTGGAGAGAGGATGATGATGAAAACGCATGACGCGTCGCCCGTCCATAAACGTGCCCGTGATGTAATGAGAAATGGATGGAATATGGCAGAGTCATAAAATATAACGAACACCATGTAACCATCGATAAATAGTCGAATCGACAAGATAAATATTATTTTGTTATTTTATCCTATTACGTAAGCTAATATGAGCACTATAATAGATAGAATTACTCGATTTGACACCATGATTAAGACCACAGAACCATGTCAGAATCTTAATAAATTACATACACTAAATACCATATTCTAAGGAAATATCGATAAAAGACCCAATTTATCGTTGTCGACGGTAGCATGCTTGCCCCACAGATCTTGAAAAATTTACTACATTTTTTTCGTCATAATACGAGAATTTATCCAGTTACCTCTTTCATATCATCGGCTTATACAACCACAGTACTACAGGATCCGTCAATATAACCATCATGTCTCTACCAGGAGATGAAATTGTTTGAAATTTTGTCAAAACTTGCAAATTAGGTTCTTTTAACACCTGTTTTGAGTCGACTGATTGATTTTGTAAAGAATAGATAAACTTTCCACAGCTTTAAAAGCAGCTTTTACTAAGATAATAGGCAATTTAGCGATGAGAAAAGAAATATACAAAATATTGTTACAACATCATACTTACACGTATCAAAATAAAATACAATCAGCTTTTTGACAAAAGTATGTTAATTTTAAAAGCTAATATTGTGAATATTTAAGCTCCTGACATAACAAAGTTTCACAAAGTTTGGGTCGATGCAGAAAGCGTAAGTAACTGGTTTAATGCCGGTTTGTTTGAGAATTGACCTATATTCATTTATTGTATTAAGAAAACTTATGCTTAAAGTCGGTACTGTGATGAATAAAAATCATATTCGCTTTTTAAGCTACATTGTACCTATTGGGTATTTTACTATTTTGTAGTATCTCGCCGTAAAAATGGGAGCAAATAAATTGATATTTATTTACAGATTTGTATTTTGAATAAATTTTAATGCTTATTTATTATAAAGTTAATATTGTTAAATGTTGCGGAGATCAGATCACGTTTATTATCTGTAATTATTTTAATTACACAAATTACAAAACTTCTGATAACTTATAAATCTTCTACTATAAAATACAAGCACATAAGTACAGTTAGCAACAAAAAGTTGATCCACCATTAATCACAGTCATATAAAATTTCGACAGCATAAAATTACTAAACTCGCCGATCTAGTTATAAAATTAAACATTCACTATGTAATTTATTCTCTACTGGCCAGTAGATACAGTTCAATAACAACTATTTGGTCGTAACTGGCGCTGAGGCAGCGTCATACATACATTTAGTCCGGTTACTTATATAAAAATTACGTAAAATTTTACTAGACCGCGCGTGCCGGGTACCGTCAGACTGATTAAAATTATCGGATAATAGTTTGGTGTCTTCCTGGAAAGGAAACTTGGAAGTTTCCTATGTAATTACTAATTGTAGTTACTTTATTTGAATACAGAATGCATTTCAAACGTTTAGTAGGATTCAAATCTGGCATATGGTATAAAATTAGCGTAGTTTGATAAAAATGAGAGTGATATAGTGGGTAAATGAAAATACATTTATTGAAAAAATAAATGGGTAGTGTAAATATAAATGTTTCCTTAATTGTTACTTATTTTAGAGTTTTGATGCTTCTAAAATAAAAAAGGATCAAACATATTGCCAAAAACCTCCAATCCAAAAAATTTCAATCTCACTTGTTTTTTATGCTCACCCTACCTTATAAAAAAATGCTCATTTACATCACGTGACTCAGCAGGTTCAATAAACGTGATCTGATACTCGATTGAGCTATTTCTGAGCACTTAGAGTCAAGTCGTGCTAACAATTTAGCACTGATGGCCCTGATTGTACAGTTGCTTAACTTCGGACTTTTGATACAAAGCTCTTAACAAGCACACTTAAATTGGTTTATAAACCATATAATAACTTAATGATATAAAAATTGCTGCAATATTAAATGAGATGAAATAAAAGAAATGATTCAGATGGACATAAAATATAGTTGTATTAGTTGGGAAATCTTTGAAATTCTTTTTTGACGGTTAATTAATATAATCATTATCATAACTACTTGGAAATTTTTATTTTAGTCCTTACAAGAGTGGTTAAAATTGTCTTAAATCTTGTCAATAACCATTACTACCACTCATAGTGAAGTGCGTATAGGAGAGGAGCGGTGTATTATAGCCCTAACGCCTTATAAGATAATGTAATAAAAGGCGACCAATCTGATGTATCCTTTAGAATCCGTCTGACTATTCAACACTTATCATCTATGAAGTCTGCTACAAAAATATACAGGGTGTCCCGCCAACCCTATATAATATGTACCTTCACGGAGGTATTCTAGTACCCATAAGGATTATTTTTTTAAGGAAATTTATTTAGTCAATTTCTATTGAAAGCAATAAATTTCGACTTTTTCTTTCAAACAAAACTTAAAAAAAAAATTTTTTTTTAAATTTTTTTCTGTAATTCTTATAGGTGCTAGAATACCTCCGTGAACGTATTATATAGGGTAGGCGGGACACCCTGTATATTCTATTAAATTAGTTTTTTTTAAGAGACAGCTATTTTCTGAACCCATGTCTATTTACATTGAATTGCCTTTTACGACGATATGCCTAGAGGTATTTCTGGTGAATATTCAAAGAAGATTTACTAATATACTACAACTGAAAAGTTTGTTTGTTTGGTTGAAAGCAACAACATCAACAACACACAACAATCGGTCTTAAGCAAGGTATATTTTATTCAGAAATTATAAATTGGCTCGCGTCTGGGTGTACCTATATTAAGATATACTCTTGTATAGATATCCTCTTTTTTATCAAGGTTTTAACCGCTATCCCTAGCGCACCTACAAAACTATATTATAAAGGTAAAGGTTCGAGCAACTTCCGCTTGTTTTTAGGACTTCAGGGTTCGACATGCTAGCGACCACCCCTCATATACAGGGTGACTGGTAGGTTACTTTTGAAATTCAAGGACGTAATAGTTGAGATCATACATGAAAAGAAAAAATATAATATAAAATTCCATGCTGGACTGTAAGCGAAAGAAAAACATAGAATGTACCAGCTGCTTCTCTTTCTGGGCAGACTGTAAAAGCCAGTTAAAGGACAGAGGTTTTATTGGCGTTTTTGTGGGCGATAGGCTGACCGCGTGTCACTACATTAGCCTCTCATCCATCATTATAATACTTACAAAGTCAAACGTGACATCAGATGGTCTTATAGCCTCTGGTGTTCTGCCTACCCCAGAAGGGACACAGTCGTGAAGTTATATATGTATGTATAATATATAATAAATTTTAATTATTTACTGAGTAAACTTAACCGAAAGTTAAAGAGCATTGGCAGCGATCCGCGTGCCAGGTCACGTGCCGCAATCGACTCAGTTGTAGGTTAAGTAAATAGTAACATAGTAGTATTTATTTATAGGGAATTCTAGTGAAAAATTAAGTACCTACTTTTATTACATAACTATGATCAGAATCGAGTACAGAGTGCTCTCCTTCAGTATCTAAAATTAGTCACCAGTCACCTTGTATAGTATGCTGTTAAATATCACAACGGATAAAACCACACAAAGCTGCTAGTTATCTATAATGAGTCTACATCAGTATTATATCAAAACTACTTCAATTAAAATACAAAAAATATGCTAGCATTTTGCATACAACAATTACAACGCAAACAGTATCAAATTACGATCATAAAGAGAACGTGTACGAGTAATTTGCCTTCAATAATTATATAATTTTCCCATTGACCAATCCTATTGTCAGGGAAATTGCTATCTCTCTGCGAAGACAATTTGGTGGTATTTCGCTTGATACGTTATTGTAAAGTTGCAATAGTCGTTATGCAGATATTACACATGTTTATTGAAATAATTCGAAATTCAAATTTAAGTAGGGTTGTGAAATACGTAAGGTATAGAGACGGGTGGTATATTGTCTATTACAAGGATGGTGTAAATCTACGGAAGTTTGATCTAGATGATTATAAATGTTGAATACAGAGTTACAAAACCTTCTTGTAATCTTTGATGATTAAATCACTTTATTACTAAGGGGTTAATTTTAGCGTGGCGCTAATAATGATAATAGAGCTTATTTTGTTTGTTGCCAATGAGTTAAACTGTTTGAATTTAATAAAATATTCTTTTAATAAACATTTATTGAAAGTTTCCCTTATATCCAAATATAAAATATCAAATAAATTGCATTCTTTCTAGCTTTCCTTTGTTCTCGTGGTAATCCTTTCACCATTTTCTACGTTATAACATAAGCCTTTACTTTAGCGATAAAATGTTCCGGAATTTTTAAATGAAGAGAACAATGATTTCAAAAAGCAATCTAATCTATAAAAAAGAAAAAGGTAAACTTGGGCATCATTTCTTGTTTCATAAAGGAAAGAATGATTTAGAAATCGAGATGAAATTAGTATTCTCTGGTGATTTTTCCTGTGTGTGTCGGAAGAACCTAATAGAATAGCCAATTCTGAGAATAACCTAATCAACGAATGCAGAGCATTAAAAACCCGACTTTACTAACATTTCTAAATCCTAGTTAAAGCTTTGGTTAAAGTATTAGGTCTTTAAGGTACATTTCACCGTATTGATACATTTTTTTTTCGAAATTTTATTTTTTTCAAAAAGTACTCAATCGATTTCGATGAAATTTATACGGGACCACCTCTGTAGTATCCTCTATCATATGAAATATTCAAAATCGATTCATACTTGTCCGTAAAATCGTGTAACAAAGACACAAAAAAAGAACATACACTCGAACTGAGAAGCTCCTCCTTTTGGAAGTTGGTTGAAAACAACTGAAGTTCCCGTAAAACGGCAAATAAAAGCATCATTATCATCCACAGCCTGTAGACGTCCACTGCTGCACTAAGACCTCCACTATGCTCGGTCCCGCGCCGCCCTCATCCAGCGTTTACCGGCGACTTTGACCAGGTCGTCGGTCCATCGTGCGGGGGGCCTGCCTACGCTGCGTCTCCCAGTACGTGGCCGCCAGTCGAGAACTTTTCTGCCCCGCCGGCCATCTGTTCTGCGAGCTATGTGCCCTGCCCATTGCCACTTCAGCTCTGCAATCCTTCTGGCTATGTCGGTGACATTGGTTCGCCTGCGAATCTCCTCATTCCTGATTCGATCCCACAGGGAAACTCCAAGCATGGCCTTTTCCATTGCCCGCTGAGCGGCTCTTAGCTTATTAATAAGGCCCATATTTAGCGACCACGTATAATAAAAACATATAGGAATCAAAAACCTCACAATAAAGAAATAGGAAAAACACGTTTTTAATAGAAACAATAGTAAACCACACAATGAAACAATTATTTTTTACACACCCAGAACAATGTATGTAATTTATAATTTTCTATAAATCAATTAAAATTCCTTTTGTGACAGTATCATATTAAAATCGTTTAAATGCAACTTTACCCTAACAATATAATGACAAAAAGCGTCATATCACAGATCTTTTCACGTGCTAGTAGACAACAGAAGAAGAAAAAAAACAGACAATTGTTCGGATTGATAATATTACCGTGTAATTAAGTCGTTGTTTTTATTGTGACAGTCTATAGTATGTTTCTGTGAGTTGTAATTAAAAGGGTTAAGGAAAAGATGCGTCTGCGCAGCGATTGTGTGAAACTGTCCTAAAGGTTGCAGTGTTATCTTAAACTGAGTCTCGTCTTCAAAAATCCTCATATATGCATACATAACTTCACGCATCCTGTATTCTTTATGTGGTAGGCAGAATACCAGAGCCTACAAAGCCAACTGATCATATTTTTTTTTGATAAAATTTGGTGGTATTATAGTGATGGTGTAAGACTATTGCAGTGACATCGCCTACAAAAATCTCTGTCCCTTAACTGATTTTTACAGTATGCCCGGGAAGAGAAGCAGCTGGTACATTCTATGTTTTTCTTTCGCTCCCAGTCCAGCATGGAAAAATCCTCACATCGTATTATTGACTGAATGCAATATTAGAATCTTGCAATCCTAACAGTAGAAGAATAGAAAGTATGAGATTTTGTTCCTTCGATTATGGATTGAAAAAACACAAATTTTGGAAGCCTTGTAGTATTTAAATTCGTGATTTTTTATAAGACTAATCACATACCTGACTAAGCATTTGCGCTTAACCATCAAATCCGTTAAAAATGAAAAGACTTAGAGAAATTCATATCAAAACAAAAGAAGAAAATACTAAAATAAACAAACTGATATTCCTATTTGTAATAATCTAAGATAAAGATAAACACTTATAAAACATTTCATAACAATTATAAACCATCTTAATTATAAACATACGCCTTTTCTAAATAAATCAACATCATGCACGTTCCTATAAACATTCACACATAAATTACATGAAATACCTCTGTAAGGTCTATAATAAAGGGTCTAGGTCACCTCTAGATCTTATAAGCACTAATTAACATGTAAAGATGCCCTAGGTAACGTTAATGTATGCTTAATAAGTGGTATAAACGTCTGAATATTAATATAATAGGTCTTTGTATGCGTAATTTGACATTGATATTAGGTAAAGCTAGATGCACAGTTAAATAAAGATACGCTACAAAACGATAATCTGTGACATCATTTATTACAAAGTAAATAATATTCAGTAAATGTTTAAGCATTTAACAAATACATACCTACATGCATTCATAATTTCACGCCTGTATCCCCTATGGAAGTCGTCGTGGCGCCGTGGTTACTGTGTATCATACACATACAATATCGCAGTTTAAGCAACGTTCGGTGGGATCGGTACTTGGATGGGTGACCGCCGACCATTCATTTATCACGGCGACTTCCGTTTTTCGGAGGGCACGTTAAGCAGTCGGTCCCGGTGCTGTATACTTTTTGTATACTGTATACCATTTCGGCGCCCTGAAAATTCTGACATCCAACGCCTAGCACTGGGCCAGCTAGGCGGATTATGGCCTAAGCCTCCTTGTCACCCAGGAGAGAGACTCATGCCCTGCAGTGGGCGCATTTGACGGAGTTGTGATGATACCCTGCCTACCCCATAAGAGATCATCCCTTATGGGGTAGGCAGAACACCAGAGGCTATAAAATCATCTGATGTCACGTTTGACTTTGGAGGCATTATAATAGTGGAGAGAAACTCAGTGACAGGGGACAGCCTATTGCCCACGTTAAATCTCCAAACAAACCTCTGTCCCTTAACTGACTTTTACAGTATGCCCGGGAAGAGAAGCAGCTGGCACATTCTATGTTTTTCCTTTAGGTGATCATTTGTGAGCAGGCTACTCTTTCTTCTTTTCTTTGTGATATTTATTGAATAGATTTTGATAATTTAGTAAAACAAAAACATCGTTGATTTTAATTATTTTAACAGTTTTTTTTAAATACATCGTTTAACGTTTCACACACTGGAGAGAAGACATTGGTGGTTGCCATAATTAAAAAAACTTGAAACAGTTCAATTAAAAACGTTCTTTATGCACAAAAACCGACTGAAAACAATGGATATCATCTGACATATTTAACTTTTACTACATCCATAAACTTGCTTGACTGGCCAAGTCCAAGTTACTGCAATAATAAAATAATTTCAAATAATTTAATATGTTCAGACCCTTAGGTAGACATAGATGATGAATGGGAGGAACTAGGTGTGGATATAGACAAATGATAGTGCTTAAAGTTAATTCCAATGAAGTAAGCTAAGCTTAGGTAATGAGAAATCCGGTACTAATGAATATGTTTTGGCCGTACCGAAAGGTCATGGATAAATCCTAAATAATAATAGATACCTCTATGGCAACATCGTACAAACAATACTTTATAGTCTGATGAAGAAATATATCACAATTATTATTTAATTACAATCATCATTAAAATGCAAATTATTAAGTAATATAATAATATAGCTATGCAAATTATAATAATCGTATATTTAATAAATAAAGATGATAAAATAAAGCTAGGAAGTTGTCAACATGTTTACATGTAATAAAATATATCGGATTAATATTATTGTTTATAACGAGGCTTTTACTCACTTTTAATCACATTTATTGTCGGAGGTATATCGGAGGAGGACGAATTCAACGGATTAATACTGTTTTTTTTTTGTTACAGATACGCATAGCCGCCCTTTTTGACTAGCAACCTCCTCCGGATGACCTTTGGAAATGTCAAATTGACATTTGACAGCGCGCCATTGTTGAAAACATAACCTCTTTTCATAGTTGTGGAAATTCTATAGTGAAATAGAAAAACTATGGACACGTGTTTTTTTAATAGATAATATTAAATAAATAACTAAATAAATTTATTTCTGTGATAATGGCATCGTGGTTGACCAGTGTTGGGCTTTGGGCCGTGTGTGTGGTGTTGTGTCTTTTTGGGAAGATTTCTGGACTTGATAATGGATTGGCCCTTACTCCACCGATGGGGTGGTTGGCGTGGGAACGGTTTAGGTGTAATACAGATTGTAAGAATGATCCGGATAACTGTATAAGGTAAGATTATTGTATTTGTATATCTAGAGAAATTAAGAAATGAGATAAGTTTATGTAAATACTAGAGTATACTTTATGGACAATTGGCTAGAGTTTCCAAGAGGTTTTTAAGAAATTTGTTTATTATTAATGGCAATAATACGAGCTGATGATTAGTGATGATGAATTCAAAGATGAACTAGTTATACCTACTAATTTAGAAAAAAAACTACATTAGTCAGTACTTGAAGCACTTTCAAGACGATATTCAACAGTGCAAGATTTCATCTCATGATTAGATACTGCAGATATTGTTGATTTTGAAACAACCCTAAATTTATAAATTAACTATACAAGGTGTTTTTTTTGATATCCCATAACTTTGAGGTTTTGTTCCTTACTGAAAATAATACTTTTTACCAAAGAATATGTGGTTCAAACTTTTCGAGATATCATTAATCTTAATATAGTGAGTTCATAAAATATTACCCTTGTAAAATCTCTTTAAAAAAAATAGACGCGTGTCACTGAAGCCATACAATAAACAACAAACACATAATTTTAAACGTTGAGGAACGTACAATACATTTTATCACGCAAAACGTTGCGAAGTGCACCTGTGCATAGCGATAAACAGGGATAAAAAATGCCACGTTGTCATACTTCGCTTAAAGGTTTTTACATTTTAAAAATAAAATCAAACATTATTCACTTGTTATTTGATTCTATTACATAGTCCCATTAATATCTTAGACTTATGGGAAATCAAGCGGAACACCTTGTATAGTTACTTAAATACCTAATTTATTATGAAACGTCTCCAGGAATTTTCATTTCATTAAAATGCCTTATGAAATGGAACATAAATAAATCTTAACTCGAGTTGCCTAAAGTAGTACCTAATACTATTCTCATTGTACAAACAAAAATACCAGCGATTGACCTCATTCCCACGTGATGGTAAGTGACGATAAAAACGATGATAAAGTGTACCGGTTAACAAACTACTAGGTTTTCATAAAGCACTGAAGATAATTGGTGTTACAATTTATATCAACCACAAGCTAGATGGGAGGAGCCTTTCAGGTTCCGTCTTGCTAGCAACCACTCTTCGTATAAAATCTGTTTGTTTCCTGAATAAAGTAAAATAAAATAAAATAAAAACATCTTCCGCCAAACATCACCACTCCAGCGGTGATGTGTTCCGGCAACATTTTATGAAGAGCGAGTTCTATCCGAAGCCCTTGTGGTGTCATCTTCGACCTCATATATACTTACCATCAGGTGACATTGCGATCGAACGTACTTTAGTCACCGATAAATAAAAGACTTTTCAAATAGGAGAAAGTACTACAAGCACCACGCTTTGCGAAGTTTGGTTCGCTATCACATGATGGTTATCTCGTAAACTTATAAAAATCACTAGCCACCGCGCGCGGTTTTACCTGCGTAACTTTTGATCCCGTGGGAATTTCGGGATAAAATATAGCCTTTAGCCTTTCTCAAGAGTTGGGCTATCAAATGCAAAAAGAGTTATTCAAATCCCACTTTTAGTTTCTGAGATTAGCGCGTTCAAACAAACAAACAAAAAAACAAACTCTTCAGCTTTATATCTAATATATAAAATTCTCGTGTCACAGTTTTCGTTGCCATACTCCTCCGAAACGGCTTGACCGATTTTGATGAAATTTTTTGTGCTTATCCGGTATCTATGAGAATCGGCCAACATCTATTTTATATGGCAAAACAACGTTTGCCGGGTCAGCTAGTATTAGTATAGATTACATTTTTATTCCTTGATCATATCTGACGAAGTGAAGAGCTCAATATCATAAAAAGTGAGGCTCATCATCACTCTCCGGCCAGTGAGATGAAGAACAAATGTTTTTTATATATTATATCGTAAAAAATCACCACTTCAGGTAACCAGCTGTTTATTTTCTTAACCTAATGATAGTTCTAGGGTTTGTCAAAGTATTTCTCTGAGTTTTAATAATATCTGAATTTGCTTTGTAATAACTAAGCATGGAAAGAAAAGAATTGTGAGGGGAAGTCTTTCTTCAAGCTAAGTAATCTTTTTTGGGCATTAATACTAGATCATGAAATACACAAAAATAGTGACGTTTTTTTTTGTAAATACAATAATATTATGGAATTCAAAGCGCGCTTCAAGTCCTTTTAAGAATCATTCGTAGGTGACCACTTACGCGGTCCTTAGAAGCCTTAGAATTTTTAATCAAAAAATGTCTTAATTCTTCTTTGAATGAATAAATGATACCTCACATGGCTCGAAGGGTCAGTCAGAACACGTAGTTAAAAGCATGTTTTTTTATTTTCACGAAAAATAGCATTAAATAACTGCTGTTTTGGTGAAATATCAAAACTGCCAAAACGTCGCGTCGTGTTATAGTATTTTCTATATTTAATGTCCCATAAAATTATATATATTTTTATTTAAATAACTATCAGCTGGGTCAGCTTAGAGTAGCTCTGAATTAGTGTGTCGTAAACGGCTTTCAAACTTGAGAGATCGCCAGCCTAGCAAAAGTTTGCTTCCAAATATCACCATTCCAGTGAATGGAACACCCATTAATATTTTATGAAAAACTAGTTCCTTTCTGAACCAATTTCCTAATATCTTTGACCTCATCTTCATTTACCATTTGGTGACGTGTTTGATACAAGTGCTTGATAAAAAAAAAACAGCAGCTTTAACAAATATTTATCTCTTCCAGCGACCGACTTTTTCGCACGATGACAGACATCCTCGTGAACGAAGGCTACGCATCAGCAGGGTACGAGTACATCAACGTGGACGACTGCTGGCCTGAGAGAGAAAGAGATCCCCGCGGAAAGCTGGTGCCAGACAGAGAGAGGTTCCCTTACGGCATGAAGAGCTTGTCTGATTATGTGAGTTTAGTTTGTTTTTGACAATTAAAATTAAAATGCTGGGTGAATCATAATGAGAGGTTTTCTGACAGCTCATTAAAAAAACAAAACTGTACAAAATTGGTACAAAAGGCTTCGATAGATGGCGCTTTATAAAAGGCGAAGGCGAAGAATTTATTCCACACTGGGTTTTTAAAAGTAAAATAAATTAATTGACGTCTGTATCAGAAATTGAACGTATAAATAACCATAGATGGTAGATACCACTTACCTACATTATAGTATACAGACTTAACGCCTTCGGCTTTTTAAAAGTGCCATCTACAGAGGTTTTTTGAACTAATTTTTATGGAATGTCAGAAAACTCCTCATTATTGTTTATAAAGCGGCTTTTACTCACACAATTAACGTCGGGTCGACTAGTTTCGGGCTCTTTTGGAGTCCTTCCTCAGGGTTTAGAGCAATCTCCGTTGCGCCGTTCAGTTTTGACCGTCTAAAATCGGACTTATGAATAGACTGTAACGTTACTGGATTGTCGTAAGAAGCAAACAATCAATGACCCGTAATTGGTAGTTAGAGACCCTTCAGAGGTAAGCGAAAGACTATTTGTCATATATATCGCCAAATATCTTCGCACCGCCGATCTTATTTTCCGTCACATTTTCTTACATCAGCTTGGTAAAATATCGGTAATCTATTCTATTCTATTACTATCTAATCTATTACAACAGATAATTTTTTATCATAGACTCTAAACTACTTATTTTCTCATAAGTATTAGTTCTACAATTATAGCAATCAAATTCAAGCCAGTCTTAGATCTGAATCGCTAATTCCTTCTTTAATCAAGTAGAAAACAACACGAACAAAGAAAAGTCATCGCACTGCCACATACCTCATGGTCGAGATATTGATTATTTCATTATCACCTCAAATTACAGTTCGATCAATTGAATGCTGAAAGTACCGTTAGTATAAAAATAGAAAATCCACTAATGTCAGCTTGCCTTATGTTTATTTGCGCTTAGGTTCTTGACTAAACTTGTAATTAAAAAACTAATTGTCTGTAATGACACTAAACGTAAAAATAAAGTAAGACAATAAAAAGCCTTACTTTAAAAAAGGTCTCATATTTCATAGATAACTAACATTCAATACAACTTAGTAGATCATATAAAATGTTGACAGTTATTGCGAATTGCAGTGATGTGCAATAAACTGTAGCATTCGATTTACCTTAACTAGTCCTGGTTCTTTTAACATAAACGTTTTTCATCTACTATTAGGTTAAATAAATGACAAACGTTTTATCTATCTGCTTAGTAAATTTAATGTATCTTTTTTGTAAACTGTACCTACACCGCAGCTCTCAGATCGGAGGTGTGTCTAAATGGTTTTTAATTTGTCACGAATAGATGCTGGACAATTGTAACTTCATACCACGTGCTTGCTTTAATATTAGATACAGAAAAAATAGTAGTAAAAAGGTTATTGGCAAAAAACTTTGACTTTGAACTAAACATTTCTGGATGAATAGATTCTATCCAAGGTCAAGTTGCGAAGGGTTACACGCTTGCATAAATCCATTGCACAGCAAATGTTTAAGAGATCTGCAGTCATTTGACAAAGGTCCCTTTTATATTATTTTTCTTGCTGACCATACCACTAGACCATTGCTTTCAGTCTCAACTGGCTAACCTGGAAAAGAAGTGTCTCTTCATAAAAAATGGCGGCAAATATCTACGAAGCGATCTTAGCCGCACAGTTTTTAAGGTCGCTTAAAAATTAACGCGACTTAATACTTTGTATTTTGTGTCTCTCATTGTTCACACATTTACAACAGAGAAGTGCAATCTAAAGAATGCGGGTAGTCGCTGTAATTATTGGCGTTCATTAACACGACCGTGAATCAAATTAACGTTTATATGGATGTTTATCTGTTTTTTCTACTATTACCTAGCGTTCGGACATGCTGTAATATCTACAGTTCTACACACGAAGCTAGAAATAAGGAAATAATTGACTGATTTGATTGATTAGATTGATTAGCATGCTATCAATCAAACGGTTGTGTAACTCCTTTATTTTAACGAGCTTTGATATAGTTAGTGGGTATGAACAATAAGCTGGAAAGTACTCGTTTTAAAATTGTAACTCACGTCACGATTTGGAAACTTTCATCGTTAGTTCGGTTTGACAAAGTGGAAAGTAATTTATTTTGATTGATAAAAGAACTATAAACTTATGATCACCTTTTTATTCTTTATACTCTTCACAAGAGAAGATGGCAGTCAAATATTGTAAAATTAATAGTTGAAATGTAATACAAAAAAACTCAATGCCTCTTCGTAGCAAAACATGTATAGATAGACCCAACTTCAACTCTAATTACTTGTGCAAACATTTCATTTCATAAACTCTATATTATTCTCCATAATCTCTATTTCAACTGACTCTACTTAACATCATACAAATACAATTATCCATTTGTTTACAAATAATATCGTTATTAGCGTCTCACAATTAATTCACTACGCAGCCAGTGTTGTGCCATCACGTGCGATCCATCGATGTTTTTTTCCGAATGTCCACTTTCCCTGATATTGTCGAATCGGTCTTTAACCTGTACTCGGCTGCAACGTGATATAATGACGTCACGGACGCATTGTCTACGATGCGTTGGATTTCTCACGGCATGCTAAGCTGATGATAGCAGTTACGTTATAAGACTTTTTTGTATTATATTTCTTTTGACGTCTCCTAGAAAAAATGCAACGGTTTGAAGGTAATATTATTTAGTAGATTGTTCTTGTTGCTTCATTGGCATAATTTCCGATCTTGTGACAATTTGAGGATCATATACTTTAATCCAGGCCTATGACGCCCTAACTTAGCGAAATTTCAAAACGTTGAACCGTTTCAACTTAAAATATTATCGAACATCCATAACCATCCAGGAACGGATGATAATCTGAAAACTCCTTTCCATTGTATTCGATAGTAGATGAAGTTACTTTTTCCTTGCGTAACTTAATACAAAGTATTAAAAGATGTCACACTTATATTATAATTTCGAAAGTGTTGTTTTTTATTATAAAGCGGAAGGTGCTTTTTATGATCTTCTTGGACCTTCGCTTTTTTACCATCGTATATAAAAAAGAAACGATTTGTTCTGTTTGTTTTTGGCCCGACAATACGAAGGAAACGTTCAACAGTTCCTCCGTCATACAAATCACAAATAAACTGCCGCTGTGCGTTCCTGAACCCCATATTCGTGGTTCATTCAAGAGTGTTACATCTACGTCTTCATTATTACTTTTCATCAGGTTTGAAAGTAGATAAAAGTATAGGATTAGCCGATCATAGATTAACGAATTAGTTTTAGGATCCCTTGAGGCTGCAAACTGGATGGCAGCGACAGCGGCGCTGTAGCGACGCGGGGAATCTGGGCCGTTCTCGACGCCAGCGGGCGCTCGAGCGATTTATCGCAGTTTATACAAACTCAAAACTTTCTATCGTGTCGCGGAAATCGCTGCCCGCGCCACTGTCGCGGCCGTCCAGTTTGCAGCCTCAGAGTCCAAATAGCTGGTGACCACCCTTCTAACAATGTCCTTGCAAAATTATCACCACTCTAGCGGTAGGTAATGTTTTCCACCAGATGTTATCCTCGACTTTATCTTTACTAACCATTAAATGAGATTGAAGTCAATTTTTTATACTAAAAAAAAAAGTTTTTCTACGCGTTTGTCACTTCATCATTCCCTGCGATAGCTCAACGAATTGTCTCAAAGTCAAAATGAAGTTCTTCTTCACTTGATAAACAACTATTATATTTATTCTCATTCCCTGCGATAGCTCACCGAATTGTCTCAAACTCAATATGAAGTTCTTCTTCATTTGATAAAAAACTAGTAGGTATATTTATTATTTATACTCATTTCCTGCGATAGCTCAACGAATTGTCTGAAAGTCAAAACGAAGTTCTTCTTCATTTGATAAACAACTAGCACGTATATTTATTCTCATTCCCTGCGATAGCTTAACAAATTGTTTAAAAGTCAAAATGGAGTTATTCTTCATTTGATAAACAACTAGTAACTAAATATATTTGTTCTCATTTCCTGCGACAGCTCACCGAATTGTCTCAAAGTCGACATGAAGTTCTTCTTCATTTGATAAACAACTAGTAGGTATATTTATTCTCATTTCCTGCGATAGCTCACCGAATTGTCTCAAACTCAACATGGAGTTCTTCTTCATTTGATAAACAACTAGTAGGTACATTTATTCCGAATAAAACACAAGTAGAGTTACGGGCACAGCTAGTATTTCCATATTATTCTAACACAGAATGTTGTATAATGTCTTTTTAGTGGATAGTGTAACAAAGGACCTGCACAATAGATTCATTGTAAAAGTATCTATTACAATAGACCGACTCGTATTATATCTTTTATTATTTTCGTATCATTATTTCAAAGTATCTTTAATCGTGCAATCCATCAAACCAAACTTTATTTTTCCACTGCTTGGTTTGTTCTATGTAGCCTCGGTTTGCAATGTATTTTCCGTTGGCTCCTATTACATAAGGAATACACTTATTTCAAAGCTAAGTTGCTTTTAAGTGGCATATGTCATAAAATTTTGTTTCTAGATTCCATCAACAATCACACTATTTGCGAAATATTTCTGCAGCATTCGCCTTCTTGTAAACTGGCGCTTATCGTATAAACGCCATTACTTTCTAACCATTTCGTTGGGCATGTTTATTGATAAGTTCCGTCAGCTATCATTTAAATATCGGATCAGATAGGAATGGTATCAAGTTAGCTGCCAAGTAACTTGATAGGTAGTATAAATTAGTTAGTCAGAGGAAAGTATTAATGATGGTATTGACACGTATTAACTACTTGTCGGGTGTAAAATGTTGTTTTATAAAGGGCATTCCAAAAACGACTTAGGCCCATCTACTTCCAATGTCACTTCTTTTATATTAGATTCCATGGGTTGTGTATATAAGAAAATAAATAAATAAAGAAAAGCACGATGTCTGAAACGACCACAAAAAAGACACTCAGACGGCGAGTTAAAATGTAGGATAGAATAAAACACATCAAAATTACAGTTTCGCGAGATTTCGAAGTTGTGGATTAAATATAGCTTTTGTAAGTATACTGAACTTCTGAATAAAGTAGCTTTCTAATTAAAAATAGCTTTATTTTCCATCGATTTTTCAGTTTTTAAGTTTATACAATCAAAAACAAATATATATTTTTTTAATAGTTAGATAATTTTGACGACGACCTTCTTGGGGCTTAAGAAACTTAGCCGGCCTAGTTTAGAAAGAGCATTACTTCTTATCTGGCTCAGTTCTAGGTGTATATAAGGACATATTCGATCCTTACGCTATTTTGTCTCTATGTTTTAAGCTTATTAAAGCTTATTTTTGAATTATATAGGATACTAGCTGACCCGGCAAACGTTGCTTTGCCATATAAATAAAAAAAAAATAGATGTTGGCCGATTCTCATAGAATAATAGAATAAGATAAGCACAAAAAATTTCATCAAAATCGGTCAAGCCGTTTCGGAGGAGTATAGCAACGAAAACTGTGACACGAGAATCTTATATATTAGATTGTATTATTTCATGTCAGGTTGGTACAGTCGTTGGTAAAGTCATTGTCGGGCCCTGGTTACTGGGTGTAAGATGGGCCACCTTGCTTTATAATGGCCTATACATAGAGAAAGATAAATATACCAAAAGGAATAGAGAGCCTACTCAACGCCTCAACTTGTCAGCCCAATTGACGCGCCGCCATTTTGCTAAGCGCCCCTGCTGCCATCTGAATGTTGGTCCAATAATTAATACTATAACGTGACTGGTATTATAAATATTTCCTAATATTGTAAACACCACATTATCTCGCCCAGATAAAGTTACACTACTGGGATTTGAACCCGGAACCTCAGCTCAGCTCGTCGCCCATAAATTACCAGAAAACACCACAAGATTAGAAGGAGATCACAAAATACTACATCAACATATGCACATACAAGAAGGAACAACCATTTTGTGACTGGCTGGCTGGATGGACCTGTCGCAAGTCACAACTGTCAGCAGACCTTTTGTTTGATTGGCGTACTACAACTAAGTATAGACATCTATCGTGGTAAAATTACAACATGACCGGTCCATTTTGGTGCATGTGATAAAAATTAGCTGTCAAATTGAAGTACTTTAAGAGTGACACCCCTGGGCCTATACCTCCTCGTAACCCAGGGAATATATTCGTACCCATTACTAAGACATCACAACTCTTAGTAAATGTGCTCATTACTAAGAGTTGTGATGTTGAGTTTGGTACATGTGCATAAATATACAAAGTAAGAAATAATTTCAAATATTAATCTGGGTTAAATAATGTTTCACAATAAGTTGTACATGTCAATATTTCCCTATGCCTATTATTCTTAAAACATTAATAAATTTTGCGGCAGTAATAACAGGAAGTTACCTGCCACACAACGAACCGCTTAATTGAGAAATAATTCTCCAAGTTAGATAAAACCGCACGGCAAACATAGCGACATTTATTTAATTCTAGATTATCCGAAGTTTATAATGGACACCTTATATAAGAAGCTCCGCTATATTGCTTACGAAAATATATCCTGCTAAGGTTTAATAAGTATGGAGCAAATAAAACACTTTTTAACCGGATTTATCGCGTATATTGACATTTTAAATTTTTAACTCGACGTTTCGGTGTCTGCAGACCCCGTGGTCACGAGCGAATGAGGTGTCAAGCCTCGGATTGATAGGTGGAACAGTTAATAATAATGGAGAAGAATAACTTATCCATTATAATTCGTAGGTATAACGCGTAGGCTCAGTCTTTGTTTAGCTCAATAATTTGACAGGCGCTCTTAGCTATATGCTGTGCCTTTAAGCCATCTCATACACGTTATTCCAAGATACACTGTATCTATGATCTAAACTTTTCTAATTCCGTTCAGTAGTTATCTTCTACATCTTCTTCTATATCTTCTATACATACATATAATAAAATTGGAGTGTCTGTATGTAATATTGAAATAACCGTTTTTTTCTAAATGCATATGTAAATGAACCAAAATAACATTTTTATTTTTATTTTGTCTGTCTGTCTGTCGGTTTGTTCCGGCCAATCTTTGAAATGGCTGGACCGATTTTGACGGGACTTTGGCAGGTAGCTGATGTCATAAGGAGTAACAGTTGAGTGTGATATAATGCGTTGTTAAACTTCATATAGAGAAGGAATGCAAAGATTAAAAGTACAAGTATAAAATATGTAATTATGACTGATTTTTGACAACTCCGCAACAAGCAATAATAAATCGCTTGATTAGTACTCTATTCCATTTAAACATACCATCTAAACCTTTGTCATCACTTCCCACTAATTAACTGTGCGTGCCTAATACCTTATCCGTTAAATCCGCGAAAAAACATTGATTTATAGTTCATATCGTACAGTGTGACACGATCTCTAGCGTATGGTTTAACTAGCTAACCACAGCCGAGGTTGGCTCGTGTGAAAGTGATGGAGATACCTACAAGATATCTTTAATCTAACGTAGTTAAGTGATATAACAGCAATTCATCATTGTTCTTTGATGTATTAAAGTAATTGTGTTTTTTTTAATGAAAACCTAGTAATTGGAATCGTTTTTATAATGTTTGTGCTTTGAAGTTGATTTCATATTTGGTCACTTTCGAAATAGAGCAGCCGGAGATTCAATAAAACTTCAAGTTTAGGGGTGACTTATCATTTGAACCAGGAATAGAATAATAGGTTTCCCAACCCGAGCTTTTGCATTTTAATGGGAGTTCTGAAGGGATATGCCTAATCTTCATGGTGAAATGCCAAATATGTACTGATACTCCAATGGTGGCACATTGCTTGTATTACTAAATAAACTTGATTTAAATTATGATTTCTTCTTAAAATATTCCATTAGGAAAAGTATGCAGTTGTATTGCAACGGCCATGTATGTAATAATGACATTTTGAAAAGTTACAACCACAATTTGATTTACAGAAAGGTAAATTTATTTTTTATGTTGATATAAGCTTATGCGTCCACTACCCATCTGGTACTTATTAGATCATTAAATTCTATAAGCCGACCTCATGCCACAAAAACTAGTTTCCTAGTGCCACTAACACATGACAATCTTCTCCTCAGAGAGATGTTTCGCGTGACAAAATTACATCACTATCAATACAGCCGCTCCTACAGATTGCATCTTAGGCCTGTAATATTTTTTGTCACCATCATTACGGTTACAAAGCGATCAGTGATATTAGCTGCGACCCCATTATTGCAAAAGGCACTGTCGTGACTCGCGACGGAACACATACCCACAATTACATGAACTGCCTATGGCGAAATAACAAGGCATTTTCGTTAAAGGTAGACTCTGCTATGTTACTATTGCTACTAATGGGAAATATGTGTCAGTTGTCGATTCGGGACTGGTTACGTCTTGCATTGTTTTGGATTGTATTGAAGTCACGTTTTGTAGTCTATACTGGGCCAAACCGATACTTAACATTAGGTAAAGATAAGGGACGAACAAAAACAAATGTGACAAGAGATTTCTTTTATGTAAGTACTTTTATTATGTCTCTACTTACAAAGCTCTCCGTCAGTTACATATGTAATAAAATACGGAAACACTTTTTTCCATGTTCATACCTAACATATACCTACAAAATACAGTAACATATTGAAAAGGGCATAAAAATATCCCAAAACCCGCCATATCGCTCTCTACAAGGAAATCTTATGTAAATCGCAATTGTATGTATCTTGATACATCAATATATTTCCTCGCAGGAGTGTTAGAGTTTAAAGACCACAGAGTACTCAGGCCATAAAAATACTGAATTTAGCTCCATTTTCAAAACTCATCAATCGATTTATAAAGATATTATCGTTCAAAAAAACGAAGATTGCTTTTAAAAACCCTATACTTTTGACCGATTCAAATTGTATGTATTCTATCCGCCTTACCCAACAGCAATCATGGTGTTGTCAAAATCATATTTCCCAAAGTGGAAATTTCACTAGAATATTGGTAAACGACGATAACTCGCGTGACATCCATTTATTTGACTTTCTGTTTAATCCTATCGAAGTGAAAGTATTTATTTATTTGTACCCATACTTACTTATATAAAGCCAAGTGTTGGGCGAAAATTTACGAAATTGAAACGTTTTGAGACAATTTAATCTTTGCAGGTAATCAAAAGCTACTTTAAGAGAAACTTGAAACTTTGGCACGTAATAAGCTCATAAGATCACAATATTATATAGTATATAGAGCTATATTACTTCCTGGTGTTATCTATACTCCTAAAAATATTCATCGTAAAAAGCATCCTCACATATGTACCTATTTAGTCGTATTGTATTTGGGCGTAATGGCTTTTGTATTGGGTGACGCACCTCCTCATAACGTATCTTGTATTTTATCAATAAACAGTTAACATTGGTTTAAATAAGTCGTGTTTGATTTGGCTCCCTCGTCCGTACATTGCAGTGTATGGGATTTGCTTATGCAACGTCAATACTAGGACGGGTGACCACCGACACCAAAATAAAAAAAATCCCCAGACAATCACACCAACTACATGGTCGCAAAGTAAGCATAGCTTGTGTTATGGGATACCATGTAACGAAATAGGGGGAACCTAGAATATAAATGCGAAGGGAAGTCTTAGGTATTGATCTAATAAATAACTATACAAAATATAATACAAAATGATAAACAAGTTTTTATTTATCTAAAGATAAACAATATTGTTTTAAAATAAATTCAATCCAAAGGAATTTCGCTTAGGGACTATTTTCTTTTACATAAAGAAGTTAATTGTGTTCAGATCAGCACATTTTTATGCGGCATGGTCAAGATTGAATAACTTTGTAATGGTCTACATTGCCAATTGTGAAAACTGTAATCAACCATCGTTCCGGGTGAACACAAAAATGGCCTTTAATATCTAGGACTTATGGTCAAGCATTTTGTTGGACTTGGGATTTAAATTTAATTTCTTCTTTGCTCTCTTGAAACGGTAGGTACAGACGTAAGTTTCTTTAGATTAATATTTGGCTACATTAAAGTTTTTCAAACTTCGTCTCACGTTTTTCTAAGAATATTTATCTCTTATATTTTCAATAGATAAGTAATCTGTTGATTTGTTTGTGTTTTAATTTTAATATTTGTATTTTTTTTAAATAGATTATCTACATGATGATGCGTTGAAAGTGCGGTATGACCACGGAGGAAATATATATGTAGAGGAGCTGCCCTATCCGGTTTTTTCTAGGGACTCAAGTGAAGCTTACGCGCGGGGTGCGGGAGGGGTAAGCGGTGGGTTATGGCCAATCATAGCCAGACAGGCGATGGCATTAGTCACCTAGTAGCGAGTAGTAAAAACCGGTTGAAACATAAGGTTAAAATATTCACATGATCATCAAAAAAGTTCAGCTATACTTTACTAGGTGGCTCTAGTTTTTTAACGAAATTTCATACGTTTCAAATCTGTCAGAAAAAACCGCGAAATAAAAGTATTTCTACTTGACGGCAGATAACGCAACCTTTTTTCGCGGCATAAAAATCACCTAGGCAACAAATAACAATCTGAAATTTTGGACACAAATAATTGGAAAACATACAATTTGTAAAAAATAATTATGAATGAAATTATCTTCGTGGTAAGTTAATTTTATTTGGATTGTCAATGTAATTCCTTTATAAAAGTATAGGAAACAAAATTTTACATCGAGAAACAAATGGAGGATTTAATTTTTTTTAATATCTACGCGTGTACATACTTCACAGAAGTCAGCGACGAACTGACGCCAGAGCCTCTAGCGAGGAATAGCTTGCACTAAAGGCTGTGACGTCAGGACAACCCAAATTGAAGCTGTGCAACTTTGCTTACAGCAGCTCTACTATGTATCTGCTTTGTGGCTATGATAAACGGTAGAGTGATAAATAATTTTCAGAGTGTAATTATAAATAGGGCATCTGCTTTCTTTCATTCTTCAGCCCGTGTGCTGTCATCTTTGACCTCTTCTTTACTTACCATCAGGCAGGTTAGATTGAAATAAAACGCGCAAATCACCCAAATTTTTTTTCACAAAGGTATTTCTGTAATAACATTTATTGACAGGAAAACAATGAAATATGCTTTCAAGAAATTGTTTAAGATGTGATGATGATTTAGGCGTTATATTAAAAAAGACTGCAACAATCGAATGATATCGGTTTAGATAGCATGGTGATACAAGTTGTGTAGGTATCATAAAGCATTAAAAGTTGTGTCATATTATTTACCTAAGTTTATTCTATCCTCAACAGAAAAATGAAATCGTAATTATATCAACCAATTAATCTGTCCAATAAAAAAAAAATTGTATTACATGCCTATAGGTTCTAAAATCATGTCTCCGCCCGTTAGCGTTCTATAACCATACAAAAACTAAGTATCAAGTTTCAAAAAGAGGCAATTACATAAAACATGAGAGTTTATTGACTTGGCGAGCTGAAATCAAGACATTTATCATTCCTATGATGATAATAACTTACCTTCTACTTTCCGATTTAAAAGTTAAAATATTTTGTTGACAGTATTTTTGTGTACCTACTTACCTTATTTTGAGCAATCATTCTGGCGAGCTTTTTTCAAAAACCTGTAAACAGTTTGTCTGTATGTATTTTAAATTATTGTGATATAAATTTTTTATAAAATAAATTAATTGTATCGGACCCTGACAATAATATCGACGTGAATAAATGGTATACAAACTTTTATGATCTGTAAAGGTATATAAGCAATTATCAGAATTATGGAATGGTACAGGAATGTCAATGTGGTTTTTGTGGAACTATCAACCAAGCTCAGAAATTCTCATTCTAATTTGAAATATGTTGGTATTTGGTACCGTTAAAACTGTAAAAGTTTCATCATAATAACTGTTGTTTATCCCGCTCATCTTGTCATATTGCCAAACCTAATGAATATTAAACATTACAGAATAAAGCGGAAGTCGTAAGCTTATTTCAAAAGCTATACAATCGCTGCGCATATTAATTTTATTTATGCTCTCAATCTTGTTTGGCTCTTATACAGTATTTACGATCGCTCTTCACTTATTTAAATAATACTATGTCGTACAAAAATGCTCCATGAATACAACAGCTTTCAATAGTGGCGTACCTAGTAGCTCCTGTGTGTATCATATTATGGTTATATTGGGTAATTAATTTCCCACAGATACGTCCATGCTTCATTCTACTTTATTCATATTTGTTTACATTTGTCGACATTTCGATATGTCAGAAGCCATTTCATGCCAAAAATTCTGACATCAACCGACCAGCACTGCGTCAACTCGGAGGCTTATGTATGGGTGTGATGAACTGAAAGAATAGTATTTAGGCACTTCGAAATAACATATCCTTTGCAGGAGATCGATTAGACAAACTTGAGATAAGTATCTAAATAAGTATCTAGTTAAATTGCAGTTACGACCGTTTTTACTTTAACTGCTTGCTGCGACAAAAAATAATCAGTAGAAACTGAAGAAAAAACGGGTTCAAGACACGGTTGGGGTTCGATTTTAATAGTATTTTTATCTATAAAAAAATTGTTACATAAATATAACAAATATTGTTTGACTAGCGACCATACCCGCATATGACCTCCCTTATTCTCTTAATAGTTTCTTCTTCTTAGGGTGTCTCTCCAACTAGTGAAGGCCAGCAATTAGCTTGGTACTGTCTCTCTTTGCTCGACGGAACAGCTCAGCTTTAGCTATCCCGGTCCACTCTCTAATATTTCGCAGCCACGACTCTTACTAGTTGATGTATTATAACTAAAAATCAAAATTTCCTCTCTAGTTAATAACAGATGGGATTAAACATAATATTTCTCATAATATTAATCATAATATAACCCGACGTCCGGCTGGTGTAGCGGTAACATAAATTGCCTTCTATGCCAGAGGTCCTGGGTTCGAATCCCGGCGGCGGCGAATATTTGTGTGATGAACACAGATATTAGCCGTCAAGTCATGGATGTTTATATGTTTATTTAAGTTTATTCATATAAAAAATATGTATTTATTCAAAATTTATATTTATATATTTCTTAAGTATATCAGTTATCTAGTATCCATAACACAAGTTCTTTAAGAAACTTAATTTGAGCTAGATAATGTTGTGTGAGTGTCAGAAATATTTATTTGTTTATTTATATTTATTTATTATTTATTATATTTATTTCTAATACACAAACGAAAAGTTTCCCATTTGATTTATTCCTAGTCTCGGTAGACTTCACGGTAAAACACAATAATGGTGACGATTTTGAAACTGCATTTTCTCCGATTGAAACTAAACGCCGCCATCCGCGACGCTCCGCAGACGACAAATTGCGTTTTGTGGAAACTTTCATTGAGTACAACGAGAGACCTTCGAGTAGGTAGAATGAAAGTATCCGGGCAGATGTGCAATGGAAATTGAAGATTGTTTTAGCTATTGCAAGCTAGTATTTATTTATTTATTGAGTTGCCAACAAATGAGACTCCTTTACAATACTAAGTTATTAGTTAGATCCATATGATCTTCCAATCCATCCACTGCACATCCAATCCGTGTTATATTGTCTTAAGCTTTAATCTAAAATTATTTTTGATGAAACACTTTATTTTGTCACTCGTGATCACGAGGTCTGCAAATAGACATAATATTAATGCGCGACAAATCCGCTATAAGGTAAAATAATCAACGAATGCACAGCATTAAATAACCGACTTCACGTCAAAACTTTAGCTGAGTTGAGAATGTCATCAACGTAAACATTCTCCGAAATCCGAGTTTGAAGTTTTCAATAAAGTAGTCAACCGATTTCGATGAAATTTAAATGGGACCAACTTTGAAGCAACTCTATCATATGAAACAACAATTTTCAAAATCAATTCATAATTGTCCGAAATATCGTGTAACAAAGACACAAAAAAAAGGAAAAATTGAGAACCTCCTCCTTTTTTGGAAATCGGTTGAAAAGAGAAGTGTTTCATTAAGTATACCTTAAGATTTCATCTCCAAACCTAAAAGATGACGCTATGGATTAGGACTTAGGTTTTGATGCGGATGTCATAGGTATTGCTGGTTATACTGGCTGGTTATTGTCGGCATACTCTGTTTAAATCATGTATGACCATTTAGAACGACTCCGTTAACACATACAGCAGAGTTTTTTGTGGTTTAGCTTCCTATGATAGTATTTTTACAAAGTTTAAAACAATCCATCGTATAGCTTAACTTACTGACTGCACTTTTCATACCACAAGCTATACCTTTTATAAGCTTTATACCAAAATTTATTTCTGCAAGTTTATTCGTCTTGATACCTCTAATGGAATGAAAATAGATTTCCAGTTGTCACAGATCAAACTCAAATTAAATAAAGATATGTTTCTAAGGTATTAGAAAATTGAAGAAAGTATCGTAATAACACAATTTTGTCGTGATATGTCCCCGACTAATGTAAGAACAAAGAAATGCTTATTTTTTTATACATTAACTTAGACATAACAAACGATGGCAGAACATGTGATTGCCGTGTTAGCAATGTATCTGCTACATATTTCATGAAACCCCTTTTGAGACACGCGATTTAATTGAATCTGATAAAAGTAATTATTGGATTTAAATACTCCTAGCATTCATAAATTTTAAACGAATCTGTAGGGATAAATCTGTCTTATTCCTTAAGGAAAATATAATATAATAGATCATAGTTTTTTCTGGAAGTACTTTCGATTTACGTAACGGAAACAATTATAATTCACAACATATAGTTTTTTACAATATATGCACCATGTGACTTACATCTAAACTAAAAGTGATAAAAACTGAAATCGCTAAGGTGGCGAAAATCAGATTTCTATGCCAGATGGCCTGTATTCAAATCCCTGTGATTTAAAAAGCCAAGTCATGTTGGTACCTATACTTAAGTTATTTAAGTTTCTATTTTGAATATTTAAGGTGATGTATTTCTTAAGCTCATTTTTCCGTCCAGTATCTAGTATCCATCGCACGAGTTTTTGAAAAAACTTATTTTCGGCTACTTATTTGTTAGAATTATTTATAGATTTCCGTTGCCCAAAACGGATTCAGGAAAGAAAGTGACGATCGATAGACTATAAATTATTGTAACGCAATAATTCACATAAATCAATAAATAAACGATGAATTACAACCAGAAAGCATATAGACCGGAACAACAACAAAAGTTAACACTTAATCGAATAAAAATGACGCCAACAATGTCATTAGATGCATCGATCTTGAGAACAGAATGATCCAATTGCACAAAGAAACGATGATGAAGGTCGCAGTAAAAGTATTAAAAAATCAAAGACGCCCAAATAGAGCTGTTGATTTGTGGGTCAAGTTTATCGAATGGAACTGGACAATGAAAACCATTTAATATCCATTATTCTGTATACATTATGGTTGGTTTTTGTAAATCCCGTAAATGCGAGGCGATCAACCGATGTTCTGCGAAGTTCATTTTTTATCAATCACACGCTTTCATTGGATAGTTTTTTGTTATGCGTTCGGATTATTTTGTTTAATGCACGGATAGTCGCTTTATAATGATGATTTTTCAAGGTTATTTGGTGACAAAAATCTAATTTGTTGATCATGATGCTTCGAAACAAAAATTCAAATAAATTTTTGAAACGGTTTTGTTGTAGGTACTTTTCTTAGGAAATATTTGTGAAGTTTTACCTAAAGTAGGACAACCAGACAAGATTTTTTATTTATTTCGTAAAAGTCAACTAAAGGATAATAGTATGATCGCAATCTGCGATCCTGTGCAAAGAGGTATTTAGTCTTTAAAGGCCTGAAAACATGCAATCTAATCATAAAATCAGCCGAACATTTATGATTGATGAAGGTTCCACATATTATACATCAGACAATACAACCAGTTGAGCTCAAGACATCCTACATGCACTTGTGTGTGACCTGACACGCATCTAACTCTGCTCTGCCCCGTCATCTCACGGATCTCACGGTCGGCAGCTCCACTCCTACGTTGACAGAAGCCATGTGCCACTGACATTCATGTCCTGTCACGTCTGACATGACGACCTTGACAGTGACAGCGGGCGCATCCGTGCATGTCGATGCGCACGGCTTGGAGGAACAATGGATCGGTCACAGATTAAAAATGTTGTGTTTTCATCTTTTGATTCGGTGACAATTGAGCCAGTTTTGAAATTAGCTGGTTGTGAATATTGTTACTTTAATCTCGTTTTACAAGAGAATAGTTAGAATAATAGTATAGTTAAATATAGTATCCTACGCGATTATTTTTTAAAACCTGCTGCCTTGCCTTTCATAGTATAGTTGTACCACATTTAATCCAGACTTAAGGCATTAATAGATTAGGTTAATCAAAGATTTTAACAAAGCTTGTTTACATTTAGAAAAATAAACCGTTGGGAGGTCAGGGCAATTCATATTTGGAAAACTGTATATTTGGATCAGCAAGTACAGGAACATACTTAGGTAATTCCAACTAAAACCTAGGGATGATAACGCAGCATTGTACACAAATATCTTAACTTTGTAATATGCAATGAATATAAAAATATATTTAAACTTGTTTATAGCAAAATCAATGAACGCAAAAAAAAATGGTAGGGTAAGGTAATTTTAAAAATTCTATAAGCTCAATAATCTGGTTATACCAACTTAAATTTTTTGTGCAATATTCAAAAACTAGACTCATAAAAACCACTCATTACGTCATGAAACCAAATGGATATAATGTCTCCTTTCACAAATTTTGGCAAAGTCACCGCTCAAGGTGGATATCGGATTATAGGAAGTACGAAATAAAATGGGCATCTGATATAACCTTAACACAGTGAGTCAATGTCTTGTTAATTGGTCCATGTATCAACTGTGATCTACATTATGGTCATGCGCATAATAGTATTGTAATTTTGTAAGCCACCTTATAGTTTTATTGCAAGTGAACGTAATGTTACGTTTACCTAGACTAAAGATTATGGTAGAGCTAGGTCGTCTACTTGGTAGGTGTCTTAAATATGAACTATCGCTAAATTTGCGATATTTTGAGTTAAAAAAAACCATATCTTTTTTTTTCATGACAATATCCAAATTAATAAAATATGACATTGTATAATCTAAAGCTAATTATTTAAATCTTATATTATATTACAATTTTTGCACACTGACACCTGTCAGTAGGATGTTGTTGACCTCACTTCTATTTTTAAGACCTAAAATGTATCGACTTCCTTGCAAATAAAGACATTTCATTTCATTTCATTTAAAAGCTGTTTTTAGTAGTTTGACCAGTGCGTATCCTGATATCTCGGGAATGTCGGGGTAAAAAGTATCTGCTGTTTAACTCAGATAAATGAAAAAGTTACCAATTATGTAGCACGTCCAAACTATCAGTAAGATTCATGAACATGATAAACATTAAAACGGAAACAAAAACAATTCTTGTTAACGTCGGCGCACGTGGTCTTAAAACGAGATGTCACGATTATAATATTACGATGGTACGAGTAGATTTCATTTTTACAGCAGCATGTTTGACCTGCATCTGACTGGCTTGTTGGTAAAGACAAGTTCAGACATATGCCACTGTTATTGGATTTATCACTGCCATAAGCTTGAGTAATTCGTAAGTTTTGTGTCTGATCTTTACATAGGTGTTTTGAAACAATCGTTTTCAAAAACCTACCAAAATAAGTAAGATGTAAATCCTTCTTTGTCAACATAAAATGTATAATACATTCAGATTGTATTTACTATTCTGTGTTAACTGATTATACATGCTGATTTCTTTAAAACAAGAAATGTATTCAGAGAAATCTCCTTATTTATGCGGTCGTAGGTCAAAGACGTGAAAAAATACGGGTTCTCTATTTAAACAAAGAAATGAAACCCCACAAGGATTCGTGGGGGACTTATAGATGATTAAAACCTGCTTAGAACAGATCAGATAGAAATGTGGTTACTCGTGGATAAAGTTACGGATTAACAATATTTGGATTAGAAGTCTACAGTACGTTAACTACCAGAATACATGCCAGAACATAGGTCAGCAGCGTATACGCGATAAATCCGGTTAAAATTGTATAATTATAACTTATGAAGCGTGAAAACTTAAGACAATTTCAAGGATAATCTTGCATAATGGTAGGACCAATTCAAAATTAGCTTACAGATTCCGCCATTTTTTGTGCTTAATCTTTGAGCTCTTCATCGCCGAGTTATGGCAAATGCAGCTTTAGACACTAACAAAATAGTAAAACAATTTGATTTTATATTAAGCATATTTAAAATATGTATCTTTTATCGTATCAAAAAATATATATCCAAACACTGAAAAAAATGACAAGTTCTTCATAAGTATACAGGATTGTATACAGGGTTGATATTGATAATAGTTATATCACTATGTTCACAGCACAACCTCAGAATACCTTTTGTTTCCATGTCCACACATTTTTCTCTGAGGTCACAATAACACCAGACAATGGATGCTTGTATTTAGTAGCTGATTTAAATTGAATTGCAACTTTTTCACCTACACCGATTGTTATCATATATCGTTAAAAGCGTTTTGCAATAAACCCTAGAGATATGTGAAAAATTAAAACAATGGTTCTATAACGGCTAACAATCGCGTCACTGTTTGGGAGATCCTTGGGCCCTGCGTAAATTTTACTGAAACGCGTTGGCCTTTTAAAATAAACAGGTTGTGAAACTTTATCAATACCTACACATGTACTATGCTCTATCTTGTCAATAATTTAATCTAACTAATATTATAAATGTGAAAGTTTGGATGTATGGATGTTTGTTCCTCAATCACAGCGGAACGGCTCAACCGATTTCAATGACATTTGGCACGGTGATAGTGTACAGTCTGGAATAGCACATAGGCTACTTTTAATCCCGATATTCCCGCGGGAAACGAAATTGCGCGGGTAAAACCGCACGAACAGCTTGTTAAACATATAAGTATGAAAAATAGTTGTGACACAAGTGACCACATGTTATTCCAGGCTATAATCTATAGCTGTACCCAAACTTATACCAAAGATACATCTATACTAAAAATCTTTCACCTTAATAATGTTAGTAGAATGTGGACTTCATGAATTTATTACATTAATAAGATATACAAGCTGGAAAATTTTGAAGTCATCTGCGATAATAATTCACAATTAATCAAATCGGTAGTTAGGTACCTATATTGATATGTTGTTCTTTGATACGCTAGTTTAAAATACAAGTTAATTTAAGGTTTATTTAAAACTATATTACGATATCTTTTGTTAATTTCAATCAAATTTACGGTCTGTTATTACCGCTGTGAGTTTTAAATAATATTTGATAGTTATATTGTATATTTACTACGCTATTACTATACTTGTCTTAGACAAAGCATTTGTAATGTAAATATTTGAAATAGTTTACTCTTCTAATTGTGCGTTAGACAAAATGTTTTATAACAATGTTAATTCAAAAAAGTAATATCGTGTATTTATTTCGAAAATGTTAACGAAGGATGTTTTGAAAAATCGATGTCTTGTAGGTATTGTAATAAAATAAACAATTTTATATTAAAATTCTTTATTTGGATATTGGTAGATTAGTTGTAGGTACCTAGACAATTGTGTTTAACATCGCCAATTTCATGCCAAAATAATTTGATTTGAGTATTATTACCAAGTAAGTATCTATAATTTATTTTACACGTAATAAGACGCATGATATATTTTTTCGTATATCCCATATTAAAGCTATATCTAACTGAGAACTAATATTATTTAATTTTAAGCAAACGTGACTACAGAAACTTGAATATTTTTCATTTAAATTACTTACTTCCAAATATCATTTAACCAAACAAAACAAATGATAATAATACTTTATTTCCTTCAAATCTTAGTCTATTACAAATGTAGATTGGGGTCTCAGTTAAGCAAGTAAAGCCTGTATTTGGAAACCCCGCTCTTCCTTAACTTTACAATTTATTTTAACTATACTAATACTAATTACAGTTCCTTTTTACAAATCCCTGAAAACATTTCCAACAATATAAGAAAACTTATTATAATTATAATCTCTGCGGATCTCAGTATTTCGCCCGCGAACCTCGCTTCGCCGCGCGATAGAGATCGGTCGACCTTCAGTCTGGATCGGATCTGTTCCCACGCCTACTATCTGCGCGTGCGACGACGGAATGACAAAGAGGTTCAATTCCCCACCTACAGGTCGTGTGGAGTATTGTAAAAGGGCTAATTGCAGTGGGAATGTTTGCCACTGGGGAACTAAAGGATGTTTGTGTTTAACAATGGTGGTCTGAAAATGGAGTTTGAATATCGTTTGAATATCGTACCTTGATAATAGCAATCATTGTCAAAGTGAACTCATACTGAAAATAGATTTAACATAAGACACATAAGAAGGCATTTTTTAATCCTAAATTGAGAATTTTTGCATATCAATCGAAAGGAAGCAAATTCAGTAAATTATTTTTAGTCGACAGCTTTATATTATGACCATTTATTATATTAAAATGTGTATTAAAGGACTAAATGCCGCTTAAAAGCAATTATAACATTTTAATGTATGTTTACAGTCATGAAAAGTTGAAGCTCCATTTATAGAATTCCAACCAAAATCAATAGAATGTAACTTAGTTATGGGAACCTTTTTTGCAATATTTAAATAAATAGTTTCAAAATGTATACATGTTTATATAATATATCCACAACAGAAATCAACCCTGGCTCACAAAAATAACTGCTGAATATCCAAAAAAGTGACTCTCGTAACTCAATGGCATATACCCCTTGGACGCTGAAGTCTTTCTGAAATTCCACACGCAGTTAGTCAGGAATATATTTTATCATAATGTTTCACGCGGTTTTACTCGCACATTTTTAAATCCCGCGGGAATATCGGGATAAAAAGTAGCTTATGTGCTATTCCAGACTGTACACTGTCACTAAGCCAAATTTCATGCAAATCCGTCGAGCCATTCTGCCGTGATTGAGGAACAAAGATCCATAAATCCAAACATTCACATTTATAATATAAGTAAGAAGTAAGATTCCCACGCGATCAGGATACATTGTTGGAAACAAATAGTTATATTGGAACCGGTTAAATCCGGTTAAAAAATTGTTATATAGAGTCGACTTAGAATACCTCTACAACCTATCAATAAGCGTGTCGTAAAAGGTAACCAATCCGAGTGATCCTCGCTTAATGGTAAGATCTCGTCATAGTCCGGCTGGCTGGCGACTACCATTCATGTAAAATTTGCCGTCAAATGGTACCGCGTGTTGCGGCAATAATTAATAAAGTGCCAGTTCTTTCTTAAGCCCGTTTCTTCACCATCAGCTAAGATTGAGGACGCTAGTTTAATCTATAATAAAAAAAAACGCAATAAATGCAACATGAAACTTCATACAATCTATGTAATCGAGCCTACATTTAGACCATAAACAACTCTTTGTTTACAATACACACGAAGCTCTCGCAACTCGCAACCATGCGCTTGCGACTATGAATCATTAGGCGATAAGTATCTCGTGTCCAATCCGCGGGAAGCTGGGCATTACGGGCTCGCTGCGCGGGCGCTGATGTTTCGAAACGCACCGGTTCTCAGGCGATTGATGCAATCGCTTGCGGTGGCACCTGGGAGACGAGAGGTAGACTGCATTAGAAGGCTATAGGGTGTTCTTATTTTGAAATTGAAACGAGACAGAGCTGTAAGGAATGAGATAAAAAATAATATAAGCATAATGGATGTTTTTTTTTTTAAATAGTTATGTAAAGCTTTTGAAAAGGATTTATCGCAAATGAGTCCAGTAGTTCGTAACCGCGGGGTCCATAAAAACACATACTTAATTATATTTGTACAGATTTCAATTAGTATTACTTATTAAATATTACGTAGTATTTTGTATGCAGACAATTGCATCTTTCTACATAAGTCTGCCAAAGATCTTACAATTATCAATGCTTATATTTACTCCCAAATGTATTGCAAACTTAACTTAAACTTAAATGATTAGGATAAAAATTTCAATAAGGCACTAGTTTTCCTCTACATTGCCATTTTTAGAATCATAAGACTAGTAACATATAAATAGATTACTGTTTTAGTATAACATCCTGTATATGAATATTAAAATATTACCAGTTTTATAGCTCAACTGCCATGTAATGCACAACATCCGTTCAATACTTAGCATTTAGGTGCTTACTTAAGTCTCGCCTGTTATCTAATGTGGTTACATTTCAAATCAGACAACTTCATCTTATTTTGATTCGGAGGCTAACAGCCTTGTTTATTAAATGAATCATAGGATTTAATCTTAATTTTAGATCTCATATTAAAACACCATCGTTATATGAGAGTTGCCATGACAACCAAAATTAGATTGCTTTTTATTGTGGATATGGAAGTAAAAATTTAAATCAGAAAC
The DNA here is from genome assembly GCA_944452665.1 of Stenoptilia bipunctidactyla. Lineage (NCBI taxonomy): Eukaryota > Metazoa > Arthropoda > Insecta > Lepidoptera > Pterophoridae > Stenoptilia > Stenoptilia bipunctidactyla. Next base: position 13,792,839 of record OX101739.1, read on the forward strand.
CAATCATATATTAGTTGTTACACCTAGTGTGTTAGATTGATGAGGAACAAAACCAAAAACAGCCTACATTTCTTTAATCAAATAGCTTTCCTCCGTGGTGAAGTCGCCATACGTTAGGTCACGTGCTCGATTCCCGCAGAGATTAAGAAAGAAAAGAAATTTCCGGGTAAATTTCTAGACGTTTAACTATATATAAGTATTTATATTCCAGGTTCCCCCTAGTTCGCTACATGGTATCTCATAACACAAGATTTGCTGGTACTGAGGCGATTTAGTTGACATGATTGTAGGGGGATTTTATTAATTTTAATTTTACTTTATTACCTTTCATTAAATTATTTACGAACATAGGGCAGACAGAGTATAACACAAAAGGAAAATACTATAAATAAAACACAATCGGTTTTCTCATTCAATCTCTTATTGACAAGTGACAGCGCAAATCACTCATGAACTAAAGGATGAACAGAATAAGACGCCCTGATAGAACGCATCTAAAGCTGCTTGCGGTAGCACTGCCAATCGTATTGTGTGTGTGCATGCTGGGCCGATCTGCGGCAGGGTAAACAAGCAGGGCCCTGCGGGCAGTATTTTGACTAGGGCGCTTAAGCGAGCGAATATCGCGCAAGTGAGCGACGCGACGCGACCATCATGTGACTATAAGGTTAATAAGACTATAAGGTGTTAAAATTCTTTGGCACCCACTAAAGCAAGTTTTAGCAGGAGGAGGATGAATCCTGTTACGGACGAAAGGGAATTCTAAAGAGCTGCTAACCCCAGTGGCTAACAGATATAGAGTACCCAGACAGTGTGGGGACCGCAAGACCGGCCACGAGACTCACTCAGAACACCTGAGTATACCCACTAAACATCCCACTTTAATGATCAGCCTTAATAAAAGCTATTCATCATAATCGGAGCGACAGCCAATTGGTAGTGGAGGCTGCGCAGGGACTATAAGGTAGCGCGATGGCTGATTAGGACACCTATACCATATCAGTATGTTTGATGCTTTGTCTCGTTCTATTAATAGTTTACTGAAAATGTCAATTGAAATAAAACAAAAGCAAAAGTACTTCTTGATCTATCCGTTTTTGGTATCAACTCGAAATCGAAACTGAGTCATCATATTTATGGCTCTATAAAATTATTTAAATATTTTAAGTAATATTTTTGAAATTTTTCCAGACTTGCCTATTTTTTGTACACATCCGTATCATAACTCTAGAATTATGAAACGATTAAATTTCAAAATGAATTTTTATGCACAATTGAAGTCTCTTGAATAGGATACCTGTTAGTTCCTTATTTAAATTTTGACTACACCCACAATTTTACAGCTTTTAATATGTTTATTGCTTCTATAAATAGAAAATCATTTAGTCACAAAGTCATATAAGATGACCTCAAACTGTAAGCTTAAAAATAGAGACACTTAAAAGTCGAAAGACTCAAATTTAAAGAGACTTAAATTAGGTTATGTTTCTTGGCTTTCTTCTTCTTAGCGTCGGAAGCATTAGATACATGTACTAGAGTAGTATTTCGGCCCAATTACCCTCATAGGACAGTTCCAACTTAGTTTCCATGCAACGCGAAAACTTGCACTGCATGAAAATAAAATAAATAAATAAAATAAAATCCCCAGACAATCACACCAACTGCATGACCCTAAAGTAAGCATAGCTTGTGTTATGGGGTACCACGTAGCGAACTAGGGACCTAGGGAACCTATAATATAAATAGTTAAACACCCAGACACGGAACATTTTTTTTTCAGACGAGTTTCAGACAAGTTTTCCACATCGCCAATTTGGTCGTCAAAAGAAATAGTTTTGAACCGGATCCAACTATTACCAACTACAAGGCTAAACGTCACAAATATTCCAAAAACCTAAGTTACTGCTAAATAATGAATGTTGAAACCCAATCATAACTCGTTAATAAATTTTTGATCTGAGCATGATAATAAAAATATTAAAATGAATGAGTGTGGGCGAGTTTTAAAACATGACCTCTAACTTTAAATCACCGATATAACTTTTCGATTTAGCAAATGATGCATGATTAAAAATATTAGATCAGATCACAATTCATTCGTCGAGTCACTTCTAACCTTGACGGTCTCTTATGAAAATTTCAAATGAACAATGAACGAATTATTACGAAAAAATATTAAGTATTAATAACGTAACTTAGCTACTGATTCGCATAACTTAGATTTTACATAATAAGTACAATAGGCAATTAAGGTTTGAAAGAACTTTGAAATATTGGCATGGATGGATGTTACAAAAGAAATGTTGAAGTGGTTGGTATTTTTTGTTATAATGATTTCTAGACTTGCCACATAAATGACCTTACTCAACAGCTTTAGGATCCAAATGTAACATGTTTCCTCTAAGCGCTGATACTTTAACCAATGATTGCAAAGTATTAAAAAGCTGACTTGGATTTTCAATACTTTATAACAACGTTTTCTCAAGGAAACTTACTAACACGTCAACTATGTAGGACGTGTTAGTAATATGTACCTAGACTCCTTCAGGGCAGAGGTGTGTTCCGGAAGTGTCCATTCAATTATAGTCTTAATACCGAAAATTGCAACACGAGATAGTAAAAAATTACACCAAAGTGTCCCTCGTCTCTTCTTGGAGTCTTTAAGAAAGTCTAAAGGTAAATTGCATTATTATGCAATCAAACCAAACAAAGAATAAAACAGTTTGTACACGTATAGTGATATACTTTCAGAAATAGCTTAATCAAATAACCTTATATGCTTTATTGTCTTTCCAGGTACATAGCAAAGGTCTGAAGTTCGGCATCTACGAGGACTACGGGAACTACACCTGCGCTGGTTATCCAGGAGTCGTCGGCCATCTTGCTGGAGGTAATTTATTTATTTATTTATGGAAAACCAACAGCAAAAAAAAATACTATATAAACAAATTTAGAGAACAAATAAGCCATAACAGGTTTTCGCATGTAGAAATAGTACATAAAAAAAAAAAGTTTACACTATTCACACTTTCAGTCAAAAAATATACATAATTAAGAAAATTAAAAAACATGAACAAAATAATATCTTAAATATAAAAGCAAAGTACCTACTTGGAAATAGCTTTTTAAGAAATTATATGTTAAAACAAAATTATAATAAAAAGAAAAGAAAAAGTTGTAGCAAGCTAAACATTTAGATTAAACAATTGATAAGGTGTCGTGTGAACATTAAAATATTACAATTGAATACATCAACATCAAGCTCACACCCATCCAACACACTATTTAAAGTCATACTGGCTCTAGTCAAGAGACTATTTTGCCTATAGTTGGTTGATGCCATCGGAACTGCTATGGGTCGATATCGCCTCATGGACCTTGTCGGCACAGAAAAATTTATGGTACTCAAAAGCTCTGGACTATCAATATGGCCGTTAATAAGTTTCAGCATGAATACAATATCGGCTATAATTCTGCGTGTTGTTAGCGGCACCAGGTGCTGCTCCTTGCAAATACTGACATATTCGTCAGATTTGTAGGGCTTGTGCATTTTGAAACACAGTAATGAATCAATTAACTTTATGTAGGAATACCATTTAATCAAAAGTCGTAGCCTCTGTAATTAAAAAGCGCCTGTCTAGCGTCCTTCCTAATATTGTCTTAAGTTTTCGCGATTCATACTATTAAATAAAACACTTTTTAACCGGATTTATCGCGTATATTTACATTTTAAATTTTGACTCGACGTTTCGGTGTCTTTTCAGACCCCGTGGTCACGAGCGACTGAGGTGTCAAGCGTCGGATTGATAGATTGATAGATTGAAAGATGGAGATGATGATGTATAACTTTTTTCAATCTATCAATCCGACGCTTGACACCTCAGTCGCTCGTGACCACGGGGTCTGAAAAGACACCGAAACGTCGAGTCAAAATTTAAAATGTAAATATACGCGATAAATCCGGTTAAAAAGTGTTTTATTTAATAGCGTCCTTCCTATTTCCACCACTTTAATAGGTACACGGATTTGGATTGGGAAGGGAAGTAGAATAAGGGAGGAAGGGAAATATTTGTGAGATGATCATAGTATTCAGCCGTCAAGCCATAAAACATCCATGTGCTTACTAAAGGTTATTTCTAAGCTCAAATAAGTATTCCTTAAGGTTATTTATCCATTATCTACCTAGTAGCATACCCAGTACTGATGACGTAAGTTGTCTTAAACAAGACCTTAAAAGAATTTTAATTTTCTGGTGCCTGCCTACTATGATTTCTTTAAACACCTAGACAGTCAGTGCAATATGGAAGACGCTCAACCACCTTGTTCCCCGTATTCTTATATCCCTGCACACAAAAATATAAAGAAAATTTATTTCAGGTGCTAGGTACAAAAGTGATACAAGTCGACTTGTAGGTACCCTTGTCTGATCTTAGGACAATTTCGGTCAATTTATTTATTTAATTTGGTTCACCCACAATTGTTTACACAAAAATATTCAGATAACATTAAGATAGGTATACATATACAGTGCAACAATCACTTAAGGGTAAACACCACATGAGCAAATAAAGTGAACGAACAGAATATACAAAGTTTAAAAGACAGAAAAAATATTTAAAAAAAACAAAATACATATAGGGAAGTGACAGATTACATAAAAATTACACATGGAGATTTTAATAGAAGACATAGAGAAATTATTTTTATTTAGCACAAAGAATATCATAAATTTTAGACTTGAGGACTGGTATTGTCAAAGTGGTTTAACTTTAGTTATATCGATATTCACAAAATAAATACATTAAAAATATGTGAAACCAGATTCAAGTCTTATTATACCATGAACATTTGCTATTACATCGAGCATAAATGTAGTTACAAGTCGACATATATAAATATGCAATTTTTTTTTTGAAATAGTGCACACTTGTATTACTTTACACAAATTTATCTCCGAAACTATGGCAGATAGAAGAACGTGAGTTAGACCCAAAAAAGGTTTTTTTTTCTTATTATCATCACGTAAGAAATGCAAAAAAGGTATAAGTCGACTTATATCACTTTTCACAGGAGGAACAGAAATAAAGATTGCACCAACGCGTGCAAAATATAAACACCTCGATAAAATCGACGCAGTTCTTAGTCACGAATGCTCATCTGCATAACAATTAAATTGGATCGCTCGATAGGCTTCCTGAAATCGTAAATTACCGTCACCTTGGCTTAGTAAGTGGTAGGTGAGTGGTAACGCATCATTGACCGTCCGGCTGTCTTGTCACACGAATGACGGTCGGAACTTCGGAAGTGAAACAGATGGGTGGGCAGACTTGGCACATATCCTGACTGTTTGAAATTGTTATTTGGTATTTCTAATTGGATAATTAGCAAATAATTGCACTGTTATAGATGTAACTAGTGTGTTTGGGTTATTTATTTTGATTGGTTGATTTTTGTTGCTAGTTTTTGCTACGTTTGGTAGAAGATGTTGATGATGGGCGTTAACGAATTTGTAGGAGCAATTTGGTTCATTATTGTATTTGAAGTCTCCTACGCTCGAAATTCAAAAAAAATCATATTGTACCTACGTGTAAAGCTAAATAATTTATCTCTTTTTATGAAAAAACTTGGAATTTTAAGTTTATTTATTAGATACTTACCTACCTACCAAATGACACCTTTCTACATTAGATAGGAACAAATTACCCCTGATGGGGGTGGAGTATTTTTTATTAGGTGTTAGTCGCAAACCTCCAGTAAATTTTAAATGTAAGATTTACGAGAACCGGTAAAAAAGTAAGTCTTTTATATTATGAATCATGAAAACATCAAATTTAAGTATTTATATTAAAGAAACAGCGTTTTCTGATTCACAGCTCATAAATTCTACTTAATACTGGCTCTGAGAAAATAACAGCATTATCCATTTCTTTAATCACCAGATGCGGCCACATTCGCGTCATGGGGCGTGGACTACGTGAAGCTGGACGGCTGCTACGCGCTGCCCGTGGACATGGACAGCGGGTACCCGGAGTTCGGGCGGCAGCTCAACTTGACCGGCCGCCCCATGATCTACTCGTGCAGCTGGCCCGTCTACCAGATCTACGCTGGCATACAGGTGCGTGGTTTCTTGTTGTGTTTCCTTTAGCTTCATGTGTAGTGAACTATGTTAGGCTGGACATTGACAGCGGGTTTCTAGCGATAAGGCTGCCCTTTAAATAAATAAATATTTCTGACACTCACACAACATTATCTAGCCCAAACTAAGTTTCTTAAAGAACTTGTGTTATGGATACTAGATAACTGATACACTTAAGAAATATATAAACATACATATTGAATAATAGTATATTATGTAACAAGTGAGCGAAGTTGCTAAATACAGTCGAGGCTGTGATTTGAGCCCGAGCCGCAGGCGAGGGCTTAATAATGAGCCGAGACTGTAATTAGCAACGCTCACGAGTTACATACGACGTTTTTCAACACACTTGTGAGTAAAAGACAGACATACGTGATCATAAAATAACAAACACACTTGATAACAAAGCTGTGAATTGTGATTGAAAAATGGCGCCGAACCTCGCCCATGCGCGTAGGTTTTTTTTTCCGTCAAATATGTCAATGTCTGTATAGCATATACAGCCTATTTTAAGTGAAAATGTTTAATTTGGAGTGGTAAATGCAAATATTTTAATATTTTATGACAAATGATTGTAAATTGTGAATAATTTGTTTAATATACAAATTTATTTTACTAATATAAGGCGCAAACATTTAAAAATGTATATGGATTTAAAGTGGTATAAAACCTCTTTGTTGTTTCTGAAAATATTTAGTGTATAACCCGGACCAATAAAATATGCTCTGTTTTCTCGCATGTTATTTGCACAAAGGTACAATTCAACTTTGTAGGATTCATTATATTATGCACTAGGGTATAATATATTAATGCACGCGTGACTTATAGCCCAGTTTATAGTTCTAAACTCAATAGAATAACGCTCACTTTACGAGCAAGTGTGTTGAAAATACATATTTTTATTACAATAAACTTAAATAAACATATAAACATCCATGACTTGACGACTTATATCTGTGTTCATCACACAAATATCCGCCGCCGCCGGGATTCGAACCCAGGACCTCTGGCATAGAAGGCAATGTATGTTACCGCTACACCAGCCGGTCGTCATGTATGTTACCGTTACACCGTTTTGTTTTTCTTTGTAACCTTTGGTGTGTAATAAGGAGTAAAAAGTAATTAATAAATATAAACAACAAATTCACTAATAAAGTAAAATTTTAATCTAAACAAAATCATTCAAATTCATCTTATACTATCTTGTTATAATGTGTCATGTCGTTCTTTTTACTTACTTTTTTCGCATGTTGTAACCTGTTTTTTACCCTATTCCAACCTAAATCCCCAGCCGAACTTCTCGTCAATAATCGAGCACTGCAACCTGTGGCGGAACTTCGACGACATCCAAGACTCGTGGGCGTCTGTGGAGTCCATCATCGACTACTACGGCAACCATCAGGATGTGATCGTGCCCAACGCCGGTCCTGGACACTGGAATGATCCTGATATGGTAAGGAACTGAAACTATTAAAATAACATTTAAGCATTGTTAATTTTAGGTACTTTTGAATTTTAGGTATCTCGCGTTTTAGGCAGTTATTTGGTGCACTGGTGTAAGACGCCCTATAATCTATTCTCTTGCAATAATAATGGCAACTTCTGTCATTATTGTTACGATTCTGCAGTGCGATCACAGAACCTTATCGAATCGTAAGTTAACGAATGTTTACGAATGCTCGTATAGTATGGAGTCGGTTGCAAGTTTTGAGTAACATTGTATTTTTTTATTTTACAGATATTTATGAGTACAACATGTAACAAACATTCAAAATTAACAAGGCACACATTTATTTAAGCTGGCCGTGCGGCAATGGATAGATTTAAATTTTTCTTAAAAACCGTCTCCATACTATACGAACATTCGTAAATATTCGTTAACTTACGATTCGATAAAGTTCTGTGATCGCACTGCTGTCTTGCTTATTTGCTTACTATCGGTTAAGTTTATTCAGTAAACAATTATCATTTAATTTTAATCTTATTTCTTCTTTTCGTGTATGATCTCAAACTATCACGTCCTCGAATTTCAAAAATGACCCACCAGTCACCCTGTATTAAGTGTATGACACAGCAATTAGATAATTAATTTGACTAAGATAAGAAACTGTTGTGTGTCTTTTGTATGGGAACCCCTTAATTTTTTTTCCTATTTTTTTTTATTTGTTGTTATGCCTTCTATGATCTATTCACTTGCAATAATAATGGCAACTCCTGGCATTATTGGGACGATTCTGCAATGCTATTACAGTACTTTATCGGTTCGTGTGATTCTGCAATGCTATTACAGTACTTTATCGGTTCGTGTGTTAAATGTTGATATTGTGTGGAGTCCGTTGCTAGTTATTATCTGTATTACCTCTTATGAGTTAGGCTATAAAATATAAAAAAAATGTTGGAGCTATAAAATATCAACTGGCAGTTAAGACTCGAAGAAAATATAATTTTCTACGGTAATAAACTTAGCTTTAGAGAGATTAAACAAGTTATTTAACAAGGAAATGCCGTAGCTCAGATGTGTTGACTGTTTTAATCTTACTTTGTTTTGTTAATTGTGTGTACTAAAGATAATTCTATTGCATTGTCTTTCCTTATAAAGCATAACTTTTTATGTATTGCAATCACTGTAAAATGATGAGTGTGGTACATAATGCTATACCTTTTAAGAATTGTAAAAGTACCGTTAAACTGCCTGTCGTAGTCGTATCATGGTAGAGCTATATAAAGAACATATTTTTTTTTAAATAACAAATCAATACTAAAATACAAAAATATAAATCTAACTTTGTGAGCTCAACTTTCATCCAAATAATAAAATTATATCAATAAAATATTTTTTGACATAAATTACCAATGTCAATACACGAGTATAGTCTAACAAGGATCTTTTGGCGCGTGACGAAAATTGGAACTAACCACCGTCTTGGGAAATTTCACTTCATGACTTTTACCGCTCATTTTTGTTAATGTAGTTGCTTTCAAATTCAATATCAGAAATACGACAAAATTTACAAAACGTGGGCTTACTTATTGTAGTTATAAAATTGAAAAAGTTGTTTTCACAAAGAAAAACAATTTAACGTCTCAATAAATTCCTCTTTAAGAGTAAAGAAGCAAGTTGCCTCTGCAATGTTTACATATTGCCATACTTTGGAAAATACACTTAGAACATAAATTATTTCATTTTTTAAACCTCAATAAAAATTACGATTTCAGGAGAATTGTCTGTTTAGAAAGACTGTATGAAAAGTGAAGAAAGATAAGCAGATTTTTTACAACCCTTTAAAATTACGAGCACTTCTAGATACGAGTAAATCTACTTTCACTCATCCTTTCCAAATGCTCAAACCACCGTAGCATATCCCCTTCAATCTTAGTCACTACATCTTCTTTCAATCCGCATCTCTTTCTAATTTCACTGTTGCGCACCCTATCACTCAATTTTACTCCACACATGCTTCCCAACGCTCTCATCTCCACAGCGTTAATCCTTTCTAATTAAAATTATACCGAATAAGTCTCGTCTGGCCATACTCGAAGGAGTTTTTGCGCCAACACTTATGTATGGTAGTGAATCCTGGGTGTGTCAGAAGAGACATGCAAGCAGTACACCTACACTAAGTGTAATAGTTATCGTTTAATTTTTCTCCCATTTCAGTTGATCATCGGAAACTTCGGGCTATCGTATGAGCAGAGTAAGACACAGTTCGCTATCTGGGCAATTCTGGCCGCACCATTGTTGATGAGCGTCGATCTCCGAACTATCAGACCGGAATACAAGGCTATCCTGCAGAATAGGAAGATTATTGAAGTTGACCAGGATCCTTTGGGCATTCAGGGAAGGAGGATATACAAGGTATGTTTTGCAAAATTACCTTTTCAAAAACCTAAATGATATTCTTAACTTATCTGCATTTTATAATGCAATTGTTCTTAAGGATTTGAATAAAATATACTAAATAAAATCACCCGACCAAGGATCTTCCGGGCGAGTGCTCTACCTATGTAACGTAATTTCGATGACATCTACTGACAAAAGTTTCCCTGTTTAAGCGACAAACTCAGTCCAACATACATATAAACTTAAACACGTTTTTAATATTATTAGGATCAGTACTTTGTCATTTTGTTTATGTAATTGCAATTTACCCATAAAAATTTATAAATGCAATCGGCCGTCGACTAAGGGGAAAAGATTGCGATCCTAGGGCCGGGACATTTCTGGGGTAAAGAATTGCCATAGCAATCCAGCGTGGTAATGCAGGGAGCGTCATGGGCCTTTTTGATTAGTTGCCCCCGCCACCAATGTTTTTTTTTTGTTATTTAATCATAAGTTCATTTTAGTATATATTTTTTGTGTTGTATTTTTTATGTTCTATACGTAAATTAAGCTTGCAAATTACTTATTATTGTAATTGTATTCCAGCACCGCGGCATCGAGATCTGGTCGCGGCCGATCCTGCCCATCCACGGGCAGTACTACTCGTACGCCGTCGCCTTCGTGAACCGGCGCACAGACGGCACGCCGTCAGACGTGGCCGTCACGCTGCGCGAGCTGGGGCTCAACAACCCCGCGGGCTACCGGGTTGAGGTAGGCATTATAATTATAGTATCGACGACCACTTTGGCGATGGGGTAAACCTTTCTGCCTCAGACGCAAGTGGTTGCGGGTTCGATTCCCGTACGGAAAAAGAAAAAAAAAACCGTGCCTGGGTGTTTATCTATTTATGTATTTATATTCTAGGTTCCCCCCTAGTCCGCTACATGGTATCCCATAACACAAGCTATGCTTACTTTGGGGCCATGTAGTTGGTGTGATTGTCTGGGGATTTAGTTATTATTATTATTTATTTAAAACATTAAGTGTACTCGGTGCTAGGTAACCACCGGCATAAAAGTACACACGGGCCTAAACCAAGTGTGCACCTTGAGTAGTTAGGTACTGAAAAGGGTATTGTTTTGTGTGGGGTCTTCGGAATTGTTCAAAAATTTGCGGACTAATCTACAGGTGTTGAGAATTATTATTATTATTAATCTCGGTTTAGGCTGAGCGCAATCTGCCGGGGCTCGCGGGTATTGCCAATGGCGGTACCGTGAGCTCCGTCTATGGCGGATGAGGTACACCTTGAGGTTTTTATTGGGTAGGTCCGGCCTTCTGCCGGATCATCCCCACATACCCCGTCGCTCCCCCTTGGGCGGTCGGGGACGTGATAGCACGTTTTCCTCAAGTAAAAAAAAAGGTGTTATAATTTAATGAATTCACGGGATCCTTACCACGATTTTCGATTTTTATTTCGCGTATCCGATCTTTCCATACTGTTACAAGCACTCGCGGACTGATCAGATCGATCGAAAATCGTGGTAAGAATCCCGTGAATTCATTAAATTATAGTAAAAACAACCGCGATAGTTTTCTTCCATGCTGGACTGGGAGCGAAAGAAAAACATAGAATGTGCCAGCTGCTTCTCTTCCCGAGCATACTGTAAAAGTCAGTTAAGGGACAGAGGTTTTAAAAGCGTTTTTGTGGGCGATAGGCTGACCCCCTGTCATTACAATAGTCTCTCATCGAATTCTGGAAATAAACTTCTTTTATCTAGATACCCCCTGTGTATAAAAGACTATAATAACAAAGGGCTATTTTTCCTGCCTTTTCTTATTAGCCTTCTAGCCTTTTGATTGACGACCACTTTGGTGTAAATTTATCACCTCACCTCAGATGAGACGCCAGTAGTTGTGGGTTCGATTACCGCACAAAACAAGAAAAAAAAATTCCGGATCTAGGCGTTTATTTTATATTCTAGATTACCCCTTAGTTTGCTACATATAACACAAGCTTTGCTTACTTTGAGGCCATGTAGTTCGTATGATAGTCTGTGGATTTTATTTTATTTTTAGTAAGCTTCCTTTGAGGTCACATAATTTGTGTGCCATCTTGATAAAATTATTTAATTTGTATTGTATTCCACAGGATCTATATGAAGATGTCGACTACGGAGTGCTCTCACCCCAAACCAAGATCAAAGTGAAAGTGAACCCCTCAGGTAGAAAGTGTTGAGCTAATTATATCTAAGCCTTGGAGCGGGGCAAATGTACATATGCTTGATGCGCATCTCGCTGATTGGTGGACCGGTAAAGTATTTAGATATGCAGTAGATTAATGGAATTTAAGGTTTTACAATCAAGGTTTCGAAGGTCGTGTAGTGACGTCTAAAAACGTCTAAGCGGTCTCGGAGGGAAGTGATGTAGCGACATCTATCGACGCTCCTTAGAACGATGACGACACGACGAAATTTCCTACATCATGCTATCAAATTTATATAGCGATGAGCAAATATACGACATCCCGCCAACAACCGTTGGGCCGTCGTCGGCCGCGGCCTGTCATCCCTTTTCTGGGGATTATGAACGATCACCTTGTTCCCAAAAATCACATTATTTAGGCAGCTGGGAACTATAATACAAGTATTTTATTTATTTGAATTAACTTCACGACGTTAATTCAAAATTGGCATGGTGCTTACAAGAGTTCTGAAATATAGACAACGGAAATTTAGAAAAAGAAAAAAGTCTTCAAAGTTAATTCAAATATTAAAGACCATGATAGAGTTGATGTTGATAATAACTATGACAGAATTCCTTCAGGATTCCTTCTGGATATCGACCAGTCTCCTCATGGAGTCTGTTCGGCAATTATTTATGAAGAGTCAGTTTCTTTCCTATACTGAATCTATTTTTTTTATCCTAGAAGAAATCTGGATTTTTGCAGTCATGTCAACGCTCATACTCGTACAATGTTGTGTTTTTAATCTAAGATCGAGGCTTGAGATTTAATTTTATAATTCACTCTGATCCGTCCGAGTGTCATCAAGTTGATAGGTTGCATATTACGAAAAAACTTTCTTGAGCAAATTTCAAAAGAACAACGTACAAATCAACAAAGTTTAAAATAACGATGGTCATTTGATCAAAAGTTCAGCTGACCAAAATCTGGAATATCAATGTTTAAATTATTTTCAACACACTTGCTCGTAAAGTGAGCGTTATTCTATTGAATTTAGAACTATAAACTGGGCTATAAGTCACGCGTGCATAATATATTATACCCTAGTGCATAATATAATGAATCCTACAAAGTTGAACTGTACCTTTGTGCAAATTACATGCGAGTAAACAGAGCATATTTTATTGGTCCGGGTTATACATTAAATATTTCAGAAACAATAAAGAGATTTTATACCACTTCAAATCCATATACATTTTTAAATGTTTGCGCCTTATATTAGTAAAACAAATTTGTATATCAAACAAATTATTCACAATTTACAATAATTTGTTATAAAATATTAAAATATTTGCATTTACCACTCCAAATTAAACATTTTCACTTAAAATAGGCTGTATATGCTATACAGACATTGACACATTTGGCGGAAAAAAAAACCTACGCGCATGCGCGAGGTTCGGCGCCATTTTTCAATCACAATTCACAGCTTTGTTATCAATTGTGTTTGTTATTTTATGACCACGAATGTCTGTCTTTTACTCTCAAGTGTGTTGAAAAACGTCGTATGTAACTCGTGAGCGTTGCTAATTACAGTCTCGGCTCATTATCAATCACAGCCTCGACTGTAATTAGCAACTTAGCTCACTTGTTACATAATATACTATTATTACACTATTGACCAAATCGTTCAAAGGTCAAAATGGATAATTGGATAAACTATAAATATTATCAAATGGATGAACTAAAAAAGGTAAAAAGGTATTATCAATATTCCTCATAAACCTTATTTGTCAACTTTTTTCCCCCCCAAGGAAATGTTTGGCACTCACTAAAGCAAGCGCTCTAGCAGGAGTAAGATAAATCCTGTTACGGACGAAAGGGAATTCTATAATCTACTTCTATATTGAGATTCTGAAATTTTCCTTAATAAATCATTTGTTCATTTAAATTTTGTTATTTGTTATAATGTTCTTTTGAAATTTGCTCGAGAAAGTTTTGATTTTCTAATATGCAACCTTGAAAAATTCGCCAGGCTAGCGACCACCGATCTGTCGGTGATGTGTTCCAGCGATGCTTTATGAGGAGCCAGGGATTTTCTAAGCCCGAATGGAAGTAGCCTTTAAATTAGATTGAAGTCAAAGGCGGGTTTAGTCACCGTAAATATTAATTATATGAATGTTGCTATGGCAACTTGAAAACTTTAATTTTGCATAGCTGATAAGCATTAAATATAAATTCGTTTCAAGACTAGCATTGAGATAAAAAATGTAGTCAAGCCGAATTTCACATTGAAAAAAGATTTCTTAAAATACAACCTACTCGTATTAAGATAGTCCGTAAAGGCGCATTTTCATTGGTTGTTTATAACAACTTGCGGCGGTCGATAGATTTTCGAAAAGCATACCATAGAGCCCGCACGACGGGAACCGTTTTAATTGGCCGTTTATAACCGCATGCGGTGGTCGATAGATTTCCGAAACGCATGCCATAGAGAACGCACGACGGGGACCGTGTTCAGTGGTCGTTTGTAACCGCATGCAGGAGATTTTTGAAACGACCGAGGTAATTTCATTGGTTGTTAGACCGTATGCAGCGTAAAAACGCACTTATCGACTAATGAAAATGCGCCATAAAGGTACAACATTACTTATTGTTAATGCGAAACCTAAGACACGGGTCACATATTTTCATCCGACTTCCAAAAAAGGAGGAGGTTCTCAATTCATCTGTAGGTTTTTTTTTGTGTCTTTGTTACACGATATTTCAGACAATTATGAATCGATTTTAAAAATTCTTAATTCATATAATAGAGAAAACTTTATAGTTGGCCCCATATATCATCGAAATTCATCGAAATCGGTCGTGTACTTCATTAAAAATTTAAAATTATTGAAACAATATGTATGATTTCGGAGAATTTTTACGTGGTTGACATTATTTTTTAATGCTCTGCATTCTTTGATTATATAGTAATATCATGAAAACTCGTCAAGTTATAAGCTTTTAGTAATGCCTTTTGTCGCGCAAGTGCGGTGAATAGGCTGTCGTTACACCTTCATACAAAATAGGTGCTAGTATCCAGGGATCACGCGAGTGGTTATTTTTTATGGTGTGTAAAAAAGTTTAAGATTTTTGTTAAGATTATTGAGTTAAAATATAACTTGGTATGAAAGTATTGCAATCGATTCTATTACTGATACTGAACAACTTGACAGGTTTCGTATAAACGAAAAATAATGTTGTATAGAAAGTAGGTCTGCCTTCGAACCTTGATTGTCTAATTTAATTGCAATGCAAACTGGGAGAGCTGTCGATTCTACACTGCTTAAGGTATTAAGGTATCAAATGAACTAATTTATCATTTCAATGCACAATTAATTCATGTTTAACACACGCTTCTTATAAAAACACTTAATACATGTATTTAAGTCAATTTATATTTTGGGTACGATCAGCATCAAAATATGTATGCTATTGCAAAATCTATATTTTTCTAAGATTTTAATATTCCATTTTTTTACAAAAAGTCATGTAAGATTAAATAATACTAGCTGCTGCCCGCGACGTCGTCTGCGTGAACGCTATGCAGCACCAAACGCACCTACGATTATAACACTGCTAGCGTGATAATATGTAGCCTATATGTTGACCCGACTTCTTAACTATCTTCACGCCAAATTTGAAGTAAATCCATGCAGTACTTTTTGAGTTTATCCCGGAAAGACAAACAGACAAACAGACAAAAATTCTAAAAACTATATTTTTTGTTTCTGTTTCGATTGTAGATCATACCCCAAGTATTCTTTTAAAAAAATATTCAATGTACAGTTTTGACTTTTCTACCATTTTATTATATTAAATAATATGATGCTGACTGTACATCATGTGTAATAAAAATGTATTCTATAATAATATTGCATTTTTAACTACTAACCAGTAGCGGAATATGCTTTTTGTCACATCAACAAAACAAAAGCTTTAATTTTTATCTGTATATAGGTATTTCATATGTATTTATATCTTAAAATATATCATTTCTAAATTTTGGCATTTCGTGTTCACAAAAATTAAATATATAGGTAACAATCTTACAATTATTTTGCAATTGGTAGACAGACCGCACTTCGATGCACACTTGAGTTTTACTTATTAATTTAAGTACTCATTCATATTAAGGAATAATCACAAATGTAAAGCTTCATCCCACAGTTTGAAATAAGTATAAGATTGTACTTCACGACTAGACTTTTGTGGACATAATGCTTACCTAGGGATTTTATGTTTATACAATGGACTCGATTCGACACTACACGCTCTTATTTAGGTCTCTTTTAGGTATGTCAAATTAGTATACCTAAACTAAACAGTTTCAAATACAACCCTTTTTCTTTTTAAAGCTTTATATTGCATTTTATAACGCTTGAATATCTAATATATAAAATTCTCGTGTCACAGTTTTCGTTGCCATACTCCTCCGAAACGGCTTGACCGATTTTGATGAATTTTTTTGTGCTTATCCGGTATCTATGAGAATCGGCCAAAATCTATTTTTTTTTTATATGGCAAAACAACGTTTGCCGGGTCAGCTAGTAATTTTATAGATAGAAAAAGTTGAATGCGGGAGATCTGGCTTTGAAACCCAGCCTTAAATAGATTTTATTTGGTATTTTTTATCTATAAAATTTTATTCAAGCATTATTAAATGAAAAAAAAAGCTTTTAAAATTATATGTTTGACTGCAATGTTTAATCTGAACTAAGATCTTAAAATTTCTGTAAAGAAGTTTTGTTTCAAGACGTAAAGCTGAAAAGCATTTCCACAAGATGGCGCTACGTTAGCATATTAAGGCCCCAGTAGCTCAGTTGGAAGAGTGCCCAACCGTAATGTGGGATCGGGGTTCGAGTCCCAGCCGGGATCTATTTTATTTTGTATTTTTTATCTATAAAACACTTTTTAACCGGATTTACCTATCGCGTTTAATTTATATTTTTGGTCACGAGTGATTTCAAAATCAGTTAAGATCAGTCGCTCGTGACCAGGGTGTCTGCAAAGACATCGAAATGTCGAGTTAAAATGTAAAATATAAATCCGTTTAAAAAGTGTTGTATTTTAAATTATGAATCGGGAAAACTTAAGACTATGTTAACTAAAGAGTTCCTAACAGACAACTTACTTATGTTGAAGCCTCTAAAGATAGTATAGGGAGAAGATTAAAAAAAAGGAGAAGGGAAAAAATTAGGGAGTGTATTGTCGAATAGAGCCCACTATATGTTTCTCTTTTCGTATACTTATACTTAATATGTATATTTTTATAATACTTTATATGTATAGTTGTTGCGACTTTAAGACCTACATATGTGTAAAAATGACAATTACCTACGTGAAAATCAATGTTTTATAGGTAAGCCAAGTTTCAATGAGTTGCCACATAGGCGATTTTTATATCCATCAATAAAATACGATTAAAACGTCATGAGTACATGAAAGTTTTTGTACTCGATGCTGCTTTAAACTTCAGAGAAATGTTAAATATTAAACAAAACACTTTTTAACCGGATTTATAGCGTATATTTTTATTTTTTTATTTTAACTCGACGTTTCAGTGTCTTTGCAGACCCCGTGGTCACGAGAGTCGCTCGGTTAAAAAATATTTTATGTAATAGTATGAATCGCGAAAACTTAGACAATATTAGATGTTAAATATTTAAAGTTTTGCTAAAAGTGACGGTCTTGTAGTCGCAACGACGACCTATTTATACCTATTTCTTTTGGGAGCATGATATCAGTATACAGCATATACTAACCCTATAAACTTCCACCAAACAGGTGTAGTAATACTCCGAGCCGATGCGCGATCTGCGTCCTTCCCCTACAACGCGATCTCTACCAGGACGCCCTACTCCCCACTCAATGACGTCTTCAGATTGACGCGGAAATAAACACATCACCATCTATCCGACGATTGTGGAAACAATAACGTAGAACAACGCCATCTAACCGACAATCATACAACTAAAAGTTTGTGGATCAAAAACATAGATGGCGACACTCGAAGTGAAATCGAAAATTTAATCTCCATCATTTTGTAAATAACGATTAATGTTCGCTTAAATTTATAAATTAACTACTGTAGTTACTCGTTTCGATTGTAAGTTTTTGATAACTGTATATAATTAATGTATCTTCCATGGTTAATAGACGAATTACATGTGTAGTTAGTTCCTGTTTTCGCCACCAGGATAGAATTTGGCGTTACTGTGCAAGTACAATTTTCATTTTTCACATACCAATGCAATTTTTGTAAAATATAGTTACCAGATTATATTCACTTTCTGCGTCTTGCCTGTAGAGTTATTATTTATGTTATTTCATACTTGGTGTGATCTATGAAGTGATTTAATTGTAACAAAATAATGTGGAGATATGATTTATTTGCCATTACGTTGTACCTAGGATAAGTATGTACATTTTAGGTGCCTGTTTAATGTAAGATTTGTAGAGAACACAATAAAATAACATTTCTAAAAATTTTGTTTTTTACTACATTTATTCTTTCTAATTTAATTTAAGGTGTCGTTAACATAAAAACAAATCATGAACGAGAAATCCTTTATACATTTGGCTGGTAGGTAAGTAGGTAGGTACCCACGCATTCTCTTAAATGTACGTATTTTTATATGTTAATAAAGTAAAACCGACAATTCGTTGGAAAGAAATGCTAATCTTAGGAAATCAAATAAAAGAGGGATAAAAAATTATTCAATGTTTTTTTTTTACATAAAAGTCTGAAAGGCGCCTTTTCTAAATAATATCGCAACACACACATCAATGTTGTGTCCAAAAAGCATACAATCACTACGTAGTTGTGTCCATAAGAAGTCTTTATTTTGCAGTCATTAGTAGATATTGTCAAAAACTTAAAATTTTACTTTGCGAGACATTATTTACACATAATTTTGCTATTTAAACCTTTTCGTCATGCTATAAATAAACATAACTAAGTAACTCATAGAAAAATAACCAAATCCGTTACAATTATAATGAAGGTTTATTCTTTCCCATAGACTACATCCCTCTAGAAATAATAAACACGAAAATACAAATATACATTTTACTTTGATAAGAACAAACATGAAAGCACATCTACATTTCTTTAGGTACCTATAAAGTTATGTTCCTAGAAGGTAAGTTTGTTTTCAGGTAAGTACAGTGCAATCCGTTTATGATGACATCGAAGGGAAATAAGAAACAAGTCATACTAAACGGACGTCATACAAAGCATAGGTACTGCAAGAATAAATAAACTGTTTAAGTTAGTATATGATTTATTTTAATAAAGAGGAATAAAGTAGACTAAATAAGTAAATCTACGCTTTGAGGCTCAAATCAAGAAAACCTTTCACGCGCCGAGCTTTATAACCTTTCAGGGTATAACGTGACTCTCCCGAAAACTGCCAAAGGTTTTAGAAATCATACGGTCAGTCAGTATAAGCGGACAAAATTTGATAAAAAGGGTCACAATAAGCGATATGTCACTATAGGCGAATCTTTTTTTTTTTTTTTTTTTTTTTTTTTTTTTTTTTTTTTTTTTTTTTATCATTATATCCGACTTACTTATATAATTTATATGAAAACCAAACTTCACTGTGTAAACACGTCATAATGAGCAGTTGGTCAATATAAACGGAGTCATAATAAACGGATTCTACTTTAACAAGAGTTAAAGCAACCACTCGGGTGTCAAAAGGCTATGTGACCACCGCTGTTGAGATAATAAATATTAGCCACCTTTAAACTCTGATTATTAATTAATCTATCTCATATGATAGGAAGTGACAGTGAACCAAAAGGAAGAATCAGGCTCTTCATAAAATATTCCCGGAACACCTCACCACCGGAGCGGTTCATATTTGTCAGCAGACTTTAAATTAAGGGACAAACCCTGTAGGTATCCTATCACCAAGCAAGTATCGCTTTTTACGACATGCTTATCTGGGATGGTGGAGCTATCCTAACCTTACACGTCCTAGAATAGGTAGTCTGATGTTCGGGCATTTACGGCAATACGGTAAGTTTTTCTAAATTTCCATGTATTATCAATATAAGAAAAATAAAATGGAAGTTACTTAGGTTCTCATAATCTTTATTTGTATTACTGAAGAAAATGAATCAGGTCTGCGTATTATATGGTATTTATTACCTGTACTTACAATTAATGACGCACAGATTCATTGAGTTATACGATAAAGTATCCCACACATTGTGATATAACTAGATTATACGAGTATTACACACATCTCCTGTTATTAATATGATTCTGCCGGAACAATCTCCATCATTTTGTAAATAACGATTAATGTTCGCTTAAATTTATAAATTAACTACTGTAGTTACTCGTTTCGATTGTAAGTGACGTGACGACCGGCTGGTGTAGTGGTAACATACATTGCCTTCTATACCAGAGGTCCTGGGTTCGAATCCCGGCGGCGGCGGATATCGGTGTGATGAACACAGATATTAGCCGTCAAGTCATGGATGTTTATATGTTTATTTAAGTTTATTCCAATAAAAAATATGAAAAATATGTATTTATTCAATACGTATGTTTATATATTTCTTAAGTATATCAATTATCTAGTATCCATAACACAAGTTCTTTAAGAAACTTAATTTGGGCTAGATAATGCTGTGTGAGTGTCAGAATTATTTACTATTCTCGTAGGTACGTCTTGCGATATCATTATGAAAAATAACATTTAGATACCTACATGGTTTTAAATGGTAGGAAAATACGTAGAGAACCAGCTGGTACATTCGATGTTTTTCTTTCGCTCCCAGTCCAGCATGGACTTTCATAACCTTTACTTTATAATTCATATATAACCTTTACAAATTAGAAGGATAGTTTATAGTAATAGTTACTATGACTGTCATAATTGTGAACTAAGTTACTACGCAACTGGAATAAATCGTACATACATATTTAACTAAATATTTATCATATAACTAGCAGTAAAGTCGTTAAGTGCATTATTGGATACTAGTTAACTGATCCACTTAAGGCATATATAAACATACATATTGAATAAATACATAGTTTTTTATTACAATAAACTTAAATAAACATATAAACTTCCATCCATGACTTGACGACTAATCTGTGTCCATCAAACAAATATCCACAGCCGCCGGGATTCGAACCCAGGACCTCGGGCATAGAAGGCAATGTATGCTACCACTACAACAGCCGGTCGTCATAATAATCAATTTTAATAATACTTATTCGTTAGTAATAATAGTGAACTGGAAGTGATTGAGGTGTTTAAACGTTGATGTTTCTGTAAAACAGTTCATTGCCCAGCTTGCTTTCAGCCCATGTGAACTTGAACCCCGATACAGTGGTTCCAAGGTTTTCTTCCTCGATTATATTGTTCTGGTTGCTTCTGGAATTAAACAAAAGACTATATTACTTCGATACACTAGTAGGTATTCAATTGCAAAAATTTAACGTACAACAAAAAAAATTTTTGAAAAGGCCTGATTATTAAAAACGTGAAGAAGCTGTTTTCAATTAATTAGTTCAAGTCAATCTCAAGAATTTTAAGAAATCGAGTCAAATAGTTATAAATGTATAAAGTTATTTAAGTCCTAACATACCTTTCTACTCTCATTGCATACACTTTCGAGTCAATGGGTGACGCTGCACAGTAGTACGAAACAAATATGGTGAACATAATCTGTAATAATAAAGCTTTATATTTAGCTTTGCTTATTTTTTTGGTACGCAAAACGTCCACAATAAATGTTGTCCGTCGAAGAGCCCAAAAATAATTTGATTAAAAATAAATAGATTGATTCACCTAACAAATTTAAAGTTTTTATAAGAATTTCTGTTTTCATTGATGTTTTTTTAAAATACGACTTAACGAAGAATCTTCTACCAAATAAAGGTCCTGTCTGGAACTCCAGTATTAGAATATTTAAAAAAGATACAACATTATTAATTGATGAATCAAACCATGTATGTTGTAATAGAAAAGGTTCCAATCAGTGAACGCAAATTCGTTCACTGGTTCCAATACGTTCCGAGTCCAGCAAAAAGAGTGCTTATAGTATGCTTTTAACACTTATCTAAGTACCAACGCTGCGTTACGCGTTCGAACGCTCGTACCGTACGTCCGTATCTTCAAGTAGGCACACATACCCATAGATTTAACAACTACTAAAAGAGATTCAAACATACAAACTTTCATAACATTTTCCGCACCGTACGCGCCGTTTGGCGCATTCCAAACGTCCGTATCGAACGCGCGTATGGTACGGACGCTACAGTTTAGTATGAAACGCGCGTTCTAACGCGTGACGCAGCGTTTTTCAAATCAAATCATTTTATTTACGTTGTCACTAAACCTGCAACTAAATACTTAGCTAGACATCCCACATCTACAATAATTGTTCCATTTTATTGCAGAATTATTTACATGAATTAAACACTAATTACATAATTAGCTATGTTTAACTACTTACCCATATATAAAGGACCTGCATATCGACGTAAACAAACACAACTGCTCAGTAACTCTCTGTGCCCTATCACTCGATAGCTTGGTGTGACCAAGAACAATAAACTCAAGATAACAAAGGATCAAGGATCGAAGGGTTCATAGCCCAGTAACCCAAGGATATACCTCAGTAGGAAATGTCTCGATTGCCGTGCCTCGGCAAAAATTAACATTTGTTTTAAATTAACATTTGTAAAATGAATTCCTATACAGGGTCCTCTTATATCTAATATTCAAATATTAATAGCAGATTTAAAATGATGAGTGAGTCTGAATAACGAAAAAATTTCTTTTTTATACATATAAAAAAGAAATGTATATTTCATAAGCTAAAATTTCAAAATTAGTTTTTAAAAACCTGATAGAATCCGATATACGTTACTGGCGCAATAACCAACTTGCTCTTTTGTATTTAAGTTATAATTAATATTTAGGACTTACCTATTTACCAACTTCCTTTCTTTATTAATAAAATTGATTTATCCAACTTTATAAAGGTAAACATCCAAAACATAACTTCTTCTTAATCAATTAAGAAGAAGCTCAAATTATCGAGTAAAGAACTTAAAGATGCCACAGTTTCCAGGATACAGGACAGTTATGCTGACTTTGTTCATATTATACAGATGGGTCAAAGACGGGGGTTCATAAAGGATGCTCTTTCTTTGATCCAACAGCGTCGTTGATGGCCAAGTTTAGCGTTACCAAATGTAAATATCATGTGCTTGGAACTTTTGGCTATTGTTGAGGCTATTTGTTATATAATGTCAACTAACTATACAAAAATTGTTATATTTACTGATTCTAAAAGCAGTTTGTATCACCTGCTTTCGTGTAACAAAGAAAAGCTAGGGAGAAAGGAGGCTTATATTATTATTGAAAGTATCGTTGACATGATACGTAATGGGATTAATATCTATTTACAATGGGTTCCTTCCCACGTGGGGGTCTTTGGCACTGAGGTCGCCGATGAGTGTGCCAGAGTAGCTCAATCCGATGGTATTCCTCGTCATGTGACCCTTCAGTCTTCAGATTATATCCCAATCGTGAAGAAGCGATGCCACGACCAGTGGAAAGAGTATTTTAATGACATCTCCACTGAAAAAGGTATTTGGTATAAAACCCTTTCAGCTGAGCCTCCACAAGTTCCTTGGTTCGGTAAAAGTAAAATGACACGAAAAGAACTAGTTAATTGTTTTATGCTACGTTCGGGTCATGTTCCTTGAACAATTTTGGTTACCTAATGCGCCAAACTGAAAGTCCCAATTGTGTTTTTTGTCATACAAAAGAGGATCTTTTCCATGTTTTAATAGAATGTAAAAATAATGAGTCATTACGAAATAAATTGTTGTTAGATACACAATGTCATAAACAAGATATTATGTTTATGTTTCACTGTGTATTTAGTTCCAACTTCACGAATGAAAATAGCCAACGCGTTATTTATTTTTCAACACACTTGCTCGTAAAGTGAGCGTTATTCTATTGAATTTAGAACTATAAACTGGGCTATAAGTCACGCGTGCATAATATATTATACCCTAGTGCATAATATAATGAATCCTACAAAGTTGAATTGTACCTTTGTGCAAATTACATGCGAGTAAATAGAGCATATTTTATTGGTCCGGGTTATACATTAAATATTTTCAGAAACAACAAAGAGGTTTTATACCACTTCAAATCCATATACATTTTTAAATGTTTGCGCCTTATATTGGTAAACAAATTTGTATATCAAACAAATTATTCAAAATTTACAACAATTTGTTATAAAATATTAAAATATTTCCATTTACCACTCCAAATTAAAAATTTTCACTTAAAATAGGCTGTATATGCTATACAGACATTGGCACATTTGGCGGAAAAAAAAACCTACGCGCATGCGCGAGGTTCGGCGCCATTTTTCAATCACAATTCACAGCTTTGTTATCAAGTGTGTTTGTTATTTTATGACCACGTATGTCTGTCTTTTACTCACAAGTGTGTTGAAAAACGTCGTATGTAACTCGTGAGCGTTGCTATAGTGGAGTCATTTTAATAGGTCACATTTGACAAGTGTCAGTCTTATACATTTTCTTACAACACAACCAAAAATGGACTTTATCTGGCTGACATAAGAAATGTCAAATGTGACCTCTTAACATGGCCCTACTTTAATTACAGTCTCGGCTCATAATTAAGCCCTCGCCTGCGGCTCGGGCTCAAATCACAGCCTCGACTGTAATTAGCAACTTAGCTCACTTGTTACACAATATACTATTTATATACAATCTCTATGATGTTTGACGATGTTTACCTAAATAATTTAATGTAAGCACCCTAAGGCCTAGCTAGAGTATGTATTTTTTTAGAATATGTCAGCTTTGGATGTGGTCTTTATCGTGATACCGAATCCAGTAATTCTCTCTAACACGGTGCGCATGCTAGCTAACATGATAGGATAAAATAAATTTGTAATATTTATCTTATCGCTTCGAATCTTTATCGATGGTCGCATGCTAGTCCTGCAGGATGCATTCTCGCAAGTACGCGCTTTGAAAAGTGCGTTTGAAAGTCTTCTAAAGTTAGGTTATATCTTAAAGAGAAATTTATACGGAACCTATCTAATTTGACAAACGTAAAATTTCATTGTAATGTGATGTCAATGTGAAATTATTATCCAAAAACGAAAGAAACAAAATAAAAAGTGCACGGAGTTTATTTAAGACGTTAGTACACTAGTTTCATCTTGATATAATAAACAATATTACAATTTGTCGCAATACAAAAAAAATTGCTAACGATCAATTATACATAAATTATTAAAAAAATATATACAGCAATTATTCCATTTCACACTATTAGTATTTTAAGTTGCAGTGACAGTTGTGAAGAAATGACTTAGAACGATAGACCCACCTTAGTTGTATGCTTTCAGGTTTCAGCCGGTGATTGGGTGTCCCAGCTCAGTATCGCGAATAATATTATATAAAAACATAACTTTATTTATAATAAAGAAGGCATATACTAGTATTTCATCAAGTTTTAAGATTGTTTACATCATTGATTCATTGTATTACCTACGTATATACCTACTATTTATTATGCAATCAGTTCCTTTATAACATTTCGCTGCAATAACACTCTAAATTAAAAGATATCTATTGTTTTAATATAATTTCTAATAAAATGGGCGGTTACAGGAAAAGAAGTCTCTGCTTTAAAGTCTCCAAACAGACATCTAAACTGCGTATACAAAGAAATCTATTTCCACTCAAGTCACTCAATATACATTTTCAGTTATTTTAAATGTATATTTGAAAGCTTCCGCGAATGCATATGTTATTTTTTACGGCTGTATCTACACAGCGTGTAAACAAATATTTCTATAAAATATCACCAATTTTTTCGAACAACAACTCAAGGAAGTACACCACTCACTTCAAAATACGGTAAGTGATCAATAGTCCGTCTGAAGTCGTCCACCGTACAGCAGAATGAATAGCCGTCCTGCGCTCGGTCTGGCCTCCACGTTAGCCACTGAAACTCCTTCGTGTATCTACATATATCTTGACAAAAGAACAGTTGCCGAGCTTCCTCTATAGTGCAGTAAGGATTATTAATCCCAATGAATGCAGTGCCTCTTTGTGTTTGAGGCTCGTAAACAACCTTATAAAAATATAAAGGCACAGGTACCCTGGGGTTATTATTGCTATCATAATGCAAATAAAGGTTCACGTTCTGGTCTTTTTCGTTTTTAAGATACGAGACCCTGTAGGTTCCCGTGTAGATGATAGTATCATACTTATGTAGACTCACGTGGTTTCGTAAATCAACTTCCAAAGTATTCCAATTGCCACCGTTGAGGCCTTTCCACTGCGGCGCACAGTTCAGGTAATGAAAAGTTGCTCGCTCGCCAAATGCATATACGAAATCAGTTTTAGCCGACAAGTGGCCTCTAGCAAGGAACTCCCAAGCATTTATGTACTTTTCTGCCTTTTGCCCTATTAATGACAATACTGCAGATTTCTGACCTCTCGGAGACATCATAAAGTCTATTGGTAAACCGTCAAAATTATTGTCGTCTTTAAAATAAGGCCGCCTAATTTTCGTCTGAAAGAAAGCATTGAACGGTTTCTGTGTATATTTAGTATATACGACACTCAGGTCTCTGTTGTTGAAGCATGATTCGTACACAGGATATAGCTGGTTATCGATTTTATACCCGACTTCATAAACGGGTAGTCCATTGTAGCAAGTCCGATTAGTTTGTTGGCTTTTATATTCAGGTGGATCTGAGCAAGTGAAGTGTTCAAAAAGCGCAGGAGCGCTTAACCAATCTGCATTTTCGAAAGTAGTTCCGAAAGCACAGGTGACAGTAGCAACTGTTCTTGCTTCTTTGATATTTGGATGTTGCAGGTAGTTCCTATCGCCACAGCTTAATTTAAGCTCCTCTCCTTCGTCAAGTTCAACATTTCCGCGAGCATCTGTGGGCTCTAGAAGCTGCCCGCCGCGAAGTATCACCGGCAGTGGCTCATTGAAATGCAGTCTGCTGTTGAGGCTACATCTACCATTCTCACGTATATTCAACAGGCATAATATTAATAAATAAAGCCGGTGAAACATCCCAGTTTCGCTGTTTGTCACGAGGATTTAGTAAATACATAAAAACAACTTTAAATTTACCTAATCCCTTTAAAGCGGACTACATACAAATTTTATTTAATATTTTTATCTATAGGTACATAACACACACAAATTACAGATTGACAGATATTTGTCATTGACGTGATACATTTTTAAATATTTATTATTTCAGGTGACCTAAAACCATGGTGTGTCTGGTCCTGCGATCGTAGATTTATACTGGATGCTGCCCTAACGCAAAACTGTTCTTAAAAGTGATTCACATTTCGAATAAATGAAAAATAAGCCGACCAAGATAGTAGGCAATAATTTTGTGTCTCTGTTAAATCTAAAAATTTATGCATTGCTTATTTTCATCATTACCAACCGGATTCTATTTTCAGTCACCGATAAAAAAACTTTTACTTATCAAAGATAAATTATTTAACTCAAGAAAATACTTAATTGTTTTTAATATCATGATCATTATCCAATTATCATAATGTAGATAGTCAATAGACACCAATTTCTATTGAAGAAGCCCAAGGAACTCGGGAATAGCAGTTCAAATAAAAATTTGCCACGTGGATTCGGCTAAGAATAGGTACCCTTACCTCAAGCCGGTCTTCTCTCAAACGTCACACGGTATACTATGAAGTTATTTTATCCCCAAACCTTTTTAGCTATGTAGGTCCGGCTTAGAGTATCCCAGGTGCCCCTGGATAAGCGTGTCGTAAAAGGCTAATCGAGCCCCGCCCCGTTTGGAGATAGGATAGGATCGGTTGTAAGGCCCTTCTGCTTCTCACTTGGCGAACACCCTTTATATTATTCTGCCGCCAATTATAACTGACAATATTTTAAGACGAGCCACCTTTCTAAACACACGTGCTGTTATTAGACCTCATCGTTAATCGTTAAAAAACCTGTATGCTTCCACCTCATGTCTCAGAAGTCTTCGTCATTTACCATTACCCCATTAGGCAGTTGTCACGGCTACGTGGCACCGGCAAAAAAAGACTATCGGCTATTTTTGTTTTAAATAAAAATATGAATTATTGAAACTTCACTGCATTCAAAAAAATGATAACTACAAAACCATAAAGAGCTTGGAGCATACATAAAGCATTTTCAGACACCCTCAAATTTTGTAAGGAATCTAAAAAAAAATATTACTTACGTCATTCGTTGAACCCCCTGGATGCAGTGTGTTAGAAGAGTACGTTCTTTTTTATCGTCAAACTACTATATAAACCACTTTTAAGTATAGGGCGATATGAAAACATGAAAAAATGAGTTACAGTAGAAACACAGGATATTACATTTTAAAATGGCTGTCATTCAGAGGTGTGAAGGGTAAGACTACCCTTTGTATAGTGTTTTGTCGATAAAAAATAAAGTACTATACGTGGGTCAATTATCAGAAATCCGATCAATAACAAACTATATAATATTATTTTTTTACGAAAAAAATATTTAATTATTCATTATTTATATTTTTTATCTGCTTTCTTTTTGGGTCATCAACTATTTTCATTCCTAATAATTTCAAATGCTGTGATTTAACCGTGAAAGGTTAAACAGAAACACAGACGGGCTGACTGACTTTTGAATTTGTATATTAGCATGGATAAAGGACATATATAGTTATTCAACTACAAACTAAGAGGAACTTGTGATAAAGATAACGAATGAATTACATGAATACCTAAATGTTAGGAAATATACTGTGAAAAAAAACAGACTTAAAGTATTTCACATGAACATATAAAACTTATAGATCCAAATAGGTATATAAATCAGTAACCGATTTAACAATTAAAAACTTATAACCAAATAAAGTTTTATACATTTAATTCAAGGCAATATACCTTCTACATCAAAATATGGTAAATGTCTCACAGTTGACCTAAAATTTGGAACAGTGCAACAGAAAGAATAGCCATCGTGTGGATTGTTTGGATGCCATGTCAGCCAATGAAAGTTCGTAGTACCTCGACATATGTCTTTACAGAAGAATAGAGCTCTAGCTTCTAACATCGTATAATGAGGGTTGTTAATGCAGATGAAAGCAGCTCCTCGCTTAGAGGCCCTCTCGTATACAACCTTGTAAAAATACAGAGGCACCGGAATCAACGGTTTGCCTTTAACATCGTAATAAAGGTACAAATCAACCAACACGTTATCACTATTCCTTAATTGTGTAACTCCAAAAGTTCCCGTGTATATAAGAGCATTATACTTGGTTTCGGCAATATGCATTTTCAAATCTACTTCCAAAGTATTCCAATTACCACCGCTCAAGCCCCGCCATTGCGAAGCAGTATTCACATAGTGATTGGTGCATCTCTCGCCGTAAGCATACACAAAATCAGTTTTAGCCACCAACCGCCCAATAGTCAAATATTCAATTGGAGTGATGTAAGTTTTAACTAAATCACCCACTGCGTTTTGCACTGACTGTGTTTGCCCTTTGAGAGACATCGCATAATCAATGGGCACTTCACCAAATACATCGTCACTGATGTAATTAAGGGAACGGATGGCTGTTTGGAAACAAGTATTATACGGTCGCTGCCTGTAATTTACGTAAACAGTTCTTAAAGCTTTGTTGTCAAAACAGGCTTCGTAGGCGGGGTAAAAAACTGATTTGACACTGTACCCGACTTGTATAATTGGAAAATCTTCATAACAGGTTCGGTTTGTACGGAAGGACACATACTTTGGGGGGTACATACACGTGAAATGTTCAAAATGCGCATGGCCGCTAAGCCAGTAGCTGTTGAAGAATATCGTTCCACCATCACAGGTGATTGTGCCCACCTGCACTTCCCGGGTCGCTCCTGGATGCTGCAAGAATCCTCCACCGCGTTCACAACTCAAAGTAATCACTTCACCTTGCTCGATGATAGCATTTCCCATATTATCATTGGGCTCCAAAAGTTTACCTTCTCTTATTATCACGGGTAAAGGTTCACAGAAATGTATCATCGGCATTAAAGTGCACTTAGGTTTCGTCCTTTGCAAGTTGATGAGACACAAAATCATCAAATACTGTTTTTGAAACATTTTTAACTGAAATTTTGGAACAATACAAATATAATCACATTATCTTTTTTTATTTATATGCCAGAACATAACCCAAACGGTTATTTTCCGACTTGAACACAAATTGGAAGCCTAGCACACTAAAACTAAAACATAAACAAGACCTGAAATATTGAAGGATGCTTCAATGCCAGAATTTGACACGGATGCGTTATATTGGGAAGAAGTGGCAGAAAATAGACAGCACACATTTCTTTGGTAGATATTGACGAGATTTAATACTTACTAAACGGTAATTGCACCAATCACAAATAACAGGATTTTCATCTTGTTTTAAGTCCATTTTAAGATCTGATGGTACACGTTAAGAAAAAAATGTAAAAATATATTAAAAATTTAATGGAATCTATAATACACTTTAACGGGCGGAATTGCGAGTTAAAGCTAGTATTTTATATTATACATATACATATGATGAACATAGAGGTTCCTTGGACTACCTACTTACGCTAAAGCTAAACACGTGATTCTAACTAACTTTGTGCCTTATTTTTTGTCATAGCGTAACATAAAGCTACTGGAAACCTATTCTCCTATTGAAATGATAAATTGTTTGGAATGAAATGAATTCTAGGAATCAAAACACTTTCCCCAGCACCAAAACCGGTTAAAATTTCTGCCTTAATTATGTGAACACTCACGAATAATCTGTGCTTTATCACTATTTCTAGTTATGCCATATACCGAATTTTCTGTGCGATCAAGATCGATAGCACAGTACAGATATCTAGATACAGTAATTCAACTCGGCCGCATCTTTGAAATAAATGCCTACAGCGCGCCGCGGTCCGTTCACGTGCGATAGGGGTGCCGACCTTCAGCGTTTAAATCACATTTGCATACTTTGTGTTTACTTCCATTTAGTTTTGTGACTGCAAATACACTTTTTTACATAAACAAATAAAATACTTTTTAAATTGAATAGGAAGAGCTCAACAAAAATACGTTTTGTGTCAAAAATGAAAAACCCATGTTAACGTTTATTACAGAAAAATACTCTCACCTCGACTGAGACGCACGAAAAGATGTATTATTAAATTTTAAAGTTAATCAATCCGCATATTGACGTGAAGCTCAATCAACAATTGTTTAGGTATGCAGACACTCGCGACTGGCCGCATGCCGAGATCGAGTCGCGTAGGTATAGCTCGCGTTTCGTCCGTTTGTATGAAGTTGAATTACTTTAAATATCTGTACTATGTCGGTAGGTATTTAATAAAGATTAAAAAAAAAGATCGATAGGTATTTTGATCATAGTATGAGCTATTTTACTAACATCTATACGAATGACTAATCCTACCTAACAGTATAATAAAATAACCTACGGTCACTACGTACGTCGCCTAATTGTCAGTTTCTTTGCTTGTTATTACCATGAAATTGTATTTGTATCTTATTTAGTAATAAAGAGTACCTATTACTAAATAAGAACGAACGCTCGACACTTGACACGTTCAAATCAAATTTAATAAAACCGTCCTTCCTTACCTATACGGTAGCGATCCGTGGCAGCCGCGCAACACACGTGTGTTGCGAACGGTGCAAGCCAAATGCAACCTTCCGCACAACAGCATAACTTAGAACTTAGTGAACTGCGTGTGACGTAACCTACGACGAACTTATTATTTGCGGCTGGTACAGTATTCGGATCTAAGGATTGAACCGCAAAATTAAGTTTGTTTTTTATTGTATATACTTTTCCGGGATAAAAAGTACCCAGTGTGGTGCCTAGGATATTAAAGAATAATTACACCAAGTTTCATTGTAATCGAAAATTTAGTTTTTGCGTGATGCCTGAACAAACAGACATTCAGACAGACAAAAACATTTTTAATCACATTTTTGGGTTCGGTGTCTTTCAAGTAACACCATTATTTTTTTTGATATTTTCAATGTACAGAATTTTTACTTCTACAGATTTATTATAAGTAGAGATATAGGTATTTTAAAAAAATGTGTCTATGTAATGTATGTTTTAACTTTGATTTACTAACATAATAGGAGAGACCCCCAGGAGAGATAATCATAGCCCTGCAGTGGGTTCATTACAGGGAATTGTGATGATGAGGATGATAGATTTGTCGCTTATAATCCTATTTTACAAGGAGAGCACTCTGTACTCGATTATGATCATAATTATGTAATAAAAGTAGGTACTTAATTTTTCACCAGAAATCCCTATGAATAAATAAAGAGACCTTACTTACTTTTCCCGACGCGCTGCCTCAGTCAACACGCACACAGCAATGTTCCCGCCACACGCACACCACCGCCCAGTAAGTATTTATTGTTTTATTGTATTACGCTAATGTAACCATGCGTTGCGTAATGAATTCTTTAACTTTTCGGAGAAGTTTACTCAGTAAATAATTAATATTTATTTTTTTATTTATTTTTTCTCTTCATGTATAATCTTAAACTATCACGTCCTGGAATTTTGAAAGTGACCCACCAGTCACCCTGTATATGAATTGTGAAAACTTGGGACAATATTTTAGTTGAGTTATAATTATTGAATTTAATATAGAGAATTAACATATTTGACGAGCTCGGAGGCGCAGTGGTCGAATCCGCTACTCGTGAGATCGCAGGTTCGATTCCCACATGGAACAATAAAAGGAAAGGTCTAGGCTCTCTTATCTATATACGTTTTTATATTATAGGTTCCCCCAGTTCCCCCCTACTTCTCTACATGGTATCCCATATCACAACCTTTGCTTAGTTTGGGGCCTTGTTGTTTGTTGTGATTGTCTGGGGATTTAATTTTTATTTATTATTTTATTTGCGTACATAGTAAATAAAATCCCCAGACATCACTCCTACTACATGGCCTCAAAGTAAGCGATGCTTGTGTAATGAGATACCATATAGCGAACTAGGGGAACCTAGAATATAAATACATAAGTAGATAAACACCCAGACCCGGAACATTTTTTTTCTAGTTCCGGGCGGGAATCGAACCCGCGAACACTGTCGTCTGAGACAGATAGTATAATTGCTAATAAGTTTACATTTTTCGCTAATTTCAGTTATTAAGGTACTTATTTTAGTTACTATTACATCCCCAGGTATTAAATTTCCTGACATATTTTCTTTTTACGTAGCTGTAGTATTTTGAATGCTCAAAATATTAGAATTAGGAATAGTAATTTTTTTTTGTAAATCCACTAGTTTGGCTATTTAAGAGGTGTCATTTATTCATTAGGATTATCAAGATTGGTACTCAAGATTAGTCGTAGGTTCATTTTTATTTGAATTATATAAACGTAAAGCTAAAAAGCCTTGATGGGCAAATTAATCTTACGTACCAAAGAACAATTTTAAACAAAATAGCAGACTTAACTGCTGAAATGGTGGAATGGATGAGATATTAGATATAGGTTTCTGTTTTGTATTTTTTCATTTACTCCTTTTTAAATATTCTAAAGTCAATTTATATAATTATTTACAATAAACACTTATTTTTTATTATGTTACTATTCACTTCACATTTTATATTTTGGTTATGGGTAGTTATTTAAGATTGTTATGATCGATTATTCTAATCATTATGTAAATAAGGTGGCTACTGAAAATCAGCGCGGATGTTACAGATGTTCTGCAACAACGCACATGCTGAGTAGTCAACATTTGTTTCTTTTAAGTTTTTGTATGTTTAAAATTATCAACTATCATTTTTATTAGATTATAAGTTTTATATTTAAATTTAGAAGATATAAGCAACCTTCTGTAAAAGAAACAATAAATATTTTTTCTTTCTTTCTTCTTTCTAACTAAGTAGAGCTTTCTGGTTGAGTAACAAACAGTTTAGTTTAATTTTACAAACTAAATCTGTGGATCTTTTTCATACTGCAAAAATCTGAATAATTCAAATTAAGTAGGTACTCACTTTCACTGTTTTGTATATCTAATTAATAAACTTCTCACAGTTATTTTACCTACTTACTTTCATTTCGAAGCTAACTGTTCAACTATCCGACTATACAAAAAAATATTAGTTACTTCTTAGTAATTCCGGTTTCCGTGGTGTTGTTTGAATTCTCTCTTGTAGTGGCAGAGGTCCTGTGTACGATTCTCATATGACCGCGTTTCGGAATCGTAATTTTCTTTATTTGCTCGGGTCTATAGATAAAGAGTGATGTTCACAGTCGATACAGTCTCTGACATGTCAAACTACTTTTTGTTAGGTATGTATAAAGATGATATTGTTGTCATTGAAATGCTGCCTGTTTACATCTAAACTATTGGTGCAGACTTGATTTAATTTCTTAAAAACGATATCGGGATTTTCATTTTAAGTGGATTATACTAGTAGTCTATTGAGTAACTTGAGAGGGTACAATATTTAAATCCTTGCTGCGGTTTCAAATATAAGTGAATGATTTGGAATTAACCGAACATGAGCTATAATTTGCACTTTATGTTGTTTTACTACATTTATTTATTTATTTATTCTTCATTGTACACATTGAGTAAGACATAAGACAGTGCACAATAGGCGGCCTTATCATCTACAGACAATCTCTTCCAGACAACAGGGTTGTCTGGAAGAGATTGTCTGAAACAAATTTCATGAGTTGTCAAAAATCTGACAGGTCAGATATGAACATTACTCTTTATTTCCTCAATACATTTTGAAATGACGGCTTCCGTAGGGAAATTGCAGAGAGATTCGTTGACGAAAAAACTGGCCCCAGATATACAGAAATAACTTTTCTAAACTAGCTTTCGTTGGCTGTGCCGTCTTCGTAATACAAACTTTTCAACCGACTACCAAAAGGAGGAGGTACTCAATTCGTGTGTATGTTTTTATGTAATCTCTATTGCACGATTTTTTGGACAATTATGAATCGATGTTGAATATTCTTGTTTCATATGATAGATTATACATACTTCAGAGGAGAATAGATAATTTTTTTCAAAATCGATTCATCATCTCAGTCATCTCGAAAAATTAAAAACATACATACATACATAACTTCACGCCTGTATCCCTTATGGGCTAGGCAAAACACCAAAGGCTGTAAAACCATATGATGTCACATTTTACAAACTTGGAGGTATAAAGCTACGGATACACGACGACACCTGACACTTGACACTCAGTGTATACACCGAGTGTCCGTGTGTGTCATGTGCCGCGACACTCAGTTGCAGCTCTAGGGGCGCTCTAGCTTGGTGTCGCTCTAGCTGCCGTGTAGACGCGACGTGCGCAGTGTCCGAGACCAGTGTCGCGGTTTTCGGTCGTGCGCGAAACTTTTAGCTAGAGCAACATGGCGGCGGCACGCGCCTGCATTTTAAATTTGTAATATCTTCGGAAATATTCACTTAAATTCCATGCTGTAAAAAGCATATTAATCTATAATAAATGCACAATTTATTAAAGGTACTTAATTGGATAAGAATGAATGCTGTATTGTTTAAAATCACTTCGTAAATAACCATTTTTTAGTAAAGGATAAAAATGGTTATGGTGGGTTATCCCTAAGAGATAGACATATACCATCGCGAACTTTTTTGTTGAACTTTTTAAGGTGGACAATACTGTAGTACATCATTTTGGTCTATCTCGTAAGGTTCAGCCAGCGTTTGCAATATAAGCGCAAAAGAACGTGCTTATTTACGACATCACATTAGAAACATCTAATATCAGTGTTTCTCTACTATATTATGCATGTATTAAACATAATAACCTTCCTTAAGAGTCAGTCTATCCATTAAAAGTCTATCCAAAAAACCGCATCAAAAACCGTTGCGTAATTTTAAAGATCTAAGCATACATATTGACAGATACCTACGGGTACAATTGATAACCTCCTTTTTAAAAGTACATTTTTTGCAACTGATGTCATATTTTAAATAAAATGTGCCTTTTCATAAATGCAAACGATATTTTGACCAGGTTCGATTCCCGGTTATGTACAATTAATAGTAGATATTCATTTCTTAATTTTAACTAAGTCCGTAAATATCGATTCATGGCGATGGAATGTCTGACACTGAATTGCGCATCGCTCTGTGTAGACGGCCAATACACTTCGACCGCGACACTCGATCTCAGAACTAGTGTCGACACAAAAAATTGCTCACCGTGTGGACGCGTCTACACTAGTTGTGTCGACACTAGTGTCGGTGTCAGTGTCACCGTGTATCGGTACCTTTACAATGATGGTGAGAAACTATTGCAGTGACATAGGGAGCCAGGCTATCGCCCGCAAAAACGCCAATTACACCTCTGTCCCTTTACTGACTTTTACAGTATGCCCGGGAAGAGAACCTGCTGGCACATTCTATGATTTCTTTCTCTCCCAGTCCATCAAAATTAAAAACATTTGAAAAAAAATGTATGACGTTTTATTATTTGACGACTTCATACTTTAGCTAAAGTTTTGACGTGAAGTCGGTGTTTAATGCTCTGGATTCATTGATTTTACATATTCGATCGGTGAGTTTGGGTTATTTATTTGTTGAGCTTCTTCTGACATAATTAAGACTAGCTGTGACCCGCGACTTCGTCCGCGTGGATACCGTTTATTAGAGTTGGATAAATACTATTATTATATCCTCCTTGAAGTTAAAACTTACCTTATTCTAAATTTCGTCAAAATCGACTCAGTAGTTTAGCCGTGAAAGCGTTACTGATAGATAAACAGACAGAATTACTTCAAAAACTGTTACAACAAAGCAGTGATCCGCAGTTTCACCTAAGTTTTGTGAAAAAGTATAGGTAGGTATATATTACATAGATGATGCCCGCGACTTCGTCTGTATTGAATTAGTATTTCTAGTAGGTTATTTTCTTCTCCAAGTTCCTAACTATCTTATATAACAAAAATAAAAATGAAGAATCTTCGCCCATATAATATGTATAACTCCTAACCACAAACATAGGTAGGTAACTATCTATTAGGTACATTACAAAGGCACATAGCGATAAACAAATCGGGTGCCAAAGTGCTTTAAATTTTAATATTGTCTTAAGTTTTCGCGATAATTATTATGTATGACTATTAAATAAAACACTTTTTAACCGATTTTATCGCGTATATTTACATTTAAAATATTAACAGTCGCTCGTGACCACGGGGTCTGCAAAGACACCGAAACGTCGAGTTAAAATGTAAAATATAAATTATACGCCATTAATCCGGTTAAAAAGTGTTTTATTTAATGCCTTCAATTTTACTTAATTCATGCATTATCTTCATTAATTATACTTAGCTAATTGTAATTCTAGGTAAAGCTAAGTAGTTTTTGCGTGAAAGAATAGCAAAAATCCATCCATCCAGCCATTATCAGTGTACATACAATACTACCTATAGTTATGTATGGCTGCTTTTCACTGCCAAAAGGCTAAGCCAATATTAATGTAATTTGGTATAGTAGTTAACACATACGTTACTTTTTATTCCGAAGAAATCTACGGTTTCTGACTTCCAAGAGGCAGAAACGATCATGAAATAAACAAAACCTTGATTTCCATTTTATCTCTGTATGTACAGAAGGCAGTACATCAAGCGTTACAAATCTGTCAAAATTTTTTACTTGAATTTGAACTCTATGCCCTCGATAATAAGTTAAAATTGGTTGGGGAAATTTGACAGGTAATGTAACGCTTGTTCCTTCTGTACCTACCTATATTAAATAGCGCAAAAGCTTGCGCTCGCCTCCTGCCTTTTTATACCCTACCGCCGCGAGCCGCGTCGAGCCCGGCAACCGTTACGCAAAAATAATCCCTATATCATTCAGTATTCACGCGCGATGGGTTATTAGCGTATTTCATGTATAAGTTTGGTGTTTCTATACCGATTTCTATGATTCATTTTTTATTGAATAGGTAATAATGTTAATTTTTTTAAATAAGATATGAGTGAGAGTATTATAAACGTAAGAGGAAACAAATATAATCAGAAAGCTCCGAACTGCTAAGCTATTGGGATTTACGCGTGTTATTGTGAGTCAACCATAAAATATAGACATATACTGTAGTGGGATATTTTTCATATAATTTTATGAAGAATATTTCTGTCATACATGATTTCTATGTAGCTTTAACCATTAAGGCTGCACACGCGACGGAAGCTTAAAAAATGAAGTAACTTCTCCCGTTTTTCCAACATTTCCCTTCACTGCTCTGCTCTTATTGATTGTAGCGTGATAATAAGTATACTATAACCTGCCCAGGAGTATGAAGAATAATTATACTAAGTTTCGTTAAAATCCGTCAAGTAGTTTTTGTTTCTATAAAGAACATACAGACAGACAGACAGACAAAAATTTTACTGATTGCATTTTTGGCATCAGTATCGATCACTAATCACCCCCTGATAGTTATTTTGAAAAAATATTTCATGTACAGAATTGACCTCTCTACAGATTTATTATAAGTATAGAAGATAAATGCCTTTGTTTTCTACTGGCAAAATAATCAACTATGCTAAATATTGAATTTCGATAAAAAGCCGTCAAATGTTATATCAGCTTATAAACGGTGTAGAGACACTTAAACTTTGAACCCATTAGCTTCATCTTCACACAAGGTTACACCGTCACTTACCACAGGAGATATCAAACATTTGGTTAGTGTACCTACCTACTAAGAATAAATACTACCTACTAAGATGGAATGGAATAAAGAAACTAAGAGCATATTACAGTAATCTGAATTTTCAATCCTAGATAATCTCACATAGAAAATATATCTGAATTTTAGTGTAAGGGCTAAATCGTATAAAAGGCAGCAAATCGAGCGTTGCAAACCCTCTCAAAGTTCCTCGACCAGTGTTCAGATTAAAATACAATTTTTTGACAGATTTGTGACGCTTTATCTGCTGCCTTCAGTAGGGCTATTCGCGTTACTATAATAACAGCGCTGTGCCCGTCGACGAGCTCGTCGACGAGATTGTAAAGATTTTGCCGTCGAGCTCACAGAAGAAAATTGTCAAACAGTTCGACGAATAACAGTTCTTATTCACGCGGCGGCCGCTGTCATTAGCGCCGAGCTCTATGCCCCGGCAAATAATTCAATGCAGTAAAATTAATGACAGTTCCAGTTTGCCCACTTTAGAGAAGAAAAAAAAATAGTAATGTGGTTGAAGTGAATGAATGTAATTATCTTTAAATAATAATATCGTAACGTATAGAAAAAAAATATTTTGGCTCTTACGATATTTCTTTTTTATAGTGCTGTTAGCAAAGGGCTAACTATTCTTGAAATTACATTTTTAACGACAAAACGAGTTTAAAAATAAAGATTTTATCTAGTCGATTTTACTTCTACTGTAACCGTTTTAAAGCACGAGGTATGTTTGGTACTTAATTATTTTCACTTAAGTTACTTAAAAGATATAAGTAACTTACTTATATCTTTTGAGTAATATTTTATCTTTATTATTTAATATACCTACTTATAAAGAAATA
Organism: Stenoptilia bipunctidactyla; assembly: GCA_944452665.1. Taxonomy (NCBI): domain Eukaryota; kingdom Metazoa; phylum Arthropoda; class Insecta; order Lepidoptera; family Pterophoridae; genus Stenoptilia; species Stenoptilia bipunctidactyla. The sequence goes on from OX101739.1 coordinate 13,832,675, forward strand.
TACAGGCATCAAATTCAATTATTTATAAATTTCTTTAAAATTTTATGCAAAACGAATGACAAAAACTCATTCATTTTCAATCATTCTCATTCAGTATTCACACTACCAAGTTTTTAACTGGTATTATTATTTTTCTATTTGACATTTCAAACTGTCACTTTACTGCATTGAATTATTTGCCAGAGTATAGTGTCGTTTTATGATATAAGTGAATACAAATTATGTCACTCGTCGCTGATGCATCGATGAACTCGACGCTGTTGTTTAGGAGAATAGCCCTGTATCTAACGTTTGAATCTAGGATCGATCGAGTATTGAGATCCCCAAATCATTTTCATCATTACGTTTCCATCATTAATAATCATCATTCTGTCATCATTACGTTCCATCTTGTAATATGGAGGACAAGCGCCTCATTCATTTTTAATTAAAAAAGTGCGCAAATGAAGCTATGATAAGATACAAGATCAAAAGTCATACAAACTGTTCCGATTTAATAAATCTAACCTTGAGACCATATTCATTGAGTTGAAATTCGTAAAGGTGTATGGATGGGTAGTTGTAACTCTTTGACGTGATAAATATTGAACGGATTTGGGTGAAATTTTGTTTGTGATATTATTATTATTTGGGGTTACGGGACTATATGAGCAGTCTTGTCCGCTCATCACACTGCGACCTAGAAGATATATTGTATGAGTCCTCATCTACATCTCGCCGTACACTCCAATTGAGTCCAGGAAGTTTAAGATTTTCCTTACGGCGATGCTTCTAATCTCTTTTGGATCCAGTTTATGCTTATCCAGGTGAGCGGAGCGCTTGTGTGCAGGGTGACTGGAGAGTCACTTTTGAAATTCGAGGACGTGATAGTTTGAGATCATACATTTAGAGAAAAAAAAATAAAAAAAAATATTAGTTATTTACTGAGTAAACTTAACCAAAAGTAAAAAAATTCATTACGCAACGCATGGTTACATAAGAGTAATACAATAGATACTTAGCGGGTTGTGGAGTGCGTGTGGCGGGAACACTACTGTGTGCGTGTTGATTGAAGCGGCGTGTCGGGAAAAGTGTAGTTATGTCTCTTTATTTATTTAAAGGGAATTCTGGTGAAAAATTAGGTTCCTACTTTTATTAAATTATGATCAGAATCGAGTACAGAGTGCTCTTCTTCAATATCTAAAATTTGTCACCAGCCACCCTGTATAACTGCGGGGCAGTGGCACAGTAGGTGTAGAGGGGTTTCCTCGGCGCTTTCGCAGTATCTGCAGAGTGCCGTGTCAGTGAGACCCAGGTTGGACTTATGCTTGTTTAGTTTGCAGTGATCTTACCACTGCGCGTAGTTGGGATTTGTTAAGAGATACTCCCGATTCTGCAGTGCGATCACAGAACTTTATCGAATCGTAGGTATATTAACGAATGTTTACGAATGCCCGTATAGTATGGAATGGAGTCGGTTGCAAGTTTTGAGTAACTTTGTAATTTTTTATTTTACAGATATTTATGACTACAACATGTTTACAAATATTCAAAATTAACAAGGCACACATTTATTTAACCTGGCCGTGCGGCAATGGATAGGTTTCAATTTTTTCTTAAAAACTGTTTCCATACTATACGAACATTCGTTAACAAACGATTCGATAAAGTTCTGTGATCGCACTGCTGTGTAGGATTTGGAGTATCCCTCAGTTCCCTTGAATGTTTTATGCCTAGTGAAAGTTCCCATAGGCTTTTGCTTTCTGAGAGGCACTGGGTGATGAGATTGTTTTTGGTAGAACGTCACTTAAATCATCGTAATTGACTTTTTATCCCGCTAATATGCTCCCGTAGGAGCATATCGAAGTCCACAAAGGAACAAACGAATTTAAAAGCTTGTTTATAAGACGACCACTTTGGCGATGGGGTAACATTGTCTGCTTCAGATGCCAGTGGTGGTGGGTTAGATTCCCGCACGGAACAACAAAAAAAATGTTCCAGGTCTAGGCGTTTATCTATACCTAAGTATAGTATGTTCCCCCTAGTTCGCTACATGGTATCTCATATCACAAGCTCTGCTTAGTTTGGGGCTATGTAGTTTGTGTGATTGTCTGGGGATTTTATTTATTATTTACTTAAATAAACGTTTAAAGTATAATACCTACCAATCGATGTAAGTACCCAATGTATAGAATACTAATATACATATTGTTATTAATGAAATAATTCAACTCTGACATCTTAAAAGACAGTTAAATTAATAATTAACTGTCTGCTTGACTTTTTCCACCTGTGCAATTCTCGTCAAAGATAATCAAAAACATCGCATATGATAATATTCCCAGAACTTTCACAATTCACTATTTATATTATTAATTACTATATTATATACCTATTATATTCCTCAAATGTAAAATTAAATTGAATTCGTATTTAACATGGCATATCTCAAACATATTTGGTAGCATTACATGTATAGGTGTTATTGAAGAGGCCCCGTTACGTCACGCAGTGAGTGAACCAGTACAGGTCACAAGTTCGATACTCGCTGTATAAGTACTTAATATTTGAATTCATTTTCTACGTACCTATTCGTATGGTTAACGTGTTACAGCTCTGCTTAGTTGCGCTATGACTCTTTTTTTGTTGACCACAGCTCATTTCTCATCACACTGTCATAAGCCTTTTCCAAGTCGATGAAGCAGCAGAAAACCTTTCGGTGTTTGGCCAGAACCTTCTCGGTACTAATCTTAAGGAAAAGACTTGATCCGCATATGCCATCCCCTTTCGAAATCCCGCTTGCACATCCCAAATGTTGCTTTCTGTTTCATTCATCTCTCTCTCGATTAATATCTTTGCAAACATTTTGCGTACGATACTCAGAAGACTAATGCCACGGAAGTTTTACAGTTTAAAATATTAAGAAATAACTCTCTTTTTCCAAGTCTCCTTCCTATTATCCTCAATACAAACCAAATCCAAACTCAATTGTCCCGTGAACTAAACTAAATCGTCAACCGTCATTTAAAATCTATTTTAAACCATATCTAACCCTAAATATCTAATAACCGTTAATTTTATCGCAAAAAAATGCGTGAGATCGACTCGTGCGCATATTTCGTAGATAACTATTGACATATCACAGCAATCCTCTCGTCTCATTCGCTCATTCATGTGTCATTCGTGGAAGCGAACAGACGCGCTTACGTGCGCGCGAATAAATAGCGGTGATAATAGTTTACGTAAACAAAACTTATAACTGTGCTCAGTGTTTGGACTATTAATAAGCAGTGTATTACGAGTACCTACCTACAAGACAACATGAGGACGAAAACGGTTAGTACAGCGAAAATTATTTTAATCAGGATTTAATATTTAATAAAAAATACAGAAATATCTCATTTATGTGTCTATAATTGGTGATATAAATATCTAATAATGGTTCTATTTCATTATTTATTGACATAATTAACATAATTTTTCTATAAAATAAAAATTAGATACATTAACTGACCGAATATAACAATTTTTTTACCGATTTTGGTGACTAAATCTAAAACCATCAATCTTATTTTAAACTGGTCTAAGAGAGATCGCAGTTATTTTTGAATGGAATGTCAGTATCAGTAACCCTTATTAAATATCAGATACCACAAACCTTTTTTTTCATTTCGTGTTTTAACTTAGGCCCGCTTAATTTCACGTGTAGTTACAACGATAAGACTTAATATGAATTATACGGTGTTAACCGTACTAGTAACTAGCTTATCTAATTCATCATAATTTAAGGAAAAATATAATAGTATCAATGGAACCGATGATGCAATACACTCTCTAATTTTCAGTCACGCTAAAATCAAATTAAGTTAAAAGAAATCTAATTTTAGCAACCTAGCAACTGTTTGCATTTTTTTTTTATTATAGACTAAGCTCGCGTTTAATCTCAATCTCACCTGATGGGAAGTGAACATGAGGTCGAAGATGACAGGACTCGGGTTCAGGAAAGAACAGGCTCTGTGGGTGGTCGCTAGCCAGTTGGACCCTAAAGGAATTCTACCACCAAGCGGTTACTCGGAGTGGTTGCCTTTTTGATACCCTTATCCAGGGACGGAGGGCTATTGTAAGCCGGGCACTTACACGGGCATTTACAGTTTCAGCTGAGAATAACATAGATTAATATCTTTGCAAACAATTCCAATACTCAGAAGACTAATGCCACGGAAGTTTTATAGTTTAAAATATTAAGAAATAACTCTCTTTTGCCAATTCTCCTTCCTATTAAATGTATTATGCTCAATGCAAACCAAATCCTAACTCAATTGTCCCGTGAATAGACTTATTTGAAAACATGGTCCCCCATTTGGCTTCTAACATTTTAAGTTAGATGTTAGAGTCAAATTTTTGGCATGCCAGCTTATTTTATAATAAAGGGTCATTTAGTTTAGTTGCAGTATCTAAGCTTTTATTTTATTGTTATTTATATTAAAAGACGAAGGAAATATTCAATATTCACATACATACATAACTTTAAGTCTGTATCCTTTATGGGGTAGGCAGAATACCAAAGGTATAAAACCATCTGATGTCAATTTGAAGGCTTATGATGACGGAGAGAGACTATTGCAGTCACAGGGGTCAGCCTATCGCCCACAAAAAAACCTCCAATAAAAACTCTGTCCCTTACCTTACTTTTATAGTATGCCCGGGAAGCAGCTGGCACATTCTATGTTCTTCCTTTGCTGCCAGTCCAGCATGTAAGAAATATTTAAGCACGCTTACATAAATTCAAAGACATTTTTTATCGCTTGTAGGTATGTAATTATGTTTGATTACATTATGCTTCATCGCGAAGGACCCGTTTAAAATGTGAAATTTTATTTATTTACACTTCATTGCTTACCGTATAAATAATACATTCTAGAAGATTAGGTATACAATTGTTACATAATTGGCGGTCTTGTCGCCAGCTAGCGATTTCTTCCATGGAATCGTGAAAACTTAAAACCATATAATTAATTTTTTTGACTAACTTAGAAGGAAGGCAACCGACATAAGTTAGCTAAATGTACTTGCGATGATAACATAATATGAATTTCAGCCTAAAATAGCATAACAGCCGTAAAAGGCGACTAATGCTATTGGCACCGCTTTGGGGTAGGATCCCATAAGAGTCCGACCGACCGACCTTCACATAAAATCTCCGACGGTGATGTGTGAAGACAGTATGTTAAGAAGAGCCAGTTCTTTCATAAGTCCTTGTGCTGTTATCTTCGCCCGCATCTTCAATTACCATCAAGTGAGAATGAGGTAAAACGAGGGCTTATTATCTCAGAAAAATAAGGTGGGAGTTTGCGTTCCTGACAGCTGTCAAAATCATAGCTTTTTTCCCCTTCGAATCGGAAATAAACTTTATTCAGTGGACATAAGGACCTGTCAGGAACGCATTCACACAAAACGGCCGCACTTTAGTAGAAGTATTCATACGGCACCCGGAGTAATAAAATGTAAAATAACTTTTTCAACAGACTTCAAAAATGGAGGAAGTTCTTAATTCGTACCGTATTTTTTTTAAATGTTCGGTACCTCATATCTTATGACTGGGTGAACCGATTTTGATGATTCTTGTTCATATGATAGAAAATACTTCCCATTTGGTCCCATATAAATAATAATTCATCGAAATCGATTGAGCACTTCATGAATTTTTTTTTCAAATGTATACCTATGAATTCGGAGCTTGACGTGAAGTCGGTTTTTTAATGCTCTGCATTCGTTGATTATCAAAATTTAACAAGAAGAGATTAGAGCATTTAAAGAAGCAAACAAGCTCTTGAGCCTAATTAATATACTTATTTAATAAATACCAGACTAGATAATAATATATTTCTTCTATGCTGGACTGGGAGAGAAAGAAAAACATAGAATGTGCCAGCTGCTTTTCTTCCCGGGAAAACTGTAAGAGTCAGTTAAGGGACGGAGGATTTATTGGCGTTTTTGCGGGCGATGGGCTCACCCCCTGTCACTGCAATAGTCTCTCTCCATCATGGTAATGTCTCCGGATTTGTCAAGCGTAACATCACATGGTTTTATAGCCTCTGGTGTTCTGCCTACCCCATTAGGGATACAGGTGTGAAGTTATGTATGTATGTATGTACTAGACTAGATACCTAATTCACTCGCGCAATTTCGGTATAAAGTAGCTTATATGCTATAATACCAAATTTTGTCCAAATACATTGAGGCGTTCTGCCTTGATTGAGGAACAAACATCCATAAATACATCCAAACTTTCACATTTATAATATTAGAAATGGTAAAACCTATGACAATATTTTTTTACCAAACCCAACAACGTAGGCTCCAAGTTCAATATTGGCTGGTGAAGTAGCAACAACATTGCCTTCCACGCCAGAAGTCCTAACTTCAAATCCCGGTTGGTTTAAATCATCATCATCATCCAGTAGACGTCCACTGCTGTACATAGGCCTTCCCCAAGGCTTTCCACGTCGCTCGATCCCGCGCCGCCCTCATCCAGCGTTTACCGGTGACTTTGACCAGATCGTCGGCCCATCTTGCGGGAGGCCTGCCTACGCTGCGTCTATCAGTACGTGGCCGCCACTCGAGAACTTTTCTACCCCAACGGCCATCTGTTCTGCGAGCTATGTGCCCTGTCCATTGACACTTCAGCTTCACAATCGTTCTGAGTATGTCGGTGACTTTACTTCATTCCTGATTCGATCCCGCGGGGAAACTCCGAACATAGCCCTTTCCATTGCCCGCTGAGCGACTTTAAGCTTGTTTATAAGGCCCATAGTTGTCTTTAATATGTATGTAATAAAAAAACGAATAAAATTCATCCAGTCATCGATGTTTATATGTGTCTTAGTTTATTTTTAATACTTATGTTCTCTTTATATAAATATATTCATGGGAATTAGTTAACATAAATAGGAAATGTGCCATGAAAATAAGCTATGCTATATAATACTATAATAAAGAAGCTGGTCACATAATACAATACAAAACATAAACATTTACAATAGCGTGTTTTTACACACTTTAATTAGATTGATAAACATTTTAAAAGCTATATTAATAAATTAGCCCTGTATCGATTAAAAACGATTGTTAAAACATTGTAAACCTAGTTTTATTTATTTTTTTAAGTGGTTATTCCTGCGATGTATGAGCAATATAGTGTTGTATTATTACCATCCTATAGTTAAATTTAATTTACCTTCCTTCCTTCTAATATCATAAAATTTTAAGTAGGCACTTATTTACATTTATGAGTATACTAGCTGTTGCGCACGGTTTTACCAGCGCAATTTCGAATCCTGCGGGAATTTCGGGAGAAAAAGTAGCCTATGTGCTATGCCACTATGCCAAATTTCATCCAAATCTGTTGAGCCGTTCTCCCGTGATTGAGGAACAAACATCTATACATCCAAACTTTCACATTTATAATATTAGTAAGATGTGTTTGCTGCTGCTTTCCACCGAAATCGGCTTAATAGATTGGATAAAATTTCAAAGATAGGGCAACATATAGAATAACACAATGTCTTAAACAGTGTCATGTCTTGGGTTGCCTGGTAGAAATCGCTTCCTGGCGATAGGGTTTCTATTTATTTGTTACTTTATTGTTCTTTAGTTCTTATTGTGTATAATGAAGGGTAAATAAATAAATATCTCCAGTTTTTGGAGGGTGACTAAGTATAAATACTGTTTCGACGTGGTAATCTCCGAAGCGAACAGTCGGATTTGATAGCAAAACTTATTTCGATATTTTCGTAAAATAATGGCACTTAGAATATGTATTTCTTTTGATTTTTGGCATCTTTGATTCTGTGGGCTTAATCATGGTATCTAATCGTGTAATTCTAACAATTATGGTGCTCTATTAGCTAACATTATAGGATGAAATAATATTTATCTTGTCGATTCGAGTATTTATCGATAGTCGCATGCTAGCCCTGCAGAAAGGTTACATTTAAACCAGACGTCGTCGTTAGGGTAGTTAGGGGCCCTTTTGTCATCCTGTAACCAGCATTGGGCCAGCTCGGTTGTTTATGGCCTTAACTTCCTAGCCATCCAGGGGATAGACTCATTGACCCTGCCAAAAAAGAGTTGCCAGCATGATATTTTTTACAATCGTAGTTTTAAGAACCTACACTTTTGGAAGTCGTGGCGCCGTCTTTACTGTGCATATCAAACGATATCGCTTGACGCGGTCGGTATTGGGATGGGTGACCACCGATCATTTATTTCTCACAACGACTTCCGTGCTTCTAAGGGCACGTTAAGCAGTTGGTCCCGGGTGCCGTATACTTGTATACAGTAGTCGTTAGGGTTTGTCAGAAGCCATTTCGGCACCCTGAAAATTCTGACATCCACCAACCAGCACTGGGCCAGCTTGGTGGATTACGGCTCAAGCCTCCTCGTCACCGAGAGGAGAGACTCATAGCCCCGCAGTGGGCTCATTACACGGAGTTGTGATGATAACACTTTTTAATACTCCAGACTATCTAAAACTCTTAATTCCCTTCAACGATGTAACAACTAATAAGACGCATTTGTCATTTAATTGACGAACTCCTATGAATTATAATTAGTAACAACCTTAACAGACTCTGTTATGTGTCATTCATGTTGATAATGAAAGACTCGTGTAACATTCATTGTTCATCTGAACTTACTTATTTTATATAATATACTTATAATCGCTCGCATAAATCACTATATAATTTTATATGTTAATGTATTTTATGATACCTATACTCTGGCAAATAATTCAATGCAGTAAAATGACAGTTCCAGTGTGTCCACTCTAGGGAAGAAAATAAATAGTGATGCGGTTTTAGTGAACGAATGATATTTTTAAATAAATAATATCGTCAAATTTGGAAAAAATAATTTGACTCACAAAATTCATTTTTTCATTTCTAGAGTGGGGATGCTTTATATCACTTGCTTTTTCATTGACTTTAAAAAATAGCAAAAAACTAATTTTACTGCTACTGTTACCGTTTTAAACCAATAGGTATGTATGGCAATAAATTATTTTAAATCAAGTTACAGTAAATATAAATTACACAGCTCAAATTCACATATTTATACATTTCTTTATAATTTTATAATAAACGAACAAAAAAGTACCATTCACTTTCAATCAATCTCATTTTTTGCTTGGTGGTAGGATCCCTTCTGGGTCCGCCTGGCTAGCGACCACCCTTTATATAAAGTCTGCCGCCAAATGTTACCGCTCCGGCGGTAATGTGTTCCGGCAATATTGTATAAAGAGCCAGTTCCTTCCTAAGCCCGTGTGCTTTCATCTTCGACCTCATCGTCACTTACCATCAGGTGAGATTGAGGTCAAACGCGGGGTTAGTCACTTATAAAAATAAAAATTTTTCTGCATTTTGCTGCTTTTCATTATTTCCCAGAGTATAATATGTACGTGGATCTAGTCTTTTTTGTATTGTGTACCAACGCCCACCACTATTTCTTCTTATAAACCTGGCTTGCCTAGCAGTAATCAAATCACTCTTCAGATGAATTATTAAGTTATTTTGTTTTATGATTAATTTTATTATTGGTGTCTTAAAGAACAGTGGCAGCGGGCCATACATGATTTTAGTTGATATTATTTTGTGGCGTTTGACCAACAAAAACATATTAGACTATTCGGAACTCATTGCTGAGTAACAGCCCGTTCTCACATGGTCCGTTTTACTGGATACGTTTTACCGGCTACGTTTTTTTTTCATCGATGGCGCATGGAGTTGTATGAACGACATCACATATGGCACAGTATTAAGTATACGTATTTACGATACAAAAAAGGTATCCAGTAAAACGGATCATGTGTGAACGGGCTGTAACTCAGTGCGAAAAATACTCAACTACTTAACCGATTTCGATGAAATTTATATGGGCCTATGAAGTATTCTCTATCATATGAAATAATAATTTTTAAAATCGATCCATAATTGTCTGAAATATCGTGTAAAAAAGACAAAAAGAAACATACAGACGAATTGAGAACCTCCTCTTTTTTTGGCAGTCGGTTTATAACAATACATTTTTTATTTAAGTATAATGGCTTAAGCCCGCGTTTGACCTCAATATAATCTGATGGTAAGTGAAGATGAGATCGAAGATGAAAGCCTACGGTCTTACGAAAGAACTGGTAGGTACTTCATAAATGCGAAGCCGTAATATATGGCGGCAAGTTTTACATGAAGGGTGGTCGCTAGCCAGTCAGAAACTGACGGGATCCTTCCACCACTCAGATTAGTAGTTTTGAAGGGGGCGATAGACTCGCCGGGGCTTGCTGGTAATGCCAATGGCGGTAGCGTGAGCTCCATCTATGGCGGATGAGGTACACCTAGGGTTGACAACTATTTTTTTTCTTGAAATAAAGTATATTTGAGTCCGAAAAGAATTCAAACAGTATTTTGGAAAAATAAATAGTATTCAACTTTTCTAATGTTTTAAACAAATATTTTTAGAGATTCTTGCACAAATTATTAATTAAAGTCTAGCATTAAAGATTTTTATGCTGAAAACTGTATTTTGTATACTTTATTTTTGTTCAACAGTATAATTTCGCTTGGTGGTAGGATCCCTTCTGGGTCCGCCTGGCTAGCGACCACCCTTTATATAAAGTCTGCCGCCAAATGTTACCGCTCCGGCGGTAATGTGTTCCGGCAATATTGTATAAAGAGCCAGTTCCTTCCTAAACCCGTGTGCTTTCATCTTCGACCTCATCGTCACTTACCATCAGGTGAGATTGAGGTCAAACGCGGGGTTAGTCACTTATAAAAAAAAAATGTAGTGAAAAACAGTATGGTTGGCAAACCTGGAGGTTTTTAGTGAGTAGGTCCGGCCTTCTGCTGGTTCATCCCCATATACCTCCCCGTTCCCCCTTGGGCAGTCGGGCACGTGATTGCACGTAATCCTCCCGTAAAAAAAGGGGGCGATAGACTCGCTTATCTAGGGACAATAGGATTATTCTAAGCCGACCCAACACGGTCAAGCTATCACAATTTTCAAAAAAAAAAAAAAACTGACACTCACACTACATTATCTAGCCCAAATTAAGTTTCTTAAAGAACTTGTGTTATGGATACTAGATAATTGATATACTTAAGAAATATATAAACATACCTACATATTGAATAAATACATAATTTTTAGTAGAATAAACTTAAATAAACATCCGTGACTTGACGACTAATATCTGTGTTCATCACACAAATATCCGCCGCCGCCGGGATTCGAACCCAGGACCTCTGGCATAGAAGGCAATGTATGTTACCGCTACACCAGCCAGTCGTCAAATTTTGCCAGCAAAGCTGGTCAAAATATAGATCACAGAAACAATTTAAAGTTAAGATGTGTACTATCTTATGTGTTCTAAGTCCATCGAAAGGAATTTAAGTTATTCGTAAAGTGTGTCGTATAAACTGGGTATTTAGTGTAATAGCAACTGGTATTTGTAATAAGGTAATGACTCGCCAGGTCAGGTTGCTCGACCAAATAACTATTCAACCAAGACGTCCTATAATATCCAGTTATTTATTAGTTTTCTACTCATATCGAGGACTGTGTTTGACTTAAGTATTTCTAGTTAATGAATAAATTAATATTTCTTACAAAGACACCACATAATCCAGTCTTGATTAAGTTTCTTAAAGAACTTGTGTTATGGATACGAGATAAATAATAAATATATATTTCTAATACTTTACTATCAAATTGTCAATTTGTTCCTGTCTAGTAATAAACACTACCTAAGCTATGGTTTAGCCACGAAAATGTTTAAAATTTTTATAGGTTAGGTGAATAAAATAAATAGTAATATTTTAGATAAACTATCTAATTTAAAGGAAACGAAAATATAACAAAATAATATTATCACTAAATTTAATATTGCATGCGAACTAAGAGCTAGTTAGCAATTTCTTCCAGTTAACCTTTGAGTGTTGTGGAAAACTATATTATAGTTTATAGTAACCCGTAAATGTACTCTTAACCAGCCTAGAGCTGAGAAGACAAAACGTCCCCAAAAAATAATAATAACTTTTATTTTCATTAAAACAAGTTTTACAGGGTTATCCTAACAGGGTTACCCTCTGTTTAGCTCAAAATGACTGTGTTAGAGGGTCCCGCTCTTCCGTACATTATTTTAAATACAAGTTATAATTACTAATTTTACAATTATATACTAAACAAGAATAATAATAGTAGTGAAATGACATTAATACATAAATGGCAAATTTTAGCTAGTAAAAATAACATTATATGTAACTTATTAATTCTAAATTATTACAGAGATTTTTTAAAAATTGAGAAAATAAATTAATTTTATCGATTATTCTAACTTTTAAGAGTGAAAGCTTAGAAATATTACTTTTAAAAAGATAAAATTACAATAACAATTAAATATATATATTTTTTTATAAATATAATTTAAAGGTACTTGCAAGTTTTATGCAACTATTTTCTACATTATATTATACATAATCATAATCGTATAAACTTCATTATTCAAATATATATACATTATAATCTTAATTGCAGTTCAACAACATATCTTTAGCACAGCCAATTTTTGGAAGCCTAGTTAAGTTCTCCTGAAATACTCTTGTGGAATGTTTAGTGATGTCAATTAAACAGGTCAGGAATGACAACAGAATCCATTGTATTAGACAATTGGTGTCGCCATCCTATGCTAAAAATTCAATATTGTGTCATTGTTTATGTAAATATCAATGGAACAAATCAAAAAGAATTATGAGATGATTATTTAAGTTTTGTAGCGCTTTTTGTAGTTGTATATTTGTACCTGGTATTTTGGATGGAAAAATGTATTTTTTTCCGCCAAGGAAAGGTTTGGCACCCACAAGCAAGCTTTAGTAGGAGCAGGATTAATCCTGTTACGGATAACAGGGTATTCTAAAGTTTCCTAATAAGCGGCGCGAACTTGGTTCAGCCGGAAGAGTACCGTTAAAACCCTCAAGGCCTCTGGCGTCGAGAGCGGCGCCGAAAGCCAGAAATTCGTCGTTGGGAGCGAGTTGGATCCAGAACGCCATGCAGTCATGGGAGGCCTTTGTGATCTGGCTCTGGGAAGCTGGTCGGGCAGCCGGTTGCGATTGATTCTCAACGCGGCTGCTTGGAGCTGTAATGGAAGCTGAAATGTCCGTAGGGGTCTTAAAGATGGCTGGAGGAGAACGATCGCTCGAGCTAGGCTGAGGAGTAAGGACGCTCTCTCCAGTTTTCGATAGGCTGTACAGTAGCCCTGGCAGCGCGCGGAGTCTTGGGGCAGCCGCGATAATTTGCCGTGAGACCTTTGCATTAGATTTACAGTTCATAGCCCAGCTGCTAATTTTACTAGTATTGTAAAAAATTGAAAATTTGGATGTATGTATGGATGTCTGGATGTTCCTCAATCATGGCACGATATTCTGCAGTATACGTAATATATACTTACCAATGATATAACAATGATGAATGAACAAACAAAATAGCTTAAACTTCAAAAAAAATTGTATCCAATAGTTAAGGACTCACCTTACTGTAGATATAGAAGGTTTTGGATTTGTTTTGAGACACAAACTTCGAACCGACTAGAGTCCTTTCTATTATAGTTGTAACTAGATACCACGCGCGGTTTTACCCGCGTAACTTTTGATCCCGTGGGAGTTTCGGGATAAAATATAGCCTATAACCTTCCTTAAGAGTTGGGCTATTAAATGCAAAAAGAATTTTTCAAATCCCACTTGTAGTTTCTGAGATTAGAGCGTTCAAACAAACAAACAAACAAAAAACAAACTCTTCAGCTTTATATATTAGTATAGATACGTAGGATGCTGCGATATCAGCTCCTCTGATTGTTTTTGATTAAACTAAATTATTTACTTTTTATATAATAATTACTTAACAAAATAAATAAACTTGATTACAAATGGATTATACTTGATTTCTCAGTTTAAACAGTTAATTCATATGATTACAAGAAACTGCGTGCAATTATTATTTTATCTTAGTAATATCTTGATACTTTGTATCTATAACCTTCCCGAAAAGCTATCAAATCCAAGAAATCTTTTTAAGTCCGCCTGTTTTATTTTTTTGATTTATTTATTTTTTAATGTACCTACCTAATAAGCAAGAATAGTACCCTGTTTCGAAGATAAGCACCCTGCATGTATTACTATAGATCTTACGAATTAGCTGATTTAGACGAAATTTGGCATAGTGATAGTGTTCACTCTGGAATAACACAATTTTTATCCCCCCTATCCCGCGTTTTTACCCCCCCCCCCCACATTTCTAAAACCGCGTGAAACAGCTAGTCGTTTAATCGTTCATAAATTAATGATTTATGACGTCTATCGACTTTGCACTTGCACTAGATACCGCTCTATCTACGAACAATTAACTCCAAGAATACCTCAACTTCGTATCATAGTGTGAATTGACCACTTAATGTCATAGTGTAAATTGACTATGGGTCACTTGATCACTTCACACTGTGTTCACTTGAAGGATTCAGTTACGCAGAACTATTGTCTACTTATATTTCCGTCATACACTAGTTGCTAAGACAGGTGTCTCGAATTCGGTTTAGTATGAACTGCCGCATTTTTTGGACAGTCAGCTTTATCTAGCCGAAGCTATGCATGGACCAATAATTAAATCAATGTTATTTGCCTTGTACTGTACATTAGTCTTTTTACAAGCGATGTTTAAAGAAGTAAAACTTGATTTTCAGGAAAAAGGAGAAAACAAAACTTTTAAATATACACATTTTGGGTTCAATATTTTGTAAATGATATCTCCTACGTCACCAAAGATTCCGCTTTAATTACCAATAGCCCCTTACGAGATATGAATAAACACGACCATATATCTATAAATATAAAGTTTCCATGTAAACTAAACTAAAAATATAGAATGTGCCAGCTGCTTATCTTTCCAAGTTTTATTGGGGGGTTTTTGCAGGCGATAGGTGACACTGCAATTGTCTCTGTCCATCATAATAATTGCCTCCAAATTTGTCAAACGTGACATCGAATGGTTTTATAACCTCTCGTGTTGTGCCTACCCCATAAGGGATACAGGCGTGAAAAAAGCGACATCTCATTTAACACTTCTAAAAAAATTCAGAACAAGATATTATTAGAGATACAAATTACTGCCACAAAGCAAATGTTTCGAAAATTTTAAATAGAAAAATTCTCTTTAACAATATTACATATTTCATTTTTTTACTTAGGTATAATTTTCTTCTTTTGGTTTTGATTGCTATTATTATTATTTTTTACACTACTTTATACATATAACTCTTACCCATATTATATTAAACAATACATACACACAAAAAGACGTGTGGCACTCGGAGACTGCCGCGGTAAAGCTAGCATAGCATTTTTTATCAACTTATGCTATTATAATTATTTATTTATTTTATTAATGCAGTAATGTTTGATCTCATATGAAGTTCCACAAGTTCCTAGTAGATGGCGCTGATTGTTTATGCATGTAAAGTTATGAAATCAAAGTATCACCCCTGTGCCGGTCGGAGTGGGGGGTGTTAGGATTTTATCGTTACGGAATTTCTGGATTCGGTCCCCACGCTCAAGGCCCGCAATAGAAGCTATGCAATAGCTTAAAACTTTCAAAAACAATAAAGTACAACATACCTAAGCCCACAAAATACACAAACCATACAAAACTACACGAATACAACACTCGATTGCGCTCTCTACCTTACCTACCTTTTTTATATTTTTATCACCCAATTCTGGCCCTTGCTGAAAACCAGCGTCATCCAGATGCGACTAACATCACGGTGTAAGTCTATCTGATGACAAAAGCTGAGCTTGTGGCCATTTGCCAATAAAAAAATGTATCGCACTTTATAGATATATTAGTAAATTGTTAGGAGTCCCTTTTTAAATATGTTAATTTTTAAGTTATTATTTTTTTTATTATTAGGATGAATTCAAATCAATCAATTTATCTTGTAAATAAATTGATTTTATGTTTCATGATATTTTTTTTTGTATAAATTATTATTGTGTGTTTATTTTTTTTTATTTTGATAATAAACTAGTTTTTTTCTTTTCTTTTTCGTTTTCAAGTTATGTATATATATTTTTGTGGGGATAATAAACTTATCTCATTTGAAATATTTGTGCAATCAGTTTTCGTCACTCCAATTCCTAGATAAGTTTAAGTCTCATAGCTGTCACTGTCAGATAACCGCAAGTTTAGAATGACTTATTTCTAGGAAAATGTGGTGTGGTGTCATATAACCTGCGCACACGTGCCATATTGGTGATTTATTGTGAACGCTGTCTCCCGCGATTTCGTTTGCTTTTTATGAGATGATGATGATGTTTTCGTTCAATTTTTATCCTCTATTTGAGACAAAATTTATGCTAAATGGTTTTTTCACATAGGTAGGTTCAACATTCATTCCCCAATTTCAACCCTTTAGACAATTGATTACATATTATTTTTGCACCCAATTGCATCCAAATTGGCGCAGTAGTTTAGTCGTGAATTCGTTACAGACAGACAATATTTCATATTATTTCTTAGTATGGATGGATGAATCCTGAAACTAAAGAATTACTAAAGAAAGATATTTTTTATGTTTTACTAGCTGACCCGGCAAACGTTGTTTTGCCATATAAATAAAAAAAAATAGATGTTGGCCGATTCTCATAGATACCGGATAAGCACAAAAAATTTCATCAAAATCGGTCAAGCCGTTTCGGAGGAGTATGGCAACGAAAACTGTGACACGAGAATTTTATATATTAGATTTAAATCTTAGAGAACTTCGACTTCCCGTTTGCGTTCGCTCCCGAACGGTCGTGTCTGCGGCCGCTCCCGAGTGTTCGTATTGCGCTGCCCTTGTTCCCTCCCCCGCACTCGTGCGGGTCAGGTGCCAAGTTAAGCTCTTTCGGAAAGTTTTCTCTTGTGGAGGCTGTGTGGTGTCGGGGCTAATTCATCTGCCCTTTTCAGGGCGGACCCGACTGCTGCCGGCCGAAGCATCGCTGGTCAGGTGGATACGTAACCGTGCCAACGAAGCCTGATCGTCCGCCGTTCACCGGCAATAGGTCCGTGTTAGGTTGATCTTTCTTTCAGCGCAGTTTGTGTAGTCCTTTCGCCGTTCACCGGCACTTAGGTTCTTTCAGCTCAGTACAATGAGTAGCAGTACAGGCAAACCTTGCTGCACCGTCGATAACTGCCAATACGCAGCTTGGCACATAGGACGTGGCAAGCCTAACAGTTACAGTAAGCAACAGTTAGGTATTCTTCGGGGCCAACTTGAGGATCAATTCGATAAAACGAAAAGAACTCTTGAGGGCGAAATCCATTATCTCCAAGTCACTCGTGATAGACATATTGAAGACGAGAAGGCTAAACTTATTCAGGATTTTGAAGCCGAGAAGGCTCAACTCATTCAGGAACTTGAAGCCGAGAAGGCTCAACTCATTGAGGAACTTGAGGAACTTGAAGCCGAGAAGGCTCAACTTACTCATGGTTTCGAGTCTGAGAAGGCTCAACTCACTCATGGTTTCGAGTCTGAGAAGGCTATCCTCCAGTCTCAAATCAAGTCCATGCAAGAAGTCCTTGCCTCCGTTCCTCCTCTGGTCACTCCAACCACATTCCCTTCTCAGGGTGTTCAACTCGATTCTCCGGCGTCTCCAGATCCCTCTGAGTACGTCAATCCTTTTTCAGACCGCATGTCGGTAGACTCCACCGCATGCAAACGGAAAACTACCCCACCGGGTAGCGATTCCGACTCCGCTCCTTTAGTTCCAGAATCTCCTGCTCCGTTCACCGAGGTTCGCAAAAAGTCCAAGTCTAAGAAGAAGAAGCAAGATGCCTCTTCGACTTTATCTCCATCCGTTTCAGCTGCTCCAGCCGCTGTTCCTGCTCCTCAAAATGTCGCACCGGCGTCTGCTCCTGCGCCTTTTGTTTCAGCGAGCCCGGCGTCACAGCCTGCGTCGCAATCAGATTCGGCTCCGCCGAAAGTCAAGTCTCCGCCCCCCGTCTTTTTACGGGACAAGAGCCGCTGGACCGAGGTCTCAGCTCTCTGCGGAAGGCACAATCCCAAGATCCAATATAGTAAGGCATCCAACGTGGGTGACTCTATTAAGGTCTTAGTCTGTTCCATTTCCGATTTCAGGAATCTTACTCGGCTTCTTGCTGATCAAAAGCTCGAGTACCACACTTACGCTCTCCCCGAAGAGCGTAAGATTCGTGCCGTCCTCAGGAACGTGCCGTTCGAGCTCTCGAACGAGCAAATCCGAGAGGACTTGTCTTCTCAAGGCTTCCCCGTCGAATCTGTGCACAAAATGCACAGCCGCCGAGGCAAGCAGTTCCCACTTGCGCTAGTAATCCTAGCGAAGAGCCCGCAAGGGCAGTCCATTTTCAGAGGCAAGCTCACCGTGTGCGGTCTCTCCAACATCCGAGTCGAAGCTCCACACAAGCGTGGTTTCCCAGGTCAGTGCCACCGCTGCCAATTGTATGGTCATGCGGCGGCAAATTGTCATGCTTCCCCTAGGTGCGTCAAGTGCCTAGAACCGCATGGGACTAAGGAGTGCTCTCGCACTCCCGAATCGCCCACCGCTCCGTCCTGCGTCTTGTGCGGCCAGTCAGGCCACACAGCAAACTTTCGCGGCTGCCCCAAGGCACCGCGTGCTGCCAGGGCTACCGTGAAGCCCATCGAGAACTGGAGAGAGCGACCGCAGCCTAGCTCGGACGCCCCTCCAGTCAGTTCAAAGGCCCCTAAGGCCTTTACTTCTATCGTTCCAGGTCAGCGCAGCCGGGTCGCGACTCAATCGCAACCGGCCGCCAAATCGGCTTCCCAGTGCCAGAATGCAAACGGTTCTCAAGACCGCATGGCGTTCTGGATCCAGCTCGCTCCCATCGACGAGATCCTGGCTTTCGGCGCCGCTCTCGACGCCAGCCCAGAGGGTTTCAACGGTGCTCTTCCGGTCCTAACCAAGTTCGCTCCCCTTATCAGGAAACTCCAGCAAGCTCAACGTTTCTAAACGTAGTCCTTCTTTCCAGCATTCCTATCTTAGAGTGAGTCTGATCACTCTAGATAATATCTTAGTTTCAGCTTTGTCATTTCTGCTAATCTTAGCTTTGTTTTTTTTCACTTTCAGTTCCTTTTGGTGGCAGCCGTCCGGATGCCGCTCACTGCGCAGCCTCTCTCTCCAATTGGCTGTCGCTCCGATGAAGACTAATGGCCTCAATCAAGGTGAGTCAGTAAAGGGGGATGTTTAGTGGGTATGCTCGGCTTCACTGAGTGAGTCTCCACACTGTCTGGGCATTCTATTTGCCGTTAGCCACTGGGGTTAACAGCTTATAGAATGCCCATTCGTCCGTAATAGGATTCATCCTCCTCCCGCTAAAGCTTGCTTTACTGGTTAAAGCTTGTTTTAGGGGGTGCCCAAAATTTTCTGTGGCGGAAAAACAAAAAAAAAAAAAAAAAAAATTAGAGAACTTAAAGTTACAAAGCAGTCACATAACTATAAGTCTCAAATGCCTACTTCTAGGAAAATCTGATGTGGGGAAGCATAACACGTGCCATAATGGTGTTTTATGGTCAACGTGCAAATAAACAAAGGGCTACGTTCAAAGATATTACAATAATATTAGTGACGTCCACCATAAAAACTTAGGCGAGACTTTTAAGGTAGGTAGGTACAGTTTAAGAATAGGAAGAAACATTGTTAAAAATAAAAAATATACTAGCAAGTACCTATACCGGGTTGCCTGGAAGAAACCGCTTTAAGTCATAACATGACGTAGCATTGTCAATTTTCTGTTTTTATTTTTATATTGTTTTAAGGGCAATAAAGAATATATAAAAATATTTATTGTTAAGTATAACAGATAAGTTTAATAAGTCCTACGCCGCCTAATTCATTTGTTCCACTTCTTACATTCCTTTATTTTAATTTCTTATAGGGATAGGTCCTTACTATATTTAATGGCATATGTGTTTATTAAAGCATCCAACCTTGCCATTAAGCCGATCGTCCACCACCAACTAAAGTAAGTTAGTTTTAGTTTAACTTGCATTGTTGGGCGAGTTTTTCATACATGTTCTTCCATCGCAAACTATGTCTATTTTACGCAAATGTATGAAAAACAGCAGTGCGATCACAGAACTTTATCGAATCGTATATTAACGAATGTTTACGAATGCTCGTATAGTATGGAGTCGGTTGCAAGTTTTGAGTAACATTGTAATTTTTTATTTTATAGATATTTATGAGTACAACATGTTTACACACATTCAAAATTAAAAAGGCACACATTTATTTAAGCTGGCCTTGCAGCAATGGATAGATTTCAATTTTTTCTTAAAAACCATCTCTATACTATACGAACATTCGCTCGCACTGCTGGCTCGCTAAGCTAGACTAACTTAGTTTAGATGGCGGTGGACCATCGGCTTTATGCGTAAAAACATTATCAAAAGTAAGAAAAAACTCTATAGCGTCTAAAGTACGAAGCAAAAAGGACATTGTTGTTGATCGTGCGCAAGCGGCGGTGGTGATGCGTAGTCTTTGAGGTTAAGAGGTTAAGTTGGTTTACGAATATATTTTCCCGCTCAAACACGTATTTTCAACATTTTAGTTTACTTCAATAGACAGGTATAACATTACTAACACTTGTGGATATAATACCTGAAGTAAATAGGTTTACTACTAAGTATTTATTAAGTGGGTTTACTCACACTAGACTGCGGCCGTTGTCGGAATGCGTTCCTGACAGCTCCTTATGTCCACTGAGTAAAGTTTATTTCCGATTCGAAAGTTAAAAAAGCTATGTTTTTGACAGCTGTCAGGAACGCAAACTACACGCTCTAAAAAGTACGCAACTAGAAGAAAGTCTCCGCTGAAATATGAAAGTATTTTTATACGTTCTACTGATAGTGATACGTTAATAAAGGATAGCCGTGATCGTAGGCCACTTTGGTTTTATTTTATTATTATTATAATGAATCAGCGGTGCAATCACAGAAGTTTATCGACTCGTATGTTTACGAATGTTCGTATATGGAGTCGGTTGCAAGTTGTCAGCAACATTGTAATTTCTTTATTTAACAATACAGCGGGTTCATACATACATACATAACCTCACGCTTGTCTCCCTTTGGGGTAGGCAGGGACAAGGGAACACCAATTGAAGCAGGTTCATAAATATTTAAAGTTAGCAAGGCACACATTTATACTTTAAATTTGTCGTGCGGCAGTGGGTAAGGGCCAACCAATCAATCGAAGGACGAGCGACGGCGTCAATCGATGTCGACCGGTCTTTTTGAACTAGCAAATACTAGCGATCGACGTCGACTGGTCCATTCTACCATCAATCGACGCCGTCGTTGCACGGTAGATCGATTGATGTGGTGACACCCTTATGTATTTCGTTTGTTACTTATAAACCGAATCCATACTATACGAACTTTCGTGAACACCCGAATGCTGTTGTAGCAAACCGCGCTGCTGTTTTGCTACAACAGGTGGCATACGACCACGGCTTGACGGCTATCCTTTAACTCTCATATCTCTATAAATATCCTACATCCTATTAATATTATAATTGTGAAAGTGAGGACGAATAAAGCCTTCAAGTCTTCTCACGGGCCTTCAGGGGCACGGAGGAATCCACTATGGAGATTTGGCCCCCTGTGGATGTTTCTTGCGCGACCCAATGATTTGGGCCTATCCTTGGCTGATGTTTGTTCAACATATGTAGGTCTTCGTTTTTCTTTATTTCTTTTATGTAAATTTATATTTATATTTATTTACATTTTTTGGCTTTAAGTGGTTTTGAAGGCAAATATATTTTTTTTTATACACGCCAATTTGAGTTAACAGCTCTCATTTCGTACATTTTGTCATATTTCTACCCCAATTCTAACGCAACTTTTCGCGTAAATAATTTGTTTTTTTATAAGAACATATTAAAATTATATGTTCCACGGACCTAGTTTATTTATCATTTACTTTAAAAAAAGTATTATTTTTTTGTATAAATAAGCTAATTTTGTCATACGACAATACGTCCCTGCAACAGCATTTTAAAATACTTTGAGTATCGAGTCGTGCGTCTCACCAAACATGTGTGACGCAGAGTGAAATAGCAAGATATTTTTGACAAACCTAATGACAAGTTTGGCTTAGCGAGTGGCGGGCTCTTGAGAGTAGAAGTTCTCTTTGATACATTTTGGCATCTGGTGGTCTTGCGTGAAGAGGGGCGATCCCTTGAAGGTGGACTAATGCTGAGGCATCAGCGCTTGCGATCATTGCTTTTGCAAGCCGTTGAATAAAGGTATTGATACTCTCAACTTTGAGGTCCCTTTGTATGATGGTATTGCGGACGAATCGTGGGGCATTCACTATACGGCGAAGAGAGGCTGATTGTTGGCTACGTATGGTTTTCTTTGTGCTTTCGCTAGGCAATACATACACATTAAACACATAACATTTTTTTTATAATAAGTATTAACAGCAATTGAAAGCCTCCCCGTATCCACGACCTTTTAAACTTTAGTCGGGCAATATTTCGACTTCAATGGGGAGTTTTCTGACAGCTCATAAAAATTAGTTCAAAAAACCTCTATAGATGGCACTTTTAAAAAGCCGAAGGCGTTAAGTCTGTATACTATAATGTAGGTAAGTGGTATCTACCATCTATGGTTATTTATACGTTCAATTTCTGATACAGACGTCAATTAATTTATTTTACTTTTAAAAACGCAGTGTGGAATAAATTCTGCGCCTTCGCCTTTTGTAAAGCGCCATCTATCGAAGCCTTTTGTACCAATTTTGTACAGTTTTGTTTTTTTAATGAGCTGTCAGAAATCCTCTCATTTTCTGGTGGGTTCATATCTCATATCAGATACTACGTAATCATCCGAAAACTTTGAGATTTTTTGATCGTTGGTTAACAAAAAAAGTTCCTCTTCGCTCAAAACCTGTCAAAATTTTGAGCTATTTTGTTTTTTGTGATAGCTACATGGTTGAGAAAATAAATTAAGAAAATAAAGGTGACAAGATATCAGATTTATCGGTTAGTATCCTGTAGACCCGTTAGACCTATCTTCACAGTAACTTTAAGTTTTTACAATTTTCGAGAATGACTAACTACTAGCCCATTCAAATTAGCAAAATCAGGGGAAATAATTCGTATAGTTTTGAAAATTGGCATTTTTTTTTGTTTGCCTATTTTCGGCTTAATTTGACTGGGCTATGCGGTTTCTATAAAGATTACAAAACAAATAACGATAAAATTCAATGAAAACTTCCTGATCTAAAAGAATCGTGAAATCTTAAGACAAAACAATAGCTTCTTTTTCTGTGGTATTAATCATAGGGTTAAAATCCTCCTTCTCACATCGATCTGCGATCAAAACAATCCTAACAGACCTTTTTTTAAGGTCCTTTTTTGTATGTATAGATTTTTATAAAATATTGACTTATCTATCCCACACTTGCAATATATAATACTAAAGGTTATGTAATTAAGTTGAGTGACACAGATTTAAACGATCTATATCATATTTAATGTATAGAATGGTTATTAACAACATATAAGTATGAAGATGATGGAATATTCCGGTAATCTATTGAATATTCTGCCAGTGGTTATATTCAATTATTATGCTACTATTGCGCTATTTCTTATGCATTCTGTTATTATTGTTATATCTTTGGAAAATATAGTAGTTAAGGGAACAACGAGGGTTGTCTGTAAGAGATCATCTCTCGATGATAAGGCCGCCTATTGTACTCTATATCTATAAAATTGTAATGAAAATACTCCTTATCTTTGTGTACAATGAAGAATAAATAAACAAGAAGTGTATTGAAAAAATAAAACTGGCCAGTCGCTTAATACCCCGGGATCTCCAAGCAAAGCACCGAACGTCGAGTTCAAATGGAAAATATGAATTTTGAAAAGTACTTTATTTTAGATTTTGAATCGTGAAAACTTACGACAATAATTAAGTGTATTAATAATTTCACACACAGGCTGCCATACACAGTTTTCTATTATAAAGTACAAAGAAAAAAAGAAAAAAGGTTCCTGAGATTTCATGCATTTTCGGTAACATATTATACTTACACTAACTTCAAAGTTTTAATTTTCCACAACACACAACTGGTAGAAAATATTTCCTAGCTTTTAGTTTCTTTTTCTTTTAGTTATTTTGGTATTATCCTATTAGGACTTCGTCATTAGTGATGCATCAATTAACCTAGGTCCAAAGTATATTTCTTTATTTATGTCATTGACCTTTATGACACTATTATATTTTTATGTTTATCAATATATATCCCAAATTAAATTGCTTAGGTTATAGCTACTAGATAACGATTAATAAATTTAAGAAATATACATATTTACTTATTTAAATATAATAATAATAATAATAAAACTCTTTATTGTACACCAACATAGTTACACAGATTAAATTAAAATAACAATCACAATTAACATACAAAGGGCGGCCTTATCGCCGAAGCGCGATTTCTGCCAGGCAACCCAGGCATTGATGGAAAAGGATGTGGGCGAGGTGTACGGCTCGTAAACATAAACTACATACGAATAATTACATACACATACATAAACGTGTACATAAATACTTATGTACTTTATAAATAAATACTATATCAATACACATATAAATATAAGTTAAGATGGACAGTGTTTCACCTGGTAATGCCGTTTAAGCATTCGTTTAAAGATGCGCGGTGTGCGCGCCAAACGGATCTCAATCGGGAGCTCGTTCCATAACGACACCGCTCGAATAAAAAAGGACTTGCCTAAAAATGTGGACGTATGCGATGGTGTCGCCAGGAGTAAATTCGATGAGGAACGCAAGTTACGGTCGTTGTTGGTATAACGGTACTTTAAACGGTCTTTCAGATACGTAGGTATCGCTTTATCGTACAGAATACGGTAGACCAGAGAAAGAATGTGAGTATTCCGGCGAAGGCGAATAGGAAGCCACTTGAGATTTGTCCGGAAGTCAGATATGTGATCGTATTTGCGTAATCCAAATACAAACCTTATGCATAGATTTTGTAGGCGCTCAAGTTTATTCAGAAGTTCTTCAGTTAAGTCTAGATAGCTGGCGTCGGCATAGTCGAGAATGGGTAATAGGAGAGATTGTGCAAGCGTAATTTTAGTGGCAATAGGGAGGAAATTACGAAGACGCTTGAGCGAATTCGCCGCGGCAAACATCTTCCTGCTCAACTCAGTTACTTGTGGTTTCCAAGACAACGTGCGGTCAAAAATAATACCCAAGTTTTTAACAGTCTCGCTGTATGGAATAGAGATCCCGTTAAACACTATTAAAGGAACTACATACTCTTGTAGAAAATTAACTTAAACATCCATGATTGGCAGCTATTTGTGTTCGTGATCCGTTTTACTGGATACCTTTTTTGTATCGTAAATAGTATACTGAATACTCTGCCATATGTGAAGTCGCTCATACAACTCCATGCGCCATCGATGAAAAAAAACGTATCCGGTAAAACGTATCAAGTAAAACTGAGCATGTGTGAACGGGCTGTTAAGAAACGCGCGGTCGGTACTTGGATGGGTGACCGCCGACCATTCATTTCTCACGACGAGTTCCGTGCTTCGTTGCACAGAGCACGTTAAGCAGTCGGTCCCGGGTGCTGTATACAGTAGTCGTCAGGGTTTATCAGAAGGCATTTCGGCGCCCTGCAGGGCTATTCTCTTAAACAACAGCATCAAACTCATCGATGCATCAGCGACGAGTGACATAATTGGTATCCACATAATACATAACTCGAACCCAGCGCTCGCCGCTGCTGACGGCGCGATTAAGAACTGACATTCGTCTTACTGTTTGACATTTTGTCGACGAGCTCGTCGTCGAACTCAGCGCTGATGCTGTAGTCACGCCCTACTGAAATCCATTTGAAGTCCCCCCAGCACTGGGCCAGCTTGGTGGTTAATGGCTTATGGTAATGAACCCTGCAGTGGTTCATTACCATAGATTGTGATGGTGAAGCTATCTGTGCATCACACAAAATATATCCTAGCCGCCGGGATTCGAACCTCTGGCATAGTTACCAGACACCAGACTAGAGGATCATAAAATTATTAAGCGCGAATATCGTATATTCACATTTCCAATGTGATTTATCTATAACATTGGTTTATCAATATCACGGTGTCTTATAAAGAAATTGGGCCATCTTCGTATCTCCAACAGATAAATCAGGTCTGAAGAGCATATAAACGTGTACCTACGAGGCATTTATCTTAGCACGTTTAACACACGTTTTGATAGCAACAGCTATTAACAACGGCAATCATTATTTTTATTATCGTTTCCTTAATTTTGTTTTCCTACTTTATTGGTCATTGTATTTATGTAATGGCTGATTATAGACTTGGATGTTTATATCAAACAACTAAGCACTCTTTTAATTTTCAACCGACTTCAAAAAAAGGAGAAGGTTCTCAATTCGACTGTATGCTTTTTTTATCTTTGTTACCTCATAACTTTTGACCGGGTGAACCGATTTTAATGATTCTTGTTTCATATGATAGATGATACTTCAGAGTTGGTTTTATATAAATTTCATCGAAATGTATGAATTCGGAGATTGTTTACCTTGACGACCTTATACTTCAGCAAGTGTGTATGTAAGTTTTGACGTGAAGTCGGTTTTTTAATGCTCTACATTCGTTGATTATGTCACATAAGCTCTTATTATTAAGCTCTTATTTTTGTTATATTATAGTTTTTTTATTACAACAAGATTCTACTTAAATAAAAAGAGTGAAATTTTGTTCGGAAATATGGATGTTCGTTTTATTCCGTACAATAACTACTAAATAAGTTTGGACGCAATTATAATGCCAGTAGTTACATAATCTTGGATTTTCATGGACCCGCGGGATACAGCTATACTTACTTATAATAATTATAATAATTTTAAACAAATCACTCTAAAAGTGAAAAAGATTTAAACAATAGTCACAAAATTACTGTTTTGCCATATAAGGTCCTGACAGTAAAAATTACCTTTTTACGAGTGAGTAACAATCTTGGCATTATGGTTATCAAGAAATAAAAAACGATACATGAATTTACTTTTTAACCAGTACACGCCGGAGCCAGTTCTCGAAAACGGCAGCGCCAAGCTCTACTGGGATCGGCCCATTATCACAGACAGGACTATTCTAGCGAATAAACCTGTTATCGTGTTAATGGACCGATCGTAGTCCAAGGTGTTTTGGTGGACATAACCATACCACATGACGAGAACCTCGTGAAGGCCGAGACCGAAAAGCAACGCAAGAACTTGCACACGAGGTGACCGAAATGTGGGAAGTTGTGTCCACCGAAATCATCCCGGTCCAGCCACACTGGTCAGACACCTTGGAAGGCTGGGATTTGGCGGTAGTTCGCTTCCAGCACGCATGCAGTAAGCGGTATTGCTCGATACTGCCCGAATCGTTCGCCGGTTTCTTTCTCTCTTGCCCTGATACCCGACCGATTGGTCCGATTGTCGGGTCTTTTCCGCCGAAAGGCGTGTTGTCATAAGTACGCATAATAATAAAACTCTTTATTGTACAGTCTGCAACAGAATTATGTATACCACCCAGTCTTCCGCACCCATACAACGCGTATGCATATTGTATGTGTGCGGGAGACTGGGTGGTATACATAATTCTGTTGCAGACTGTACACCAACACAGTTACACAGTTTAAATTAAAATAACAATCTATACATGCTTTTATTCATTTTGATTTCTCAATATTTCGGCACAGTCGTACCTAACCGCTACGTTCGCGAAGATACTGGAATCCCGTTTCCAGATTCTACGCAATTAAAATAAAAACAAAAACATATACCTACCAAAAGAAATTTAACTTAGACAACTTTTATCGAGTAATTTGTTTAATTGAAACACCGTTATTTGAACAAATAAATATATCAAGATTGTTTCCTAAGCAGTTCAATTAAGAATAATCAAACTACCTATCCCAACCACATGTATTGCAATATCAATGTGCAATGTTTATAATAAGACCTCATTCTCACGCATTAGGTAGGAACACATAAGTATTGTCACGTAGATGTATAACAAAAATACAATACCTAATTACAACCCTGTTGGGATGTTCCCAAAATATCGCGACAGATACTTACGACTACTTTAAAGTCTAACAGAGGATTTCTATATTCAAAAGTCGATCCTCAATCTTAGGTTTAAAATACTAAAATTTTAAATAGCAATAAAAAAAGGAAAAAAAGACCCTCTTCACCCGAATTTTAGAGTCCTGACACACCTTGGCTGAAGAGAGCCGCAAACCAGAATGTCATCTTGTAGGTAACCTATTGAAATATTAAGTATTTTATACATACTTTTAATCAGAAAATTTGTATTTTGCAAGTTTTTTTTTGCAAGTTCCCGATATTTCGGTACTGTTACGTACAAGTAGCACTGGTTATAAAAAGTTTCAATTCATAACAGCCCTTATTAACGATGTGCATCTGGATTGAGGGCCCAGTCTTCAAATCTTTGCAAGACTTACAGGGAATTTAGACAAAAATAGTTCAAACTTAAAGCAAAGGGTCATAATTTCTTAAACGTGAATTATAACTTTAACTATTTAATTACTTGGGCCCTCAATTTAGATGCTTGCTTAAAGTGGCAAACCCTATATCTCAGCAAGTACCTACTGTCTTTGGGTTTTTCATTTTTATCTAAGAATTTAGAAGAACGGGCGATATCTTAAAATGTAGACAAGAAATTGTTAAAAACATTTATCTAGTTTGCATACATCTGTAACAGTTAAATCTAGTCGATAAAGCCGAAAATGTTGGGCCCTCAGTTCAGACGTTTAAGTAAAATTCAACTTCAATTTACTTCTTAACAATTCACTTTATCGTCATTATTTCTTTTAAACTAATGCACATAAGTGTTTAACCAAAACATAGTAAAGTCGTTTTTAGTATTTCTTTTGATAAATTGATGTTTTGCAAGATAAAACCATAGTACAGATACACAGTAATTCAATTCAAAGAAACATTATGCAAAAAAGGCTACTATAGACTCAAAGATTATTAAGATGACAAAAGAGCGTGGGATTGATGTCCCCACAGGTTATTTCCAAATATTAAACATGTAAGCAGCTTGGCTGTGACATAATATTGGCAAGCACGAATAGCTGTCTTCTGTTTGTTTGTTCATATCATAGCAGCTGTATTTCTGCCAAATTGTACCTGTAATAAGCACTTTTTACAAAAGAGTGTCGAGAGTTTTTTTTCCGCCGGCTTTTTTCCTCTCGGTCTACCTAGGGTTCTAGTTTCATTTCCTTTTTTAAAGCCGAAGAAGATGTAGTAGTAGACAACACCAAGACATTGGTGGATAATGGGCGATCATTATCTTCATGAGCCGAGAGATGCACACTTCTCGACGGAGGCCTCCCCCAGGATTCGTCATGTCTTCCGGACCCGTACCGCCCTCATCCAGCCTTTGACGTTCGTAAATTACCTACTACGAATAAAAAGTTTTCATTTACATTTCATTTTCGGCCGCATATTACAGCTCCGCGGTTCGACCAAATGTGATAGGGCTGCGCGCCCTCAGCGTTTAAATTACATTTGCCTACTTTGTGTTTACTTCCATTTTGTTTTGTGACTGCAAATATACTTTGTTCATATAAACAAATAAAATAATTTATTAATTGAATAGGAAGTGTTCAACAAATATATGTTTTGTGTCAAATAACCATGTTTACGTTTGAATAACAAATCGGTCTTATAAAGTAACGACCGAAAAATACTTGCGCCTCGACTGACACGCATGAAAAGATGTATTATTAAGTTTTAAAGTATAAACAATTCGCACATTATAGTTCGGCCGTTCAGAGAATGCGTTCCTGACACCTGTCAGTTAGTCACGACTAGTGATGGGCACAACATAACACTGAGTTCGTTACCGTTCTTCCAAAATGAAAGGCCGCGTTATTTTTAAGATTATTTTCGGTTTTAAATTGGCGGAATTATTTAAAATTTGTATTTTAGTAATTTAAGTGGAAACCAAGAAAATGTAATATTAATTTAATAAAATTGTTTTATTAATTTTTTGTTACAAAGTTACAATCTGTATTTCTATGCAATAAAGTATATTGAATTGAATGTGCGTACAGAATATTACTCAGACTCCGATTCGCTTGAGGAGGTAGTTTCTTCATCATCATCTTCGCCTACATGTATAATTATTTTATTATCAATAACAGTTTCAATCCTAATATCTCGGTCAAAATGTTCCATTATCAGGTTTTTAGTCTTTCAACAACCTTTGTTATCTTATAGTACATTATTTTCAAATTCTTAAAAAGAAAAACGAAACGTATTATTTCATAAAGTATACCTGTTTAAGAACAGATTACGATACTGTTATTATTAGCACAGCACTACAAATATAAAGCTTTGACATAACCTTGTAATAGCGCAGTATAGATTTTGAAAAATATTGTTTACCAAGTTATTTGACACTCAGTTTGGCACGAAATTATAAAATTCATTGATTATTGATATAATAATGTTGTTTTAATGCTCATCAATTGTTAAAACGGTAAACAACCAGCAAAAATATTTTTTATCGTAACTGCAACGCCATTACAAAGTTACGTCGTCAGTTCAATCGCGATGTGTCAGGAACGCATTCTCTGAACGGCCGAACTATAACATAAAGCTCAATCAACAATTGTTTCGGCATGCAGACACTCGCGACTGGCCGCATGCCGAGCGCATGCTGAGATCGGGCCGCGTAGATACAGCTCGCGTGTCGTCCGTTTGTATTAAGTTGAATTACTGTAGATATCTGTACTGTGGTAAAACGCCATAAATCTGTAATGGCATTATCTACAGATTTGCGAATTTCTTAAAATATTTAAGAAATTTTTAACTAAATTCTTAGATAAAAATGAAAAACCCAAAGACAGTACTTGCTGAGATATAGGGTATGCCACTTTAAGCAAGCATCTGACTGAACTGAGGGCCCAACTAATTAAATAAACTCATGTTCAAAAAAAACGGGCACCTACACGAAAAAAGCAATACGTAAAAAGTAAACCAAGATTCTAAATTCAAATTTTTTATTAAATTCGTTCATTTGTTTGACTTCTATTCAGTTTCTTAGGAAATAAACTTATTATGGCGGGTGAATTTAATTGATTTAACACATTTTTTAAAACTATTGGTTTACAAATTGATTGATTGATTGGAATT
Source organism: Stenoptilia bipunctidactyla (assembly GCA_944452665.1). Lineage (NCBI taxonomy): Eukaryota > Metazoa > Arthropoda > Insecta > Lepidoptera > Pterophoridae > Stenoptilia > Stenoptilia bipunctidactyla. The sequence goes on from OX101739.1 coordinate 13,864,003, forward strand.
TACCGGCAAAACATGGCAAATAAAATCATAATTGCTTCTAAAGTGGTAACTTTGTTTGAAGAAGGCTGCAACCAATGTTACACTGCTCAGCAAGTTGGAGTCAGCCGTTCGACGGTCCAGAGAAGCTGGAGAAGGTACCAAGATACTGGCTCTCTCAACAGAAGGCCCGCTCTGGCAGGAAGAAGGTGACAGAAGCGAGAGACGACCGTTTTCTTATTACGCAAGCTTTGAGAAATCGCCGATTGTCTCATGTTCAGTTGAAAAATAGCCTACGAGAAGTAAGGGGCGTTCAAGTGAGCCGTTCCACCGTCAGGAGGAGATTATTAGACGCAAGCTTGCACAGTAGAAGACCAGCTAGGGGTCCAAAATTGCTTCGTGGGCACCGTGTAGCTCGGTTGACTTTTGGTAGAAATTGCGCCTTATGGACTCGTGAAGATTGGAGTAGGGTACTATTCTCTGATGAATGCCGTATCTCAATACATGGTGAGGATCGTCGCCGAAGAGTGATAAGAAGACGAGGTGAACGCTATGCAGACGTTTGTTTTGAAGAAATAGTGCCATATGCTGGAGGCTCGGTTATGTTCTGGGCAGGAATAAATTTCCAAGATCGCACAGACTTAGTCTTCATAGAAAATGGTTCATTAAACATGTGCAACTAGCTGCTATTGGCGACTATGCAATGTTTATGGACGACAATGCCCGAGCTCACCGTGCCGCCGCTGTGAACGAGTTCCTAGAAGAGGTCGGGATACGTCGTGTGGATTGGCCAGCACGTAGCCCCGACCTCAATCCCATTGAACACCTATGGGACATTCTAAAAAGATGTGTTCGAGATATGCAGCCACCTCCACAGACAATAAGACAGCTGAAGACTGCTATCGAAACCGAATGGGCTCGGATTCCTCAAGAAGTCATACAAAATCTCATCAATAGTATGGAGAGAAGAATTCAGGCCGCTATTACCAGTCGTGGAGGTCATACACGATATTGAAATCTTCAAAGTTCATTTAAATTGTAATAAATACTGCATAAAAATGCCAAAATCCGTTTCTTTATTAATTTAGTATTAAAACGATTTTATCATTTTTTTCTGTTTTTCACTATTTTTGACCTTAGGAGTAAATTATACAGACATTATGAAACGCCTGGCATTCTTTTTTGAACACTAATATAAAATATAATGTAATTTAACCTTTAAATCATCCTCTAATTCAATAAATCTAGATAAAACGCAGGTGCCCGTTTTTTTTGAACATGAGTGTAGTTAAAGTTTTAATTCACGTTTAAGAAATTTGTGACCCTTTGCTTTAAGTTTGAACTATTTTTGTCTACATTCCCTGTAAGTAAGTCTTGCAAAGATTTGAAGACTGGGCCCTCAATCCAGATACACATTTTTAATGCAATCATTACCACTGAAGGGAGAGACAGGAGTAGTTCAGACCGTAAGCAACCATGCTGGCCCAGTGCTGGGCTGATATAAGAACTTTCAGGATCCCGAAAAGACTTCTGAGAAAATTCTACTTTTATGTTTTTAATTAGGTACATGTTATCACTTTGGCTGTCATGTCTTTCCTAAACCAGTGTAGGTACTTTTACTATCGATCTCATCGTCACTTACAGATAGGGATGAAAATGGCGAAAGATACACGGTTGTTTTTTTCGCATCATTGAAACTTTCAAGTAAATTGCATGTAATGTTGGAAAAATGCATTTTTAGGAATATATGAAAAATTCAAATAAAACGAGTATAATACCTGTTTTATTCAAAGTATTTTTCATAAATTTCAATAAGAGAAATAACTGCAACGCAACGTATGTTATACCATCGCGTCGAACATAAATAATAACTACCCTCTAAACAAAAAGTACTTATATTAATTTTTCACAGTTTTCGAAAAATGCCAAAAATAAAACATAAATGTAAAATACATCGTAAGAATTCAATGAAAGTTTCTGTATTTTATTGAAAAATACAATGTTGATATTAAAAATACATGTATTTTACATGTCATTTTCAACCCTACTTACAGATGAGATTGAGGCCAGCAAGTAAAATACCAAATAACAAAGATTTATACAACTATTTCTCTTGTTACAGGTTATGATGATTCTGTTTGTATTGACAATAGCAAGTGTCACATCGGGCGCCATATTGCCAGCTGCGCGCGCACCCACGGACCCGTTATCAAACAATGAACAAAAACAAAACTCAACGCGGAACCAAGTGTCGGAAGATTACAGAAAATATAGTTATTTAATTACAACGTATTTATAGTACCTACTCAGTATTTGTATGTTTTGAATTAGGAATACAGTACAGAATTGGGGACGCGGATCGAATGTTGTTTTGATACGTTTTTATATTACCTCGGAGCTGTAATGCTGTGATTGACTTCCAGAAAAGTATTACTGTTTATAGAGGCGTTTTAAAAATAGAAGACCTCACCACCAAACGCTTATCAATGGTTATGTTCTGATGTTTATATCAAATTACCTACGCAAACTGTATAGAGTCTATACCTATAGACCAAATAAATTTTATAAGCTTGTGTAACGAAAAGCTCAGATGAAATCTGGGGTATAATGTAAACCCAGTCCTGAAAATTTTTAGACAAAACTAGCTTTTTTATATAAACTGGCCGACTGGGTTTAGAATAGATACAGGACCTCTCATATTCATCAAATGCTCCACGAAATTATGAAGGCACTAGTATTTAAGTACCTTCTGATAAAAAAAATAGACCAGACTTGAGGATTGGAGACTTTATCTTGTAAATACCTAAGTAATTTCTTTAAAACTATACTTAATACGAATTATAAACTAACTGTTATAAATTAAGTAATGACGAATAAATATTAAGTAAGATATTTTGAAATAAATATTTACCCTGACTGGCGATTTTAGCAAAATTTGTATCCGCGTCTTCCTAAAGTGTGATATAGATAAAATTAAGTGTACTTTTTAGGGAGTTATATGATATGTATTACCTATGAGAGATTGTCTTTTGATGATTGATATTACCTAAGAACATTTTCATATGTCAATAAACAGATTCATTGCTGTGATTGTTTTCTTTTTTTCAACTTCTCAACTAGGTATAAATTGTACTCACCTGCATGTACTTCTGCGCAAAAACCATTAGACTAATATTTGTAGGTGCGCTGAAACCTCATAACGCTAATTGAAAACTATTTTTTCGCTCAAGAAAAAAGGGCACCCAAACTAGACCTCAAGATAGGAAGTGGTGAATGCTTCTTACGCATGGCTAGGGCCGTCTTTACCCGGGGGTGCAAGGGGTGCAGTGGAGTGCTTCCGTGCGCTGAATACTTTCATTGAACTTAACGCCATTGCACAGTTTCATAAACTTGTTACGACAAATACGTATGCACAAAATTAAATACCTATTAAAAGTATTCATCAACAATAATCATTGTTTTACCACAGATTAGGTTTACTTTTATTACGCTTTCGGCGCTTGTCATACATGTCATGATGTGCAAGCTCAAATAACTCTTATTACCAAAGGAACGAAGCTTAAACCAAACTTAGGCTACCAAAATGACTAATAAATAATGATAAAAAAAAAGCTGGGTTCATCACCTTACCACCGAGTCCAAGCAGCAGTCTAAACAATGGAAGCGGTCTGGTTCACCGACCCCCAAGAAGGCAAAGGTAGTCTTGTCAACCAACAAAGTTATGGCATCTGTATTTTGGGATGCAACGGTTGATATTTTGGTTGATTATTTGCCAAAAGGTGAAACAATAAATTCTAAATATTACTGTAACCTGCTGAGACAATTAAGGGAAAAAATAAAAGAAAAACGTCCGGGAATGATCAGTAAAAAAATTGATTTGCAGAATCAATGGCTGAAATTCACAACTGTGGTTTCGAACTGCTGCCCCACCCTCCTTAGGTGCAGCGCAGACGGCACACTTTTTTCGCTCAAAAAGATTTTAGTTATTAGTAAAAATCGGTGTTTAACTATTTTTCTTTTTATTCTCAAATTTTGTAACTCGATGTCAATTTGCACCCGAAAGGAGCCGGATACTAGTGCTAATTATTTAGTTTGTAAAACTTTTATACAAACGTTTGTCAAATTATTGTGCGCCGGACTTTTTGCGCGTCGTGTGCGTTACTGCATATAATTGCATAGGTTCTATTTTCACAGACTAAAAAGTGCGTCACGGACAGTCTGTCGTCTGCGCTGCGCCTTATTCGCCAGATTTGGCTCCGTCAGACTATCACCTCTTTCCAAATTTAAAAAAACACTTGGGAGGATCAAAATTTTCTACAAATGACGAGGTGATAGCTGCGGTAGACGAGTATTTTGAGGAGCTTGAAGAATCTTTTTTTTTCGAAGGTATTAATAAGTTGCAGGAGAGATGGGGGAAGTGCATTGAATTAAACGGTGATTATGTCGAAAAATAATAATATTTTTTTACAAAAAATGTTGTTTTCTTTGTTTGGTCACGAACTTTTGGATTCACCCTCGTACATACATACAGGTACATGTATTTTTTTTTACAATAAATTATTTTCATTCATTCATTTTCATTCACAGGTCAAAATCATAACCCTCCTTTTTGCTTCGCCAGTCAGGTAAAAAAATGCAAGGATGACAAAATCAAACAGATTGTGTAACTTTCTTTTAAAAAAAATACCCGAATCTAGGCTAGACTCGTCCCGTGGTGCCTGATGTAATTTTTTTACATAATGGTTGCATTACCTACCTTTAAATTATTTTTTTCTGGGAATTTTAAAAAGTATATTACAACTTGTAATATACTTTTTAAAATTGAAAACTTGTGAAAAATTGAAAAAACAATTAAATGTTTTGGTTTAACTTACGAAGAGAAATAGTGCATGAAAGACCATAACAATCGCTCCTTTAACATTATTTTAGGGCTTTTTTGCTTCATATCATTAATCATGTGACGAGCACTTTGGCGATGGGGTAACAGTTAACACTGTCTGCCTCAGACGACAGTCGTCGCGGGCTCGATTCCAGCACGGAACAAGAAAAAAATATAGGTAAGTGTCTGGGCGTTTATGTATTTATATTCTAGGTTCCCCCCTTGCTCGCTACATGGTATCCATGTGACAATCTCTGCTTAGTTTGGGGCCATGTAGTTGGTATGATTGTCTGGGGATTTTATTTTATTTATTTATTTATATGATAACGTCAAAAAAAGTAGTTGGAAATGACGGCGCAGGCTGAGCCCTGCACCCCGGCGCCGAATAGGCTAAAGACGGCACTGCGCATGGCAGATTGCTTGTGACCTCGTGAGGTTGCCTTGTCAGTGTAGGACTCCTCTAGAACTAGGCGTGCGCCCGGATGTCTGGACATTTTCTCGCAGAGAGTTGCTGCTTATCTAGGTGGCTAAGTCATCGTTTGTGACGACGATCTGTAAAGGTTTCATAGTTTGTCGAGTATAGGTACCGTAAGGTTTGTGTGCGCCTTGTAGTTTGTGAATAAAGAGTTTATAAGTTTGCCTCACCAATCTTTTTATATTACTAGGCGACCTTTGTAAAAGTGATAATTTAAGCTTGATGCAATAAACAAATTGGTTTATGTATTGAAAAATATATTTCTTTTCTTCCATCTTCAATCTGCTTCTCAGAATATAGTGCTAGTACCTACGTAGTACCTAGTACTTTTAAGCGTAGAGTGAATAGGTTTCTCGTGGATGGACGTGTACCACCTTAGTCTTTATGTTCACTTAACATCAGGTGTCATGGAAGACAAACGTCCCATCCATATTTAATACATCCATATTTTATAAAAAAAAAAGTTATCTACCGCCTCCCGGTCCCGGGCTGTGCTGTACCTATCCAATAAAAACAATCTTTTCTTTACCTTTCCTTGCTAAGGACCGTTGGTAGTAATCATAGCGACAGCTAAGGTAAAAGGCTGTGCAGGGGGTTAATTGATAGCTTATAACAATAACTTTTCTATTGCATTTTTTACGGAAAATATTATGAGACATTTGTTTGCTAAGGCACCTGGTGAAAAGTGATCATGAAGATTCATCCACGAGAAACCTATTCACTTAACACTTAGGCTGCAAACTGGACGGCAGCGACAGCGAGAGCAATAGCGGCGCGAGCAGCGACGACGCCCGCAAGGAATCTGGGCCGTTCTCGACGCCAGCGGGCGCTCCAGCGATTTGTTTCATACCAACTCAATACTTTCTATCGTGTCGCGGAAATTCAGCTTGCAGCCTTAAAAGGACCACGATTTAGTGGTTAGACACAACAGAAGCAAACAGTTTGTTCCACATCTTGACGACCCATACCAAAAAGGACATTAACGAAGCATTTTGTTCGGCCTTTTGGAAAATTCTCGAATAGAGGTGCACCACACGAACTAATTTTCTAAATGCTAATAATCTACACTTAGACAACTCGGCGACAACAAGTTTAACAAGTTAAAACCAACTGTATATGTAGTTATGTATCTACTTATTAGTCATGAAAATTACATCTAATCATCTACCTCTACTAAGGTGTATTTATTAAAATACGCACGCAATATTTAAATAGTTTGGTGTGACTGGATTTCATCTCAACATATAATTAATAAATGACACAGCACCCAGCTCAAACGTGGCAATTTTAGAAGATAAAAAAATATATGTAGTTACATACAACTACACTTGTAATAATTAGCTACGCATGTAGCTACAAAATTACGCTTTATTAACATTGTGAAAGTAGTATTTAGTATTTTTTTCCTCGCATTTATGCTCTCCTTATTTATTTATCAATGAACGTAGATGATCCCCTTTTCATTGATAATTATTTTGTGCCACGCATTGCTCTCAAACAAAGCTCTATTTTATTGTGACCGACAATTTTATTTTTACATTACATAACTTCACGCCTGAATCCCTTATGGGGTAGGCAGAACACCAGAAGCTATAAACCATCTGATGCCACGTTTGACAAATTTGGAGGCAATATAATGATGGAGAGACTATTGCAGTGACTGACAGGGGGTCAGCCTATCGCCCACAGAAAATGTGCAATAAAACCTCTGTCCCTTAACTGACTTTTACAGCATGCCCGGGAAGATAAGCAGCTGGCACATTCTATGTTTTTCCTTCGCTCCCAGTCCAGACTGACTATGGAAGACTATATTATGTATATTTTCTTACTGAATCATGTACCTATTTGTATCTTCAACCCTGTGTTTTTGTACCACTAACGTTTGTCTCAAAGTTTTGTAGGACATAAAATAACTTCTATTTCCAAGCTTGAAAAAACTAAACGTTTATGCATTCATATTTTCCCCCCTGAGTAACCCTTATTTCACCTTAACGCCCCTCTGACGACTCTGACGTCATCACCCAAGCGCCAAAAAAGCCTTGACTGTACATTTCAACGGCCAATGATGTTACAGTTACTGTGCATTGCCTAGCCAATTAGCTACGTGCGTTGACAAATAAAAGCAAACACATTTTCGTCATTTTCAAAGAAAACAACAAGGTGTCTAAAGTAAACAAATGTCGTGTGCCGCATTTCAAAGACATTTTGTTTGAGGTTACTCTTCCATGCTCTATTCGTTCACAGTTCAGAAGGAATAGTAGAGGTGGAGGATCTCTTCTAAGCGCAACATAGACTTCTAGTAATTGTAGTCGTGTGTGCAAAATTTGTTTTACAATACTGGGTTTCTTAAATCAAAATCAATTATGGTCAGAATCTAACCGTAGGTACTTCAAGAACACTCTTAGTTCTAAATAGAATGTTTAAAAAAAATAGGATCCTGTTGAAAAATCCATCTCGCATTTAAATTATCAGTTCTAAAAATTCTTTAGGGATTTTTAAAGTTGTTCAAAACGAATATTACCTAAAATCCCGTTGCCGGTTACCTAACTACATTGAGTTTACCCACGTAATCCAAACTTATATAGGGTTGATTTTTAGTCACCGGCCACATTTTTTTACACAATAGGTAAATCATTGAGTTACTATGTGCTAACGTAATAAGTATGATTTATACAAACGAAAATGATTATAGAATATAGAGATTTTTTATAGAGTTGAAAAAGAGGTAGGTATGTATTTTATAACAAGGAAATTAATATGTTCGCTAACATATTTCGGAAAACATGGTCACTCTAAATTATGAATGAATATAATTAAAATAAAGACGACGACGCCCTACTACAAAACATCTCGTAACACTACGTTGTAGAATTATATACCTACTAGAAATAAGTACAATTCTGCTATGACATGAATAATCAGAAGACAGCTTTTTTTTTAAATTGTAAGGATAGGACGTTTGTCCTCCATGCCACCTGATGGAAAATGCGCATGAAGACCATAGTGTTACACGTCCATCCACGAGAAACCTATTCACTCGACACTTCCAGGACTGTTTGGATCAGGAAAAACAGACGCAGGCAGGTTGTTCCACACCTTGGCAATCCGTACCAAAAAGGAACTATCGAAGCGTTTTGTTCGACTTCTTGGTAAATCCACTATATAGGGATGGAAGTTCTGTCTGCGTCTGGTAGTCCGGTAGTAAAAAGAGGTGGGTTCAATTTGGTCAAAAAGAGCACACGCACACTCACCAAAATGTAACCGATAAAATACTGTCAAACAAGCAACCTTACGCCGATGCTCCAGCGTCTGCAATTTTTTATTTGTAAGGTTGTTGTTATTTATGAGTTTACGGGCTCTTCGGTCAACAGAGTCTAGCGCTTCGAGCTGGTATTTGGCAGAACCATCCCAAAGGTGACTGCAGTACTCCATGCACGACCTCACTTGGGCTGTGTATAAGTTGAGCAGCCGTTCAGGGCTGAAGTACCGCCGGACCTTCGAGATACGAGGGTTGCCTTTTATATTTCGGGATTAGAGAACAAAAACAAATATTAATCATCGAAAATCACTTTATTGTTTTTCAAAATATTCCCCATGAAGATCTATACACTTTTGCATGCGTTTGAACCAATTGTCGAAGCACTTTTTCCACTCTGATTGAGGTATCTCCAAAACATGCATTCTGAATGCAGCAACCGCTTCTTCAGGTGTCGAAAAACGTTGACCTCTCAGTTTGTTTTTTACGTGCGGGAATAAAAAGAAGTCATTTGGTGAAAGGTCAGGACTATATGGCGGATGACTCATCAAATCGATGTTTTGGGTGCTCAAAAATGCAGTTGTTTGAGCCGATGTGTGAGAGCTCGCATTGTCGTGGTGTAGAGTGATCTGTCTTCGGCGGTTGGTTTTCCTAATTTCTTGGAAGACAACTGGCAAACAAATTGTTGTGTACCACTCAGAATTGACTGTTCTGCGTTGTTCTAGTGGTACGGTTGCGACATGTCCAGTTTTTCCGAAAAAACATGCGACCATTTGCTTGGAAGAGCTTCGTGCGCGAACAACTTTTGTTGGATTTGGCTCATCTTGAAACACCCATACAGTCGACTGCTGTTTACTTTCGGGCTCATACGCGTAAATCCACGATTCATCACCTGTCACGATGTCATAGACGTGTTTTGTAGCACCGCGATCGTATTTTTCGAGCATTTCTTTCGACCAATCGACACGAGCCTTTTTTTGAGCGATTGACAAATTGTGTGGGATCCAACGCGAACAAATTTTTTTGACAGTTAAATGTTCATGCAAGCAATATTGAGTGTATGCTGGTCCCACTAATGCCTAAGGTTGTCTCTATCTCACGATAGGTCACATGACGATCTTGCAATATCAGTTCGCGCACAGCATCAATGTTTTTCGGAACAACAACTGATTTTGGACGACCTTCACGAAATTCGTCTTGGAGTGAACTGCGACCACGATTGAATTCACCATACCATCGATAAACACTGGTCCTTGATGGAGCTTCATCGCCAAAAGTTGAATTAAGTTCATTCATGCACTGCTGCTGAGTTAATCCACGTCGAAAGTTGTAAAAAATAATCGCGCGAAAATGATCACGATTTAATTCCATTCTTGGGGGCAGATGAATCTTTTCAATTCAATTCAATTTTAGGGTTGAGTGGCAACCAGCCGTCGTCGGTACTAAGCGACAGGCTATTACTGCCTGTATCACGTGAGACAGACACGGTATTAGGAAAAACAGATTCATGTGAGGCGCGACGAAGACCGAACATTGAGTTACCTAAAACAATAAGACATCACAGTTAGTTCCACCACCAATAACAAACATACCCATTATATATATATATATATATATATATTATTAATATTTATATATATTATATATATATTTATATATATATATATTAATATTAGTGACACAAAGATATAATACAATACTTATAAAATACATATTTACAGAGATATATTACAATGTAGAATATATTTACATAGGATTTTGAGGAACAAGGGATCATTAGAGAAGAGGAGGGCTTTCATGCAAGTCGGTCTGGGGAACTGGGGGGGAAGAATGTCATATAGGGAGACAGGGAGGAGGGGGCAGTTAAAAAATAAATGGTCGACTGATCCAGGTTCCAGTCCACAATCGCACAATGGGGAGTCACGAATTGCTATTCTATACAAAAATACTGGGGAGCAACAGTGACCCAGCCGCAGTCTGCTGACTATGGAGGTGACTTTTTTGGTTAGTTTCTTATGTGCGCAGAACCACGGCTTAGATGGGATTGTGGGCTGGATGTCCCCATAATATTTTCCCACAACACTACGGGTACTTTCCCATTCTTTGCTCCACTCTTCCTGCAAACGAGTCTTGGCCCAAAGACTGAGGTCATGTGAAAAGTATTGGTAGTGTTCCAGTGATCCAGTTACAATCGAATCCCTGGCAAAACAGTCAACTGTAACATTACCAACTATTCCTGAGTGACCTGGTATCCAGGCAAGAGTTATATTAATGCCATGCAGATTGCAGAGGAAAAGGAGATGCTTGGTTTGGAGTATGGACGGGAATTTGGAACCGAGGAGGAAGGGATTGCTTTTGAGAGCCATAAGGCAACTCAGGGAGTCGGAGAGGATTAAGGTGTTGCTCATTCCATTATCTAGCACATACTTAACTGCTTCCAGAAGAGCAATGGACTCACCAGTAAATACTGTGGTGGCGGGAGGACATTTGAAAGATAAAAGGACTTGGAATTTAGGAATCCACACGGCTGCCCCCACACACCCCTGGCCGGAGAGTTTGGAGGCATCCGTGTAGACAAGAGTCCAGTTCGACCATTGACTGTTTATGATGCTATCGAATATGATGTTGGCATTAGGATCATTCTTAGCAACACCAAAGTCAGTCAGAACCGGGGGAGGGAACACTAGGGATTCATAAGGGAAGGTGTACTGGTATTGGGAATCACATTGGAAAATTGGAGTAGAGGAGGGAACTAAGGCAGAGAGGCTGGATAATATACGGGGAGGGATTTTGTTACGCCAGTATGGTGAATTAGGAATCGAATTCTGGAGGGATGAAAGGATAGTGTGGAGGGGGTGGGAGGAAAGTTGGAGAGTTCTTGTCACAAATCTATCAGCCAGGTACTGCCTGCGTAGGTGTAATGGAGGCTCGCCACACTCGACTCTCATAGCACCAGTTGGAGAAGATTTCATTGCACCTAGGATAACGCGCATTGACTTGTTTTGAATTTTGGTTAAAGCGTCCAGTCCTGCTTTATTGCAGGGTTCCAAAAGAAAGGATCCATAGTCAATGACGCTTCTCACTAGGGCAGTGTATATTAGTTTTTGTGTGTACGGGTGGGAGCCCCACCAAACGCCAGAAAGGCATCTGAGCAGGTTGATGTTCGCCTCACATTTATTAACAATGTGGTTGAGATGACCCGAGCCTGATAGCCTTGAGTCAAGGACTACTCCAAGGAACTTGGCCTCGTGGACAACTGGGATTGGTTGGCCAAGGAAAGAAATAGAAGGAGGTGAGTATTGTCTTTTCCTGGAAAAGACTAAGACACTACTCTTGGAAGAGGAGAGGGTGAGGTTATGGGCATGGAGCCAGTTTCCGAGGTAGGATAGGGCCGTGTTAAGGGGGTTGGATGCAGCCTCAATTACCCTTACCCGGAGGTAAAGGGCGATATCATCGGCATACTGAAGGATGTTGCAGAAAGGAATGACCGATCTGTCCAGATCCGAGGTGTATATGCTATACAGAAGAGGGCTAAGCACAGAGCCCTGAGGGAGGCCCTGCCAGACTGTACGAGCTGGAAGACGGGCATGCTCATGCCGAATCTGGACATATCGGCTGGCAAGGAGGTTGTAGGTAAAGTATGTCAGTCTCTCCGGAATACTCAGCTCGAGCATTTTCTGCCTGAGTAGGGGGAGGTGGACATTGTCATAGGCCGACGAGACATCCAGAAACACTCCCACCACCGATTCATTATCAGACAAAGCTGATCTTAAACCGGCGATGAAAATGCTCAGGCTGTCCATCGTACTATAACCTTTCCTAAAACCATATTGGGTGGGACTAAGGATCGAATGGTTTTCGACAAACCACACGAGGCGGAGTTTTACTAGGTGTTCGGCAATTTTGAGAAGGGTTGAGGCCATTGCCACTGGTCGGTATGAATTTGGATCGGAAGGGTCTTTACCAGGTTTAAGGATAGGAATTACTAAATGCTGTTTCCAGGAGGGGGAATGACGCCAGTTAGGAAAATAGTATTAATGATACTAAGGAGAACCTCCTGAAACTGGGAGCCAGCATTAGCTATGAGTAAGCTATGAGTAAGGAATACCATCAAGGCCGGGACTGGAGTCCTTGCGGTTTTTAAGGACGAGGTTGAGTTCCTGAATAGTAAAGGGACTATCCAGGGGATTGGATGAGGTAAGGGATAAGTATGGGACTGGGAACTGCTCACGAAGTGGAACAAAGGGAGGGGCGATTCTGTCTAAGAAAGGATCGAGCCATAGGGAAGGATTGAATGACGTTGGAGAAGGGGGGATTGCTAGGGAACCACGGAAGCGTTTAAGGGACTTCCAGACCATGGAAGGAGGGGAGCGTGGGCCTAGGTTTTCACAGAAAGTTCGCCATGCAGCTCGCTTCTTTTTCTTAAAAAGCCTCCTAGCCTGGGCGCATACTCGCTTATAACTCGAGAAGTTCTCTATGGTCATTGACGCGTAGTATGTTCTTTCTGCAAGTTTCCTATCCCGGATCATGTCTGAGCACTCTGAGTCCCACCAAGGTGGGAAGCCTCGACGTTTAGGGTCAGGATTTTTGGAGGGGATATGGGTGTTTGCAGCGGTAAGGACACAGGATACGAGAGAATCGTAACAAGAGAGGATATTGTCTGGAGTGGGAGTTGGGATTGATGAGGACAGGGCATTCGTGGAATGGGAAAAGCCGCTCCAGTCAGCCTTATCGGTCTTGTGTAGGAGAAGGGGCGGAAGTTTTTTAGGGATGGATGCTGACAAGGGAATATGGAGGATGATGGGGAAGTGGTCACTACCGTGTAGGGAACCAGCGCGAGACCAGGATGAGGAAAGGCTTAAGGGAGGAGAACAGATGGAGATATCCACTGCACCATCCCGGCGGTTAGGGCCCGCGATACGCGTCGGGCGGCCATCATTCACGACGCATAAGCCCAGGTCATCAGTGATGCCCACCAAACACCTACCAGGACCGTCATCCGGGGTGGGGCTGTACAAACCCCATAGACTATGGTGACAGTTAAAATCACCAAGGATAATGATAGGATGAGGGACTAAGGTGATCATGGACTGGAACTCGTTAAGAAGGGAGACTGTGGGATCAGAAATGTAGACAGAAACTAGGGAAAAATGGAGGATATTTACTGCTACAATATTGATGTTGAAGGAGTGGGATGGGAGTTGGATGAGGGAATAGGGAAGAGAGCGTTTTACAAACAAGGCCGCACCACCATGACCATCCGACCTGTCGTCCCTGAGGCAGGCAAATCCAGGCAGTCGGAACCGACTACCAGGGACAAACCATGTCTCAGAAACTGCAATAGCCAGGGGGTCATATTGGTGCACCAGGTTCGCAAGCTCATGTGACTTAGGGCGGAGGCTCCTACTGTTCCACTGGAGCAGAGTCGCCATTATTAATAAGCTTGAGGAGGGGGGAGTCATCAAATCTGGAAATGATACTCATAAGGGTAGAAATTAATGATTCTAAAAGGTTGTCATTATTTGAAGGGGAATGTGGGTTATTTAATGCACAACCATTAGAGGAAGATGATGGGTTAGAGATGATTTCCTGGTGGGAAACTCTGTCATATCCGGGGGAGAGTGGGGACCTTGGCTTGGGACTAGAAAAGGTGGTCTTTTTATATGAGGTGGAGTTTGGGACTTTAGAAGCATCTGCATAGGATTTGCGGGAGGGAGGGATGCGAGCTGATGCCTCATAGTAGGAGATGTTGTCCTGGGACATGGCTATTTTGATTACTTTTTGACGGGAATGTTCTGGGCAAGACTTGTCCGTGGCCAAGTGTGGCCCTGAACACTGGGGACATGTAGGGTTATTTGAAGGAGCGGTACAGGAATCACCTGGGTGGGCTTGGGAGCAACGGAAACATTTGGCAGTGGAACGGCACTGGGCTTTAATATGACCGAATCTGCAACAATTCAGGCATTGAATTGATGGAAGGATATAGGTTTCGACAGGGAGGGAAGTATTAAAAATTAAAATTCTGTCAGGAAGAGATTGTCCAGAAAAGGTAAGAACGACTGAGCTGGTTGGTACCCATGTTGGGCCGTTAGGGTTGACTACCTTACGGTTCAGTCGGCGAGCTTTTAAAATTGTGTGGGGATTAGGAGAGGAGGAGATACCATCTACAAGCTCTTCCATGGACCAAGAAGTTGGGACTCCACGGATGAAGCCCATTCTGGTTACATTGTAGGTGGGGATTGTAGACACATACTTGTATGAGGACAGGTGGGGATTATCCTTAAAATTATTGGCCGCAGTAGCTGTTGTAAATTCAACAGAACCCCTATTGCGTCCAATGGTTTTGACACCATCACTTTTAATAAATTTTATTCCTGATGCGGATAGGAATTTGCCAAAGTTAAGGGGATTTAGAGTAGAGCCAGATGAGGGATGGGATTCGGACCGGGACACATGAACAATAAAAGGACCTTTGTCTGCATTTGAGTATATTCTACTCTCCAACAGACTAGGGTGGACATAGGTAGACTGGATGGATGGAGTGGCAGTTTCGGGGTCGGTGATGGGCTTTTTGGGGTTGGATGTGGGTTCAGGGACATCTGAGGTTCGCTTTCTGGGAGCTTTAGGAGTTTGAGACGTTACGGGGCCATCTGCATCAACAACAATATTCGGGTCGACTGGATCAGGCGGATCGGGCGGAATGTCGTCCGTCTCCATTCTACATAGGCTTAAAAAAACCTACTTACCACACACAAAAACACTTAGGGACAACCACAAATATATAAAGGACGAACACAGTTGTACAAATAACTCAAATTCACAAAAAAAAACATGATATTTATACGAAACTAGTCAAAACACGTGTATGACGCAACAACGCTCACTTGACAGTCCATGAATCTTTTAATTTACTGTAAACAACACAAATAGCGCTCGTATGTCAAAACGTTCTGAGTACGTATAACCCTCAGATTAAGTACCTATAGATGGAGCCATGGCATGGCCATACATGAAACAACAATAGTTTTCGCCAGTGTTGCCATATAGGCAACTTTTCCCATATTTTGTGGAAAAACGTATACGGTAAAAATTGCTTTTTTAAATCCCAGAAAATAAATTGATTGGATTGATATATCAGATATGACGTTTTGATGCTGTCGTTGGTACTGTCACGTCTAATAAAATGTATACAGTCCCAGTTTTTCAAACACTTCGAAACACATACAATTTCAAAAAGAACTACACATTAAACCCTTCTCATTAATGTAGCCACAGTGGCTATATTAATGCCTATATACAATACCTTTTTAAAGCCGAAGTTATAATTGACATTCATCAAGTGTAACTTGTTACCTTAGAGTATACATAAGCAAGCTATAGAGCATGCGCAAGCGAGTATGAACTGAGGACACGGATATGAACAATCCTAATTCTCTATCAATAATTATCTAGTCATTCGCTGTCTGCCGCACTGAGTATATATATCGTATATCGATATATCGTCAAACAAAAACTCTAACAGTAGAGCCTTGTCCTTCAAAATTTCTTTATTTAATCAACTTTAAAATAAATTACATATAAATTGTGAATTCCTTCCTTTAAGCAGACACTTGTATTGGAAGAAATTGCTCTTTCACTAAGGCAACATGTTGATAAATCTAATTTATTCTTACATGAGCATTATAAAATAGTAATATCACTTTAATTTATTGATTAAGTTTAAATGTTAGCATAATAGAAATCAAACCTAGGTACAAGGCTAGCAATACAGATATGTCTGAATAGAACTTTTTAATCAAAGCTATGTATTTGTTGATATTATTGATATTAATTAAGGAATATTTTTGTCAAAACAAAATGAGGAGTTGGGCTTACATCAATATCATTGAAAGCTTAGTTTTTACTTAACAAGCGAAAGTTTAAGTTTATATAAATATTTTAACTTTAGTTAGTTGGTGAACCGCCCGAATCGCTACCAATTTGTTTGAAAACGTATAAGTATTTTAAAACATTAAAAAGGGATTTATGATTTAATAACAAAAATATTTCTATGTAAATAGTGGATTAGTTAAAAGTACCGAAATGGCAATACAGGAGTTAATAATTTTTTTAGGTTATTATCACAAATAATAGAAAAATCAACAACCACTTCTGAAATTATGCAACCAAACACACTGAAATCCGGTGGTAAACATCAGTTTTCCTCATAATCTTTTATCACAAAATGAAATATAATACTTTTTCGTCTACTTACGAGTGAAATGTTATTCCGTCGATTTTTCTCTCACTACGGCTTTTGCAGCCTAAAATACTACATCCCACCATTGCACTAACGTTTACAACACTAACTTCACGGAGTGTCTGCCTTAAAAACCTTGAATTGTTACGATAACACTTTAAAAACGAAAAAAGATCAAGTTGATAGATATTGTTTGGCCAGAAGTCAACATTGACAAACAGAAATGTCGGCCACGGTGACAAAGACAAAAAAAAATATATCGGTCCCTTTTTTCTTTATAGAGATTAAACGTCCATCTCGCTCTTACACATTTTATGGTTACATCTATAGGTACTTAATCTGAGGTATAACCTCAAAAACTTCTAACTTTACGATAGAGCTGTCAGTTGACAGATTGCAACACCAGGGTTGCCAAATCCCGAAATATAAAAGGCAGCCTATGTAATACCCAATTTTTTTGGAAGCCATTTTTGCCATAGACTCAATTTGTTGTCCGAAGTTTAATTTGGACGTTATAGTGACCCCCGAAAGCCCTAGTTGGTCGGTGATGGGAACAGATACATTCTGGAAAGTGGGCGTAAAAGTAAAGTTGCTCTTTTTTGCGGAGAATAGACACGCTTGTGTTTTGGAGGCGTTGAATTTGACCAGGTTAGATTCGCCCCAACCGGACACATTCCGCAAGGTCGAATCAACGCGCTCAATCATAGACTTTCTCAAAACCTGGATTTCATGGGCGCTCGTTCGCGCATTGGATATATATCTCTCAACAACAGTGCTGTCATCAGCATATCCAAAATGCCTGGTGTTAGGAGGTCATTAATGTGCAGCAAGAATAAAGTTGCAGAGAGAACAGATCCCTGACGTACCCCGGCATTAATCGCCATTAGGTCAGAGGAGTAGCCGTCTAAGACTACTCGAATCGACCGTTCCCTCAGAAAATCAGATATCCAGTCGCAGAGCCCGGTCGGTATGCCATATGCTGGAAGCTTGCTTAAGAGACCATCATGCCATTTTTTTGTTTCGTGCAGGAATGAAACACGCAACCACTGGCGTCTGCGGCAGGCAGGTTTACCCCATCGCACAAAGTGGTCGTCAAAATAGTTTTGAACAATTTATTTGTCGAAGATATTTTTTTAAACTTCATACTTTATTCACTTCAATTTCACTGCAGAATAAAGGGTCCTGCTAATGTAGTGAAAAGTGCTCTTAAAATAACGGAATAGAGAAAACCTATGTTAATAGTTAATAGATGTTATAATTTTTTTTTTTATTATAGGAACTACTTAGTTCTGGACGGGCAGTAACCATTTGCATTTCATAATTACATTTCCCTTTTTCAGAGCATACATATGTCCAGTATTTGTTGAAATCTACCGTGACAGATTTTGATCGAAATTTGGTCTGAATGAGATCGTAAACCGTAATTTATCATTCATCGTTAATAAACTCAAATATAAAATAATAGTTAGGCCAGAACGGCTGCTCAACTTATACACAGCCCAAGTGAGGTCGTGCATGGAGTACTGCAGTCACCTTTGGGATGGTTCTGCCAAATACCAGCTCGAAGCGCTAGACTCTGTTGTCCGAAGAGCCCGTAAACACATAAATAACAGCAACCTTACAAATAAAAAATTGCAGACGCTGGAGCATCGTCGTAAGGTTGCTTGTTTGACAGTATTTTATCGGCTACATTTTGGTGAGTGTGCGAGTGCTCTTTTTGACCAAATCGAACCCACTCCTTTTTACCACCGGACTACCAGACGCAGACAGAACTTCCATCCCTATATAGCGGATTTACCAAGAAGTCGAACAAAACGCCTCGATAGTTTCTTTTTGATACGGGTTGCCAAGATGTGGAACAATCTGCCTGCATCTGTTTTTCCTCACCACAACAGTCCTGGAACTTTTAAGTGCCGAGTGAATAGGTTTCTCGTGGATGGACGTGTAACATCATAGTCTTCATGCGCACTTTCCATCAGGTGGCATCGAAGACAAACGTCCTATCCTTACAATATAAAAAAAAATGTTCCGTGTCTGGGTGTTTATCTATTTATTTATTTATACTCTAGGTTTCCCCCTAGTTCGCTACATGGTATCCCATAACACAAGCTATACTTTGGGGCCATGTAGTTGGTGTGATTGTCTGGGGATTTTATTAAGCTATTGCATAGCTTCTATCGCGGGCCTTGAGCGTGGGGACCGAATCCAGAAATTCCGTAACGAAAAAATCTGAGCTTTTATGCGGGCTTTAATAAACAATCAGCATATGTCAAATGATTGTCATTGTGGTACACACGTGTTTTGATTATTTTCGCATATTTAAGTTGATTTTTTGTATTTTCGCTCAGTTATTTCAAGATATTTAATTACATTCAGTTACACGTGCACCCGGTGAGAGCGCAAGCTTACTTTTTGGCTAAACTAAGTGTTAAGGAAGTTCATTAAAAGTGATAGTCATCGTGCTGTCTCCGTGTTCCTTCTTGCCCCGTGAACCGGTAACATGTCTGTTATAATATAAGCAATCAATAACCTATTGCTTAAATACCTTCGTCTCTGACTACGGGGACAAAATGACTACTCCAACGACTACTACTCCCATCAAAAGCTACGCCAATGTAACACAAAACTCGTTGTTTCCTACCAAGGATCAAGCCATTGTAGTAGATGCCATTGAAAACATTCAGACCAAAGATTATGCACAAGCCTTAGGAAAAATTATTGATCCTAAAATGATTAGATTCCTGTCCCGCATTTCCAATAATCGTATTTGTATTTTTTTGGCTACAAAAATAATAGCGGATGACTTAGTTGATAATATTAAACGGATAAACGTGGCAGGATCTGAACTATTAATAAGACCTTTAATAACAAGAAATAGACGAGTTATATTATCCAACGTGTGCCCAATCATTCCACACACTGTGATTGAACAGAAATTTAAGGAATTGAACATCACCCCAGTATCTCCGATAACGTTTTTACGTGCAGGAATGAATGATCCAAATTATAACCACATTTTGAGCTTTAGACGACAAGTTTATGTTTCCCCAGATGACTTCAACCAATTACCCGACCGTATACCGATTGAATATGATGATACGAATTACTGGGTTTACCTTTCATCGGACACAATGACCTGTTTTTTATGCAAGAAGGAAGGACATGTAGCACAGAAATGCCCTGAAACCCCCAATCAATTTGACTTGGATATCTCACAGACGTACCAAGAAGGTGGCTCTTTAATACCTAACTTTAAACGACCTCATCCATCGACTGAATCACACTCCGAACTTACTCCCACCACTGAAGTTGTCTGCCCTGAAACTAGTGCCGCCACCTCTATTGTAACCGCTATAATGCCCCAGACTCAACACTGTGAAAGCGGTACCTCGGTTTTATTGGATGAGACCGATGACAGCGATGCTTCTCATTCAAGTTCCAGTCACATTTGTGAGAAAAGAAAAGGTAACAAAAAACAACGTAAATTATCGACAATAGACTTGCATTCTTCCAGCTGGCACTCGGTTGAGGAACATATTAGATATTCCCAGAAAGTTTACCCTTTGACCTCAGAGGAACTTAGAGCATACCTGGAGAGTACTTTCGGTGTAACAGACATAAAGGCCATTACGCATCAATACACAGAAAACTTGTTTACACTCATAGATATGTTTAAGGATATTATACCACTAATTTCTGATCGAAGACTAAAGAATAGGATTACTCGTTTAGTTGTTAAGTTGAAAACTATTAACTTTTAAGGTGTACTGAACTTCTCCTATTATATATTAAGTTTTGAATATTTTTGATATATCTAGTAAATCTTGCTTATATTAAAACGTAAAAATTTATAGCATGACCTTGAATCATCCTGTGAGTGAATGTTTGGGTCTCAATATTGTTCAATGGAACTGCCACAGTTTGTTGTATAGACGGCATGAACTGGAGTCTTATTTAACAAATAGTAACGTACATATTTGTATACTGTCAGAAACTTGGCTATCTGAAGATAAAAATATTCAAATTTATGGGTATCGTACATTTAGAAAAGATCGAAGTGACAATTACGGTGGGGTTGCTATACTAGTTCATACAACCTTAACATCACGTATAAAGGATATTATATTTCAACCTACGTCATTTGATTTTTTATGTATAGAACTAATTAACAATAATAAATTACAGTATGTTATTGGTATATATTCTCCCCAAAGCCTACATATTGGTAGAACAGATTACGATAGGTTATTTAGTCTTTTCAATAGCAAAACATTAATAGCTGGCGACTTCAATGCCCATCACACACATTGGTCGTATTGCACAGATACGCGCGGTCGCTTGTTAGCCGAGAGTAGTTCGGATCAAGGCTTTGTGTACTTGAACGACGGCTCACCAACCCGCATAGTTCAGGTAGGAAATAATACAGTGTGCACGGCACCTGATGTCACTTTCGTTAGTTCGGACTTGGTTTTGGATTGTGAATGGTCGACCTCCAATGAGACATTAGGAAGTGACCACTTATTGTTAAATATTAAAATACAACAATCACAAATGGTTTATTTATATCATAAAAGAAACTTAAAGAAAGCTGATTGGAATAAATATAAAAGCGAAGTAGAAAACAAATGTAACGTTTATAGTTTTAACGACAATAATATTCAAGAAAATTATGATATTTTTTTAAGTATAATTAATGATTCAGCTGAGATAAGCATCCCGTATATCAAACCTAACTTTAAAAAGCATTCAAAATTTAAACCTAAATCGTGGTGGAATCAAAATTTATCTAAAGCAGTTGCGGAAAGGAGGTTGGCTCTTAAATTATTTCGAAAAAATCGGGACCCGGAGTCGTATCAGATATTTAAAGAAAAAGTAGTTTCAGCTAGGAAATTAATTAGAGACGCAAAAAGAAAATCTTGGCAAGAATTTTGTGAGAGTGTGGATGGTTCAACTTCAAGCTCTGAAATGTGGCGAAAATTAGGATGGATGAAAGGAAAATATGGTTCTTCTGAACCTTTGCCTGAAAGTGAAGCGAATGAGTTTATATCCAAGCTTACCCCGGATAGCATTACCTTACCACCGTATCCTCTGTTTCCATCTTTTACATCTCCTGAGTTATTTTCAATGGCGGAGATTTTAACGCACTTAAAAAGAAAAGATACCTCCGCCGGACTTGATAATATTGTATATTCAATGATCTATCATTTGCCCAAAAATGCCATGAAAATCTTATTACAAATCTATAATTATATTTATCGAACAGGTATTATTCCAATTCAATGGCGAAAAATAAAAGTTATTGCTATTCCGAAAAGAGATAACAATACTAAAAAGTATAGACCCATTTCTTTAATAAGTTGCATATGTAAAATATTTAATAGTTTAATAGCAAGACGATTGGACTACTTTTTTGAAAAGAATAGGTTTTTTTATGAAGGGACCTTAGGCTTCCGTCGAAGCTATTCGTGTCATGATAATCTAGCTCGTTTTGTAATCGATTCGGAAATAGCACTTACCAAAAAAGAATATACTGTCTGTAGTTTTGTAGATATAACCGACGCGTATAATAATGTTTTAATTAATACTCTTATAGATTCCTTACTTTATTTCAAGGTAGAACAATACATGTGCAGGTACATTCACGAGTTTTTGAGGGAAAGACATATTGTATACAAACTTAGTAACGGTAATGAAATAACACGAATAACTCGTCAAGGTTTAGCACAGGGGGACCCTATGTCTCCCATATTATTCAATATTGTGACAATAAGAACTTGTAGAGATCTAAATATTGATGTCAGAATTTCACAGTATGCAGATGACTTTTCCTTCTACTATTCAAATCATAATATTTACAAATGTGCTGAAGTTATACAGAATGTATTAAACAAGTTTTGTGAACTCATTACACCAATAGGTTTGGGTATTTCACCTTCTAAAACCAAGCTGTGCGTTATATCAAGGAGGTACAAGATACCATCCCTTTCAATTAAAATTGATAATTATGAGATTGAAATCATTAACAACATAAAGTTGTTAGGTATGTGGATAGATAACCGCTTTAATTGGACAAGGCACATTAATGAGTTAACCCAAAAATGTATTCCTTTTATTAACATATTGAGTTGTGTTAGTAATCCTTCCTTTGGCATACATCCCATTCATTTACGCCGATTATATATAAGTATAGTAAGAAGTAGACTTGATTATGGATCTTTTCTTTTTGGGAACTCGAGCCCACGCCTACTTCAAAGACTCGACGTTATACAGAACCAATGTTTAAGACTTTGTGGGGGTTTCATCCGGTCAACACCTACTCACGTGATGCAAAGTGAGATGTGTATACAGCCTCTTTTTGTAGAATTTATTTGAGTCACAAATACTATCTTAACATATGCTCCAGACAAGATGATTATTGTCATAAACGGCTGTCCGTTTTTAAAAACCTGATAGAATCCGATGTACGTTACTGGCGCAATAATCAACTTCCTCTTTTGTATTTAAGTCATAATCAATATTTAGGACTAAATATTCATAAATTCCAAAACAGACTTATTTATCAACTTCCTTTCTTTATTAATAAAATTGATTTATCCAACTTTATAAAGGTAAACATCCAAAACATAACTTCTTCTAAATCAAAATTATCGAGTAAAGAACTTAAAGATGCCACAGTTTCCATGATACAGGACAGTTATGCTGACTTTGTTCATATTTATACAGATGGGTCAAAGACGGGGGTTCATAATGGATGCTCTTTCTTCGATCCGACAGCGTCGTTGATGGCCAAGTTTAGCGTAAATGTACCTAATGTAAATATCATGTGCTTGGAACTTTTGGCTATTGTTGAGGCTATTCGTTATATAATGTCAACTAACTATACAAAAATAGTAATATTTACTGATTCTAAAAGCAGTTTGTATCACCTGCTTTCGTGTAACAGAGGAAAGCTAGGGAGAAAGGAGGCTTATATTATTATTGAAAGTATCGTTAACATGATACGTAATGGGATTAATATCTATCTGCAATGGGTTCCTTCCCACGTGGGGGTCTTTGGCAATGAGGTCGCCGATGAGTGTGCCAAAGTAGCTCAATCCGATGGTATTCCTCTTCATGTGACCCTTCAGTCTTCAGATTATATCCCAATCGTGAAGAAGCGATGCCACGACCAGTGGAAAGAGTATTTTGATGACATCTCCACTGAAAAAGGTATTTGGTACAAAACCCTTTCTGCTGAGCCTCCACAAGTTCCTTGGTTCGGTAATAGCAAAATGACACGAAAAGAACTAGTTAATTGCTTTAGACTACGTTCGGGTCATGTTCCATTGAACAATTTTGGTTACCTAATGCGCAAAACTGAAAGTCCCAATTGTGCTTTTTGTCATACAAAAGAGGATCTTTTCCATGTTTTAATAGAATGCAAAAATAATGAGTCATTACGAAATAAATTGTTAGTAGATACACAATGTCATAAACAAGATATTATGTTTATGTTTCACTGTATATTTAGTTCCAAATTCACGAATGAGAATAGCCACCGCGTTATTTATTTTTATATACAATCGCTAGAGTTAAGGAAACAAATGATGTCTACCTAATTTTGTTCTATTGTCAATTTTTTTAAAAAGCTGTCTTAACCTTATAGGTGTATAGCTTTCTAAATAAAGATTTAAAAAAAAAAAAAAAAAACAATCAGCGCCATCTATCGAGAGGCATCCATTCTAGGCAACATGACAATTTTTAGAGTTGACAGGTAAATAAACAATAGTTGGCTTTCATAACAAATCCTTTATTTCGCTAAGTTGAGTAAATCGATGAGTGCACGAGTGGTAACGTCAAAAGGTTCCCGATCAAGAGTTACGAGTTCAAACCCTTATTCGCATTGACATTAATCCTTTTTTATGTTTTCTTTTCTCCTTTTAAAATTATAAATACATTTTTTTAAGTTTTTTATATTGGAAGCTTACTTTGTTCTAAGAGGATTAAATAAAAGAAAAGGCAGTTTCAAACAAATTGATTGATTGACTAAGTTAAACAGAAATGATGACACCAAAATACGACATTAAAAAAATTTACAAATGTAAAAAGAATATATTGAATAATGAAAACCTGAAATGTATAATGAATAAAATAATGAAAACCTAACCTGAAATTGTAAATTAATTTATCACATAGAATGCGAAAATATTTCGACTCAAAGGTTTTATAATACCTTAACAGCTGAGCACAAAAAAAACTAATAATTTTTTCCCGATCAAGAGTTAAGAGTTCAAGCCCTGATAATCGCATTGACATGAATTCTTTTTTATGTTTTTCTTTTCTCCTTTTAAAATTATAAATATTTTTTTTTAAGTTTTTTATATTGGAAACTTACTTTGTTTTAAGAGGATTAAATAAAAGAAAAGGCAGTTACAAACAAATTGATTGATTGACTAAGTTAAACAGAAATGATGACACCAAAAAACGACATTAAAAAATTTAACAAATGTAAAAAGAATATATTGAATAATGAAAACCTGACATGTACAAATTGTAAATTAATTTATCACAAAGAATGCGAAAATATTTCGACTCAAAGGTTTTATAATACCTTAACAGCTGAGCACAAAAAAAATGGCAGTGCATTAAATGTATACGGAAGTGCTCCAAGCCAAGAAAAAAAAGATGGGTATATCAAATAGCCAGACAAGTACCGTCACTACTAGGAGGAAAAAGGCTTTAAAACCTCCGGCAGCCAAGTCGCCTAGCATCACGCACATACATTCATGTGAATCCCTGGATCACAATTTGTCTCTAGACACTATTGATCTTGACACAGCTTCAAAAAGTTTTAATTTCTCGACTGATATAAGTGCAGACCAAACTGGAGACTTGAAACTTGAAATAATTAATTTACAGAGGCAGTTTGAAAGCACGTACATGGAAGTGGAGAATATAATAATTGAAAACATTGGCTTAAAAAATGAAGTTAGTCAATTATCTCGACAAGTGCACTTACTCAAAAATATGTGCACCAAAACGCTTGAAACTAAAAACTCTACGAAACAAAACAAAAAGACAAAAAAGTCTTCGGCAGACAATAGCTAATACACACAATGAAAACGTATAGAAATTACAATCATTGCCACCATCACCATCGTACTCACTATCATCACCATTTAAGGAGAGTAACAAGGATTGTCTACGAGTGGAACCGGAGTCCTCACTACTAAAAACAAAAAAAATCTCCAGGCAGTGGAAGAGGATAAGGTATTGGTGACATCTAAGAAAAATAGACATGAAGAACACAGAATCTTTGTAATTGGTGGACAGCAATGTAAAGGTCTTCGTAACAGATTAGTAAGATCAAGATTTAATAATCCTTACGAAAAATATGAAGTTATATCTTTTACTATACCTTAAGCAAGCACTGAAGAAATATTGACGATGCTTAAGACCCAAAGAAAGAAAAGGACAAAATAATAATCTGCGTAGGTGAACACGGCACAAACCCGACAAAAGTGTTGTTAGAAACATATCTAATTTTAAATAAATATATTAATTGCAATATTATACTTCTGAGCGTAATTAGAAATAGATTTCTTAACGAAAATAACTGAATGAATGACATGATACATAATTTAAGTAAACACTTTTTTAATAGTAAATTCGTACGATTACAAGACTGCGTTTGCTACACATGGTTTGCTATATGTAAGAAAATAAATTTAATAATTGATGAATGTGATTATAGAAAAAAAATCTTGTCATTTACTAAGTATCATATTAAGAATAAACATTCAAAGGTTAAAAATATACATTCAAGTGCAGATTATAAATATATTTATTTATTTATCAGTCACAAAATCCACAGACCTTAAAATTAAAATTTTAACAAACAAATCTTCTAAAGAGTAGCTTACGTCTAATAAAGGATTTACTTTTTATAATTTTATAATTTCATTACTAATAAAGGTATTTCACGTCTAATAAAGGATTTACTTTTTATAATTTTATAATTCAACTACTACTCAGGGTGTAACTAAAAAGGGAACAATTCCGTAATACTTTTTAAAAATGACTGAAAATAAAATAGACATAAAAATTGGACATTCAAATGCAAACTATAAATCTCATCCGAATACTACTCAGGATATAATTAAAAAGGGGACGATTTCGTTCTACTTTCTTAAAAAGACAAAAAATAACTTGGAAAATAATGAATTTAATTTTTTTCGTAAATAAAGTAAAGGAGACAGAACCTGCTCCATACATTTCTGGGCCACGGTGTTAACAACTTGACATTTGCTTTTTTTTATTTAAAATATAATCATGTTTCATCACCAAAATTTTCAAGATAAATCAGTGTTGAGGAATTGAGATATCCATAATTTTGTCTATAGGTATACACAGAAGGTAAGTGAGCTTAGAATCACTTTCGAAAGCTATTCTTTTTCTTATTGTTGAGATCTATACATGAATTATTGTATTTTGAATTATTTTGAGAGTTTATAATTAAAAATAAATAGTAGCACATTTTACTTAGATAGCATACTAGATAAAATAGGACATTATAAAATGTTACCTATACTTACTTAGTTATTAGTTATAGTTTAAAAAACTATTCAAACTAATAAATTGGTACTAACAATTTTCACTTTTCTTAGGGCTATCTAAAAAATAGAAAAAACCATGAAAATACCCAAGCGCAAGGAAAGAAACCAAACAAACGAGTGAACAAATAGATCGATTGACTTACTGAACGAGTCAATTACCATAGTTTCGTTCTTCATTCACTCAGTGTTGCCAAACCTAATAAAGAATTTTGCCTATTTTAATTACAAAATAATTATTTAAAATAAAACTAACGCGGTTAGTTTACATTCATTTAACCTTAAAATGATTCTCATTTAATATTTCTTCAATTTTAATCAGCGTATTTTCAATTATATTATGAGTTATTCATCCATACTAAAATTCCATGACAGCGATTTCTATATCTTGAATTAACTTGTTTCCCCCTCACTACATTTTTAGGGGTTTTATGTATTTTGGATAAGGATAAAATAAGCTATTTTTTAGACCAAAGTCAACCTGTTAACCCTGTGGCCCAGGCTTACTCAGTTTCCTTTAAATAATAATAATGATAGCAACTCAAATCAACTAAAAATATTTCATCAAAAAATTGTGGGTCTTTTGTCTAAAACTAACTTGTAGGAAATTACCTTAAATGAATTACGGAAAAATCACAATATGCCGAATGTGCCTACTTTGAGACTTTTGTTAATTTGAACAATAGTAATTTATTTTTGCATGCCCTAAAAAGGTAAAATATGTATGACCTATTTTTTTTATTTTATATTTCATATTTTATGCAAATAAATGATTGATTGATTCATTCATAACTTTACATGCGGGCTTTAATAAAAAATCAGCGCCATCTACTAGGAACTTGTGGACTTCATATTAGATCAAACATTACTGCATTAATAAAATAAATAAATACTTATAATTTCATAAGTTGATAAAAAATGCTATGCAATAGCTTTACCGCGGCAGTCTCCGAGTGCCACACGTCTTTTTTTTATTATTTATCTTTAACTTTATAGTGAATATTAACATGGGACTATAGCGTGAACCAGGGACAGCATATCGGTATATTTTTTTTTAATTGTACCAGTAAAATTTCAGTACCCTTAATAATGTACCTACTGCCTCATCAAACACAATAACTGTACAAGTTGTTAAAATGTAACTTAATTATATTAATACCCAAATAATGTATACCGGATTAATTTCTGTACCGAAATGTATAGGTCAGCATTAGGGATGCAACGATACCAGAAGATCACCAACTCGTTCATGGGTCAATGTGTACGCTTTTATAATAAAACTCCAAAATATTTAAGATTAACCCTTCGATAGATTTAAGGATAAGCATAAAGTTTTATTATAAGATATCCGGATGCAAGAAGATTGTAAATTGTTGTTGTTGTTATTGTTATTGTGTATTTTTAAAAGATGATTGCTGTTGAGTTTCTTGCCACTTCTTCTCAACAGATCGACTTTCCGAAGTGGTGGTAGATTCAGTTCAATTTGTAAATTATGACTTATTTCAAATGTATTTAAATACTTACGAAATAAAGATTCTTTTGACTTTGACTTTGACTTTGACTTTGCCGATAATCGTAAACCGCAGGTTATCGTTATTTTTGACGATCATCGGTATCGTATAAACAGTATTACGATTTATAACGATTCTTAAAACTAGATACTACACTACCTACCTAATAAAAAAGATAAAAGCTGGTACATACATAACAGAAAAATAAATAAATAAATTTTAGATACTAGTACCTACTACCTATAACTAATTAATAAATCAGTGAAATTTTTACATACAGAATTAATTTTTTTAAACTGAAATGAAACAAAAACAATCTGATATGAAGTAAACTCTAATACAATACTTACTAAGTACTGCTTAGTTAACAGATATTATTTTAATGAAATGAAATAATGTGCCTACATAATATTGATATTTATTTATTTTATTATTTATTTATTTATTGTTTCATATCAAAACTATATGACTGAAATTAATGCTTATTTAAATGCACCCAATGCAGAAATGGATACAAGCTATTCAAGTTATTGGAGAAAAAATACTGTATTTCCTAATTTGAAAAAATTGGCCCATAAGTATTT
Source organism: Stenoptilia bipunctidactyla (assembly GCA_944452665.1). Lineage (NCBI taxonomy): Eukaryota > Metazoa > Arthropoda > Insecta > Lepidoptera > Pterophoridae > Stenoptilia > Stenoptilia bipunctidactyla. Next base: position 13,893,515 of record OX101739.1, read on the forward strand.
TTCCATCAAACCAGCAACAGTGGATTCAGAAAGATTGTTTTCCACAGCCGGTTTAATTCATACGGATATAAGAAACAAACTCAAACCAGACAATTTTATGTTTTCTTAACAAGAATTTAAAAGAAATTGATTTTAATTACGACATTTAGGTGGTAAATTGTCCTTAAAACTTAAGTTAAGTTGATTTTACTCAATTGACTTGTTTTAGTAGATGTAAAATAAATAATCGTAATGCATTCGTTATCGTATTCGCTATTACGATACATTCCTCATTCGTATCGGTATCGTAATAGCCATATCGTTGCATCCCTAGTCAGCATATATCCCTACGCTTCATAGGCTTCAACTAAACTATCGAACATTCTAAAGTATCCGCTACGTTGTTTAAAATAAATATTTAATATCAATATTCATATTTATACCGAAAAAGTGAACTGAAAAAAAAACACAGTTAAGCTACAATAATAAAAAAGGTACCTACACAAATGATTTCAGTATGAATTCCTGTACTGCAGTGCTAGCACGTATCCTCTGTCGATCGTAAGTTTACAAATGCTCGTATAGTATGGAGACGGTTTTGCAAGCAATAATTGAAATGTATCCATTGCCGCACGGTCAGCTTAAATAAATGTGTTCCTTGTTAATTTTGAATGTTTGTTAACAGGTTCTACTCTTAAATAACTGTAAAATAAAAAATTACATTGTTACTAAAAACTTGCAACCGAATCCATACTATACGAGCATTCGTAAACTTACGATCGACAAAAGATCCGTGCTAGCACTGCTGTACATCTAATTTAACGGTATGTCGTCATATAGGAAAAAAATGTACAGAAATTCATACCGGTGTGCAGTCCCTGGTGTGAACAGTACAGATAGAGTGTAAATAAATGTATGTGGCTAAAGAACTCTGAATAAATGGGGAGTTTTCTGACAGCTCATTAAAAAAACAAAACTGTACAAAATTGGTACAAAAGGCTTCTATAGATGGCGCTTTACAAAAGGCGAAGGCGAAGAATTTATTCCACACTGCGTTTTTAAAAGTAAAATAAATTAATTGATGTCTGTATCAGAAATTGAACGTATAAATAACCATAGATGGTAGATACCACTTACCTACATTATAGTTTACAGACAACGCCTTCGGCTTTTTAAAAGTGCCATCTATAGAGGTTTTTTGAACTAATTTTTATGAGCTGTCAGAAAACTCCCCATTATATAAATAAAAAACAAAAATAGGCATAGACGAAAGAATGAAATGACGTTCTTGACAGATGAACAGGTGACACTTGACAAGCACAAGTCAACACAACAGAATGACTACACAGGATTCTTTCTAGCCAATTCTAGCTGATTCATCAGTTTCATCATTCAGAAATCAGATATTCTAACAGATATAAACGTTGTTTTGAAGTTCTTGAAGTTATTACGCAGCGAATCCTTGTGAACTACTTTAATCTAGCAGTGAAAATTTCTACCTTAAAATGGAATTTCCGCACATAGGCAGAAATTGTTCTGTTAGAACTTGCAACAAGCTGGGTAAGTAGGCAAATAATTATAAAAATATGACTCCGAAAGTAATAGCCCTTCACTTCCTTAAAAAACCGTTATATACTGGTTAGAATGTTCACAATAAGTAAGATTACATTACATGCTTTGTTTACCAGCCTCTGCTAACTTCCTATTCTGACATTGCCCTTGATATTTCAATATTATTTTTTTTTACAGATTTCCTGCCTATGAAATGTAACGCTTGTAAGGAAGTATTTTGGTTAGTAAAATTTCAAAAAATTATCTCCAATCCATCTTCATATCCTCTTTAGAATTGAAATAATAAAAAAAATACTTGATTATTATTATAGTAAAGAAATTATGCCTTTTAACCTCCAGAATGCCTTGTACCGTATCCGTCCTGCGGAGTTTCGCCTGTGTTGAATGCCTAGGCCCGGATCCGTCCGAAGAAATAAAACTTTGTTATTTCTTCAATTTTGAATCATTCACCGACGAAATAGAGTATGAATTGCTTTGCAATACAATCTAAATTAGTCAATCTACCTATAACTTCAATCGTTCTTTCTCGGTATTCGTTAAATAAATTATAAAGCTCATTCAAAGTTACGCGTCGAGGTGAACTCCATGTAAAATGGCGTAGTTATAGTCTGATAACCGATTTTCAAATTGAAAAATAATTACTTTTCTTTTTATAAATTGTAAATATTTTTATACAATTATATTGTTTTGTTATTCAAAAGTGTTAAATAAATACGGAAATGGAAACATAAAGAAAAATAAACATACAAAAAAGCATATTTCTCAGTAGAGTGACTTTTTATGGGAAATTTTATTTTTGAAGGGATAATAAAAATAAACGAAGCATGGTTTGTAAAAAAAATATATTACAAATTAATCTCAACCTATCTGTCTATCTAAAACAATCGTTGTAACAATTACACCTCTATGAATTATATGCACTTTTTATCAAAGTTCTGAGCCCTTCCGAACGCGGTTCGTAGCGCCATAACTTCGCGGCAGACGACGGATACAAGGTAGGCGGGTATCTCCGGCAAAGGAGAGGTTAAGGTTTGTTTAAATTGTATGGCTTTAATTGTTTTAATTTATTGGATTAAATTTTCATTATAGTTTTGGTTAAATTTTTTGTTCCTTTTTATGTTTCAGTTCTGACCATTTTAGATATGTGAACCATGAATGCGCTGCAGAACACACTCAAAATGTACAAGTTCCAGTTTGTCCATTATGTGGTATTCCAGTACCTGGAAGACGGGGAGAACCCCCGGATGTTGCAGTTGGTGCACATATAGATAGTCAATGCACTTCTGATCCCGCTAAAGAGAGGAGAAATAAGGTATGTCAATATATGTTTTAAAGTAGCTGATGTTGTAAAAATCTTGTTTGCTTTGTTAACCCTGTTGAGAATGTTTGGACAATTTGTAGTAACCAAAACAATATCCATATTAAACTTGGAGGAATTACAGTTGTAGATAGGGTAAACTATCATATGATACACACTGTTTTTTACAAGTTTTTTTTCAGAGAAGTAGAATTCTTATAAAGAGAAATAGGAAATGTAGAGAGGTGCATTTTTAGCATTTGAAGTTCAATATTTGGAAAAGTAAAGAGCAAAGTATACAGAAAAAAAGACATGATTTATTAACATGATTTTCTTATTACTGCTATTTATGCTTTTAATAGATTCTACAATGTGTAACAAAATAATACTAATATATAAGTCTATAGTAATATATAAAACTGAAGAGTTTGTTTGTTTGAACGTGCTAATCTCTGAAACTACAAGTGGGATTTGAAAAATTCTTTTTGCATTTGATAGCTCAACTCTTGAGGAAGGTTATAGGCTAATTTATCCCGAAATTCCCACGGGATCAAAAGTTACGCGGGTAAAACCGCGCGCGGTGGCTAGTGTAGAATATACATTAAAAGAATTAGCATGATCAGTACTTTCATGCAAATTTATTTAATTATTTTACAACAAATATAGTGTTTTGTTGGTCCTGCAGCAACAAATTCCTGATTCTAAAAATCAATTGCAGTTACAATTTAATGATTTTGCTGGATTCTTACCATGAATCATGACGGTCCACAATATGGTGCTTGTAACAACATCGAAATATCAGACGTACAAAATAAAAATTGGAAATTGTGGTAAGAATCCCGCAAAATTATTAATCCGACTGGTCCGATTGTCGGGTCTTTTCTGCCGAAAGGCATGTACTTATAAGTATGCGTAATAATAATAATAAAACTCTTTATTGTACACCAACATAGTAACACAGAATAAATTAAAATAATAATTACAATTAACATACAAAGGGCGGCCTTATCGCCGAAGCGCGATTTCTGCCAGGCAACCCAGACTGTTGTATAGATATTAAATTGTTGTGAAAATAACTGCCTTAATTTAAAAGCTGCATATTGTTAGTTTGAGCTCACATGGTCTGTGCATTATTCTTTATAAATAATTGGAATTTTTATCACTACCTAGTGATAACAATGCATTATATTTCCTGAAACCAGATCAATTCTGTTAATTACCCTGCAACCTTGTTAAAACATCATGCTAAATGATAGCATTTAGCATAATGTAAACTAGATAACAGTTTTTCTGCTTTGTATATAATTATCTAATTAAATTTTTTTACTATTTCAGATTTTTACTAATAAATGCACTTACAAAGGATGTAAAAACAAAGAAATGGTTCCCTTGGTTTGTAGTGAGTGTGCATTAAACTTCTGCTTGCGACATAGGCATAGTGCTGATCATGCCTGTGAAGGGAAATTTGCTGCGAAAAGAAGACAAGCAGAGTAAGTTTACACTCTTTTACTCAAACAACTACATATTTTGAAGTTATGTAAATCTGTAGATTATTAGGTCAACTGGTTTGTTAAGAGGAATTAACGTTATGTACAGGTTAATCTCACAAAAACTGTCATAAAAGTTACATACATACATACATAACTTCATGCCTATATGGGGGTAGGGTACCCTTATGGGGTAGGCAGAATACCAGACACTTCAAACCATCAGATGTCACATTTGACAAGTTTGGAGGTATTATAATGATGGACAGAGACTATTATATCATAAAAGTTATTTTTAGGGTTTATTTACTTTGATTTTATTTTGTATGACACAAGATTTTACCTGTGGCTTCGCCCGCACAGTCCATGGCCATTAACAATAAGTTTATCATACATAACATATTCCTGATGCAAGGAGAAGTTAGTAACCTATCCACAATTTAAAGACACTAAGTGAAAAGCTAAACTCAATAGAAACAATCCATCAAATATAAAACAGCAATTTTCTTTACCAAGTAATAGATAATGTTAAGCATTATTTGCAACACAATTCTTACAGATTTTTAAACACTTACCCCACAGGAACCAAGTACTTTTGCAGGGAAAAAACTCAATGTCCTTTTACGGGCTCCTAAGAATATTGATACAAAATTTCATAATGATTGGGTTAGTAGTTTTAGCCTAAAATCATAACTAACTAACACATTACAAATTTGTAATATTCATAGGGATGTATGGATTATTAGCGGCCTTTTTAAAATATGAAATATTGCTATTGTATCAACCAAGTAGGCAGGGACCGGAAAACCCCTTTATTTGATTAAGCCTATTGATAGGGTAACCCTATCAAAATCTTACCATATGGAAGTGTAACCCTATCGACGTGGTAACACTTTGAATAAAGTTAACTACTTTCGGATGCGCTTACCCACCCTGTGATAGGGTTAGCCTATTTCTATCTCTTTTCCGCGCATGCTGTTGAATTCGGAAGTATAATTCGAAGTACGAGATTGAATAGATGGTGATATTTTGAATCGGTAACCTTCAATAGGGTTTTCGATAGGCTTACTGCTTACATGAAGCTAACTCTATTGATATGGTAAGCCTTAAATTAGGGTAATTCTTCGATACGGTTACCAAATTGATAGGGTTTTTTAAAACAATTCTATGAAAAACCCAATCAAAAACCTCGTTAAGGGTAAGCGGTTCCGGTCCCTGCAAGTAGGTCTGTTAAAGGATTTTATCGTCCATCTCTTGACCAAACTAAATTGTGTTTTATAATATCCTATAGTTAAAAATAAAAATGAAGACTTTCTTCCAATTTTGTTTCTGACTTACTTGAGTTCCTTAAAAAATTAATAAGTCCATAAAGAATAAAATATAATAATACTTACAAGTAATTTTTCAAATGAAAGATTTAAGGCTAATCTAAAATTTAACATTGTTTTTGTGTTCAGAGAAGCAGCAATGGCTAGGCTGAGAGCGAGTCAAAATAGAAGGTCCCCAAACCAACCTGTAGCGGCAACAGCAGCAGCTGCTGATAACTTCTCCCAGATACAAGGAAACATGGTTTGTTTTATTTAATTTTTAACCTACCAGTTTTACCAAAGTTTTCCTGCCATACATTTATTTCTCTTACTGGTTACTTTTATTATAGCCTATAAGTAAGTATAGTCTAAGAGTTTTATTGCGAGTTTGCTTTCAAACATAGAATTCCTGAAGCTTTTTCTGTCTTTTAAATAAACTTTTAAACAGATTTTATTAGAGCCCATTCACACCAGGACGATTCGTGTTTTTTGAGGAATCGGCTTTTTTCATGATTCGTTTGTGTTTTTTTGACGGTGGCAATGCTTTTTAAATTCCCGTGTTCACACGCATCACGAATCGTGTAAAATGACGGACACGTCTTAAATCACGTATAGTCTTTTAAAACTCTCATTCGTCAAAAAACACGAATCGTGAATTTTTTGTGACGAATGAGAGTTAGGTAGTTCAGCCAAGACTGAACTCTGAATCACGAAACGAATGTGAACATCAATTCGGATATTTTGACGAATCGTGAAATAACACGATTCCGTATGCAATGTGAACGTGTATCCGTCATGACGTATCGTGTTTTTGGACGAATCGTCATTGACGGATCTGGTGTGAACGGGCCCTTAGGCTATATTAGCACTTTAACTTAATGTTTTATGTCCTTGAAAATATTTATATATTATGATGGTTACTAGTTATTTTGTGTCTCATAGTTACGGTATCGTAACTATCACACCCAGATCCAAGCACTAAATAGCATCAAAGCTTGCAAATAAGAATTGAATCCTCTTGCTTTCTCATCAAGTGTTGAGAACACTACACAGTTGAGCTATTCAAAAATATTCTTCTAACTTGTACGTAACCTGCAATTCATCCACCACACTATGAAGGCTATTAAAAAAATCCATTATTATAGTCTTAATTTTTCGTGATTCATACTATAAAATAAATCACCTTTTTAACCGGATTTATCACATACTAGCTGTTGCGCGCGATTTTACCCGCGCAATTTCGATTCCCGCGGGATTTTCGGGATAAAAAGTAGCCTATACGGATTCGGAAGAATCCCTCTAAGTAATGGTAAAAGAAATTTTGAAATCGGTCCAGTAGTTTTTGAGCCTATTCAATACAAACATACAAAAATACAAAGGTTTCCTCTTTATAATATTAGTATAGATTATTAATTACATTTTAAATTTTACTCGACATTTTGGTGTCTTTTTCAAACCCCATGATCGAGAGACTGTAATTCTACGTGATAAATCTAGTTAAAGTGTGTTTTATTTAAATCCATTGTTTATTTACCAAACTGGCAATCAGTTCTATAGTGGACAAACAAGCATTATAATTTATATTTATGATACTTTAGCTTAATTAATAAATCAACTAATCTATTCTTCTTACTGTTTCAGACCGAAGATGAAGCTTTGGCCCATGCGTTGGCGATATCAATGCAGGATCAAAGTTCCGGCCATTCCATAGACAATGAGTTAGCTCGAGCTCTAAACCGTCAACGAGTTGGAGGGGAACAAAACTCTAGATGTTCTGTATCTTAACAGGAAAACAGTGTGACTAATATTGTAGTTAAATGACAGTTACATTGGGACATTTGATATTACGGTTAGGACAAAGTCACTAAGTGCAAAAATTGGTTTTAACTTTTTTACTCTAAGTACAGAATCAAGCCTTTCAAATCTATCAAAAAAAAAAACTTGAATCTGAACTCTGTGCCCTCAACATTAAGTTAAATGTGGTTGGAAAAATTTGACAGGTAATGTAATGCTTGATCTGCTGCCTTCTGTACATTAAAAATCAATAGCTTCCCAAGAAAAGGTTGTCATATCCATAAAAGCATTATTAAAGGATATTGTTAGAGTAAATATTATAAAATTCTAAATATTGTTTAAATTCGACAGGTAAAAGTTCATTTGACGTTAAGTAGTATTAATTTTATTTACCTGTTTGTCACTTAGTGACTTTAACCTGACAATGGGTTCGATTCGACATTGAATTCTCTTATTTTAAGTGTTTCTTATATATATATATATGATATATTCATTCACCACTTTGGCGATGAGGTAAACCTGTCTGCCTCAGACGCCAGTGGTTGCGGGTTCGATTCCCGTACGGAACAACGAAAAACAATGTTCCGGGTCTGAGTGTTTATCTATTTATGTATTTATATTCGAAGTCGTCGTGGCGCCGTGGTCACTGTGTGTATCAAACGATATCACAGGTCAAGCAACGTTCGGCGCGGCCGGTGCTTGGATGGGTGACCGCCGATCATTAATTTCTCACGGCGACTTCCGTGCTTCGGAGGGCACGTTAAGCAGTCGGTCCCGGGTGCTGTATACTTGTATACAGTAGTCGTTAGGGTTTGTCAGAAGCCATTTTCGGCGCCCTGAAAATTCTGACATCCACCACCCAGCACTGGGCCAGCTTGGTGGATTATGGCCTATACCTCCTCGTCACCCAGGGGAGAGACTCATAGCCCTGCAGTGGGCTCATTACAAAGAGTTGAGATGATGATGATGATTCTAGGCTCCCCACTAGTTCGCTACATGGTATCCCATAACACAAGCTATGCTTACATTGGGGCCATGTAGTTGGTGTCATAGTGGGATATTTATATAGATAAACACCCCACCCGGAACATTCTTTTTTTGTTCCGGGCGGGAATGGAACCCGCAACCACTGGCGTGACACTCTAATTTTAAGTCTTTCTAATATCAAACTCAAAGGTTCTTAAGAGACGCCCAAAATAAGAGAGTCCAATGTGGTATATAGCTCATTGGGAAAAAGTCTAAAGTCATAATCAATATTGTATTCCGGTACTCTTCCTTTTGACTGATTTATTTAGTATTGTTCTTACCGGAACTCAGCATTTTAGCTTAGCTGATCATATCACAGTTAAAAAGGGTTATCTACCTCATCAAATATGTAAATTAATTTGAAACTTTTCTTTTGTCTATCCGAAAACCCCTTCTGGGAATATTATATGTAATAAATACTTTTGATTTCTTAATCATAACATCAACAGAAATGGCAAAAAAAAACGGAAAATAAACATTTAGTATAATTAGGTATGTACTCTTTCTTAAGTAATATCTAAAGACAAAATCCTCAATTGCTATCTATAAGGAGAGACATCCCAGACCTTTAGAACTTAATGATTACATCATGTGTTTCATATTTCCTTCAAAGGGTAAAACAACTTGAAAGTCTAACCATATCTTCTAATAATAGTTTCTTTAGAATTTTCAAAATCTCATTCCATTGGTTTAAAATTATCCTAACCTAAAAAAATCGTAAAATTGACATGACACAGTACGAGTTGTGTTTACTTTTATTGACTGACAAGCTTTTGGAACAATTTTGTCAAATATGCACTTTAGCACTGCTTGTATTTAAAAAAATAATTTCCATGTGTATTAATTATTTCCGTAAATAATTTTGAATGTCAAAAAGTAAAACAAAGAAAGTGTATGAGTAGAATAAGATACAAATTGATATAAATGCTTGATTATTAATTTTATGAATGTTAACTTTCATTACATTTTATTGATTGTAATGTTATTTTATCTTATTGTTCAATATATTTAATAAGTCAATTTGTTCAATATCCCAAAATTGTATATTCTAAGTTTAATATTTAACAGTGATTTCAATGGTTTTAGTACAAAATGTAAATTGAAAATATGGTGCTAATTTTTATTCCATTTTTAAAAGCACTACATAATCTTGCAAGCTGTGTTCACAAATAAATAAAAGCATTAATATTTTTGAGATAATTATCATTGTTAATAAAGACCCTATTGCTTATTACTTGACGTGTTTTATTTGATCTCCAAATCCTATTATTTCTCTTTGTTATTTTGTCTAAAATACTGAACTAGTCTTACAGTGACTCAGATAGTAGAAATACTTAAATATTAAATATATCGGTTATTAGATAACGAATGTCACGTATTTATGTAGGTAGGTACCTACCTACTTAGTTACTTGCTTGAGAAGCAATAAAGTTTAGCCAAGTCTAAGTCTAATGAAATGAAAAAAAATTCATCATAAGACCATCGAATGACCGCTTAATGACGTCACAATTTTGTACTACGGCTTTAACAAGGTGTTTAATAAGATATTACAGTAGACCAAGAGACAAAAAAAGCTGGCGGAAAAATACTCTTGGCACTCTTTTTCTGGTCAGGATTATACGAATTAATACAAATAGAAAAAAAAAAAACAAACACAAGACAGCTAATTGTGAGACCTAATGTCATGCCACAACCAAATTGCTTACGTAGTAGGTGCATTGAGCTATGGATGCACAACACGAACATGACAAACCGGGACCAGAGTATTTAAACAAGAATGGAATAAAATAGTTGTAGTATCATCATCAGCAAAACGACCTGGCACCGCCAGTAGCACCCATTTACCAGTATAATGCAAGCACCAGTTATCACCCTCCTCAACCATATTTTAGGGAAGAGGGTGACCCGATAACCGACACTACCACTAGCCATGCCGCCTTAGGGAGCATGACGTTCTTGCTGTCGTCTTGACAACCTCGGCATTTAAAGGGGAATCCATTGGCCTTCTTGAGGCGGTGAAGTTTGCATTTGACAACAAGTTGAGTAACTCCCTTATTCTATCCGATTCCTTGAGCTGCCTTATGGCACTCAAAGGAAACCCCTTCCGATTAGGATCCAAATTCCCACCTATCCTCCCAATTAAGCATTTTCTTTGCAACCTTCACGGCATTAACATCGCTTTAGCCTGGATTCCTGGTCATTCTGGAATCATTGGAAACTCTGCAGTGGACTTTTTCGCCCGAGATGCTGTCAATACAGGATCGTTCGAACACTACAGGTACTTTTCCCATGATCTCACCACGCTGGTTAAGTCACGATTAACATCAAACTGGAGCACCGAATGGGACAAGACCCGTAGTGTTGTAGGGAAATTTTATGGTGACATCCAGCCCACAATTCCATCAAAACCATGGTTCTGTACCTTTAAACAATTAAGCAAAAAAGTCACCTCTATTATCAGCAGGCTACGGTTGGCGCATGTTTGTTTCCCAGTATTCTTGAATAGAATTGGTGTCCGTGACACCCAAATATGTGATTGCGGGCTGGAACCTGGGACAGTGGATCACCTACACCCCACACTCTCTATATGATATCATTCCCCACCCTACCAGCATGAAGGCCCTCCTATCCTCTAGCCATCCCCTTTTCCTTAAAATCCTTGGTAAATATATCCGAGACTTTAATATCTCTATGTAAATATGTAGTTAGTGAATATGTATATGTTACTAATTGTAGGTATATAAATAGTGTTTGTTGGTGATGGTAATAACTGTGTTGTCTAATTTTTGTAGGTATCTCAATGTCCGGTCTACGTCGCGCCCAACCTGTCATGTTAAATTGATTTTAAACATCACTTCTAATACCGTGTAATCATCTATCTCATCACGTGATACTGGCAGTAATAGCACGTCGCCTAGTATCGACGGCTGCTTGCCATTAAACTTAAAGAAGAAGAAAATAAGGGAGTGGAACAGTCACCAGTATGCCACATGTCATACCTACTGCACAGCTATGCCGTAAACAAAATTATTAAGTAATTAGAAACTTTTAGAAATATCCTGTTGTGTACATGTCAATATGGGATATGCCTTTTTATCGTCTGAATTATAGTTGTAGAAAACCCGTTAGCTACCGTTGATTAACCAAATTTATGGTAAGCTACCAATAAAATGCAGTTATTTACGATTAAGTATCTGACAGTGACAACGAAAAAGGATAAAGTTTTTCTCTCTTTGAATGTTAACCGAGTTCAAAAAAGGAGGTTATCAATACGTACCACCAGTAAGTATGTAATATTTCCAAAATCGCCAAGTTTTCGTATATGTTAGTCTGTATCAACGTCTGAACAAATGTGAAAATTTCAATAGTGTAGGTATGTATGTTTTTATGTTTGTATTCGCATAGGTATCTCCGGAACTACACGTCCGACTTAAGTATTTTTTTTTGTTTTACTAGGTATAGTTCAACTTAGCGTATCAATATATATAAAACTGTTCCGTTACTGACTGAGTGACTGACAGACAACGTACAGCCGTAACTACTGGGCGTAGAGAGCTGAAATTTGGAACATACATTCTTTAGGGGGATGTAGAGGTGCACTAAGGTGGGAATTTCCGAAATTCCTACGGGAACGGGAAATATATGATGTTTTAGTTTGTATGAAAAAATCCCATTCCTTGAGTGCACTGATGTGATACTTGATATAAAGGTTCCTCAATAAGTGTCTGTTTATGTTATGGAAGGAATTCCCGAAATTCCCACGGGAAGGGGTTGGACTTTTTAGTTTGTATGAAAAAGCTTATTCCTTGAGTGTACGTATGTGATACTTGGCATGAAGGTTCTTCAAAGAGTGACTGGTTGTGCTACGAAAAAAAAACCCAAAATTCCCACGGGCACGGGAAATATATGATTTTTAGTTTGTATGAAAAAAACTTATTCCTTGAGTGCATGGGTGTGATACTCAGTATAAAAGTTCTTTCAGTGGTTGTCTGGTTGTAAGTATAGTTTCTAAAATTTCCACGAGAAGGGTAGTTAGCGCATACGAAGTTGCGGGATAAAGCTAGTACTATATAAGTTTCAACAAAATCAGTTCAGTAGTTTTTGAGATAGGGAATTTCAACCGATTTTTTTGCCAGTCGAAGCTGCCATCATCGCGCAACTTGCGATACACATTTCAATCCGTTAGCGACATCTCACGGTGGTATTTAACCGTAACAAGCATATAATGCGGTTAATTAACCGTTAATAAATAAAAATGCATATTTAACCGGGTGGTTAAAATCGTTAATAACCTGCTTCGCATCTAAAGTCTTAATAATCTTTAGTTTTATAATAAGCTTTTCGAGATGAGTGTCTTTAATGACTGATTTAAATTTATTGAATGGCAGGGATTGAATTGACTTCGGAATTTAGTTATACAGGGTGTTTGGTACACAGTAGGCCAAATTGAAATAGGGGTAGGGGGCCCTATTCTGAACATACTTGCTTCGAGTACTTACTACTAGCCTATTTCGTATATTTTAGTAAATATGATTTTTTCATAATTTCCAAAAAACCCAAGTTTTCACCTTCTATTCTAAATAACTTTTTCTTGTATGAGTATCTTCACAAAATAGACTTTATTCGTATTTTAGACACACTCTTATTATAATCAAATGAGTACCTATTTGATGCAAAAATTCGAGAAATATGTATAGTATGTATGTATGTTTTTTTTTTAATTGCAATGAAAAAATAAAAAGAAACGATGAGAATTTTAAAGCACTTTTAAAAACTTCTTCGGTTTATCCATTTTCTAATTACAGGTATACTACCCATTATTACAAATCATCAAATATCATGACTTTTTTTAACCGATTACACAATATTTACAATGCAGAAAAGGGCTATTCGTGGAATGTATAAACTTAAAAATAGAGAATCTCTTAGAGAAAATTAATTTGCAACAAAAAATGTTTATACATTTTTTTTATTAGATAAATAGTTTATGAGATATATCGTAAAAACCATTTCAACCCCTATTTTCAAGATGGCGGCCGTAGGACAAGGGTGGCGACCCCACAAACTTGGGTTTAGCTTTACACTGACCCCCCCTACACATAAAAAAATTAAATTGCGTCCTCTGAAAAACGCAACATCAAATGTAACTTTTCAATGGACTAATAACTCTAGTTATCAAAATAGTATTTGATATTTGTCGTATTATTATTTAAAATAAAGGACGTGAGAAAAATACATAGAGAACGATTTTATAAACATTTTAATGTAATAATTAACAAAAACTATAATAATTGAATTCCAAGGCACAATATCACAGCAATAGTCAATAATATTTGGCTTTAAAAACAATATTTATATAAAACGTACAATAGAAAAACTTGACTATGTTAGCAATTAACAAAATAACTTATATTTAGGACATCGCTATTTTTTTGGTGGAATGTTATCTCCCAACCGCGAAACTTCAAAGATCCTATACCTACACCTTTTTAAAACTTGATTTATATTCAAATAAACTTAAATTAAACAAGGTGTTCCTGTTGATTTCCCATAACTTTAAGGTTTTGTTCCTGTCTAAAAAACAATACTTTTTGTCAAAGAATATGTGGTTCAAAAGTGCATAATTTCAAAGATATCACCAATCTTAATATGAGTTCATAAATTATCACCCTTGTAAAATCTCTAGAACATTAATTGAATAGACGCGTGTCACTAAAGCCATACAATAAACAACAAAAACATTTAAAACGTTGAGGAACGTTGCATACACGCAGGAAATATATAGAGGAGCTGCCCTATCCAGTTTTCTCTAGGGACTCAAGTGAAGCAAAGTACCTGTGAAAAAAAAACGGATAGAAAATGCCACGTTGTCATACTTCACATTAAAGGTGTTTTACATAAGATATTTTGACTTAATTGAATTATTTTGTATGAAAACTAAAAACAAAAAAAAAATATTACATGTTATTTGATTCTATTACATGGTCCCATTAATACCCTAGAGTTATGGAAAATCAACAGGAACACCTTGTAAGACAGAAACTGGGCTCGATTCGACATTAGAGACATCGTTAATTTTAAGTCTCTCTAACATCAAATTAGGAGACGTCAAATTCAAAAGTTGCTATAAATAGTTTAACTCAGTTGTGCGCTCGGCCCTATGTGTGGGTAAACCTTGTATGTAATATACAATGACTTTGTGTGACTTGTACAGTGACGACGACTGCAGCGTCACACAAATAGAAGTTGTATATTTACAAGCGCACACAGACATAGCGCCGCGCACACAATTGAGTTGAACTATCTCGAACAAAAACTGATTTTGAAGCTTCTCCTCTTTTTTCTAAGTTTGACAGTAGAGATACTTAAAATTAGAGATTTTAATGTCAAATACGGCCGATTATCACCAAAACACCGATTAAAGAAGACAGCAAAAGTCAAGTTTCATTTCTAACAGTTTCAAAATATAAAATTCATACTAAAAACTTGTTTGATATCCATCCATCCTTCCTAGTCTATTTTGGTCTCTTGTTCATCAAATTCAATCAATCATTCAAATTTACTAGGTACAGAAGGCAGCACACCAAGCGTTACAAAGCTGACAATTTCCCGAACCAATTTTTAACTTAATGTCGAAGGCATATATAGTTCAGATTCGATTACAATTTTTTTGACAGATATCGCTTGTTCTTCTGCGTTCTGTACATAGTATACAATATTAAGACTTAGAACTAGATGTAATTAAATACAATGAAGGATTTGAACCATGAGAAGTGCTCTTTCTACTGAGCTACCGCGTATTTTCTAACGAAATGATTTACCTATAAGTTAATAACAAAGATAGCTCAGTGATTTTACAGATTTTGGTTAAGATATTAGTCAATTCAACAAAATCTTTATTTATTTAAAAGAATGCATTTATAAAAAATATTTGAGCTTAATGGAAGTCGTTGACCAGATTTTAGAGAGTTATTTTATTTTATTATTTTAAATATCAACGCTTTAGAATTGTATAATAAAATGACAATATTAAACTCTCAATGTGACATAATTGGGTTAGGAATTGTTTTATTTAATATAATAAATTCTGAAAAATTAAGACAATATTATTATTACAAGCGCCTTTAACAAAAAATATACACTATACATTTAATGATATCACAGCATCTAGTTTCAACAATTACATATAAAAATATTTTTATGTAAAGACATCTTTCGCTTATTGTATATGGCTTTGTATTAAAATCTTATCAAATTCTAGCAAGCCACTGTACTCTTATCAGGACCCAGAATAACATAAGACAAATCATGACCATTTGATACAACGTATTTCATCAAAAAATTCGATTAACTCAAACTTTACTTAAGGAAATCAAATAAAATAATTTTCAACACACTTGCTCGTAAAATGAGCCTAATTCTATTGAATTTAGAACTATAAACTGGGCTATAGGTAAGTCACGCGTGCATAATATATTATACCCTAGTGCATAATATAATGAATCCTACAAAGTTGAATTGTACCTTTGTGCAAATTAAATGCGAATAAACAGAGCATATTTTATTGATCCGGGTTATACATAAATTTTTTTCAGAAACAACAAAGAGGTTTTATACCACTTCAAATCCATATACATTTTTAAATGTTTGCGCCTTATATTAGTTAAACAAAATTGTATCTCAAACAAATTATTCACAATTTACAATAATTTGTTATAAAATATTAAAATATTGGTAAACTCCAAATTAAATATTTTCATGTAAAATAGGCTGTATGCTATACAGCCATTGACACATTTGGCGGAAAAAAAACCTACGCGCATGCGCGAAGTTCGGCGCCATTTTTCAATCACAATTCACAGCTTTGTTATCAAGTGTGTTTGTTATTTTATGACCACGTATGTCTGTCTTTTACTCACAAGTGTGTTGAAAAACGTCGTATATAACTCGTGAGCGTTGCTAATTACAGTCTCGGCTCATTATTAAGCCCTCGCCTGCGGCTCGGGCTCAAATCACAGCCTCGACTGTAATTAGCAACTTCGCTCACTTGTTACATAATATACCTACTATTGGAGATCAAATAAAACACGTCAAGTAATAAGCAATAGGGTCTTTATTAACAATGATAATTATCTCAAAAATATTAATTCGCTCACTTGTTACATAATATACTATTATTTGTACGAATATGGGGAAATACATAAGATATTTCACAATGTTTACATAAATTGAGCTCATGCTATATTCTACCATTGTAGCATGTACATAAGTAATATTACAGTAATTTTAAGGAATTTTTTACGCCTGTTTAACAAAAATTTTAACACTAAATCATTTCAATTTACGTATTTATTACTTTTAAACAGAGTCGTTTTTACAATTTATTTTTTGGTCCGAACTTGATAAATAGTCATAATACATTTTTTAACTACTTACATTCCTTGTCATTGATATAATCAAGTACAGTGTAATAACATGTGGCTATTAAAAACCATTTCAGTCTATTTTTAAATGTATTGTAATTATTAATTTCCTTAAAGGGTTTAGGTGATTTATAATAAATATTTGAAAGGAAAGGTATACAAATGTGAGGGATTATTATCTCGGTCTCGATTTTGAAATTTAAGTTCCCAATCATTTCACTGTTAAACGCATCATGATTACGGAGACTGACCGTATAAAAAAACTTATTTAAATTACATGTACAATCGCCTCCCGTCCCGGTGTTCCAGTTAAGAAATTTTTCCCTAGAACGGCTTTTGGATCGAAGCTCCGCCTACTTTTCTCTGCAGCCAATGAAACAATATAGATCTCATATCTATAATCATCGGTGTGCTTGCACTTTGTTTACTCCTTGTTATTTACTCAGTCACAGGTAAAGCCTTGTCGATACCGGTTAGTTTTTTTGTGATCCCTTTTTCTCCGGATATTATTAAAACACTGACTAAATGTGTTGGCTCTCTTTCATTTTGCAAAAGAGTGAAAGAAACAAAACATTTTATAAACTATTTTAATTTGATATTTCATATGAATAAGGGGGTAATACTACATTTTTTTAACTTGTCTTATTTGTTAAACAGGATCTCGAGTTCAAATCATGTCTTTTTTCACCTTAACTTTTCATTTAAAAATATGTTTGTTATGATAACAATAAACTTTAATAATAAATTTTAACAAACAGTAAAATCATTTAAATGTAATGATTTGTTTATTTTATATTTTTTTATTTAAAAAAAAATACATGATTTGATCTCGAAATCTTGTTTACCAAAAATGACAAGTTACAAGGCGGAGCTAAGCAAACTGCCTAGTTATTAAAGTGCAAGTGAATTTAGCCTTAAAGGTGGAACACCGAAACATTTTTCGATAGTACCATCGAACCAACTGAATCATGACCCATTTTGCTAAAAATTCGTTTGAAACTGTCAAACCGGTAAGGTCTATCGCGTATAATGCACTTATGACTTTTTAGATACTGTACGAATAATCAATATCACCGTGTGATGAGCCCACTGCAGGGTCTCTCCTCTGGGTGACGAGGAGGTTTAGGCCGTAATCCACCAAGCTGGCCCGGTGCTGGTTGGTGAATGTCAGACATTTCAGGGTGCCGAAATGGCTTCTGACAAACCCTAACGACTACTGTATACAGCACCCGGGACCGACTGCTTAACGTGCCCTCCGAACTCGTCGTGAGAAATGAACGGTCGGCGGTCACCCATCCTAATACCGGCCGCACCGAGCGCGCTTAACCTGCAATATCGTTTGATATGAACAGTTACCACGGTGCCACGACGAATAATGTACTCATTAAATATCAGTGTCGAATGAAATGATAACAAGTTCGTCACCATGGAAACCCATCTTCAAGCGAATTTCGACCTACTAGCCGATTTGCCAAAATGAGCTTGTTGTGGGTCAAATTTCAGTTGGTTCGATAGTACAGGCACGTATAATAAGATGCATACATTTTCATTAGAATTTGAACCTTATGGCAACCGAATAAGTTGCGAAGTGTACACACCTTATTACACGTTACTGGTCAAAAATACCAAAGATTTAAATCCATAGATGCGCCCTTTCAGTACAAAGAACTAACGAAATATTGTCATTACTGAAAGAGGTGCATGCACAAGTCTTGTGACAGTCTCTAACTGAAATTTCAAAGCAATTCGTAGGATACACAGGGTGACTGGTGCGTACTGTTGGTATGTTTTTAATAAATAAACGATTTATAAATATTTATCTTTATTTTTATTACTCTGTAATCCTTTGTAACTGTTTAGGAGTGTTTATAACGTAACGTGAGTAAAAATGACAGCCTTAAGACACGTACGGGCAAATCTATGGATTTAAATCTTTGAAAAATACATTGAACAACTCCATCTGTACATCAACCATTTTTTCTCTCGGTACCTATCTAAAGATTACTCAAAAGCGCCTTGTTATGTATCGTTCTAAACTTATGATTATCATTCAAATACGTAGTTATGAATTCCGGTGGATTTCTCGATAAGAATATTTCCATACACATGAACCTAGCTGCGTTGAATCGTTTTCGTTCGGCGTTTGAACGACATAGATTTTTATGCGCGTGAGTTGAAAAGCTCGCAGCAGCTTTTTCTACTAGATCTGCTGTTACTAGTTTTGATGGGTCTTCTTCTAGTGGTGTCTGTGGAAAAGATATTGTTGATTACGATTATTCAAATTTAAAACATTTATTTTTCGTGTAAAAAAAGTGCGGGATCACATTTTTTTGCTCCGAATGCCTCTTTTATGCTGTGTTCGGTTACCTACAGCGTGAAATGGTTCAAGCCCAGCCGGGCCAGTTTAAAAAAAAAATCTAAACTGGTTGGGGTCTCGGTGTAAACTAGGGGGCACTATTTACATACTACTGACGACCATTTTGGCAATGGGGTAAACCTGTCTGCCTCAGACGCCAGTGGTTGCGGGTTCGATTCCAGCACGGAACAAGAAAAAAAATGTTCCGTGTCTGGGTGAAATCTAAATAAATACATAAATCTATTTATGTATTTATATTCTAGGTTCCCCCCTAGTTCGCTACATAACACAAGCTATGCTTACATTTGTTCAACAACATATTTTGTTCTACGACTTTTTACAAATCTTGATAAATAGCAAAAAAAAAGAAAAACAAAGTTTTGCTCTCTCTGTTATTCATTACCCGCTGCACGTGGCGGCGTGACGCAAGGAGCGCAGCATCAGTGTAAATAGAGTCGTAGGCTGACTGCTTCAGGTAACGCGCTAATTTAAATCAACCCCGTATAAACATCACTGACTTGGGGACTCCATATTTGGTGTGTCAGTTAGAGTATTATTTATTTATTGAAAATTCTTTAATACATCGACCAGTAATTGGCCAGACTAGTGTTGTGCTGAAGAAACATTACTAGAGTGAGATGTGTAGGTAAGTTTTGTTATTTCGAACTACTTTAAGGAACAACTTTTTTATTTAAATACATAGGTACATAACTTCACGCCTGTATCCCTAATGGGGTAGGCAGAACACCAAAGGCTATAAAACCATCTGATGTCACGCTTGACAAATTCGGAGGTATTGATCGAGTGAGACTATTGCAGTGACAGGGGGTCAGCCTATCGCCCGCGAAAACGCTAATAAAACCTCCGTCCCCTAACTGACTTTTACAGTATGCCCGGGAAGAGAAGCAGCTGGTACATTCTATCTTTTTCTTTCACTCCCAGTCCAGCATGGAAGAATTTTTTTAGGAAGTGATTTTTTATTTAAAACAATCAAAAATTCAATTTTAAATCAATGAAGTAAACACCTATTATATCATTATTGTACAAAGCAGGACAAATATTTATAGAAAACCTTGACTAAAGATTCGAGGCTTTTTGTCAAACAAGAATTACTGAGGTAAAAAATATTCTCAACAATGCATAGCTCGATAAAAAAGCAAATAATAAAACGAATAGAAAAAGAAACCTTGTTTTCAATAGTCAGTACGAACATAATGGCATAAGTTTTTATATTGTTACTATAGACACAGAATAAGTAATAGTTGGTACAGAAGAATTACTCCGCAAGAAGATCTAAATAAATTCGAGTCTTGCTACGACACGATACGGTGGAATTCAGCTCGCACAGCATTACGTACCTGCAAATTTATATACCTAGAAATTTTGTCTCTTTCTATCGCATGCCTCTTATCTTTTCTTACGCTGTTAGGGTAATGCCTAGTGAAGAATAATTAATCTCCTTATTTGTAATTAAGTATCTACCGATGTAGGTATTACTGTTATTCTACCTTTGTAAAAAATATTGTTTCAACTTAAGTGCAAAATGAAAAAAATTTACGATGATTGATTAGTAATACTACCTATGTTTTGTTTGCTAAATTGAACATAATCAAATCTAAACATAATCTAATTGAATATTTGTTTCTTTTTATGTCCATTTTTAAATACTATTTGCGACCTCGATCATAGAATTACTGTGAGTGCTATTAGGTAGGTAGGTATCTACAACGTCCCGACGGGCGCGCGCGTGACACATGACCCATTCGAAATACGCCGGCGGCGGAGCGCTTCGCTGTAGGTAACTAACGGATGTACCGCGCGGAGTGAGCCAGGCCTGCTATAGACTAATCTTTAGGGTAAAATACCCAAGTTTTAACTAAATCTCAAAAGGTAACAAGCAAATCACAGGAAGTCTTAAAACATCGCCGGAACACAACATCGCTAGTACGGTGATATTTGTCAACAAACTTTATGTGAAGGGTACCCAAGCGAACTCTGAAAGAGTCCTAGCATAAAGGGGGAGATACTTTTACGACCCACTGATCCCTGGGCGATAGGACTATTCCTATTTTTACAAGTATCTAATCAAAACCAATTTGAGCCATACAAGGGGAAAAAACTTCAAGCATATGTGAGTTAAATACATCATAACTCCACGCCTGCATCCCTTATGGGGTAGGCAGAACGCCAGAGGCTGTAAAACCATCTGATGTCACTTTGGACCAATTTGCAGGTATTTTAATGATGGAGAGAGACTATAGCAGTGACTGACCCGCCTATCGCCGGCAAAAACGCCAACAAAACCTCTGTCCCTTAACTTCCTTTTACAGTATGCCCGGGAAGAGCAGCTAGGAAATTTCTATGCTTTTCTTTCGCTCCCATTCCAGCATTACAAAATAATATGTGCGAAAAATACCATTATAAAATAAAAAAAGGAGGAATATCAAGAAGGTAAGAACATACCGCAAATCGAATCCACTGCCAAATCTGAGTCCTCGATATTTCGGCCGTAGCCGAGTCTTCAACGTTGCCACTATAGAAAAAATGGCCGACTCCCGCCAACCAGTGGAATACAAATAGTATGGACACTGCTACATTATGTTTCAGCCCCTGAAGCGTTACCCCGCCACTGGGTATCAATAGTAAGTCTTGCGGTGTTATGTTAAGGTCCAATTTACGGTGTATTTGGTTTGGAGTTGCTCCGCTTTTCTTCCATAGCTGAAATGAGTTTAAAGAATGGAGGTTTATTTTCAATACTAATTCGGTCTCCATAGAGTTTCAGTTCTACACTTTTTTTCTTTTAAAATTCAAATATAGGGACTTTTTGAATATCACGTCTCGATTTTTTACTTATAACTACCGATTTCAATAAATTACCAAGAAGAAAAGTCAAGATAGAAATTCCTATACCTAGTACTTGAGCTCAAGTGACAGATTTGACACAGACTGAATTTCTATCTTTAACTTTAACTTTTTGAAACTGGCCGTGACGTGGAGTGCAAGTCTGAATAAACTTTATTTCTATTAAACAAACAAACGTATTTAATTATAAAAAATAACAATTCATAATTAAGTAGATAATTAATGATTATTCATTCATCTCATTTTATTCAGTTATCGTTTATTCCATCAAAAGGCATACTGCATTGTATAGAGTAATCAAATAAGAAAAACCGTACTTTTTATAACAGTAAAATTTCTAAAGCGTAACGGCTCCTGTCCACATTACAAACAACCGTTCAGACTACAAAAAAGCAACGTTGTAAAAAAAACACAATCGCTATGCTCGTAAAGTCTTAGTTAACTCATTCTATAAGTTTTTTATTAAGAATAAATACTTTTCGTTGCCACAATTTGTAGGTAGGTGTTTTTCATGTTAGATTTTTGTTTGTAGGTAGGTAGTTATTCCAATTAAGTATACTGCGGATATATCTCCCTATAACATCGATGTCACAATCAAAGCACACAAACGAAGGACATGGCTTTTCATGAAACACTCCGGGACATTGGCCGGCAGACTTTATATGAAGTTCAACAATGAATAATAATAACAATATGCATATAGGTATTATTAAATTGAAGTTTAATTAAATTTTAAGTGTAAAAACTCAATAATGATTTATTTAAAATAAAAAATAAATACATGAGTACAAATATACAATTACTTATATTATAAAAAAGACGTGTGGCACTCGGAGACTGCCGCGGTAAAGCTATTGCAAAGCGTTTTTTATCAACTTATGCAATTATAATTATTTATTTATTTTATTAATGCAGTAATGTTTGACCTAATATGAAGTTCCACAAGTTCCTAGTAGATGGCGCTGATTGTTTATTAAAGCCCGCATGTAAAGTTATGAAATCAAAGTATCACCGCTGTGCCGGTCTGAGTGGGGGGTGTTAGGTTTTTTCGTTACGGAATTTCTGGATTCGGTCCCCACGCTCAAGGCCCGAGATAGAAGCTATGCAATAGCTTAAAAATTATAATACTTATCAATTAAAATAATACATACTAGGACTAATCTACAATATTTATTAAACAAAAATTCTCAGTTTGCTTTTGTGTGTACTTTTATTTCATTTGCTCATTTAAAATTTTGATTGTTTATTTAATACGATTAAATAAATACCAAAGGAATTCTCCTCCCTCATTGCCAGGCCTAAACTAGGTTCACAATTTTACATGTTACCATTATATAAACTCCATAAATTGTATTTTTTTACCATCTGTCGTATTATAAAAAGCAATAAATAAATATGAAATATGAAGGACGGTCGCTGATCCTGAAGAAGCCGTACCATTAAGCGGGGTACACTCGGATAAGGGCACGTTTAAGCAAAGGCGGCGCGTCACGCGGGACATCGCCGGCTTTGCTCTAAACCAGCCGATAGTTCCATCCATAGTAAAGCCAGCGATGTAAAAACGTACGACGCCTAGCGCGACGCGCCACCTGTCCATAAACGTGCCCTTAATCTCCTTTTACGACACGTTGACCATGTGGCTTAGCATGGGATCTTTTAAGTCGACACTAAGCGACGAGATCGAGTTGAGCTCAAATATTAAAATCCACTATAAATACAGTAAGTATTGGATTTTATGCCTTACCTCGTTGACATAAGGAACTATTCTCTCATCGTATACTAAAAATCCATCAACGCCGACTTCAATTTCTTTAAGTTTTGCCGCCAAAACTTTGTCAATTATTGCTTTTGACCTGAAACAAATTCGTAGCTCATTGCAATACCAAGAAGTCTCTGTTTGGCATTTCTGTGATAACTATATTCTTTGCCTCCAGCCTAAAATTCTAATAGGAATGCTTGACGACTGGCTGGTGTAGTGGTAACATATATTGCCTTCTATGCCAGAGGTCCTGGGTTCGAATCCCGGCGGCGGCCGATATCGGTGTGATGAACACAGATATTAGTTGTCAAGTCATGGATGATATGTTTATTTAAGTTTATTCTAATAAAAAATATGTATTTATCCAATATTTGTATGTTTATATATTTCTTAAGTATATCAGTTATCTAGAATTCATAACACAAGTTCTTTAAGAAACTTAATTTGGGCTAGATAATGTTGTGTGAGTGTCAGAAATATTTATTTATTATTATTATTATATTTTCTAAAATTTTATTTAGTGTTCTAAAATTTTCAATAGAAACATAAAACTTATGGAAATAGAACACTGGAGAAATAGATGATTGAGGTTTTTTTTTAATTTAAGACTAAGCCCGCGTTTGACCTAAATCTCACCTGATGGCAAGAGAAGATGAGGTCGAAGATGAAAGCACACAGGCTTAGGAAAGAACTGGCTCTTCATACAATAACAATACTGCCGGAACACATCACGGCCACGACACTGAAGCAGTATTTGTCGGCAGATTTTACATGAAGGTCGGTCGCTAGCCAGTCGGCCCCTGACCACCAAGCGGGGGGCACTCGGGATACGCTTATCCAGGGATGGTAAGACTATTCTCCTAAGCAACAGTGTCAAGTTTTCACGATTCATAATTTAAATAAAACTACTTTTTAACCGGATTAATCGCGTATAATTTAGTATATAATTTAGTGTCGCTCGTGACCACGGGGTCTGCAAAGACACCGAAACGTCGAATTAAAATGCAAAATATAAATTATACACGATTAATCCGGTTAAAAAGTAGTTTTATTTAAAACAGTGTCAAGTTTAAATAAAACACTTTTTAACCGGATTTTTCGCGTATATTTACATTTTAATTTTTTTTTTGAACTCGACGTTTCGGTGTCTTTGCAGACCCGTGGTCACGAGCGACTGAGTGTCAAGTGTCATAATTGGTGTTCTCAGAACACAAAACACGACGCTCGTAACTGATAACGGCTTGAGTAAGAACTGTCATTCATGCCGTTGTTTGACATCTAGACAACGAGCTCATAATTGAGCACAGTACTGTTAATTTAGTTACGCGACTAGCCCTGCTGAGCTGATCTCTATGTTATTGCATATAGTTGTGAGTCGTTAGATAGATGGGATTTTTATTGAAAACTATGCCTACAGATGACCCCATCTCACTTGATAGACAGTGAGGTTGAAGATAAAAGTTCACGGGTCTTGGAAAGAAAAACACATTTCGGGAGCACATCACAGCCGGAGCGGTGTAATTTTGTAGAGGGCTTTGATGGGGTCCTATCCTAAGCAGGTGTCGCTTGAATGAGTCTTACAAAAGGCTTATCCCAGAATTGTAGGGTTCTCCAAGTTTGTGTTCCAAAGCTCTGCTGCTGCGACAAAACTTCCACTTGATGGTAATACCTCATGAGGTTCCGCCTGGCTAGCAACCACCCGGTGATATATTCCAGCAATGTTTTATAAAGCAATGCCACTTGAGATTGAGTTACCGCTTATACCAGTTTGAAACAATAAAAAAGTAGTTGCCACTTGTCATACAGAAATCTATACGCACTATGATTTAATTTATTTACGGGATTCTTACCACGATTTACGATTTTATTTTCACACGTCCGATATTTCAATTCTGTTACAAGCACCATGATCGTGGAGTCGCCATGATCGTCGGAGTCGATCATGGTGCTTGTAACAGCATCGAAATATCGGACGTGTGAAAATAAAATCAAAAATCGTGGTAAGAATCCCGTAAATACATTAAATCATAGTGAATATAACCGCGATAGTTTAAAACAATCTATACGCAGTTGATTACTTTTTGTCATATACATTTTCATTGTCCCATATTATAAAACTAGCTGGTCGCGACAGTTCCACCTGCATTACTCCCGTACCCGTAGGATAAAATATAGTCTAGATCCTTCCTCTATAAATGGACTACTCAACACAAAAAAAAATGCAATTCGGAACAGTAATTTCTGAGATTAGCGCGTTCAACCAAAGTAACAAACTCCTTGAGCTTTATACATATATCAGTATACATAAAAAAACGACTGTTTCCGAAAAACTTACTCTTTATCATGGTCTTGGGCTCCGGGGCTAAGCATCGCAGCGGCCATCCCACCGGTCGCCGGCGCACCTCGTGCGTGACAAGTCTGCACAACTAACTGCATATAAGACTTGAGGAAATGACGATCCATGTTCACATACTTATTGCGATCTGGGAGAAGAAACTCTTTTCTGCTCCCTGAAAATGGAATCTAAGTTAACACTTTCTACGAGACAGAGGTTTTTTGGTAAGGTATGAATATTACCCAAAATCAAATTTTTGTTGTAGGAATCTTACTTCAGGAATCTTTTAAAGGCTTACTTATGCACTAAAAGAGTTTTTTAATTATATCTAAAAATAAAGAGCAAGGTTAACAAAACCTACAAAAACATCATATAATTCACACCAGCTACATAGCCCCAACCTAAGCAGAGCTTGTGATATGGGATACCATGTAGCAAACTAGGGGGGAACCTAGAATATAAATACAATAAGATAAACACCCAGACCCGGAACTTTTTTTTCTTGTTGCATGCGGGAATCACACTCGCGCGCGGCCACTGGCGTCTGAGACGGGCAGTGTTACCCCATCGCCAAAGTGGTCATCATATGATACCATTGTTCCATTTAAATGCCCCATATCTTAAATAATAATACTATTTTTTTCTAAATTTAGTCAAAAATAAGATCAGATAGGTATATTAAATTCTTAAATACTTTAAAACTGTAATAATTATTTTTTATTACACAAATTAATATCTTATACCCTTAAAGGTCAACAAAAAAAATGCTTCATTCAAAACCACTTACCAAACTTAGAGACAATGGAAGCACAATAATCCCAAATACCACAATTCAGTCCCATTGAATGCTCTCTTAAAGCAAACAATATTTCATCCATTTCAAAGCTTGACAATATATTTTCAATCAAAACACATGCTTTGATAGTCCCCTGCGGTATTCCTAATGCATTTTGTGTCCACACAAAAATTTTATTCCACAGTTCCGCCTCAGAAGACCCTTCTAATTTTGATAAATAAAAGTACGGGCCAGTCTTAGTCTCATACAGTTTCTTAGCATTGTGGTACATTAAAATACCAAAGTCTACAAGAGGACCTATTGCTTCCTTTCCATCTATCTGGAAGAAAAGTACAAAAAATCTGTAAAATAACTAAAGGCACTAGAACTACAGTATGGGGACAATGATAATAAAGAAAGAGAAGGCTTTTAAAGAAAGACAGACAACAATGAGGAAGCGAGAAAGTGAGATTATAATTTATTGATGATTTTGAAATTGTATTTTATGAAGTTAAAAAAAGTGCTATTCTTGCATCAATTAAAAAAAAAATTGGGTGGGTGTAATAACAGCTCTAAATAAATCCTTAGTAAGACATGATGAAACATACAATGTCAAATAGAAGTAAGTAGGGATTCAATCTTTTATAATTTCAACCTTATGCTGAACGACATAAGATACATTTTAGTGCGATAATTTTCAAAACTTATGCTATAAATTATTCAGCTATTTTCGGTAATCGGATATACTCTTCTTACTAATTGATTTGCTGTCTTTCTTTAAAAGCCAATCATATTATCAATGTCCCCATACTGTACTTATATCTTGGCTTTTTGTTTTAAATCATAACTATAGCTTTCTTTATTCTGAGCAAATAGAGCTAATACTCTATTTTAAAATCTACTAAAGAATCAGTTCATTAAACATATGAGAAAGAATTACGATTGAAAAATCACACTTAAGAACTGCTTTATTTCAGTTAAGACTATAACATAAGGTAAAAAAATATAGTATTATTGATTGAAAGGCATTCTGTTTAAATACTCTTATGAAACATTGTCATTTTTACTTAAGGCTTTATATTTATAAATATACAGGGTGACTGTTGACAAAGGTTCCATTGCATTCCAGGCCGCAACCTGTGCCAAAGTTTAGGATTGTGAAAATGATTCACAAATCAAACAAAAATACAACATTTAAAGTTGAATCAGTAATTAAGGTGTTGTCATAAATCTCCAAAGTTTTCCAAAATGGCCGGAAGTACTTACTGTATGTACATACTCAATCTATCAATAAAATGTGTTCCAAACTTATAGAGATTTGTCTTTTGTTAAGAAATGGTTAATGAGAGATGATCTTGAAAGGTCAACATACTTAATGTACGGAAGTGACATTTATATAAATAATATATAATAAATATTTCTGAAACTCACACAACATTATCTAGCCCAAATTAAGTTTCTTAAAGAACTTGTGTTATGGGTTCTAAATAACTGATATACTTAAGAAATACATGAACATACATATTGAACAAATACATATTTTTTTATTAGAATAAACTTATGTAAATCCATGACTTGGCGGCTAATATCTGTGTTCATGCCGCCGCCGGGATTCGAACCCTGGACCTCTGGCAAAGAAGGAAATGTATGTTACCACTACACCAGCCGGTCGTCAAGAAGACTACTAATATCTATCAAAAATACACAATATTTTATGAATTCAGTTTGCTTTTCTAGCTTTTTTTATTGGAATCATATTTTACGTCCAGGCAGATATCAAAAATATAGGAATGTCAGTAAAAATATGACTCTAATATGGTGTCGTCAGTCACCTGTGGTCATTGTCGATTCAAGCAGTTTTTCTTAATGTACACGAAAAGTAACTAACAATTTAATTAACAGTTATTTTAAGTGTTTTCATAATGGTATTCCACAACTATTTTCTTTGGCACAGGTGCTGGCCAGACGTCCATACAAAAATGAAACATGTTATTTTAGATACTGAAGGAGAGCACTCTGTGTTCAATTTTGATCATAATTATGTGATAAAAGTAGGTACTTAATTTTTCACTAGAATTCCCCATAAATAAATTAATAGTAGTTACATTCAACTGAGTCAATAGTGGCACATGACCTAGCATGCAGATTGCTGCCAACGCTAGCGTAACCATGCCTTGCATAATCAATTCTTTAACTTTCACTTAGTAGATATTTTTTTTTTTAAATAAATATTTTTTATCATTTTTTCTCTTTATGTATGATCTCAAACTATCACATCCTTAAATTTTAAAAGTGACCCACCAGTCACCCTGTATGAAACAAAGTCAAGATTATTAGTATAATAAATAATGTTATCTTAATCTCTTTTATTTTATCCCTTAAAAAGCATTTTACTTAAAAATGTAAAAGTGTATTTCACAGAAGAAACATTAAAAAAGATAAGCCTTATCATAACTTTATAAACATTTATGAGCATGCTTTCTCCCATTAGATAAGATAATACTAATTATTACAATTCATTGCCAATAAAAATAATTACATGAAAAATTACAAAAATTTTGCTTACCAAAATATTATGCTCAATCATATTCCATGCTCTCGGTCGCAGCAATAATACTGGACACATATTCAAATTCACTGGAGCACCAGCTAGATTGCCTTTTACAAGTAAATTTGTGTGATTATAGGCTAGTAGTTGGTTTTTCCATGTAGGGCAGTGTCCATCGTCAAAATCAACTTGAATCCCCTGCACATCAGATTTCAGAGCTGATACAAAATGTGCCATGTTTGATGCTGATACATCACCCAAATCAATATGTCTATGTCTGGAAATTAAAAACATCACTGAACTTAGACATCAGACATAAAATTGGCAGCACACATTAGGGACAAATTAATAATAGGTACTTACTGGAGCCTAGTAGGCAAGGCTGAAATGGACCATGTTTTATCGGCACGCGCCTGAGAATTCTTAAAATTTAATGTAGGGTTATCCAAAAGTTCCACAGACCTTTTTTGTCGGTCTTTATATAGTTGGTTAATTTCCGAATTGAACTTTTTGTGTAATGTAAACAAAAATTCTTTTGCACCCTCACTAAATATTTTTCTTTGAATGTCTTCTAATTTTGGTGGAGGTGACTGCAAAATGAATGTTGCAGCCATTGCGAAGATTTTTATTACAATTGGTTACAGAATGGAACTATTTAAAAATCATACAATCGGCCAAGCGACCGTTTATGCAATGAACGACTAACTCTCGCTCGATTCTTTCATAATTTTACATGAACGTTTTATCGGAAAGAACTTTGCACTTTGATAGGTCAAGGTATGATAATTTTATTTTATTATGTTTACATCGCAACAGTTTTAGTTACACGAAATGTTAATATCTATTGTAGGATTTAGGATTATGCAAAAAAATATAAGTAGTCATTCATTAGCAGCAAATTTTTGTATGTTGATTGATTTGCAAATAGATAAAATTTATATCATTAAATAAAAACCAATAAAAACAAAAGTACGTAAAGTAAACAAACAATCACAGAGTACAGTATAACCAGGGGGGGACAAAAGCTTATTAGCTCAGTTTCTTCGAAGACAGTGACACTGTCTAACGGTAGGCCCTGAACTTTTATAGCAATACTACTTGACGCTACTTCTCACATTCATTATATTATGAAAAAAATAAATTACTTTGTTTTGTAAATAAATGCAAACTAGTTTTTCAAATGTGGTTTTAGTATATTTTAGTGTGCTGGTGTAAATTCGTATATTGTTATTTTCATTACAAAATTTGCATTAATTTCAAGCTATGAATGAAGCCTTGTCAACGTCAGGTGTGTTTTTTTTAATTTCAAAACACCACCACAACACAATATGGCGACTGCTATCTGCGTACGCGCGTGTCTGTATTTTCTGTTGCTGTTTTGTGTTTATTCCTGAGTTTCACAATGATTTTTGAGCGTTTTTCAAAAAATTTTACCCATGCGCAATCATCATGTCCATGGATAACAAACTCCTATAATTAGGTACATTTTGACATTTGTCAATGCAACACGTATTATGTCAAAAGATAGAACATTGAAGGAGAAGTGAATTATAATACATAAATAGATAAAAGAATGTACTAAATTTTAATAATTTAAGCAAATGTAACGAGAGATCTTCCATTTTTACGATGTCCCATCCATGCTTGCCAGCTTTGAAGTACCATATCATAAAAAGTATTCATCAAAGAGCCGTAAAAATATTTTATTTAATTTAAAAATCTTGTTAATTATATTAATTAACACTTTTAATTCGGCTTCACAACAAAATGGTAAAATTAATTCAATTTTAAGTTTGTCCACGGATTCCAGGTAGACCGGAATTCCCATTAAGTAACGGTAGATTTAGCCATTTTATAAAAAATAAATAAAAAAGAGAACGTTTTTTTAAGACTAGCAACTCTTTTTTGACAGATTCTAATGATTTCCAGTGACATTTTAAGTGTCTATGTTTGTTTAAAATGTGACTTTCTATTGCGACGTGACCTCGGACCAAAATTGTGTTCCCGTAAGTACTTTTATAATGTATGTAATGAAATGTAAGTAAGTATTTTTATAATGTATTATATTATTTCGAATTGAAAACTTCTAATTTTTCATTGCATGGAGTATTTTAAGAACATTTTAGACAATTAAATTCATCGATTGCAAGGTATTTTAAGTCTTAAATAGATTATGTTGTTAAGAAATGTGCTTCCGTAAAGTCATGTTAGTAACGTTATGTACTGGCGGAATGATTTTCGTTACGAACTGGAATCGTAAAGCCGTGATCTCATTGCTAAAATTTGGGACATGTTGTATCAAAAAAATAGTAACATATTTTTTCATAGTGACTGCTTTTGCAGCTTGATTTATTTTATTTATACCTATCTTACTAAAATTAGGTGCATGGTATGCAAGGATAATGTATGTCTAGAATGCAGTAGGACAGACAGTTTTGATTATATTTGTCCCCCCTGTCTCCTAGGCTCAGAAAGTGATTAAAGGATTTTTCGTGTTTCGTGTAGAACGACTCATTATTTTTATTTAGGTATTAGTTTTGTTTTTTTATAATTATTTGATTCATTCCTTTAGTTCAATCTAATTTGTCTCCTGATAATTGAACTGTTGATTATATATATTTGTTTTTTTTTTCAAGAGTGTATATTTTATTTTTGATTGTGTGTAGTCTTTAAGATCAGTTACTGAAAAGCATAAGACTGAATATAATTGTGTAGGTAGAAAGACTGATTATTGTAAAAGTATAGTTTATAGTAGACACAATATATAGTGTTGTAAACTCCGCCTTCCAATTAGTACCAGAGCTTTCCACTATCGTAACTATTGTGCTGTGAATGGTTTAAGAAATTATTACTTTATATTGTATTTTTATAAGAAGATGTGTAATATTAGAGCTGGATATAGCATATTATAATATTTTTTACCTGTTTTACAAAGAAATATAGTCGTCATACTTAGTGATTGTTTTATAAAATAGTTCTAAGCTAGTGTACTGATAGAAAATTGTTACTTACTGGAGGTAATTTCATTGTGATTTTCATTAAAATAACTTTAAAAATAATCATAATTGTTAAATTTGATGTAAAACAACCAGATTAATTGAACAATTAATAAAATTCACTAATTACCTAAATCTGTTTTTTAATAAATATGGAAATTTTAGCAATGTTGCTAATTGGAACTTTTCAAGTCCCATATGGTCCAGAAAATATGAATGTGTGGTCAAAGTATTGATTTCAATACTGAAATATTAATATATTTGAAAAGTCTATGAAATAGTCTATGAAACTACATAAAAATCATCAGTTAAGTTGATACTTTTTATTAATGTTCCGGTCACGTAACGGGCCATTTTTTTTGAAAAACGCTCTTTTATATTCCATAAAGTCGAAGACTTCAAAATCAATATTTCTTAGAAAATTTTGAGTTGGAAGTATTCGAATTAGACTTTAGAAGGGCTTAAAATTAGAGAATGCAATGTCGAATACGGCCCATTGCCTACATATCGCACCTCCGCTCAAATAGTGTCATAAGTCAAAAAACCTAACTTTCGAGTAAAACGCGTTTGAAATTAATGCTAACTTTATTTTTCACTTTTCGGCTCATAACTCAAAAACTGTCAATGTTACCGCAATATGATTTTAAGGAAGTTATAATGATTTTTGACGCTCAACAAAATGGTGTAGTAGGTTTTCGGAAGATATTCAAAAAGAAAAAAAAAAAATTTGAGTTGTGACACTTTAAGGATGAAAAAACGAATAATTTACAAAATATTGTTTATTTAAAGCGTTCCAAAAAAAAAAACTTATTACAAAATACAATGAAAATATAATCTTGTGACTCTCACTAACTCAACAATTTCTTATACATAACATAAACATACTTTTTTAATCACAGGTAAATTAGAACTCAAACATAATACTTGTTTTTCTTATTTAAAACATAATCAACAAAAATTATCATATTGTTAGAAATAATCAAAATACAAAAATAAAATAAAAAAATTAGTTAAATAATAATAAATCTTAAAACTGATAACTACTACTTCACAAATTGTTGAAAAAATCTGCATAAAAACTTGGAATATGATTATTTTGTAGCAAAGTCATTAAATCAGTCTTTTTATTCTCTTTAATCGGTATCTTAGTAGTATACGCTAGCTTTGTATCAGGAATGGTTAGTCTCTTATTTCGTGAGAGTAAATTACCTTCTGACCATTCGGTATCCGTGTAAGACGTTTTGTACTTTAAAATATTTGGTCTGTCTTTGGCAATAGTCATCATTTTTACGTCTGAGATCTTTATCTTATTATTTAAAGTAATACCCATGTCACTAATTAAGCTTTTAAGTGAAATAAAATCATTGTGTGACAGCTCATTTACTCTCAATGGCTCCCCAGTTTTCTTAGCTTCCTTAATTATCTGTACATATTGACTAGGAACGTATATTGGACCTGACTTCAACGATCGCTTTATTTGTTTTTCAATAACGGAATGTACCGAGTCGCCTTCGTTCTGCGTGTGGCCGGCTATTAAAAACTTATGTGTAATCGAATTTAGTTTATTGTATTTCATTACCGCATACATGTACAGCCCGACAATATATTTATTTTTATTCTGCCCACAGCAATTGTCAGAATAAAAAATTAAATCAATGAGATCATCACCAGTACGACTATGCAATTCTTTTTCTATAAATTTAAGCAAGCAGCTACCGATTTTATCTGCACCACGATAGCCTTCACCCTCATGCCAAAAATAGCATTCAGTAGTACTTTGATTAACAGTGGATTCACTATCATTATTGTTACTTCTTGGTGGTTTCTTATTTTTTCGTCCTATGTTTTCTGCTTTCAATTTGCTTATCGTGAAATTCATGTTGTTCAGTTTACTCTTATAATAAAAAACAGAGACATCACCACGCGGTAACTGCAGAACAGCCTGTAAGTCGTATACAGCCACGGCCAGGTTTTGGTTTATCTTAAGAGCTTCCTTGTCTTTCTTCTTTTCTTCTCTACATAAATTCTTTTCTACTAAGTGTGTATCATATTTTTTCTTAAGCTTTTCTTTATCTTCTTGGTTTGAATTTTCATAAGCCACACATAACTCACATCTATCTTTCTTTGGTATAAAGAAACCTAAATTAAATTCACCATTAAAAATGCGACTATACATCACATAGTTTCCATAATTTTGTCCAGCCTTTTTACACTGATCCACGTAGTCCCTATGCAAGTCAGAAATAGACTTTCCTCCATCAATGTATTCGCGGGTAGTTTGTGCCCTCAAATAATGGCTTTCAATTCTTGGTATTCCTTTTATATGAGCCCTTATATCATTTTTAATAGTTTCGCCTACAGTATAATGTTTCTTATGTTTTCCTCTTTGATCTTCTTTTAAAATACCCCCAATAGATTTTTCAGTTACAGTTCTGATTGTTCTGTCGTTAATATCCAAAGTATTTTTGAACATAATTTTGCAGACCCTCTTCAATGAATCTTCAACATCGAAATAGAAAGCATAATTGTTTTTTCGCGGTTTTTGAGCTTTGACATATCGGTACTTCACTTCTATAGGTCTTATATGTTTATGTATGAATTGCCTTTGTTTCTCTAAATCTTGCAAAGTCCAGTAAGAATCAAACAATTGAAGCCTTATTTCGTCAGTAAGAAAAGAACTGCATTTTAGCCTGCAACTTTCGCCACAACCTTCTTTAATACCTTTTTTAGGAATATTTCGTCCTGATTTTGTTTGATAAGGCAATCCTGAGTTCCTTAGAACTTTAGTCACATTTTGCTTCCATTGTCGTTCAACACGACGTTTTTTACGTGAAGTTGGCATTTCTTCCGACACCTCATTTTCTTCCTGCAGGCAATTCCTATCTAAATTTGATACTTGTGAAGTTGATGGGCGGTCTTCGTGAATATCTTCACTTGGTTTTGCCTTAGGTGACAATATTGACGAGCTGCATGAAGATGATGAACTGGAGGAGGATGAACTTGAGTCGGACGATGAAGAACTTGAAGTACTCGATGATGATGATGATCGACGTTGAGGAACGACCATATTTTTCTTACTCTTTTTACGAACCGTATCATAATTTGGATCTTTAACTGAATCATCTGTTTCTTCCTCCGCAGATAAGTTATCTTGCATACGTTCTTCGTTTTCAATAGGATTACATTCCACGGGCCAATCTTGCATACATTCTCCATTTTCATTAAGATTCCTTTCTAGCTCTATATCTAACATCGGCTTAGATGGCAAATTAGAAATATTTTCGAAAGTTTCATTTAAATTAACATTTTCTTTGTTTAAGCTGTCATGTATTGCTTCTAAATTATTTTGTTGAGTACCCTCTGATATAAAAATGGATTCATTTTTTTCTTGACCATGCTGTCCATTCGGCTCCAGGCACAGAGACAAAATTTTGCTTGACCTGGACATAGTATATCTTTGTAGATACAATCACCTAAGGACAATAAAAATAATAATTTTAGTTTAAAAAGTATATTAAAATGACTTCATTCATACAAGATACATAAACAATATTAAATATGTCCTAACAATACCTAAAACAATGACACATTTTGACACAGATCAATTTAAATTCATAAAATGAATAACCTTTATCAAGTAAACTATCATAATTAGACACAAAACACTGTAAATTCCAAAATATAAATAGTTTTTGTCTAGTCCTAATCGCATATAATGTAATATGTCGAAACAGTACACTTCATCAAAATAAAAATAAAAGATGTAAAGTAACATTTATCACATATAATGTCATAACTTAATACGGATCACTTTATTGCGAATAGTATAGTGACTTTTGACTTACCTTAATCAAATAAACTGTCTTAAGTCGAAATACTTCACTTTTATTGAGTAAACCCACAAATTATTTCTAATAGCCTCAACACATGTACCGACACAAATCGACAAACAACGCTCTATGCAATATTCAGACAGACGAACACCTCGCGCAAGCAGTGACGTGACACTGTTTATGTTTGGTAAGACGATTCTTTCACTTTAGGATATAATGTCATATGCGCCATCTATGGATAAATCGTTGAACTATTTGCATGACATTATTTGAGATAAGATTTCGAAGTTTTCTGATTCCAATAGTGCAATAACCTTGAATATTTTTTTTTTTGAGTTGTGACACTATTTGAGCGGAGGTGCGATATATGTACGTATCTATGCGGAGATCTGCATATAGATACATTAGTTTGGGGCCGATTTGTAGTTAGCGTTAGTAGCAAATGGGATCCCAAAAAATCTGCAAGAGAACTCTCTATTCCTAAGTATAATAGTTCTCTATGAGTATAACCCTGGCCATGGCAAATAAAATGCAGTAAAATGACAGTTCCAGTGTGCCCACTTTAGGAAAAAAAAACTCAACAAGTTTATTTTTTTATTTTTGTCTTTGTCTTTAAAAATAATAAAAAAAAACTATTTCACTTTTACTGTGACCGTTTTAGAGGACATTGTACGTTTGATAATTAATTAGTTTTGTTAAAGCTACTGTACACTTACACACCTCAAATGCATGTATTTATACATTTGTTTAAATTTTTATTCTAAGCGAATGAAAAAGAACATTCTCATTCAGTACCTTAAACTATGAAGATTTTACATAACTTGTATCATTATTTTTATTTTTGACTGTCCGCCATAGAAATGTAGGGAATATAGAAAGTTTTTATTTTCATATTAAATCAGACCAAAATAATTATCGTTTCATACGACTATTTCATCACTATTTTTTAGCACTAACCTTAAAAGTCGAAGGTGTTTCCGAAGTTTTCAAATGTTCAAGCTGTAATCCTCACCAGAGTACCATTATATCTGGAGTAATTAGCCGACTATTTATGAGATTTGGCATGCCATTATCACTATTTCACGACTAGTTTTTGAAACATAAACCAAGTCGATAGACCTTAACATTCAAGTGCACGAGAGGTGTGGATTACAGCTTGACGTTCACGCTGTAATCCTCATCAACCTACAGCTATACTGCTGAAACTATAATAGGTACGACTGTTTTTTTTATATGCGTCACTACTTATGACTATTTCATCACTATTTTTTGGCAAAGTCAAAACTCCTTTGAGATTTCAAAAGTGAGTATTACAGCTTGAAGGACACTTTATTGAATAAAGTTTATTCTCTACTCTAAATCGTGTCAGCCATTGACTGAAATTCTGTCAGTGTCAGTAACCAGTACACTCAACTCAATGTCAAATATTTCATTCGGTGTGTGTGTTTGATTTTGTATTCTGTAAAATCAGTGTATTTAAACTATGGTTTTAGTTCGAGTATAATTTGCCTCTATTAATAATATACCAATATGCCGCCGACTGTGCAAACAAACGAAACCGAAAGGGACAAGCGCCCACAGCGAGGTGGCGAAAGAAGGTTAGCATTTCGTAGACTTTTCCGAGTTTGCAATCACAGTTTTCAGTTATTCATGTGTTTTAATTTCTTTTGCAGATCTGACCTCGTAACTCGTGTAAAATATTGCAATACGCTTCCAGATATTCCATTCGATTTGAAGTTCATAACTTATCCCTTTCCATCTACACGATTTATTCAATATAATCCTACATCATTAGAAAAGAACTATCGCTATGAAGTTTTGACTGAGCATGATTTAGGAGTTCACATAGACTTGATAAATCGAGATATTTATCAGGGAGATGGCAATGCAGTCCTAGATCCAGCCGATGAAAAATTACTGGAAGATGATGTGCTCACCCCACAGGATTCTAAAAGATCTCGTCACCATGCCAAAAATGTATCATGGTTACGTCGTTCGGAATATATCTCTACTGAGCAAACTAGATTTCAACCTCAGTCTATGGAAAAGGTATTTATTTTGTTTTATTCTTTAGGTCTACTGAATCCTGTTGAATATAAAGGCCCTTCTAAATATTTTAAATCACATTTTAGGTTGAAGCCAAAGTTGGTTACAATGTTAAGAAAATATTTAGTGAGGAGACATTGTATATGGACAGGGAAAGTCAGATCAAAGCTATTGAAAAGACATTTGAGGACAATAT
The DNA here is from genome assembly GCA_944452665.1 of Stenoptilia bipunctidactyla. Classification (NCBI taxonomy): domain Eukaryota; kingdom Metazoa; phylum Arthropoda; class Insecta; order Lepidoptera; family Pterophoridae; genus Stenoptilia; species Stenoptilia bipunctidactyla. The sequence goes on from OX101739.1 coordinate 13,932,106, forward strand.
AAAACCAATAGAAAAGCATTACAGTAAACCAGGAGTGACTCCCGTAGAAATAATGCCTATATTTCCAGACTTTGAGATGTGGAAGTATCCTTGTGCTCAAGTCATATTTGACAGTGATCCAGCTCCCTCAGACAAAAACATTTCTGGTCAAATAGAAGCTATGTCTCAGGCTATGATTCGGTAAGTTACGTTGATTATTCTTAACTGTAATCAATTATTATTATTAGGAAATAAAAAAGAAACTATTGTGTCAAAATTATGTTTTAATCTAAAATAAAATGAGTAGGTGCATGAAATAAACTAAGTCACAAGCACTATATGGGAAAGGTATAATGAAATTCAAAATATTGAATTTAGTAAATTTTTTAACTGAGTTTATCATAACACCTTGGATGTAATACTTGAAGGTGGTGTGTGATCACACTTTAAATTTATTTTAGTATTTATTAACAATACCAAGTAGACTGGTGCAGCAAAGGAATTCTTAACTCTTATTTATAATATGTTTAATGTGACAGATAAACTATAATTGGTCATTTAATGTTGTTGAGTTAGAAATAGATTCATAATTATTGAAAAGCTTTTGAATTAGAGGGACAGATAATGAAATAATATTAATCTTGTATTATTTGATATACTGATCAGACTCAAATTACCTCTCAATGTTATGACACTTTTTACATAATATGTTTCATATTCCAGAGGTGTGATGGACGAAAGTGGAGAACAGTTTGTGGCCTATTGTCTTCCTACTGAGGAGACCATTTTGAAAAGACGCAGGGATGTCACAGAAAACATACCTTATATGGATGAAGATACTTACGAATATAAAATGGCTAGAGAATATAATTGGAATGTAAAGAGTAAAGCATCTAAAGGTTACGAGGAGAACTATTTCTTGGTGAGTTGAGGTTTTGAATGATTAAATTTTAAGTGTCATGTAGAGATTTAATTATGATTGAGATAGGTATTTTATTATTTGAATAGTATTTTTGTTACGCATGCGCTGATTTTGTTTCGATGTACCTGTCCAGTCACAGGTGAGCTGCTAGTCTCTCAGAAATAAGCTTTACCTTTGTACATTTGTCTTTATGTACCTAATATTGTATCTTTTAAACTGTGTGTACATGAATAATATAATAAAATAGTTCACAGCATCACTTTCCAACCTGCAAAAGAAAATCTCGTTAATTCCATATAAATGAATTTAAAAAATATAAATAAAAGGTAATCACAATTAAAGATGTAAACATTTTTAGCCATTACGATGTAAAATTTTAACGGTTATTGGAAAGGAGATGGTAATTCTTATTGAATTACTGAAGTTTTCAGTAGACCTAGACATCAACATACAAGCCTAAGTATACCAAAGTATAATATCAATATAATAGAATTTAACTGTTTTTATGACATATCATTATGTTTTTTATTAATTCAATGATTTGTTAATTCCTATAAAAAGTTTAGTCACCAATAAAAAAAATCACCTTATTTCACCTCAATCTTACCTGATGGTTTGTAAAGATTAGTACTACTTACTTACTTACTTACCTAAACTTCACGCCTGTATCCCTTATGGGGTAAGCAGAACACCAGAGGTTATAAAACCATCTGATATCACATTTGACAAATTTGGTGGTATTATAATGGTGGAGAGAGGCGATTGCAGTGACAGGAGGTCAGCCTATCGCCGACAAAAAGCCTCCAACAAAACCTCCGTCCCTTAACTGACTTTTACAGTATGCCAGGGAAGAGAAGCAGCTGGCACATTCTATGTTTTTTCTTCGCTCCCAGTCCAGCATTAATATGTAAAGATTAGTATGAAGATATATATGAGTTTGGCAAGGAAATGATTTCTTGCAAGATTTCCTGAACATATCACCAACACTGCAGTGATACGTTTTATATTAAAGGTGGCCGCTAGCCAGGCATACTCTAATGGCAACTCTAGTGGGTCCTACCACTAAGTGGACGTCGCTCCTATTAGTTGCCTTTTACTACTCGCGTATTCTGGGGGAAATAGGACTATTGTAAGGCCACCTTACTCGGCTCAAAACTATACTGGGCGACTAGTAGGTCACTTTTGAAATTCGATGATGTGATAGTGATAGATGATGTAATAGGTCATACATCAAATGTAAAAATGTAATAAAAAATAAATTTTAATTATTTACTGAGTAAATTTCACCGAAAGTTAAAGAATTGATTTCGCAACGCGTAGTTACACTAGCGTTGGCAGTGACCCGCATGCCAGGTCACGTTTCGTGATTGACCCAGGCGTAAGTAAAGTAAATAGTAACAAAACTTTATTTATTTATAGGGAAATCTGCTGAAAAATGAATTATCTACTTTTATTACACAATTATGACCAGAATCGAGTACAGAATGCTCTCCTTCAATATCTGAAATTGGTCACCAGTCACAATGTATATTATAAACTTAGGCATATATTAGTTAACCACTTTCTTTCATCCCAGGTTGTACGTAACCATGCAGTATATTACAACGAGTTAGAAACTCGAGTGCGTTTGTCCAAACGACGCGCTCGCGCCGGCGTTCAAGCGCAGGCGTTGACAAGATTGGTGGTCACACACAGACCGTTAAGTGCATCGGAACACAGAATGCTGCGGTTAAGAGAAAAACAATTGGAGCCACCACAGGTTTGTATATTATAAATCGATGTATGCAGAAGAATTATAATCTAAACTTTTTATGTATTTTCACTTATTATATTAAGCTAAAGAGCTTATTTGCGCTTATCACAGAAATTACATACAAGTTTGATTTAAAATAAGTCTATTTAATAACCTTAAATAAGCTATATTCATCAAGTAATATATTGTATGAGTATATACATATATAATATTGTATTTTATTTTGTGCTCCAGTATTATTTCAATAAGCAGATGAAATTTTGTGTAATTGGTTATGTGTAGAAAGAATTTTGTATTTTCAGCAGTTGTTATTATTAATTATGTGTTGAACCAATTGTTACCGTTGTTTTTATATGTACATAGCTTCTCCGAGAGCCGAGCTAAAATAAACTTTTCAGCTTTATAACATTAGTGTAGATTACACGCATAAATGAAATGCTAAATCAGGAAACCGCTACTTATTTTATTATTTATAAATAATTATTTTATTACAGGAGGAAGATGAAGAAGAAGAGGAAGAGGATGATGAGGAGGAAGAAAAACAAGACCAGCCTGAAGAAAAGGAAAGGTATAGTAATTTTTGTTTATAGAAATAAAATATGGTGTTGTTAAATGTTTGCCTGTATTGTAAGAGAAAAATATTACGTTATTTTGAATAAAGTTTAATTAGTTGATAATTTTGCAATAGTAAAGAGGTGACCATGACATATTAGTGTAGCATTCATTTAAAAAATAAAACAATAATTGTTATGTAGGTTAAGCATAGTTATATTGTTTTATTTTTAATATGAATGCTACACTGTAATATGTAACATTTCTAGCTTAAATTTGTATGTCTTATTGTATTTCCCTTATTTTCCTCATTAGTACCGGTTAGCTTTTAACAGTAATTGCTATTAAGCCAACATTTAACGTCACAACATTTAACATGTAACCTACACAGAATTCGAATATTGTTAGGTAAATCTTAACCAATCTAATTTATAGACTTATTGGACGTCTATTATGCATGTACAATCCATATTCAAAATTGTTTATTAAGATTGCATTGAAAAACGAAAAAAATGATGATGCTTTGCTAGAAACCATCACTTTTACTTACCTTCTTATTTTTGAGAGCACATATACCGAATACACGTTGTTTTATTTTGGTTGTTTTTTATTTTTATCTTAATTTAATTCTAATACAACACTTTATCAATCCAGATCACGTTCACGCTCGCGTTCAAAATCCGGCTCCAAATCGCCTGCTGGATCAGAAAGGTCCAAGAGCTCCCGGCAGTCGCAGTCCAAAAGCAAATCCAAGTCCAGGAGTCGCTCCAAGTCAGGGTCTGGCTCTAGGAAGTCAAGGTCGAGGTCAAGGTCGGGGTCAGCTCGGTCCGGATCTGCTAGGTAAGCTCAATTATCTCACATAATAGATCATTTAGGTCGCAGTGTGATGAGCGGACAAGACTGTTCAAATACAATATGTAATTGTGTTTAGTTGTGCCTGTTTTTGACATCGTAACTCCCAAAAATTTTAATTGCGTGTTTTATAAATTATTAAAATCTCGTCTGATGATAGTTCTCAACTTCGATTGGTAGAAATCAAAGCATTCGCCTCTTAAGATTAAATGAATAATTGTCATCGCTTAGTCACTCAGGTCCATTATTGCCAGTGATAGGAAATTGCACTAATTTAAGTTTGTTTTAAAAAAAAGCTCTTTTTTTTATTAAAATACTTAAAATGTAGTTACCAATTTGTGCCATTTGTGGTTTTTAAGTTTCAAAGTACTTCATTTTAACGTCCTACATTAATTTCAAACATAGATGTCCCTGTATCTACAATAAACACATAATTATTTGTGTAATCACAGGTCAGGTTCAGCCAGATCTGGCTCAAGGTCTCGCTCCGGATCCCGTGCATCATCGCGAGCAAGCTCCAAGAGTAAGGCTTCCAAATCCAGTGCCAAAGGAAGCGATAAAGGCTCAAGAGCCAGTTCAAGAGCCAGCTCTAGAGGTTCACGGGCAAGTTCGAAAGGTTCAAGAGGTTCGAGAGCCAGCTCGAAGGGATCAAGGGCTAGTTCAAAGGAGAGTGGCAAGGTCAGATTTTCTTGTTATTACTTTAGTTATTTTTATTTGAGGAGTAACATAACAACTGATATTCTTCGTGTTATGAAAATCCTAGAATTTAAACAAACATGTTTGAACGCGCTAATCTCAGAAACTACAAATGGGATTTGAAAAATTCTTTTTGCATTTGATAGCCCAACTCTTGAGGAAGGTTATAGGCTATATTTTATCCCGAAATTCCCACGGGATCAAAAGTTACGCGGGTAAAACCGCGCGCGGTGGCTAGTTTATGATAATGCTGAAGAGATTTTGTTTGAACGCGCCTATATCGGGAAATGCCATCTGAATTGTTTTTTTTTATTGCACTTGATAGCCCAAAACTTTGGGAAGGTGGGCGCCGTTTTACATTTGTAACTTTTATCCTGTAAGGGCAAACACGCGCATCCTTTCCGTACGCGCGTACGGCACGCGTGATGCAATTTATCTAGTAAAAATTCATTAGTGCTTGTACAGTCGTGTCAATGGAATACTTAACCTGGTACTATTTGGCCAAACTTCTATTAAAATCGATGCACGATGTACGTGCGTGTAGTAGGTACATGCGGGAGCTAGCTACGTCCCACTCGCGCGTGGCGCGTTCTGTACGGCACGGACATAGCAGCTCAAGTTCAAGTTCATTTATTCATAAAACAATTTACATTGTACGCGAATGTCTTAAAATTAAAGGTTACAATTATTATTAATACTAGGTAGATACATACATAAACATTATTTATACATTATACATAATTATAAACTAGAGATCGTCAATCGTATAACAACATTATTGCAACAAGATACTTTTTAAATAAGGTTAAACTATTTGTTATTTTTAAGTCCATCGGCAACCGCTTAAATAATAATACTGCTTGGTTTATTGAACAATGCGCAACTACATTCAATTTCGGTTTTGTATGAATACGCGCGTAGACACGCGGGGAGCAGCGTTGGCCCTAAAAAAATCTGGATGAGCCTCTAACTTTCCTTAAGAGCTTTCAAATGCAATAAACGATTTTAAATTCTACTTATTTTTTGTTATAAATATTAAATTAATATTAAATATTTCTGACACTCACACAACATTATCTAGCCCAAATTAAGTTTCTGAAAGAACTTGTGTTATGGATACTAGATAACTGATATACTTAAGAAATATATAAACATACATATTGAATAAATACATATTTTTTATTAGAATAAACTTAAATAAACATATAAACATCCATGACTTGACTGCTAATATCTCTGTTCATCACACAAATATCCGCCGCCGCCGGGATTCGCACCCAGGACCTCTGGCATAGAAGGCAATTTATGTTACCGCTACACCAGCCGGTCGCCTTAATAATAGAGATACGGAATGAAATACTATAGAATTCTAGGTCTTATGTCATTTCGGTTTCTAGCATTCCACTCAGACTTTTTACAGTTAATTTGTTTACAGTTAATTTGATTTTTACAGTTAATTTGTTATTACTAATTAACCTTAATGTACCCACTGCTTCTTAACTCGTACATGTTCAAAATGAGGATATTAATCAGCTGGCTGCTGTAGTATATTTAATGTATAATTCTTCTTCCAGGCAAGTTCTCGTGCTTCTTCCCGGGCGTCGTCCCGCGCTAGTAAGAAGTCATCCCGAGCGGGAAGCCGCAGTGATCGGTCCCGGAGTCGGTCCCGAAGCGGGTCTAGACAGGTAAGTTAAAATAAGTTTCCTAGGGTCGGCTTGATAAGTCTTACCGACCGTGAATAACCGTGTCGTAAAGACTATTTTAATATTCTAATAATATTATAAGCTTGTTGGTATTGCTATGTTAACTAAAGCACGTTCACAGTACTCACACATATGCAATTTCGCTATACAGTATGTTCAAAAAACATTTTTTATTCAAAATGCGACTCTAGTTTAAGTGTAGAACTAGAGTTAGATTTTAGTAAAATGGGTGCGTTGTAGATAAATAACTAAGTACAATGTGTTACATTTATAATTTATTATGATTATTACATTATTGCTTTAATCTTGCATTTATATTTCGCTGGTGCGATCGATTTACAAACCATTTTATAGCGCAATTTCATCTTTTTATTATTGATAAATAATTTTGATGACATATGCAGCCAACTATGTTCTAAACACGAAACCTAGTTACACTTCTATGTCTTTTTGCCTTCACTGCAAATAAATAATCACACGCGATCACAAGATCGCACTGTATTTATAAACATTAGTAAAAGTGAAACAATATCACCCTTTCAGACCCTTCAGTCTTACGACCCTTCGGTCTCATAAGCTAAACCGCGCGCGAGAGAGACAGGCTGACTTTTGATGATGCGCATACAGTACCACGTCACGCCGCGCGTTTATTCACAGACAACACGCAAGTGCAATGTGTAAATGTGTTGAACGCGCCAGCTTACTTAATTTATAATAAATATAAATAAATAATAAATATTTCTGACACTCACACAATATTATCTAGCCCAAATTAAGTTTCTTAAAGAACTTGTGTTATGGATACTAGATAACTGATATACTAAAGTAATATATAAACATACATATTGAATAAATACATATTTTTATTAGAATAAACTTAAATAAACATATAAACATCCATGACTTGACGACTAATATCTGTGTTCATCACACAAATATCCGCCACCGCCGGGATTCGAACCCAGGACCTCTGGCATAGAAGGTAATGTATGTTACCGCTACACCAACCGGTCGTCAAATTTTTCTTAAGGCCATTACAGGGTTCATCTTGCTAACAACCACCCTTCATTTAAATTCTATCGCCAAATGTCAATATCGCTCCAGCGGTGATGTGTTCTAATAGTGTTATATGAAGAGCCAGGTCCTTCCTAAACCTGTGTGCTGTCTTATATCTCATCTTCACTTACAATCAGGAAATTGAGGTCAAACGGGGTGTCGTCAAAGTTTAAAACCTAAGAAAGGTTAGTCACCAGAAATTAGTAGCCTTTAGTTGATTTTGAAAATATCAGAATACATAAGTCGATAAAAGTCCTCGGCTGTTAAAGTTGTATTTTAAAAATGGACGATTTTCTATAAAACAAAAGTGTCCTTTTTTTATAAAAATTGAACTAGATTTGCCACAAAACAACAATAACAACTCAAATAAATATAATTTTTTGTTTATTTTTCGTTATTTTTAAAGTTTTCTTTATTTTTCTAGGGTTCAAGGAGCGGATCAGCGTCTAGTGCGTCGTCGGCTCACAGTGGTTCTGATTAAACTTATTATAAGATTTTCTGTTCATAGTAAGAAATAACAATAAAATAATCTAAATATTTACCAGACTTTTTTTAAAGGTGTAGTTGAAGTAACATTTTGGATGCTTATAGTAAGATACAATAGTCGAGCAGTGAGATACTGGGTTTTTTCAAAATTGTAATACGATCTTAGGTCAATATCAAGTAGGTTGTAAAATCGTTATATTCGAAACCTGTGAGCCAGTACTTCATTATTGTTTTGGTTGTTTACCCGTATATGGACCCAATTGTTACGTACCGCAAAGTTACGGACTTTACTAGAGCTAGAGCTTGAAAATATATTTTTAACCGCCTGTATTCAAAGTTACCTCACTAACACGCTTGACGACTGCTGAGGCGATAGAGATGCACTTTCGGCTTCAAATCCAGTGGTCGATACCCGCACTATCTTTTATGAATGTTTATACCAAAACAATATTAAAAATATGTACGAGGTTTACTTTCTTTGATGCGATATAAACGTATCTTCATATTTATTTTAGTATGACTCAGTACAAAAAAATAAAGATATGGCACCAAAAACTTTTTTACAAATAGTCGCTGTTGATGAACATACTTACTACGGCGCGGCATTACTACGACGTAGTACTACAAGATGTTTTGCAGTAGCGCGTAGTCGTCTTTATTTTAATGGTATTCATTAATAATTTAGAGTATAATGTTATACTTACTTACTGTAATTACTTTTTAGCAGATTCGTTTTATATTTTACCTTAAGTTATATATTTAGTTTGTAAATATAGAAATATATATAATAATATAATAGAATATATAATATATTGGAACTCCTTACTGCAATACTCAATTTACTCAATACTGGCCAATGTGTCATAAAAAAAAAAGAAATGACATGTCAAGCATTTTTGACAACGTCAGTAGAGAAGAAGAAAAAGGTCCGCTGAGGAGAGATGTGAGGATTCTGAAGAGAAAAAAAAGATCGGGAGAGAACGCTGGAGGACGGCTGACCGATCCGGGAAAAGCCGCCGGCCCTCCCCGGCGACGACGTCCTGGCTCTACCTGAGGCGCCCTGCTCTGCTCGGCGCTCTTTACGGCTGCGGCCGTGCGCTACAACCCTCGCGGTGGTTCTTACCGCTGTGAGCGGCCTCCCTGCCGCTAACTTAGCGGTTGTTGGTGGCTGCCTCCACCACTACCGCGGCTGTGAGCCGCGGTCTCCTACGGCGTCAACTGCGGCCGAGGGCCGCTAGCTCCAAACGTCTAAAATTTAACATTTTCCCTACAGTGCTATAGTGACTTTAAGTGCCTTTTTCGTTTTGTAAATTAAAATTAAAGTTTTTTAAGTGTTAGTTAATAGTTTTCTTCCACTTCAGCACCCTAATGAACTGCGAGCGACGGATCCCCTTCAGGGAATCGGCGCTTCGCGACAAGAGTGACCATGCTTTGCGTAATATGTTAGCGAATATATTAATTTCCTTTTTAAAAAATACATACCTTTCTTTGCAAAATCGTTTCTAAGCAGGTATAAATAATACTTATCGCGAAAAAAAAATTGGCCGATGACTGAAAAACAACCATGTATATCCGTCGTCTAGTACTTATAATAAAATAAATTAAGGTGGCGATTGACTTGTAACATTTTATCGTAATGTAACGTTCCATTATGATGAAATGTTCCAGGTCAATACAGCAAGCCGAACCTCTGGCTAGGAGCGCCCCGAGCCCCTTGTACCCTTACAGGTCAATCAAGTAATGCCGTAGCGCAACACGCACGCCGCGAATGTTTCGATACGGCTTAGTGCTCAGGTCTGGCGACCTTTAGGTAAATTTAGGGCTGGTCGGCGCTGTGTCCAACAATTATTTAGTAACAGAATAAATTAAAACACAAAATTGTTGCTAGCAATAAATTTATTAGTGCATCAATCACTCAATCATAACATACAAGTAAGTTATACAGTAAAAAAATCTCATCAAATGTCACTGTCAATTATTTTGTTGTAAAATAAAAATATGTTTCATCATAATCATTTGTCTATAAAGATAAATTGGGGAATCACGTTGAAATAAGTCAATCTCTGTTGTACCTTTAGTATTATTGATTTATAGTTACTATAACTATTGGAGGACTGTAAATGTACAAGATTTTCTAAGCTAATATTTTCTATTTCTAGACACCGTGACGGGGATCACAATAACAATAAAAATATAATAATAGAGTTCATCCAGTCAGTCTTTCACATTTTTCGTCGTGCTAATAAACCAAAAACTTTATTTTTATCTTGTGTTTACAATAATTTTGGTAACAAAAAATGAAAGCAATTATGGATATGGACCTGCATAAGATTCACAATAGGCTAAAGAACGAATAAAAAGTAATTTTTAGATTCCTCGTAATCACGGTGTTTTTCTGAACACGATGATTGAATTGATTGGGTAGATTCAATTTATAATTAATTTATTAATCATTACACTATGTGAATGTTGAGAACCAAAATCGAAATTATTTTTGTCCGAAACTCTTCAACCGATAATTTTGATAGAATGTTGTAATCCACAACTAGTTGATTGAAAATTGACTATACCCTTGCAAATGATTCAATGCAGTAAAATACAGTTCCTGTGTGCCAACATTCGGGAAGAAATAAATAGTGACGTGGTTAAACTCAAAGTTTTTTAATAATAATATCGTAATGTATGAAAAATAAGTATTTTGGCTCACAAGACTTTTCTTATTGTGCTGCTAGCGAAGCGCAACTATCCTTGGAATTTCATTTTTACCGATAAAAAGAATTTAAAAAGCAAGAAGTTATAAAGTCGATTTAACTTCTACTGTAACCGTTTTAAAACACAATGTACGTTTGGTACCTAATTAATTACTTCCATTAAAGTTACTTTAAAGATAAATGGCGGGTTTCAATATTCAACTGACTGCTATGCGTAACCGGTACAGGTACAAAACTGGTAGGAAAAAAGTAGCGTTTCACAATATCTATTAGCTACGGGCTGTAAGTTCTCAAATTTGGCATGGGCCCTCCTTGCGTGACGTTCTTCCAAGAAAATAGATGATATGTGATTTATAGAATATCACGCATTCGCAAATTATTTGTATGATATTTGAACTAAAGAAATATATAAACTTATTCAATTTATATTTGCTATGTTTTAGTATTCGATAAATATATTATAGTATGTTTTTAAAGCTTTTTATTAATAATTGCGTTTAACTGCTTACGTAAAACGAAACGCCAATCCTTCGACTAATTTTGCCATTGGTTGAATCACATTTTTATGACGTCAAAGTAAATATTTGAAAGAAAAATTATGTCATTCAATAATATCCGTCCTTTTTTTCAAAAACAGTTATAGATAAGTAAGAAAGAGAAAACTGGATTATTGATATGTTGACAGATATTTGATAGGATATTTTATTTAAATAATATTTTTTTATGTCGTTGGCTAAATAAAATGACCTATTCTTTAATTGGTCATACGTAATGAAAAAAATACTCTTATTGGCTGCAGCAGACTGCCGTGCTACCTTTACCTCATTGGTTTAAATTAATAACTTGTTACGTCGTCATTGGCTAGATATAATGACTTATTTTGTAAATGGTCAAATGTAACCTAGCAACCCATTACAGTCAAACAGTTCGTAAGCAGTGGTTTAGATGTCAAGATTTTGAATATAGAAAGGCATTTTGGTAGTGATTTCTATTGTTCGTAGGCAAAACGAACAGTTTTCATAATATTGAAACCCGCCAATAGTAGACACCTCAAATACAATTATTTATAAATTTCTTTAAAATTTTATGCAAAACGAATACTCGTTCGTTTTCAAGCATTCTCATTCAGTACTTACACTACGAAGTTTTTAACTGCTATCATTATTTTTTTGTTGACATTTCGATCTGTCAGCTTACTGCATTTAATTATTTGTCAGAGTATAATACAAAACAAAAATTTAGGATTTAAGTTTATTTGCAACGCAGATAATTCTCTTTCCTTAGATTTATATCAAAATCTCAACTAATTATCTCTCCAACTTAACACTAGAACTCAATATAAAATAAATGCACAAGATATTGATATAAACTTTTCAACACACTTGCTCGTAAAGTGAGCGTTATTCTATTGAATTTAAAACTATAAACTGGGCTATAAGTGACGCGTGCATAATATATTATACCCTAGTGCATAATATAATGAATCCTACAAAGTTGAATTGTACCTTTGTGCAAATTAAATGCGAGTAAACAGAGCATATTTTATTGATCCGGGTTATACATTACATTTTTTCAGAAACTACAGAGAGGTTTTATACCACTTCAAATCCATATACATTTTTAAATGTTTACGCCGTATATTAGTTAAACAAAATTGTATATCAAACAAATTATTCACAATTTACAATAATTTGTTACAAAATATTAAAATATTTGGATTTACCACTCCAAATTAAATATTTTCATGTAAAATAGGCTGTATATGCTATACAGCCATTGACACATTTGGTGGAAAAAAAAACCTACGCGCATGCGCGAAGTTCGGCGCCATTTTTCAATCACAATTCACAGCTTTGTTATCAAGTGTGTTTGTTATTTGATGACCACTGATGACCACGTATGTCTGTCTTTTACTCACAAGTGTGTTGAAAAACGTCGTATATAACTCGTGAGCGTTGCTAATTACAGTCGAGGCTGTGATTCATAGATAATACATATATAACTGGCTGTGATTTGAGCCCGAGCCGCAGGCGAGGGCTTAATAATGAGCCGAGACTTCGCTCACTTGTTATATAATATACTATTATCATACATCATATTTCATTATTATTCTGTTGTACGTTTTTATAGTCATACGTGTTAAACTTTTATCACTAAATACAAAAATATTTATGCTCTTAATGAAATAAAATAAAGGTTTTTTTTTTAAGAGATTCACACACAAAGAAAACCAACCAGCATTTTTAAAAGTTTATCAAAGCGGTTCATACTTAAAATAACGATATACTTTATATTATTATATAGTTAATAATATTATTACATCGAAGCACCGTTATTGACTAGGCAATAAGGATTCTATAATAGAGAAGACAACAACTAGAATCTGAAAGAAATATCCTCATGCAGTTTTGCATGTAGAATAAGTTTAAAAAAATATCTTCGGGCATTTCAATAGTTGTTGAATTTGCCACATTTAAAAAGTCACTCTTAGTATTCACAGTTTTTAGACTTGGACCTGCTTAAGGTTGAATGAATAAACATGACTTAACAAATACTTTAATTAGGTAGGTTTAACTCAACGAAACTATAATATGGCATCGGAAAAAAAATATTTGGCAAGGCATACAACCTATAATCCGTTTCCTGATTAAAGAGCTTTTTGTAAACAAAGGTGATACCGGGTGAAAAAAATACGAAATACGTATTTAATTATAATTAATTAAATTACATATTAAATTATTCTTTCAGATTCTCTTAATTTCGTGAACCACACTAGAAGAAGGGTTTATGTTATAAGGGATCGATATTATAAATGTAGAAAAGAATTTATAACTTATTTGATTATTAAACATTGAAATAAAAGCAATGTTTTTTTTACTTAAAACATTTTCGTGGCGGAATAGGTTTTAATCATTTGGTATCTCGGAAGAGGTCCTGGACATTTGGTTAATTTTTGAAAATATTAATATTTTTATTTTACGTTATTGTATTAAAGTTTTTTTTTCAAATTTTATACTCCATGTTACTTTTACTTAGTATAATTATTTGTTCCTTGTTTGAAGTAATTAATCGATAACAAATATTCGTTGTATGGTTGAAATTTAAATTTGGCGAATCTGATTACGTGATTAGATTATACATACAGTAGAACTCCACTTATCCGAATTAATGCGGACCGGGGCCCATTCGGATAATCAAATATTCGGATAATCGGATTTTTTTTTTTAAATTGCCATTGGAGACAATAAAAGCTACGTTTTGATATTGCACTATTTTTTTATTGAATTAAATGAAAGAAACATGAAATTTTCACATGTTTTAAATATAAATAAAATGTACTTATGTACAAGCCGTGACTGCAATGCGCCGGAACTTGTCTTAACTTGCCGTTGTGCCTACACTGACTGAATTTTTTGTGATTCGGATAATCGGCGATTCGGATAGTCGGAGATCGGATAATTGGAGTTCTACTGTATATACTATTTGAAGCTTGATCCATCGGAGTGGAACAGATCTCGTGATCAGACTATTTTTTATAATGAGGGCAGTGACAAACACCCCGACATATATTCCACAACCCCAGTATCCCTCGGCAACTTCAAAATTATTAGGTACCTATTAGGAAACGCCCTCAAAAGGCCTTTCTTTGTCATAAAACTAATGGTGAAGAATAATAGTGATGAATATCAGATATAAGCAAACATATAGGTACTAAAAACAGCACAACTATTAAGCATAGCCTTCATTACTGTTGAAAGAATTTTGGACGAGCATAAAGTCAGAGGATGTACATTACGAGGGACGGCACAGTGGACGTATGTTGAGCGTACAGTCAATCTTTAGAGTCCCTCAGACATGTAGTTTCAAGTTCGGTTCTTGCATAGAAACAACCAAGCAGCCCAAGACCCTCGATCAATAGCTCGCTCTGAAATATCGCGTCATCAGAAACAAGCTAGAGCCCGTTCTCGAAAACTACAGCGCCAAGCACTACTGGCATTGCCTCATTACCAGAAGTCAGGGACAAGACTTCTCTAGGGAATAAATCTTATATCGTGTTAATGGACCGATCGTCATCTTAGGTGTTTTTGGCGGACATAACTATCCCACACGTGACGAGAACTGGGGAGATATGGGAAGTTGTGTCCACTAAAATTTTCCCAGTTGTAAGATCCGCAAATGGTTTGACCCTAGTCGCATTGGTAAAACACCAAGAAAGGCTGGAATGATCGAGTGAAAAAAGTGCCAAAAGCGAGTAGTTTTAGATATACCTACCAAATAATAATAAATTTCGTGTATCTTAGACTCTACAAATCTTGCCTTATTTTGTAGAATTGAGGTTTAAGCATGTTCGATATTTCTTAACGTCTGCCATTCAATTATTTGCTGTTTTTTAGAACTGGGGTTCAATGCATGATAATGAATGGACTATAGATGATTGTCGATATGCACCCTGCATTATCAACATCAATAACATTAGGTTACATTTTTAGCGTTTGGATGCTCTTCAAATAATAATCATAATTCATATTATTGCGGTAATCAAAACTTCTATGGTTGACTTTAAACATGAACAAGGCATTCGCTACAAAACATTTTTTGCCCGCCTTGGGGCGGTTTAGAATAGTGCTCCCACCTCTGGATAAGCGTGATATAAAAGTCAACGAATCCGAGAGGCCATGAGAGGCAAATGACGGAAATCAATGATATTCCGATTTATATAGCAAATAATTGGGCTGACTCCATTGCAGTGACACAAGTTGCTTGGGATTGCTATTGCATTCATTTTTAGAATATTCATACAAATTTTACAAAATGTTTTTGTTTCGGGAAGTCAAAAGCTACCTAGGCCATGTTTTCGGAACCATTTAAAATTTTATTATAAACGACAGATAAAATCAATTTATTCATTTATTAACTAAAACCAAATAGTCTTTTATTTATTTTTTTATTTTTAGTCGAACCTCACAACAACAAGCAAAGATTTTTCTGACTACAAGGAAAGTTGAAGTTTAGAATTCCTGTAAATGTACGAATTCAAAATCGTTTAAATACTTATTTATTTATTGGTACACGGGGTATAGTGCCGTTTACCATAAGGCACCCGTAGGACCCATGGACTTAATTCTGTTTTTTGTGACACTCTATAGGTATATACTTAAATTATTATTTATTTAATTTATTGTCTGTATCAAAGAGTATTTACAATATTTTCGAATCAATAAACATATTTTATTTAAATGACTGCATCCAAAAATGTTCAATACATCTGACATGTCAATTTGACCATGACCTTTGTTTGTTTACAAAAAAACTCTTTCATCGTGAAACGGATTATAACAGGCTTCATGAATTTTAAGGTGAGAGATGTCATTTGAATATTCCCAATAATGTCAGTGATATATGCTGTGTTTTTATGGATAACGGATAACCTTTTTGTGTATTTTAGGTGATAATTTTTAAGGCAGTCTGATTTTCTAGGTGCTCCTGACAGAATTTCACGGGCGATTTCGTGTGGAACCGCATCCGATCTTGCGTAACGGTTTACTTCACCAATTGATCGATAGTTTTTACTAGGCCAATCTGATCAGAGAAAACCGATCGAAGCCATCGGCCGCCGACCTGTATAAATTACAGGTGGTCTGGTATATACCAATTGTGTAAAGTATGCTTGTCTGTAGAGGTACCACCGTTCTGTTATCCTAACAGCATAGGCATGATTACTTGCATCATATAATAAAAATGTTGATATGCAGAAAATTTGCTATTCACAAAAATTTCATAAGCTATTTTTTTTTAATATCGGATTTTGAGAGCGGATTGCAAAGCATTAAGATTTTTAGGGTTAAGTTTCAAATGTTACTCCAATAAAATCAGTTTTTCTCAATATTTTTTGCTATTGCTGAAAAAAAGCTACTCTTCAAGATAACCCAATTTTCTTTCATAGCTCTCTCTAGAACAACATTTTTCTGTAGTAATGCACACCATTTTCACCCTATATTTTTTATACACTGTAATATTACTATTTATAATGTCGTAGTTAGTAAATAAAAGTAAATAATCAGCAAGTTTTACGTAATATAATTATAAAATTGCGATTCTTAAATGAGTGACGATAAAAGGTTTTAAATATTAACAAAATTATGACTAAATATACCTAATGTAATGTTAAGTCATAAAACTCAGTATATGTTTAGTTGTATTTATTTTAATTTCATCCTGACTTAAATAAATTAATACATTGTATTGATTTGATATTTATTTGTTAGGAACTTTGTAATATTCCGATATGTTCTATTTCGAATACATATTATGTTTCTATAAAATGCACAAGTGATAACAGATTGCTTATTTTAAAAAATGTGTGGCACTTGTTTTAGTACAAGACACTGTTTTATAATTAATGGTAAATCTTAATTTAAATTTGATCATTGTAAAAAAATGTTTCAGCTTTTTAGAATTCCTTGGTTAAAGAAAGGACATTTGTACTGTTTTTTGTAATTGTAAATCATTATAATTGTTATTATAAACAATCTGAAACTATGAATACGTATGTGATGGAAGAATAATAGATTTTTTTTTTTTAATTTTAACTCAAAAACTCCATTACGCAAAATCTCTTGATAATTTTAACCGAACTGAACTTGTTTTTTTTAAATTATAAATGAACTAAAAGTGATAAAGCAAAAGCTAGAACAGTATCTACAAAATACAAATATACACAAAAAAGTTTATGTGTATAAAAATACGAATCAAATAAAATATCTTAAGTTTCACACGTGTAAATTTATGTTTATGATCGCGCCATAAATTTATGTCATTGATAATTCATTACATTAAAATTAAAAGCGTACATTATAGGTTTTATAGTTATACGCTCCAAGTATTTTTATTTATTTTTTTCCAAGGAGTTTAACAAGAAGTTCGGCCATTTTCACATAATGTATATTACACTCAATATATTTTTCGATCAAACAAAAGTAAATAGTTACCACCCGCGCAGATTAGAATTGTGTTATGATATAAAAAGCGATCTAATTCTTATTTGAATCGCATAGTACTCTTTTGTTCAGTGGCCATTACTATCCTTCCTATCCTAACCTCAAAAACCACATGTTTCGTAGTTAACTTCTAAACAGTTAATGAATCAGCCAGTGAAATAACAAGAACAATAGACTTCTACACATTTACTCAATCCAAACTAAGGCAACACATTTGCCCTACCAAAAACAATTTATGATGTCCTTCGGGCCGGATGCCACTTACTTTAAGGAGGATAAAAGGGATAGTTTTCCAGCTTTGTAAAAAAAAAGGTTTATAACCCTTCTTTCTACCTCGCACACTATTTTAGGTTTATCTGTAGGTACAACTTTTCACTTTTTACGATTTTTTAATACCTTTATTATTTTTTAAATATCGTTTCTTATTCTTTTTTTTTAAATATTGTCAAAAGTTTTTATGATACATTATATAAAATATAAGAGTTTTGATTGGTTTAAGGACCCTTTCAGTGTTCGCATGTCAAGTTCAAGTATAAAATTTAATGATACATAATTTTAATTTATTTGCGCGGATAGAAACAGCCATTGAAAGGCATTGTTATTTATATTGACGACCGATTTAGCACTGAGGTTATAACAATTTGAGATTATTCAAACATTTGTTTACGCGTCGAACATATACGTATTGGTCTATGTTCATTAAGTATGTATTATACATGTGTATCATCATTTAAAGAAGTATAACCATTGTAGTACTTATAACATAATTTATGTTTTAATTTAATGGTTAGATAGCGCCGTACGAATATAATATTTCCATCTTTTTGTTGTTAAATATATTTATTTCGAACGAAAGCGCCAGTTTTTACCACCACCTTAACATACTCCAAATCATTCTAATTTTAATCATTATTATTATATTTTATTTATTATTGCTTTTATTTACTTCTCTAAGTTAAGGCAAAGTGAGTATTGTTATTTAAGCTTTACAACTGTTTGTTATATCCTTGTTTAACACCAAAGAATTCTAAATAACTGTCCGATCTATGCTGTTTCAACTCTTGCTTAGTTCGGCAGTGATTATATCCATGTAATGTTGTGTGAACACAGCCTTATTGTGCATGACATAACGTAGGAGAGTTCCGGAGATATCTGTTAGCTCTTTAGAAAGTGCGGACAGACCGACGGGTATTTGACGAGATCCGCCGCCGCAGACCAGAACCATTTTCAAAAATTCTAATATCCTTAGACCTGGAAAAGAAAATTTGCTTTATTGTTGATGCATTAAATTATATTTAATTTTGGGACATAAAGGCAACTAACAGTTTAATGGACATAAGGGTATGATAAACAAAAAGTATGAACGAATCGATCATAGAAAAGTGATTACTGACTATCGGAATTTTCAAGCCTTTTTGCTAAACTCTGTAAATAGGTATGTACCAACATATTTATTTTTATAGTGTTTTTAAAGCATTGAATTTTATTGAATTGAACTCTGAAGTATGATCTATCAAACAAAGCAAGGAAATTCATGAATGATTGACGAAATAATGGCGTGGTAAACAAACTTATATCATAAATAGTGAACATCAAAAGTTAGAAAAAAAAATACAAAATAACTTAGCGACTAACGAATGTACAGTCATGTATATTAAGATGTATACATTTTCATTGAGCTTTTAACCTTGTTACAACCGAATAAGTTGCAAAGTATACATTTTATTAGACGTGACTGTACAAAGATCCAGCTTATTTCTATAAGAAATTTCTTCCAGCTGACCTGTGACTGGAGAGCTCTTTATAAATAATATCCACTAAAATACAACAAAAAGGGGTACTCACGAACAATTTGACGGACTTTATGCTCGGGGTCCCTCAGGGATACAATCTGGGTCATGATGAGTTCTTTAGTATCAGCTGTGAGAGGCGGTTGGTTGATACTCTCTAGCAGTTGTTCTGTCACCTGGATTACTTCCTCAGCTACTGAAGGTAGCACTGCTTTTAATTCTCTGAAATTTATAAAAATACGCCTATGATCAAATGCAGTGTCCAGCTAGGTAATGTTTTACAGTAGATTTGAGAGTTCTGAAGCTCGAATCCAAGAAAAAGATACATTTAGGTATAAAAGTCTATTTTAAGTAAGATCATGACTTAGGATTCAAAGATTCGCTGATATTTTTTCATAGGGAACTGTCACAAAATCTACACTTGAGTAGAGTTCAAGCCCGAGTAGAAATCATTCTGCGTAAAGTCTGCTGCTAATTGACTATACTAATATTTTATTATAATACTTCGTTTTTTATAATATTGGCTGTATTATAATATATTATTTCTATTTAGTATCTTTATTATAAATAAAAAAAGTATCAGTGATGATTTTAACCGTCAATATTTTGTAACGACCTAGTTTCCTCCACAGCCCACGTGTAACCATACGGCTACACTTACTAACTTTTGTTTTTTAAGTGCATCATGGATTTTATTGTTGTTTACTGATAGTAAAACAACAATAAAATCAATGATGCAGGAAGGAAAGGACGATGATTCAGCTTATTTTGGTACCAAAACTTTTCTAATTGTCTCTGGACAGTTGCATTTAGAATCTGTGTGCAAAGGTATGGGAAATGTGGACCTTAGGACCCACTTTTAGAACAGAAAATTCTAGATCAAGATTACATTCATCAGAACTCTACATGCACTGAGGCTGAGTTATAATTTAGTGATAAGTTAGAACAATTGCAAGATTTCATAGAACTTTTTTACTTAACTTTATTTTCATTGAAACTAGAAATACAAATGAATCAGATGTATATTGATTACAAATAAAAATGAAGCCCCAATGTGGAGTAAATATAAGAATTGCAAATTTAACTTATGAAGAGGTCATATTTAAGAAAAGAAAGGATTGTCTTCCCAAGAACGAATCGATCAAAAAAAATTCAAAAAAGTTTTATTCATCTTAGGAATTTCACAAAACACTTGATGAAGTCAGTCATCACATACTTCGGCTTTAACTAGTTGTTGATAGTTGTTAAATAAGATATTACAGTAGACAAAGAGACAAAAAAAGCCGGCGGAAAAAAACTCTTGGCACTCTTTTTCAGTCAGAATTATCAAATTAATACAAATAGGTACAGTACAAATTGACCGTAACATGAAAAAAAACAAACACAAGACAGCTAATTGTGAGAGCCAATGTCATGCCACAACCAAATTGCTTACATAGCAGATGCAATGAGCTATGGAAGCACAATACGAACATGACATACTGGGACCAGAGTATTTGAACAAGAATGAAATAAAAATAAAATAGTATCATTAGCAAAACGACCTGGCACCGCTAGCAGCACCCGTTCACGAGTTAACGCAAGCACCAGCCATCACCCTCCTCAACCATATTTTAGGGAAGAGGGTGACCCGATATCCGACGCTACCACTAGCCATGCCGCCTGAGGGAGCATGACGTTCTTGCTGTTGTCTTGACAAGAAAATAAGTGAGTGGGACAGTCACCAGCATGTCATATATATACCGCACAGCCAAGCCGTAAACAAAATTATTAAGTAATTGGAAACTTTTAGAAATATCCTGTTGTGCTTAATCCCATGCCCTTTTATCATCTAAGTAATCTTTAGTTTTATAATAAGCTTTTCGAGATAGAGTGTTTTTAACGATTGATTTAAATTTATTGAATGGCAGGGATTGAATTGACTTCGGAATTCTGTTATATATACGTATTGACATTCCAATAAATGATTTGCTGCTTTTAGCCAGCCTTAATTTAGGAAACGCTAACTTATGGTCGTTCCTAGTCCTTACAGAGTAATTTGTATCATGATTATCTTTCCTAGTTTTAAATTTATTACTATTCTTATAAATATACATAATGTTTACATAAATATATTGTGATGCAAGGGTCAAGATACCAATCTCTGTAAACTTTTCTCGAAGAGATTCTCTGTTTCCAAGTTTATACATTCCACGAATAGCCCTTTTCTGCAGTGTAAATATCGTGTCAATATCTGCGGCATTGCCCCAAAGTAGGATGCCATAGGACATTATACTATGAAAATAACTAAAATATACCAGCTTCGCTGTATTAACATCAGTCAATGAGCGAATTTTCTTTACCGCGAACGCTGCAGAACTAAGTCTACTCGCTAGTTGTGAGATATGGGCTCCCCATTGCAATTTAGAATCTAAGGTAATTCCAAGAAAAACAGTGTTATTTACTAGATTCAATCTGTTCCCATTAAGCCGCAGATCAGACTCAACTTGTTTTACATTTGGTGCAGAGAATTTTATACATTTAGTTTTTTTATCATTGAAAGCTAGATTATTTATATTGAACCACTGAACTACATTTGCGAGAGCATTGTTTACATCGTCGTAGTTTATTTTCTGTCTTATAATTTTAAAAATTAATGATGTGTCGTCAGCAAACAATACAATCTCGTGATTATTGCCTACCATATAGGGTAGATCATTTATATAGACTAGAAACAGAAATGGGCCCAGAATTGATCCTTGAGGCACTCCCATTCTCACAACCGACCCAGCCGACCTTTTCCGGTTTACCTCAACCTTCTGAATTCTATCACTTAGATATGAATTCAAAAGTTTGAGTTCAGTGCCTTTGATGCCATAGTGGTGGAGTTTCCTGATGAGAGTGTCATGCTGAACACAGTCAAATGCCTTAGATAGGTCACAAAATACACCTAGGGCATCCTGTGACCTCTCCCAGGCACCAGTGATTATTTCAAATAGTTCAACACCAGCATCAGTTGTTGAACGGCCCTTTGTGAATCCAAATTGTTTATTATGAAGTAAATTGTTATAGGTGAAATGGGCCAAGAGTTGATTAAGAATAATTTTTTCATAAATTTTACTACAAGTAGGTAGAATTGAAATTGGTCTAAAATTAGTAGGGTCTGTAGTGCTACCCGACTTAAATAAAGGAATAACCTTACTATGCTTCATTAAATCAGGAAACTCCCCACTAATAATACAGTTGTTAAATATTTCAACAAGGCAAGGAGCTATTACATCTATAATAGAATTTAATATTTCAACAGATATGCCCCAGAGATCAGTTGTCTTTTTAATGTCAATTGTCTTAAATGTTTTAATAATATCCCCGGTGTCTATGGGTTGGAACTTGAAAGACACCTTGCACTCACTTACATGATTTTTGAGCAATGATTCAGCCGCCACAGGTGATGAGTTTAATGATTTAGTAGTTGAAACTGGAATGTCAGCAAAACAGCTCTCAAATGCTGTCGCAACATTTTCATCTGCTTTAATTATTGTAGTGTCAATAACAAGCTTAAACTCACTATTGCGATTCTTAACTTTCCCAGTTTCCTTATTAATTATATTCCAAGTAGTTTTAGTCTTATTAGCACTATTTTTAATCTTATTACCTAAATACATTGATTTGGCTGCGGCACAAACTTTTTTAAATAACTTTGAGTAAGTTCTGACATAGTTGCAAAAGGTGTCATTTTTGTTATATGATTTCTCATGATAGAGATCATATAGGTGCTTTCTACTGATATGTATACCTGTGGTAGCCCAATCACTAAATGATTTACACTGGTTTAGAGAGATTTTTTTCGGAATAAATACACTGTCATGTTGTTTATTTATTAATCTACTTAAGTTACTGTATTGTAAAATTACATTATTGGAGTGGGCTATAGTAGGCATATTGTTGATTAGACCACACCGAAATCTCTCTAAACGTTTGTCATTGACTGGAACAACCATTATACTCTTATTAACCTGTGTTTCTTTTGAGTATTTAAATGTAACCAACTGACCGCTGTGATCAGAGCTTAGTTTATTTATTACTGATGAATATACTGGAGTTGTATCAGAATACACATTATCTAGACAAGTTGCAGTGGTGTTTGTTATCCTAGTTGGTTGTAGAAACAGGTTAATAAGATTGTGACATTTGAATAAATTTATTAACTTTTTACTCAAGTTTTTTACTCGAGTTTTCTAACAAGTCAACATTAAAGTCCCCACAGACAAATATTTTCTTAGTTATATTACTTAATTTACCCAATAATTCTTCCAAAGCAAGTTCAAAACTATCATAGTTTGATTTAGGGGGTCTATATATGCAAACAATTATAAAATTTGTCAATTCTACACAGGATATTTCAATAGTTTGTTCAATAGATAGGCTCACTATGTCCTTACGTTCCTTAAATTTTAAAGATTTATTTAATATTATTAAAGAGCCACCATGTATTGCTGTCTTTCTATTGAACGAACTAGCAACTTGGTGCTGAGCAAAATTTAAAGTTAATTGGTGTTCTAATAAAAAATGTTCCGTTATACATAGTATGTCTATATGCTCAGCATTCAAAAACAATTCTATTTCCAAGACTTTTTCCGAGATGCCTTGTATATACAAGGTAATTTGGTGTACCAAATTTAGATTTATTTCATTGTATTTTATTGACATATTGCTAGATGCTCCAGCATCTGTTGTCTTATTCTCTAATTTAAAGACTTTGGAATATCCAAATTATGTTAATTAGAACATAGTCTAAATAAGGAATAAGAATTGGGACTGGTGGAATATTGCAATGGGGTGAGGTTAAGGTCAATAATATAAGGCCTTACATCTGCGTAGGAACGGTTTATAATAGACCTACAAACTCTCGAGTTTTTCTTTCCATCGGGTGAGATTGAAGTCTAAGGGTATGCAACTTCGTTAAAAATTACGTAACTAATAAAAATACCTGAAACTTATTTAAAGTTTTGATGTAATGGTTACCAACTGCACATCTTCTAACTTTAAAATCAACCAAATTGTTTTAAAGCGTGAAAACAAACGTAAAAGTAATGAAAAAATAAAAAAGCCAATACTCACGTGTCACTGCTTGTATTATCAATGATGATATAAATCCTGTCCTTCAGCTTGAGTTTGTGCGAAGCTTGCGTAGGCGCATCTAACGCGCACGACGGCGATACCAACATGAGCGACGCGACGCAAATCAGTCTGTACACCTGAGTACCCAGCTCCGCGAACCGAGGCGCGTCCAGGTTTACCGTCTGTACAACAATTTCATAATTTTAACGTTATATTGTACAATATACGGTCTAGCTCCAAAGTAAGTAGGTACATAGCTTGGGTTATCCTAAGAGACAATGGATAAACATAGTTGTAGGTACTTTTTAGTGATATGTAACTTCTTGTAATCCTTATTGTTGTAACGAGGTTTACAACGAGCTCTCGAAAAAAGGGATATTTCGTTGATACAGCCGTCTACATTGCTTTAAAGTAGCAGTCACTCCTGTTTAATAATTGCATTATGTGGGGTCGAATCCGCGACTTCTGGCTTCTAACGCTCATAGTGTTACCCCAAGATGCAACGCTCTCTCTTTTATCAGAAATTAAATGATTGAATCCCATGTGATACATTTTCGACATCGTTCACATTAGGGCGTGTATAAAGACAGGCGGCGCGTCACGCGGGGCTTCGCGCAATTTCGCTATATATTTGACGACCACCATACTTAAACGACCACTTTGGCGATGGGGTAAACCTGTCTGCCTCTGACGCCAGTGGTTGCGGGTTCGATTCCCGCTCGGAACAAGAAAAAAAAAATGTGTTTATATTGTAGGTTCCCCCCTAGTTCCGCAACATGGTATCCCATAACACAAGCTATGCTTACTTTGGGGCCATGTAGTTGGTGTGATTGTCTAGGGATTTTATTTTATTTATATCGCCGGCTTTACTCTAAACCAGCGGATAGCTTCTTAATAAAGCCGGCGATATAGTAAAAACGCACGACGCCGTGAAATTTGTGTCCTCACAAAAAAGATAATATTTTTTTTTATAATAGTGCAAATTAAACTACAAAAAAGCTCAAAAAACGGGTTTTCAGAAGCTACTAAACGAACCCTCTGCAATCCACGGAACCTACCTCAGGGTATTCCTTCGAGCCGTCCCATTCTAAAAGCTCCAGATATGCCTTGGCTAGGGTCTGCGCAGTGACATTTCTGATGATATTGACATCGGTCACTGGCAGACCAAGGCCGGTCTTGTCAGTGTGACGTAACAGCCATTCTCGAGTGTGTTGAAGTCCATCTGGAGAAAATAAATATGATCATGTCAAAAGAGATTACAGAATCCTTTTCAATATCTAGTGATTTAAATCTCCCTGTCACTGCAATAGTCTCTCACCATCATTATAATACCTCAAAATTTGTCAAATGTGACATCATATGGTTTTATAGTCTCTGGTGTTCTGCCTACCCCCTAACACACCTACAGGCGTGAAGTTATGTATGTATGTAGATGAAGAATAAAAAAGATCAAAAGCATTGAGATTTTTATGGGCAGTTATATTTTGTATTAAATTTTTAATACATTCGTTTCTTTTTATTATAGACTAAGCCCGCGCTTGACCTAAATCTTACCTGATGGTAAGGGCTTTGGAAAGAACTGGTTCTTCATAAAATATTGCCGGAACACATCATCACCGGAGCGCTAACATTTGGAGGCAAATTTTATATGAAGGGTGGTTGTTAGCAAGTCGGATCCTGGTGGCTAGTATTTTTGCAAAAACTTGGGTTTGAGTGTAAAAAATGCAGGTAGGTAAAAAGACAAAAAAAAAATTAATCTGATTTTTAACATCAATATATATATATATATATATATATAACTGTTCCGTTAGGTACTGACTGAGTTACTGAGTGACTGACAGACAACGTACAGCCGTAACTACAGGGCGTAGAGAGCTGAAATTTGGAACATACATTCCTTAGGGGATGTAGGGGTGCACTTAGGAAGGAATTCCCGAAATTGCCACGGGAACGGGAATTATTGGACATTTTAGTTTGTACAAAAAATCTTATTCCTTGAGTGTACGGACACGATACTTGGCATAAAGGTTCTTCAAAAAGGAACTTATGAAAGGAATTCCCGAAATTCCCAAAGGGAACGGGAAATATATGATGTTTAAGTTTGTATGAAAAACCTTATTCCTGGAGTGCACGGATGTTATACTTGGTATGAAGATTCCTTAATAAGTGTCAGTTTGTATAATGGAAAGAATTCCCGAAATTCCTACGGGAACGGAAAATATAGAACTTTTGGGTTTATGCGTGTACGAAGTCGCGGGCAAACGCTCGTATATCTATAAACCTGTGATAAAAAAATACCTTTGGACTACATGTGTGTAGTCTAGACTAAACTACTATAAGCAAGTCGTCTTTTTAATTTCGCAAAAAACTCGCGAAATGAGAAAAAAACATTTGGAGTACTTGTGATGAATTTTTGCAAAGTTTCGCGGGATAAAATTTGATAATGTATCAGTATGGGTTATAATTATATTAATTTATTAACTGACCTTCTGAAACCTTCAACATTTCATCGAACTTCGTTCTCTCATAATGCACACTTTCTTTCTGCACATGCGGCCTGATTATCGCGATCAGAGTATTTGCTAAATCTAGTTTCAGCACCTCCAATGTTTCTAAAATGGCTCGGAACACCTCTACCTGGAAATATTATTATAATTTTTATCATTATTATCATCACGAACCTTTAAAACTGCCCCTGGGTGAGAAGAAGGTTTAAGTCCATAGACTTCTAAGCTGGTTAGTGAATTTCAAAATTTTCAGGGTGTTGAAATAGCTTCTGACAAGCCCTTACGACTACTGTATACAAGTATACAGCATCCGGGACCGACTTCTGAACGTGCCTAAGGTGCACGGAAGTTAAAGTAATATTGATTTATATCTGTGGTCACTACAAAGAAGTAGAGACTGTGTTTTTATATTTTCTCGCTGTTGTAGGTATATGGGCTGCCAAAGTTATGTACAGTAATGCCGAAAGGGTGTTAGTATACCCCCTAGGTTCCTATACCTATAAGATCTCAGTAACATAAACTAAGTGAGGCTTAATTTGCGGTCAGTTCAAATATTCATTTACGTAATATTTTTGTATAATTATATAGTTGTTTTTTTTTATTTCAATGGCTTCTCTGATCATTCTAGGAAAAAACACCCTAATTTCAATCGAGAAGATGGTTGGAAACTATCACCGACATGGGACCCTATCCTGAAAAACATTAAATCTAACATTCAGTAAGCTGCACGACCTGAAACTCAAGATACTGTCAGCTTATTTTGTGTCAATCCAGAACGCTACGCTCGAAGACTGAGAAACAGATGGATGATGTATAACTTTCTCCACTGTCAAGACGCCTGACACCTCAGTCGCTCGTGACCACGAGTTTGCAAAGACACCGAAACGTCGAGTTAAAATTGTCTAATATAAATCAAATGCGTTAAATCAGGTTAAAAAGTGTTTTATTTAATAATATTTTTGTTTCAACGTGTCCTATAGCATGACTTAAGTTACTATCCTTTTAAATTTTTCATTATACAATTCAAACACAGATATTTTTTATTCCCGTTTAAGATTATCATATCAATAATTGCTAAGAAAACTTATGGTACTCCAATCTATATCAAGACTAAAATGTTGCTGGGATAAATCGCTCGGATGTGCAAGAGCTTTCCAGCAATATTTTACTGTTTATTGTTGGCTACAATTACGGAATATTAGGTACTATCGAGCCAACTGAATCACAACCCATTTTGCTGATAATTCGTTTGAAACTGTCAAACTTATGGTCTATCGCGTATGACCCACTTAGGACATTTTAGATACGGTACGAATTCTGTACTTAGTACATGTCTGTTGAATGAGATGATAACAAGTTCGTCACCAAGGAAACCTATCTTCATATGAAATTCGACCTACTAGCATTTAGATGGTTTAATGGTGGATAGTACATATTAATGTTAAGGACACTGTAGAACTAATAATAAGCTGTTTAAAAAGCAAAAAAAAGTGCTTGTTCTGGCTGATACGCAGTACATAAAGGTACGTTTTTACTGTGCTTAAAATGGGAAGGACATTAGTAAATAACCAGCTGCCTAAGAAAAAAAACGTTATCAACAGTTAAGCAATGCAGCCGGAGTATTTGGAATAATACATTATCATGAATAAGGTCGTTTAAGTTTCAGTTCAACACAACAACACAATGCTGACCTTGTTTAACTAAACTCGTCTATCCTGATATAGTATGAACATGACGAATCTAACAGAACTGTTGTATAGATATAAAGGGTATGCCTTATTCTCATATGCTTTGTAAATACGGTCGTAAACAATGAAATTTTCTTAACAATTATAGGGGATAATTAATTAATAAATATTTCTGACACTCACACAACATTATCTAGCCCATAATAAGTTTCTTAAAGAACTTGTGTTATGGATACTAGATAACTGATATACTTAAGAAACATATAAACGTACATATTTTTATTACAATAAACTTAAATAAACATCCATGACTTGACGACTAATATCTGTCATCATCACAAATATCCGCCGCCGGGATTCGAACCCAGGACCTCTGGCATAGAAGGCAATGCATGTTACCACTACACCAGCCGGTCGTCAAAATTAGGGATCTATCTTATTTAGTTACAGATAAATATTTTGTTACGAGATCGTTCAATGCTAAGAGATGATCTAATTATGAAGTCCAGATATGCAAAATCAAAGAAAAATAATTAATTCAATTACTACAGTAGATTATTGTATCGAGCACAAACTAATTTATTATTGCACCGAGTGCCTGATTTAGAGCCCGAGCGTTAGCAAATGTATCAACTCTTTAGCTGTAAGTGCGAAGTTGTTACCTAAACCTGACTTTCTCTAAGCGCTGATACATTATCATAATTTTGGCATTAAATAAATTTAAAAAAGGTACTCACAGTATCCGTCAGCGTAGTCAAATTCTGTATCATCTCATCTCTAGCCGGCGCAGCGAGCTTGGCCATCAAGTCTATCACGAAGCTAGCATACTTGTGAAAGTCCAGGCTATTGTTCTCAGCTTGTTGTCTGATGAACTCGGCGTCAAGGACCTCTTCTATCATCTCGCGGATTCGAGTGTGACGGGGGAGCAGGATGGAGAATAAACCCTGGTGGTGAATTGAGGAAGTTATTGTTTTTTTTATCAGTTGAGGCGTGGTAAGTATACAATAATTTAACGAATTTACGGCATTTTTACTTTTACACTTTTATCGGAGACAGTCCATAATCATAGTACATGCAACAGCGCCGAATTTTAATATGTATAGTGAAAATATTAAAATAATCAGTTAAGTCATCCCTGAGGTTTAATTCAAACCGTCACCCCCTCACCCCCTCAGGGGTCACTTGACTAGCGACACAAATCCAGTTGGTAAGCGATAGAGGAAGTTAATATTAGTGCTCCAGCAGGGCTAGCATGCAAACATCGATAAAAACTCGAATCGACAAGATAAATATTATTTTGTTATTTTATCCTATCATGTTAGCTAACATGTGAACCATGTTAGATAGAATTACTCGCTTTGATACCATGATTAAGCCCACAGAACCAAAAATGCCATATTCTTAAAAAAATACATACTATAAGTGCCAAATTCTAAGAAACTATCGATAAAAGGCCCGATTTATCGTTGTCGATGGTTACATGCTAGCCCCGCTGTACAAGTATAGGCGTAATAAGCCAGCCGTCTATTGAAGTCTCTGCTTGGTAGTAGACTGCCCATAATATAAAATCTGCTATATTAGGTGAATGCGATACAGCACCACGGTTCGTACCAAGGTTGGGTACAATTTATGAAAGACTCAGTTCAATCGTTAACCTGCTCCACCTTCATAAACAATATTTGTCTGAACCCACATTTGAACTCGAACCCAAATGCTTACAAGGTCATATACGTAGACCGTGTACTCCATCTATGACCTCATCGATTTGGATAAAAATTGCTCTTAATGAAACATTTCCCGAGTACCTACATTATGGCCGAAACGATGAATCATGAGATTGTTGTCTTAAGTTATAATGATTCATTTTTGCTTTTATTTGCATTTTAGATGTTAAATCAGTGTCTCTAGAGACACTGAAACGTCGAGTTCATATGAAAAACAATATGACAATGGCTGAATTTGTTGAAAAAATCCTACTTAAGTTAATTAAGAAGCATGGCAGATTGCTACTAAAAATCGCGACGTGAAATTGCGACGTGAAGCAACGTAATACGAATATATCAAATGTATGTTGTATTATATGATATCTAGGATATCGCGTAGACAAAAGTCACTTGAAGTATGGTCCGCTTTACGCGCGTCGTATCGCGTCGTGTCCGCTCGCTCAAAAAGTCCAAGAAACGCCTTAGGCTCAAAAAAAAAAAAAAATTCAAAAAGTTTTATTCATCTTAGGAATTTCACAAAACACTTGATGAAGTCAGTCATCACATACTTCGGCTTTAACTAGTTGTTGATAATTGTTAAATAAGATATTACAGTAGACCAAGAGACAAAAAAAGCCGGCGGAAAAAAACTCTTGGCACTTTTTTTCAGTCAGATTTATCAAATTAATACAAATAGGTACAGTACAAATTGACCGTGACATGAAAAAAAAACAGCTAATTGTGAGAGCCAATGTCATGCCACAACCAAATTGCTTACATAGCAGATGCAATTAGCTATGGATGCACAATACGAATATGACAAACTGGGACCAGAGTATTTGAACAAGAATGGAATAAAATAGTCATAGTATCATTAGCAAAACGACCTGGCACCGCTAGCAGCACCCGTTCACGAGTTAACGCAAGCACCAGCCATCACCCTCCTCAACCATATTTTAGGGAAGAGGGTGACCCGATACCCGACGCTACCACTAGCCATGCCGCCTGAGGGAGCATGACGTTCTTGCTGATGTCTTGACAAGAAAATAAGTGAGTGGGACAGTCACCAGCATGTCATACATATACTGCACAGCCAAGCTGTAAACAAAATTATTAAGTAATAAGAAACTTTTAGAAATATCCTGTTGTGCTTAATCCCATGCCTTTTTATCATCTAAGTAATCTTTAGTTTTATAATAAGCTTTTCGAGATAGAGTGTTTTTAATGATTGATTTAAATTTATTGAATGGCAGGGATTGAATTGACTTCGGAATTTTGTTATATATACGTATTGACATTCCAATAAATGATTTGCTGCTTTTAGCCAGCCTTAATTTAGGAAACGCTAACTTATGGTCGTTCCTAGTCCTTACAGAGTAATTTGTATCATGATTATCTTTCCTAGTTTTAAATTTATTACTATTCTTATAAATATACATAATGTTTTCATAAATATATTGTGATGCAAGGGTCAAGATACCAATCTCTTTAAACTTTTCTCGAAGAGATTCTCTGTTTCCAAGTTTATACATTCCACGAATAGCCCTTTTCTGCAGTGTAAATATCGTGTCAATATCTGCGGCATTGCCCCAAAGTAGGATGCCATAGGACATTTTACTATGAAAATAACTAAAATATATCAATGAGCGAATTTTCTTTACCGCGAACGCTGCAGAACAAAGTCTACTCGCTAGTTGTGAGATATGGGCGCCCCATTGCAATTTAGAATCTAAGGTAATTCCAAGAAAAACAGTGTTATCTATTAGATTCAATCTGTTCCCATTAAGCCGCAGATCAGACTCAACTTGTTTTACATTTGGTGCAGAGAATTTTATACATTTAGTTTTTTTATCATTGAACGCTAGATTATTTATATTGAACCACTGAACAACATTTGCGAGAGCATTGTTTACATCGTCATAGTTTATTTTCTGTCTTATCATTTTAAAAATTAATGATGTGTCGTCAGCAAACAATACAATCTCATGATTATTGCCTACCATATAGGGTAGATCATTTATATAGACTAGAAACAGAAATGGGCCCAGAATTGATCCTTGAGGCACTCCCATTCTCACAACCGAACCGCTCGTCTTGAGCTCTACTACTTAAGTAGAATAGAGCTCTACTGTAGTAGAGTGGATTTTATACAGTTCTCTATGGAGAATTGACAGTCACACTTAAGAAAGCTTTCGTAAAATGTCTGTTACATACCTGCTTTACATCCTCCAAAAGTACCAAGGCCTGCTTGTATTCTGGAGGGTCACTATTTAGTTGTTCTCGTAATATATCGAAGTATGCTCGGTGCATTGTCTCCTTTACTAATTTCTGATAGCTGTAAAATATGAGCATTGGATCCATCAATAATTAAGTTTTATCAGGTGGCATCATTCATTATGAACTCTTTTGTAATGAGCGCTTTGCAGGACCATGCGTCTTTTTCCCTGGGTGACGAGAAGGTCAGAGTTTTTAGGGCGCCGAAATGGTAAAATAGGGTTCTGACAAACCCCAATGACTACTGTTAAAACTATACAACAGCCAGGACATAAATTTACGATCGGCGCGGCGGTCCACTTCCTTGTACCGAACCCGCCGAACGTTGCTTATATCGTATGATATGCACGAGAGCCACTCCGCCGCCAGGGCGACTCACAGCGAGCCTTTTAGCAGTCGGCATTAATTCTAAGCTTAAGCATTATTTTTAAATAAATTAAATCCCCAGACAATCGCATCCAGTACATGGCCCTAAACTAAGCATAGCTTGTGATATGGGATACCACGTAGCAATCTAATATAACATAAACACCGAGACCCAGAACATTTTTTTTCCTTGTTCCGTGCTGGAGTCAAACCCGCGACCACTGGTCTGAGGCAGACAGAGTTACCCCATCGCCAAAGCGGTCTCCTCGCTCCAGGATAAGCGTGTCGTAAAAGGCGGCTAATCTGAGGAACCCTGCATAGAAGTAGGACCCCTCCAGGTATCACCTGGTTAGCGACCACCCAGCAGTGTTGTGTCAAGCAATGTTTTATGACAAGCCCTTCTTGTATAAAACATTCTTCAACTTCTTGTCCTGTCATTTTCAACCTCATCTTCACTTATTAGTAGGTGAGATTATCATTTAAGGTCAAATGTGGGTAAAAAAATGAAAGTCTTGTGTAAATCAAATTATACAGAAAATCCCCGTAGATATGGGAATAGAGTTGTAGACACCTAAGGCAGTTTTGATAATTTAGTTACCTGTTATCTGGGGGCACAAATGGTTCAAGTTTAAAATCCTTATCTACTGCAATCTCGTGTGCAAGAGCCATGTTTTGCATTCCATGCGCTGCTTTCATTATGTCTTCTAATGTCACAAATTTTGGTGGAGAGGCACCGGTCATAGTAGAGCCTCGAACTCGAAACTGGATTGGTTCATTGGCATAATAGCTGGGGTTTAAAATAAATTTAAAATCAGTTATTTTACTCGGAAATAATTTGAATAACAAAGACATGCTGATAAAGCTCAAAAAATATATATGTTTAGTTCTACTTAAAACAAACAAAGGGACATATCTTGAAATTTTAAAGAATACAATAAAATACCTTAACAGTCAACAAGTATTAAGATATTTAATTGTCTTATTATAGCTTCCACAATGAAACCAAAGGCAAAACATACAATGGGCAAAAGGCTGACCAAAATTCACTGCAATAGTCTCTCTTTTCATCATTATAATGTCTCCAAATTTGTCAAATGTGACGTGAAGTGATGTATATATAAAAATATGTAAAAAAGTTATGTACTCTCTGATAGAGTTTAAGCCCAAATACAATTATTTTCTCTATGTATAGTAAAAGCTATAGTAAAGCTGGTAAAAGCAGAAATTCCAGATCTGAGACCACATTTCAGGTCACACTCTAACGAAAAATATATAAAGTAAAATATGTAAAGCACAATCCTTAAATATTATGCATAAAGGAAACAATGCTTTGCCAATTAAGTGAGAATACTGGTTAACCAAAAATAACCAACAATAGCTTAATCTCTTACTATCGGAATAATCGATAAAATGGTTTTTTAATAAAACGTGCATATGGCACCTTGAAATATTTCCAATAAGATTTGCAATGTGTTTCCTGGTAAACACCTAGTTGATTAACAACTTTGTTTCTAAACTTTTTAAGTACCTATATTAAATCTTGTGTCTTTGGTGT
Organism: Stenoptilia bipunctidactyla; assembly: GCA_944452665.1. Lineage (NCBI taxonomy): Eukaryota > Metazoa > Arthropoda > Insecta > Lepidoptera > Pterophoridae > Stenoptilia > Stenoptilia bipunctidactyla. The sequence continues at coordinate 13,966,797 of OX101739.1, forward strand.
ATAACATCAATTTAGAAAACATATACCTATGATTGCAGTTTAGCATCATAATTAAGAATTAGAGCCATTTAAAACTCAATTGATTTAAAGTTCACAGTTTAATCTCAAATTTCACCTTTTTTTATAAAACTTACTATTATGGAATAAACAAAGATAGCTTGATTATAAATTATAATAAGGAAACATAATTTATTTCCGCATACTCGAAAAACGCAAACCTAAGGCTTTTGTTTACATTCACTTCGAAAACTCTAGTTGGAAATTAAGTGCTTAAGCGTTGAGCAACTTATTTAGAAGATATTAATATATCAAACCTTGATCCTGTAGGAACAGCCTGCGATGGTGTCCTAGTTGCGTTTTCTTTGTCTGAACTTTGCGAATTAGAACTACTCGAACCTTCACGTTCACTCATCTTGGAATATTAATAAACACTGATTCAGAATAAACCTTAAAAACCTTATACGGCAGACCACTTCAAAGGCACAAAGTAAGTATACAACCTTTATTTCTTCACAGCACAATCACCTATTGAGTCACTTGAAAATCACAAAACATAACCTTAACTTAAGTAAATGATGTATTAGTTATTGCAAATACTCTTCGCAGTTTTGCTATTTTAGAATAACTTGTTAGTTTTTCTATTCTAAATAAATAAATGCAAAAGCGTAAATCTAAGATTTACGCTTTTATTTCACAGCTGTTTGTTTTCATTCACTTGTCAATTTGGTTGTCATAACTGTTCCGTCATCTGTCAATGATGATTGATGCTACTAACTTTTTAAATTCTTATCTAGTTGGCTGGTCTGCTTAAGTTCTGCATTAAATATTTCAATGTTATAATATTAAAAGTGATTATGTATTAATGATCTGTGATTATGTGTTATGGGGTGAAAATAATTTACGGCGTGTGTCAAAGAAAAAATAGGAATATTCAGAAAAGCAAAATAAAAAAATAATCTAAAACAAACAAAGGAAAGTAGGTGGCTTGATAAGGTAAGAAATGTAAGAAGTTTTAAAACTGACCCCTTCTTGGGCATTAATAGTGCTCTTTTCAAATAATTTTCTAATACAGTCAGTTACTACATTCGAAGTGGAAATATAAATTATAGGTATTATTTCGTAAGCCAGACTATACCTATAATTTCGATTAAAAAGTATTTTATTTTAGATCGTAGGTAACGAATCGTAAAACTTAAGACAATATTAATACCTATGTGCTGCTGAAATTCCTAAATTATATTAATAAAATTAGAAAAGAAGAAATGAAGCATCATAATTCTACCTACCTGAGTATAATTCCTACTTACATGAGTGGTATCAACTTAGCGGAGTCATACCATCCTTCTAATTCGTGGTCATACCTAAGGGCTAACGCTGCGTCACGCGTGTCCAGGCGCGTGCTGATGTGTGACGCAGCGTGGCTACTACCTAAAAATTATTGTGCTTTTACAGTCACGACAAACTGAATGCCTACTTAATATGTTACTATTTAGCTAATCGTCGATTAAAATCGAAAAACGCGACGTGGCAGTTTTGTATCAAAACGCGCGTGCTCACGTGCGACGCAGCGTTGGCCCTAATGGTGGCACACGAGCCATGCCTACATTTCGTTTCCATTTGTTCTGTCTATTCTGTGGATCCGGTTAAATAATGTTATTCTTCAAAATGTGATAAGTAAGTATTTTCTTCAATTCAAACATAATTTTTGTTCTTCAGTGGGATATGTTCTTCAAAAGTAGACAAATAATAAAAGAACTCATGTACAATTGCACTCGCGCGCTTTTGCTTTTATTAAAATAAATTTACGAATTGCAACGTAGGTATAGCTTAGATGACAATGTGAGGTCCTTCAGGGATTCGGAGTAAAAGAAAGTTGATTTCCAGAATACGATATTTATTGTCAAAAAGATCCTATATATATATATATATATACAAAAAAGCTATGTACACTAGTGGGGTCATTAAGGCGAGATATTCAATTTTGATACTTATACTTAAAAATCTATTTACAAAAGGTTATATCACAAAGGCGAGTTATCTTGTTTGACAACATCGATCTCTCTCTAAACTTCTTCCGTCTCACACCTATAAATAGTGACATGTATAAATATTCGGGCCTCAGCATGCCGCTAGCCATTCACAGACGAGCAGAGGAGCGAGACGGGTAAATGTCAAAAAACCTAATCCTAAAAGTTACGTAAAGATGACAATCAAATTAAAACATACAATATATTTATAAACAATCACAAGTTCCTACATCACCCCCCTCAAGTGAAGCGTACATTTTTGCGCACTGTTCTGCCGAAACGCGTCACATAGGGCTGCTGGTCTGTCGCAGGTGCATGTGGTGATGTGGTAGCCGTCGCCGCCGTTGCCGCCGCGGTGCACTCAGGCCGTTGTGGTGCTCTCTGCGCCGGGAGTGTCCAATGTAGTTGGCCCGGGGCTGAAGCGACGTACTCGGCGTCCTCTTCGTTGCAGAAGTAAGCGGGCTTGAGACGGTCCAAAGATACAACCGAAGTACGATTGTGCAGTTGTAACTTAAAATACTTCTCATGCTTCTCAAGTACTTTGAAAGGACCCTCGTATGGCGGTGTTAATGGTTTTCTGACTAAATCGACTCGAACAAAGACGTGTGTGCAAGTCGACAAGTCTTTATGAACGAACGGCGTGCGTTGATTGTTGTATGAGTTAGGTGCGAGTGACGTCATCGTGTCTTCTATTTGACGTATGTATTCAGCTGGCTCGTCGCTGTTGTTTGCTTTGGGTATGAAAAAGTCCGCTGGCAAACGTAACGTCATGCCGTATGTATATAGAGCTGGACTCATGCTTAAGTTCTTGTTAAGTGAGGCTCGTAATCCCAGTAATACTGTTGCTATCTCTTTCGTCCAACTTGTATTAGAGCTACGCGCTGTTAACGCGGCTTTTAATGTCCAATGCCAGCGTTCGATTTGTCCGTTCGATTGCGGATGGTAAGCTGTAGTCCTTAGAAGGGGAAACTCCTAGCTTTTTCATCAATGTGTGAAATAGTTTTGACTCAAACTGTCTGCCTTGATCGGTTGTAATTTTTAGCGGGCAACCGAATCGACATATCCAATGTTCATATATAGCTCGCGCTACTGTTTCTGCTGTAATGTTTTTTACTGGTACTGCTTCCGGCCACTTGGTGCGACGGTCAATCATAGTTACGATGTATGTACAATCCTCGGAAGGTGGTAGTGGACCGACGATATCTGCATGTAGGTGATCAAATCGTGCAGAGTCTTCAAACTGTCCTAATGGTGTAACTGTATGACGATGTACTTTACTTGACTGGCACTGAAGACAGGCTTTGGTCCAAGTTGCTATATCTGTATTCATATTTGGCCAGAAGTATCGTTCGGCAATCTGTTTTCTTGTATTTCGAATTCCCGGATGGCTTAATTCGTGCAAAGCTTTGAATGCAGTTTTACGAATTGAAACCGGTAAGTACGGTCTCGGGTTTTCAGTAGACATCTCGCATGCGATTTTCTTAGTAATGCCTGGCAAGCTTATCATGACAAATTTCAAGTTTTGTTTACTTTTCAGTTCCTGAAGTTCTTTATCAGTTTCTTGATCATTAGCAAGTTGATTATAATCTAATGTTGAAGGAATTGTTAGCTCTTCTATTCTTGACAGTGTGTCGGCAACTGTGTTGTCATCTCCCTTTACATACACGATTTCAGAACAAAATTGACTTATAAATTGTAACTGTCTCTCTCTTATTGGCGTATCGTTGTTGCTCGGTGGCTTCGTTAACGCGTACGTGAGTGGTCGGTGATCTGTATGTATGATGATTTCCTGTCCTTCTATGTATCTTCTAAAATGTTTTACAGACGTGTAAATAGCTAATAATTCGCGATCGTACACGCTGTATTTTCTCTGGGCTTCACTGAGAGTTTTCGAATAAAATGCAATTAGTCGCCATATTGAATCCTGTTTTTGTTGCAATACGGCTCCCATACTGATGTCAGACGCGTCCGTAAATATGTGTAACTTGGCTCCAGGGATGGGATGAGACAATGTAGCCGCTTGTTTGATGGTGTCGCGACATTGTTCAAACGCTTTTTCGCTTGCTGGAGTCCACTTGATTGGCGTCTTATCTTTCCGTTTCGAGTTATGCAATAATTTGTTTAGTTCTAATTGTTTTTCAGCTTGACTTGCTAATGCGTCTCTGTAGAAATTGATCATTCCGAGAAATCTTCGTAACTCTTCAATTGTGTTTGGTTTCGGAAATGATGATATGGCGGAAGTCTTGTCTTCAGGTGGTTGAATGCCGTCTGGTGTAACATGATATCCGAGAAAGTCTATTTCTTGTTTTCCGAATTCACATTTGTCTGTGTTTATACTTAGACCATATTCGCTAAGTCTCTTGAAAACTAATTGTAGATGGCGCTTGTGTTCTGTTTCATTCTTCGAATAGATTAATATATCATCTACGTAAGAGAATGAATACTCGTCCATGCCTTGTAGTACTTGGTCCATGAAACGTTGAAACGTCTGGGCTGCATTTCGAAGTCCAAATGTCATAGAAGTGAACTCGAACAGCCCAAAAGGCGTTGTTATCGCTGTTTTATGTGAATCTTCATTGCTTCTCATCGATATCCAATAGTAGGCCTTTTTAATGTCAAGTTTTGAGAATATTTTTGTGCCGTGTAGTCTGAATGTGAAACCTTGTACCGGTCAGGAACTGTCATCGCGTTTAGGCGGCGATAATCTCCACATATGCGCAGCTGCCCGTTTTTCTTTTTAACAATGTGCATTGGATTTGCCCACGAACTGTGTGATGGACGACAAACTCCCATCTCCATTAGGCGTTCGAACTCCTTCTTTGCTTCGATATATTTATCAGGTGCTAATGGTCGGGGGCGCACGAAAATAGGTGGTCCTGTTGTTTCGACATGATGCGTCACGTCGTGAGGTGGCGGTTTCTTCATTAATAGGGGTCTCTGGATTTCTGGGTATTGTTTCAATATGTCGCTGTACGGATGATTTTCATTAATGACGTGTATAGTCGGGTCTTCAGTGTGTATTGAAAGAGTTTTGATGGATAGGTTTGTCAGCCCGTCGATCAATCTCTGTCCTTTCAAGTCAACTAGGATGTTGTGATAACGAAGTAAATCTGCTCCAATGATAGATCTCTTCACAGCAGCTATGACAAACGTCCACGTATAAGTGCGACGTAACCCGATGTTGAACTGTAGAGTTTTCTCCCCGTATGTAGTGATTCTACTTCCATTTGTGGCGTACAAACTGAATTCTGCAGATGAGTGTCGTTGAGATGTGTTTACAGCTAGGACTGAGATCTCGGCTCCAGTATCAATAAGAAAACGTTCACCACTTTGTCGGTCGGTGATGCTTAGGCGGTTAGTTGGAGACAATTCTTCGACACCGATGTCCGCCGCTCTCGATGTCGTATCTAGTTTTCCGATGTTTTCTCGTCGTTTTTCCACGCACAAGGTGATTCGCATTTTCGAGCTTTATTGCGGTAGTGGTATCTGCAAAACCAATTCGGGTCACTGTAAGTGCGCGAATTTCTATTTGATTTGGACCTCGAGCGATAGCGTGTGCGAGAGGGATGGCGATATTGCTGTCGCCCTCTCAACTCTGATATTTCGAGCGTAAGCTTTTCTATTTGCTTCGAGAGTAGGTCGAATCTTGTTTCATCTGTATTTGCGGCAATAGAATTTATTTGTGGGTTCAGGTGTTCCATCATTTTATCGGCCATGCTGGCGAGAGTATTTAGCGAGGACTCTTCGTTTACCGATAAAACTGCTCGTACAGATGTTGGCAATTGGTTTAACCATAGTACTTTTAATGCGTCGTCTTGCATTATGTTGCCTCCCAGGTCACACATTCGTCTCAGCAATTGAGTAGGCTTCTGGTCTCCGAGCTCCTGTCCACTCAGCAACTTCTGTAATTGGCGTGACTCTGACTCTTGATACACGGACAGTAGTCTATTTTTCAATGCAGAGTATTTTCCCGTCGGCGGAGGGTTCAGCAAAATATCCCCAACTTGCTGCACGTCGCCTTGTTGTAGTACGCTTAGAACGTATCTATACTTCTGTTCGTCGCTAATGTGTTGCGGGTCGATAAACGTTTCGAAATGCGCAAACCACAGCCGAGGATGTTCTTTCCAAAATGGCAGTATCTTCGACTGGATGGATACGGGCGCGACGGAGAAGGTTGCTTCTTCATTAATTTTGGCTTCTTGGTTCATCGGGGTCACCATTGTGAGGTCCTTCAGGGATTCGGAGTAAAAGAAAGTTGATTTCAAGAATACGATATTTATTGTCAAAAAGATCCTATATATATATACAAAAAAGCTATGTACACTAGTGGGGTCATAAAGGCGAGATATTCAATTTTGATACTTATACTTAAAAATCTATTTACAAAAGGTTACATCACAATTTGTGATTCCCAAAGGCGAGTTATCTTGTTTGACAACATCGATCTCTCTCTAAACTTCTTCCGTCTCACACCTATAAATAGTGACATGTATAAATATTCGGGCCTCAGCATGCCGCTAGCCACTTCCCGTTTGCGTTCGCTCCCGAACGGTCGTGTCTGCGGCCGCTCCCGAGTGTTCGTATTGCGCTGCCCTTGTTCCCTCCCCCGCACTCGTGCGGGTCAGGTGCCAAGTTAAGCTCTTTCGGAAAGTTTTCTCTTGTGGAGGCTGTGTGGTGTCGGGGCTAATTCATCTGCCCTTTTCAGGGCGGACCCGACTGCTGCCGGCCGAAGCATCGCTGGTCAGGTGGATACGTAACCGTGCCAACGAAGCCTGATCGTCCGCCGTTCACCGGCAATAGGTCCGTACTAGGTCGTTTCTTTACAGCGCAGTTTGTCTTCGAGAGACTTCTTCTTTCAGCCCAGCATTATGCCTCGTCACCGTGTACCGAGTACCGAGTGTACCGAGCATCAATGCGAAATCAATCGTAGTCATATTCGTAATCTCAAGAGCGACAAACAAGCCCTTCAGGCTTGGTCGCAAGAATACCAAAGGGAAATTGCCAAATTGAAGGAGGAATTATCAGCTCGTCCCTCGTCTTTAGATTTCAGTCAGTTGTCCACAGATTTCAGTCAGCTGTCTTCTGATTTCAGTCAGTTGTCCAGGAAAACTACCCCGCCAGGTAGTGATTCCGACTCTGCTCATTTAGTTCCAGAATCTCCTGCTCCGTTCACCGAGGTTCGCAAAAAGTCCAAGTGTAAGAAGAAGAAACAAGATGCTTCTTCGACTTTATCTCCATCCGTTTCAGCTGCTCCAGTTGCTGTTCCTGCTCCGCAAAATGTCGCATCGGCGTCTGCTCCTGCGCCTTTTGTTTCAGCGATCCCGGCGTCACAGCCTGCGTCGCAATCAGATTCGGCTCCGCCGAAAGTCAAATCTCCGCCCCCCGCCTTTCTACGGGACAAGAGCCGCTGGACCGAGGTCTCAGCTCTCTGCGGAACGCACTCCCCGAAGATTCAGTATAGTAAGGCATCCAATGTGGGTGACTCTATTAAGGTCGTTGTCTGCTCAATTTCTGATTTCAGGAATTTCACTCGGCTTCTTGCTGACAAGAAGCTCGAGTACCACACTTACGCCCTCCCTGAGGAGCGTAAGATTCGTGCCGTCCTCAGGAACGTGCCGTTCGAGCTCTCGAACGAGCAAATCCAAGAGGACTTGTCTTCTCAAGGCTTCCCCGTCGAATCTGTGCACAAAATGCACAGCCGCCGAGGTAAGCAGTTCCCACTTGCGCTAGTAATCCTAGCGAAGAGCCCGCAAGGGCAGTCCATTTTCAGAGGCAAGCTCACCGTGTGCGGTCTCTCCAACATCCGAGTCGAAGCTCCACACAAACGTGGTTTCCCAGGTCAGTGCCACCGCTGCCAATTGTATGGTCATGCGGCGGCAAACTGTTTTGCTTCCCCTAGGTGCGTCAAGTGCCTAGAACCGCATGGGACTAAGGAGTGCTCTCGCACTCCCGAATCGCCCACCGCTCCGTCCTGCGTCTTGTGCGGCCAGTCAGGCCACACAGCAAACTTTCGCGGCTGCTCCAAGGCACCGCGTGCAGCCAGGGCTACCGTGAAGCCCATCGAGAACTGGAGAGAGCGACCGCAGCCTAGCTCGGACGCTCCTCCAGTCAGTTCAAAGGTCCCCAAGGCCTTTACTCCTATCGTTTCAGGTCAGCGCAGCCGGGTTGCGACTCAATCGCAACCGGCCGCCAAATCGGCTTCCCAGTGCCAGAACGCAAAAGGGTCTCAAGACCGCATGGCGTTCTGGATCCAGCTCGCTCCCATCGACGAGATCCTGGCTTTCGGCGCCGCTCTCGACGCCAGCCCAGAGGGTTTCAACGGTGCTCTTCCGGTCCTAACCAAGTTCGCTCCCCTTATCAGGAAACTCCAGCAAGCTCAACGTTTCTAAACGTAGTCCTTCTTTCCAGCATTCCTATCTCAGAGTGAGTCTGATCACTCTAGATAATATCTTAGTTTCAGCTTTGTCATTTCTGCTAATCTTAGCTTTGTTTTTTTCACTTTCAGTTCCTTTTGGTGGCAGCCGTCTGGATGCCGCTCACTACGCAGCCTCTCGCTCCAATTGGCTGTCGTTCCGACGATGACTAAGGACCTTAATCAAGGTGAGTCAAAAGGGGGATGTTTAGTGGGTATGCTCAGCCTATCTGAGAGAGTCTCCACACTGTCTGGGCATTCTATTTGCCATTAGCCACTTATGGTTAACAGCTTATAGAATGCCCATTCGTCCGTAATAGGATTCATCCTCCTCCCGCTAAAGCTAGCTTTACTGGTTAAAGCTGGTTTTAGTGGGTGCCAAACGAATTTCCTTGGCGGAAAAAAAAAAAAAAAATGCCGCTAGCCATTCACAGACGAGCAGAGGAGCGAGACGGGTAAATGTCAAAAAACCTAATCCTAAAAGTTACGTAAAGATGACAATCAAATTAAAACATACAATATATTTACAAACAATCACAAGTTCCTACAGCAACATTATAATATGAAATGCCGAGCCACATCATTAAAAAATTCTTCATAAAAACCTTTTAGGACTGCTTTTTTTCAACCGACTTCCAAAAGAAGCCTCCTCCTTCTCAATTTATTTGTTTGTTTGTATTTTTTTAACCGACTTCAAAAAAAGGAGGTTATCATTTCGACCCGTATATTGTATGTAGGTTGTAGGTAATATTTCCAGATTTACCAGAGTTACCCAGTTTTCCAATATATTATTTTATAACAGCGTCTGAACTCAGAAGTGTATGTAAGTAGGTATGTTTTGATGTTTATGTCCGCATGTAACTATTACTATTTATTGTCATTATAAAAGATTGGGTTTTACAATATTACAAATATTGACAACAAGGCATATCTCCGGATGTGCGCCACGGTAGACGATAGACGAGGGCGCCGGCCGCTTGCGCACTGCCTTAACGGCGGTGTGTGATGCGGCCATGCCGAGGGCTGGTGTCTATAGTGATCGGAAGGCCGTGTTCTGGTGGTCGCGAGAGATAGCCGAGCTCCGGGACGCCCACGGCCGGGTCTGGCAGGGGTGCTCCCACTACCTCCGGTGGCACAACCGCAATGAAGCGGAGGAGGCGCGGCGGGTGGCCGCTTGCAAGGCCACCAAGAAGGCATAATATCAAACCATGGATTACGCCGGGGCTTATTCGTTGCATGAAAAATAGGGACAAACTCCACATGAGGGCCAAATCTTGTCCGGGAAATTTAGTTTTACAAATAACTTATAAGCCCTATCGAAATTTTTGTAATAGTAGGTATTTTAAGAAAAGTTAAAGCTGACTATGATAAAAATCAACTAGCAAAAGCTGGAAAAGACAGTAAAAAAGTTTGGAAATACATAAAAAAAGTCACGTATACGTCCAAACACACTGAATCGTCCTCGAGTTTATTGCTATCCCATCCCTCCCACTATCGGCGGTAAACAGTGCTAACGACTTTTTCAATAACATCGGAAAGACTTTAACAGAAAAGATTCGACAATTCTCCATCACACATGAAACTATTAATACTTACAATAACTCATCTTTGAATTCTTTTGTATTATTAAATAAAGACGCAGCAGAGGTTGAAAAAATAATAATGGGGTTAAGGGATGACTGTGCTGTTGGCTGTGATAATATACCTAGAAAATTATTGAAAAAATTCAAGCATTTCTTCATCCCTCCTTTAACTTTTATATTTCAAAAATGTCTCTCAGTAGGAATTTTTCCTACTTGTCTTAAAAAAGCCCTCGTAGTTCCTGTCTTTAAATCTGGTAACAAAGACCTAATAACGAACTATAGACCTATTTCCATACTACCCTCAATATCTAAAATATTAGAGATAATAATAAACAACCAGCTAGTACGATATTTGGAAAATAAGTCTATCATCTCTAAGTCACAATTTGGCTTTACACCAAACTTATCGACTTCTGATGCTATGCACGACTTAGTAAATTATATTGCACAGGAACTAGATAAGGGAAACCAGACTATAGGGGTGTTCCTTGATCCAGCCAAGGCTTTTGACTCCGTCTCTATTCCCATCCTGTTAAATAAATTAGAAAATGTAGGTATGAGAGGAAATCAGCTAAATATTTTAACTAGTTACCTTAGTAATCGAAGTCACTGCGTTAAACTAAGCAATATAGTTAGTTCTGAACAAAAAACCACCCCCTTCGGTATCCCCCAGGGTAGTATTCCAGGTAGTATGCCATATTACACCATTTCTAAACAATGCGTCAATACTCAATATGGAGTCTCGCAGGCAGTTGCATCTTGCCTCGTTAATGTTTGACGTAACAAATTTTAGAAGCCCTGAATATTTGTTCTCTAAGCTGAAATTTCAAACTAAGCACAACGCTATGCTAAGATCAATAAGACCTCCTCTTAGTGTCCAGCATCACCGAACTGTGTCTTTTACTGGCAGTTTTCGCTACAGCGCGACCAAGTGCTGGAACAATATTCCTCCTCCAATAAGGAGGATAAAGTATAAAGAATCTTTTAAAAATAAATTCAAAGAATTACTTCTAGAAAAGCAGAAACTGCCGTCTCTTTGATGCTTCATTGGCAATGAACAAGTTTATTATTAATGCAGTTTTTTTGACCTATTATTCTATGTAAATTTAAAAATGAAAGGGCTTACACATAATTACATATAATTATTTATTATTTATTGGTTTATTATTTGATTATTATTATTATTATTTTTTATTTAAACTATTTATTTTAGATTTGGTTAGGTGCCGTGTGTACCTCCACAAGGCAGTAGCTGAAAACCAGCGATTTACTCTCTGAGTAAATAATTACGCTGAGCTATGGCCGATTGCAATGCTACAGCACATTACATTATTATTTTTTTTTTTGTTTTGTTTCAAATTGTCTTTTTTTATTAATGTGTGTGCATGTAGTACCTCAATAAACGAGTTTATCTATCTATCTATCTATTTGTAATTTGCTTTTCTATGCTTTTCTGAAATTAATAAACATTTATATTTATTTATTGCAGGCGACGATCTACGCCGCTAAGGAGCGGGCCAGGGAGGAACTCCTGGAGGGTCTCAACAAGGACTCCTGGGGGCGTCCCTATAAGATGGCTCGGAATAAACTCCGCGCAATGTGACGGCCTCTTACAGAGACTATCCAGCCTGAGTTCCTAGGGGTGTTCGTGGGAGAACTCTTCCCCAATAGCTCCGACCACTCCTTGCCTCCCCCGTCGACAGTGGCATGGCCGGGGATGGCATACCCGGACGGATTCTGGAGATAGCGGTAGAATATCTGGGGTCCGAGCTTCGGGAACTGTTGACCTCTCCTTGCGGACTAGACGGTTTCTGAAGCTCTGGAAGGACGAGAGGCTCTGTCTCCTGGAAGGCCGGTTGCCTGACAATACATTGGCGTTCCGGCCCGTGGTCCTGCTGGATGAGATGGCAAAGATGCTAAAATTTATTCTGGCATCTGGCTTTGTCCAACACCTCGAGGAGATAGGGCCCAACCTTTCCGAGGCTCTGACCTTCCGCCTTGTGTAGGTATTGACTGGACATGGTTGTTTCAGACACTACTTGCGCAGGGTCGCCCGGACGGAGGTGACGACAGAGTAATAATAATAATAATTAGTAATAACAGCCTCTCGGCCATGACCTCCTTTTAAGAGAACGTAATGTCGCAGAAGGAGGCGGCGGAGCGGTGCCGGGAGGATGACGCCTTCTCGGCACCGATCCGCCGTAGTCGGAGACGGAGACGGAGAAGGAAATACGCTCACCTTCTCCCTCCCTTAGCGGGCGAGTGGACCCGCTGTGGCTATTAGGGCTATGTGAGGGGAAATGGTTTTGTGTACTGGACCATTTCTTACGTAGGGGGTGCTCGGCTAAGGCTGAGCGCAATCCGCCGGGGCTCGCGCGTAATGCCAATGGCGGTACCGTGAGCTCCATCTATGGCGGATGAGGTACACCTGGAGGTTTTTAGTGGGTAGATCTGGCCATCTGCCGGATCATCCCCACATACCCCGCCGTTCCCCCTTGGGCGGTCGGAGAAGTGATTGCACGTTTTCCTCCAGTAAAAAAAAAGCATATCTCCGGAACTACATGTATGATTTCCGTAATTCTTTTTTTCTACAGATCAAATGTTCCAAACGTGTTAAAAAAATATAATTGAATCTATACTCTATGCCCTCGACATTAAGTTAAGTTAAAAATTGGTTGGGGTTTGACAGTGTTGTAACACTCGATGTGCTTTCTGTCCAACTTAGGGAATACAGAGCAAGTTTCATCAAAATTGGTTCAGTAGTTTTTGAGATTTGGAATTTCAGCCGACCAAAGAAAAAAAATATCTACCTACAATCAGGTACAGTCTGCAACAGAATTATGTAAACCACCCAGTCTCCCGCACTGATACAAAATGCATGCATATTGTATGTGTGCAGGAGACTTGGGTGTATACCTTCATTATTCTTTTACTAGTACAACTTAAGTTAAAAAAAAGTTATTTGGTCAACTATGAAAAAGTTTTGATTGATTAATCAAGTATTTTTTGAAAAAGTGCGGTAAAATTGTAATGTTTAAAATTCTTATAGGATATAGATTATTAAAAAGTACCTAGTTTGACAAAGATTAGGAACGTATTAGCAGACTAAACGGAGTTTTATTTAAACTAATGTTTAAAACGCGGCTTTTACTCACATTTATTGTCGGAGGTGTCCGACTAGTTACTAGTTCTAGTCTTCGCCTCGCGCAGCCGCGACTGCACTCACCCCTGATGAAGGAGCTCACAAGAGTACGAAACTAGTCGGACACCACGACTCATGACTCACAACAAATCATTTTCAAATTCAGAAGTTTTATTTTTTTAAACGATTTTTGCATTTTATAATGCTTAAATACGTAGGTATAGATAAGAAAAATACTAAATGAATTCGCCCCGAATGGGGATCAAACTGGATTCAGTTGGATGCTTAAATAATTTCGATGGCGTCGGACAGTATCAAAAGGCTTTTTGATTATAAAAAAATAATAGTTTAAGGATAGACATGTCAAAGCGCGCTCTTATTTATGTATACCGATTACCGCCTCTAAAAATACCTCTATTAGCTCTATTTCAAAAAGTAGATCGAATACAAACTTCGCACAGATAACAAAACTAGATTAAATTTATTATTCAACAGTTATCCACGTTACAACTTATTCCAGTAAAAATTAAACCATGTCGCCAAGTCAAGGAACCAATTTAACTTCTTTGCAAACAGAACTATAAACTCATTTAGAACGCAAACATAGCACCAAAGGCGAGTTTCTACGCTTTTCCAACTATCTACCTTTTTTAAATTTGAGATTCCTATTTATTTTTCTTGATTGTTTTACTTTGGAAATGTTGCCATTTGTAAAATGTAGTTTTTTGTTTTAATTAATTTAATAGCTCGTGAAGATAGTATGTACAGACAGAGCTTTTAATAGACTGATTCCTGAAGAGAAAATACAAAATAAGTACCTACATATACTTAGAGATAGGTATATGTAGGTGCTTAAGATGAGTTACCTGTCATGAAGATACCAATGAAATAATTTAAAATTAATAATATGGTTAACAATTCCAGGATAGATTATTCCATGTTTATTACAGTTTGATTAGGTTTCAGTCAAACGCGCGTTTGGTCACACATAAATTACAGAAATCGACCCATATTGTTTTACAAAGAAACAAAAAGTTAGACTCCGACCACCCACCCTAGGTACAGAAGGTCGCAGTTCAAGTGGTGCAAACCTGTTAAATTTTTCCAACCAATCTTTAACTTAATGTCCAGGGCATGGAGTTCAGATTAATTTACAATTTTTTTGACAGATTTGTAATGCTTGATCTGCTGCCTTCTGTACAAAGTCTGCGGCCAAATATCTCCGCTCCAGCGGTCGTGTATTGCGGCAATATTATAAATAAATAATAAATAAATATTTCTGACACTCACACAACATTATCTAGCCCAAATTAAGTTTCTTAAAGAACTTGTGTTATAGATACTAGATAACTTATATACTTAAGAAATATATTAACATACATATTAAATAAATACATATTTTTTTATTAGAATAAACTTGAACATATAAACATCCATGATTTGACGACTAATATCTGTGTTCATCACACAAATATCCGCCGCCGCCGGGATTCGAACCCAGGACCTCTGGCATAGAAGGCAATGTATGTTACCACTACACCAGCCGGTCGTCAAATTAAGAGCCAATCATTCCTAAACTCTTGTGCTTCGATCTTATCTTCGAACTTATCTACACTTACAAATTAAGCAGACTGGAATCAAACGCAGGCTTAGTTTTAAATAAAAAAAGCTCCACAGTTACCTTTAATTTGTTGACTTTTGTGTTCATTTTCTAGATTCGAAAGGTTTTCAGATGTCATATAGACGTGATCTGGTATCATCTATAAAAATTAAGGTTAACCTAATCAAGAACAAACTGTTGCTTAGCCATTTAGTATAACTTTATTACTAGCTTTCCTATTTTCCTGAATAAATTGAAAATCTTCTTCAAAAGAGAGTCCAACTTATTTATAGGACATCTGAAAGAGCTGAACTACGGCAACTAATTTTACAACTTCATGCAAAAGTGAATGGAAAGTAAACATCGTTTCTTATTACCATTTCTGCCGGTAGCTACAACTTTTGCTTTGATCAGTGGTTAGGAACTAAGATAAAAATATTTTTTGTTTGAATTTCACTTGATGAAGGAATATCTTCTGACTTGCCACCTTTGTGCATATTTTGAAATTGTTATACAAATAGGTTTAAGACTTAAAATGTATATTTGAAATACCTAATAAAAATAAATTATCAGTAATTTAACCCTTGTTATTAGTTTCATTCAACCTTTGTAAAAGCAGGCCTGGCTCACTCCGCGCGGTACATCTGTTATTTACCTACAGCGAAGCGCTCCGCCGGCGGATTTCGAATGGGTCGTGTGTCATGCGCGCGCCCGTCGGGACGTTGTAGATACCTACCTACCTAATAGCACTCACAGTAATTCTATGATCGAGGTCACAAATAGTATTTAAAAATGGACATAAAAAGAAACAAATATTCAATTAGACATACAAAACATAGGTAGTATTACTAATTATTCGTCGTAACTTTTTTTTCATTTTGTACTTTAGGTAAGTTGAAATAATATTTTTTACAAAGGTAGAATAACAGTAATAACTACATCGGTAGATACTTAATTACAAATAAGGAGATTAATTATTCTTCACTAGGCAGCAACCCTAACAGCGTAAGAAAAGATAAGAGGCATGCGATAGAAAGAGACAAAACTTCTAGGTATATAAATTTGCAGGTACGTAATGCTGTGTAAGAAGTGTAAGACTCAAAATTTAGATCTTCTTGCGGAGTAATTCTTCTGTACCCCCGGTACTATTACTTATTCTGTGGTAAAAGGTTGAATTAAGCTGATAACCTTATCTCTCAAGACCGGACGTAGGGTGTGGATCCATCTCTACGGTACTGTGCCGTATGTCGTGTAACGACAAGGTGCCGTTATAATGATATGGCCGTAATTGGTGCTCTTACGTAAGTTTTTTTTTAATTAATTACTATTTGTTTTTTATACTTAATTAATGTTTCCCGTTATCGGACGCGCCGGGTGACTGTTTATACTAGAACAACTTTCTAAGCCACTTTCAGCGTATTTACATGACGAAACTTTTTTTCTCAAATTGAAACTAAATAAAAAGATTCTTTCTTTATTAATGAATTTTCACGCCACTAAATATCTTCTCAAGACTTTATACAGCCACTTGATAACATTCATCGTTTTACCAAGAAATTAGGATTGATTTGAAATTTCAAAGCTATTTCGGCTAGGCAAAAAATACCGTTTTATTATTTACTCTTTATTGTACAGTAACATGAATGGGAAATAAAAAACATAGTACTAAAGGAACAAAAGTCGGTCTTATCGCTCTAGAGCGATCTTTACCAGGCAACCTTATTATGACTCAATCTCCCGTTCATGTCAATATTTGGTGAGTTTCCGATGAAGATCACTTTTTAGCAATAGGGCCACCATTTGCGTTCTTATTAGTTTTTTGATTTTGTTGTTCATATATTTTTTACGTGTACGAGTGAACTCTCTATTTTGGAACAACTCTAGCGTATTGACATGACGAAACTTTTTTATCAAATTGAGATTAACTAAAGAGCTTATGCTCTCTATATTAATGAAGTTCTACGCCACTAAACATCTCCTCAAGACTCTATATAGCCACTTGATAACATTCATCTTTTTACCGCGAAATTAGAATTGATTTGCATTTACGAAGCTATCTAAGCGATTAGAAATTCAGATTACACCAGAGAGGGACAAAAACTACGCGTGCTTGAGATTTGGAGCCAGTTAGCATGTTAATGAGTTTTGTAAAATATTCGGCCTTATTAATGTCTACAGCCGAGTGTTCTCACGAATTAATTAACGAATGCAAAGATTTAAAAAACGAAATTTAAAAGCGTTTTTAAGTCTTAAGACTATTTGCTGATAACTGAAAATTCCTTATTCAGATTTTCGTTATAAGTGCTATTTGTTACTAAAGCTATATAGAAACACCTTCTTAAGTATTTATGATCTAGCAAACAAACAAAAATCATAAAAATCGAAAATGACAAAAAAAACGCGCAACAAACACACTGCCGAAGTTGTTGACAATTACTTTCTGTTTTACTTCAATTAATGGATTATTTATGGGTGGCAATTGTAGCTTAACAGAGAAGCTGGACTCAAATCTGTTTCAATGTGTAAAATAAATAAAAAGAAAAGAGGTTTAATGATACCATTCTGGAAGGCCGATTGAAATTGACACTAAAATACCAACCGAAGCTTTTTTTTTTTTTTTTTGTTTTTCCGCCACAGAAAATTTTGGCACCCCCTAAAACAAGCTTTAACCAGTAAAGCAAGCTTTAGCGGGAGGAGGATGAATCCTATTACGGACGAATGGGCATTCTATAAGCTGTTAACCCCAGTGGCTAACGGAAAATAGAATGCCCAGACAGTGTGGAGACTCACTCAGTGAAGCCGAGCATACCCACTAAACATCCCCCTTTACTGACTCACCTTGATTGAGGCCATTAGTCTTCATCGGAGCAGCAGCCAATTGGAGAGAGAGGCTGCGCAGTGAGCGGCATCCAGACGGCTGCCACCAAAAGGAACTGAAAGTGAGAAAAATAAAGCTAAGATTAGCAGAAATGACAAAGCTGAGACTAAGATATTATCTAGAGTGATCAGACTCACTCTGAGATAGGAATGCTGGAAAGACCCAACCGAAGCTCAATTTCCTTCGACCGGACTGTTGTGTTTATAAATTTTACTTTTGTAATACTTATACCACAAAAAAATGTAACAAAAGGTGGTTTTATTGCTACTAAGCTATTTCTGCCTTTAGGTTAGAAATTGGAGACTAATTGTAAGAATTTAATAAACTGTATAACTAAAGTCAAAAAACAACAAAAAATATTATTTATAGCAATAATCATTTATTTCCATGATTTTAAAATCAAACCGGATAGTTCATTACAAAACTTTTTGTCACATAGGTTCGTAATAAATACAACAAGGCGAGGATTAAAGTTTAAATGAGCTAGCGGAGACCCCTATAACCCACGTATTGGGTTTCCCGCAGTGAAATAACCATAAAAAGGACGATACGGCATTAATATTTAAGGCCTCCATGGTGCATTGGTCTAGTGTTCGACTGCAGTATGAGAGGTCCTGGGTTCGAGTCTCAGCCAGGCCAGTGTAGTCGAACTTTCTAAATTATCTCGGGTCTGGGTGTGCATACACTAGAAACCCCTAGTTCAGTTGTGTTGTCTCCACACCACAATACGAGTATATAAAAGCTTACTTAGGGTGCATATAGATGGTGAGTCAGCTTGTTTTCAACCAACTTCTAAAAAAGGAGGAGGTTCTTAATTCGTGCGTATGTTTTTTTTGTCTTTGTTACACGAAATTTCGGACAATTATGAATTGATTTGGAAAATTCTTGTTTCATATGATAGAAGAGTGGTCCCATATAAATTTCATCGAAATCGATTGAGTACTTCGTGGATAATTTAAAATTTTTGAAAAAATATGTATGAATTTGGAGAATGTTTACATTGACGATATTATAATTCAACCAAATTTTTGATGTGAAGTCGGTTTTTTTAATAGTCTGCATTTTTTCTGCAGTTTTCATTTCGACAGCACTTTAAAAACCACTTTACGCCACTTTAGATGATTTTGGCTAATGAATTCGGTTTTCTATGAAAAACTATAACATTATTATTTCACTTTAATTAAGATTTCTGTGATGAAATTGATCTTGGGTGGTTAGGTGCAAAGCAATACGACTAGATGGAGCTACGTTGGAAATTTAACTTAACTAGTAAAACCAAGTAATATCGTTGCCCTATGCCAGCACCCGGCAGCTCAGAAGAGGCAAGCGGGTGACCTAGGTTTTCGTTCTGGTCGGAAGATTATATTGAGATTTTTTTTTTACAATAATTGAGCAATATTAAATACAAAAACCATAACAATCGAATTGATATTCATCTCACCTGACTGTAATTGACCATGGTACAGATCGATTATTTATTAAAAAAACAGCCAGGAGCATATACTCACTTGGTTGTATGAAGGATATAATTAATTAAACGACCTATAAATATACATATTATAGACTAGTCTACAGCATCATATTCCTAAATACAGGGTCTTCTTTATGAAGATCAATATATTTTAAGAGAAGGTTAAGAATGATGTATGGGTTCAATTTATGAAAAAAATAAAAATATACATATAACTATATTTTTTTTTATTGAAATTTTCAAATCTTTTAAGTGACCGAATTTAAGTTTAATCTGTTATTTACGACAACCTTGCAAGAAATAAAAAAAACCTATCCATTTATTTTAAGAAAATAACTTCACTAAAATAAAGATCTTACGCGGTTAGTACTTACCTATCCACGCGAGCAAAGGTCGATGCCTCGCGCGCCTGGGCGATGCGTGACCTACTTAGCTTGATGTATGACGTAACAATCAGCTGTTGTAATATCATACTTATTTCGTATAAAAGTTGATTCTAATTTCCCATCACACTTCAACTGTCAATTTAACGTTCAACTAATTGTTAATACCGTTTTAGTAATGTTGACTTCTTTGATAATGTTTAAATTAGAAATAAATTTAAAAAAAGCTTTCGTGCTTGAGCTGTTTGTCTTAACGAATAAATGTATTTTACAATCAATTGAATGTTTAAATGGAATCACCTTATTATCAACTATTATTATTTACAGTTTATGTACAAAAATAACTTACATATTGCTTCCTGTCAATGATGTTAGGTACACAGCACACGAATACACATACACAAGCACTTTATTAACTGCTGCACATGACTACCTATTTGCGATACACAAAGTCTTGTTCGTTTAATAACATTGGCAGCACACAACATTGGGGCACGTGGAGTAAATGTGCCATAATCTCGATGGCGCTGCACAGCTCCTAGAATTGTTCGGAGGGCGGGACGCCTTCCATGTCTCTGCTCGTACGTGTCACGAGCTCGTGACAGGTTCTCACTCGCAGCACTAGCACAAAGCCATTTGAAGATATTCTTGGTTCGTGTACGCGAAATTAGGCATTTTGATAATTATTAATTTACGCGCGCGTATCATTAGACAGACTTTTACAGACTGGCGAGCGCTCGCCGAGCGGTGAGCGGGTCGCGCGCTTTTGGCTCAAACAAAGTCGCCGCCGCCGCGCCGCGCCGACAAGCCAACAGAGTGTTGTCGGCGCGGGCGCGGGCGGCTCGCTTGAATTTCGGTGTCGATAGTGCCGTCAGAGAATACCTACATACCTATGCCTAGTGCGATTTCTCTCTGTGTGTGTGAGTGAGTTTCGCGTAGTATAAGTTATTGTTTGGTTATGTATAACGTATTTCTTAATATAAATAGTTAAATAGAAACACTTTTATTTCTTGCTTTAGTCGTAAATAACAGATTAAACTAAAATGTTGTTAACTTATGAGAATTATGAAAGAATTTTTTTTGTTAATTATTGTAACAAAAAAAAAATTCTTTCATAAATTGAATCCATACATCATTCTTAACCTTCTATTAAAATATATTGATCTTCATAAAGAAGACCCTATATATGTATATTTTATAATACAAATTAAGTTTGAAATACCGTATTGTTTTATTTTTATCTATCAATGGCGAGCTTTCATCTTGTTTATCATTTGATTATTACTAGCGGGTAGTTTAAACTTTTAATCCTTTGTTCGTAGAACGCTGTGTGGTCAAACCAGATATTTATCTTTAGCATTTTTTTTGGGTAAACTCTGCAAGTAAGCTGCTATATACTTGACTTTGAAAGTGGTGCTAATTAAACCTGATAAAGTTCGGTTAAGGAACACTTTTTTCAATGAAATATGGCTGAAAAATAAGGTACTGAAAACTTTTAGAACATTCTAGTAAAACCTGTGAGGAGAAAAGTGACCTCTTGTAAATTAAATAGCTTGTAATTTTTTGGAGATTTATAAATATGTACCCGTTCTCTGGATACTTTTTAGCAGTTGTAGCAGTTGTATCATCTATTATTTATGTAGCTAAAATTTAATATCAATGAAATAAAACATTATGCATTCAGAGAATTTTCTTAGTTAAGCCTCGTGTTTTAAAAGCAAATATTTTTACTTTAATAAATGATTTACCTCCCTTGATTAACTTATAACCTTTGAATAGCAAACTATTTTTATAACCTAAAACTTAAAATGGCCAAGTTTTCCAATGTCTAGGCCATTGAGTTATTATTACGATATCGCAATGCTCTAGGCATACGTACCTACGCATTTTATTAAACGTTGTAAGAATACTTCATTGCTTTGGAGGGCACATCAAGCCGTCGGTCCCGGGTGCTGTTTACTTGTATGCAGTAGTCTTTAGGGTTTGTCAGAAGCCATTTCCAATATTCTGACATCCATCAACCAGCACTGGGCCAGCTTGGTGGATTATGGCCTATACCTCGTCGTCACCCAGGGGAGAGACTCATAGCCCTGCAGTGGGCTCATTACAAAGACTTGTGATGATTTCTGAATACACCACCGCCTTAATGCTGAATACGACAGAATTTTATATAAAAGGTAGTCACTCGGATTAGTCGCTTTTAACGTGATAAACGTTTATCCAGGGGTAGGGCGGTTCTAAGGTGCTAGTGCCATTTCCTAGTGATTGTACTTGCTTCCATGCTGGACTGGGAGCGAAAGATAAACATAGAATGTGCCAGCTGCTTCTCTTCCCGGGCGTACTGTAAAAGTCAGTTGAGGGACAGAGATTTTAATGGCCTTTTTGTGGGCGATAGGCTGACCCCCTGTCACTACAATAGTCTCTCTCCATCTTTATCATACCTCCAAATTTGTCAAACGTGACATCAGATGGTCTTGTAACCTCTGGTGTTCTGTCCACCCCATAAGGGATACAGGCGTGACGTTATGTATGTATGTACTTCTAAAACTAAAATGTATTAAAGTTCATTGCGTATTTTCACTCTTTTCACATTTTTTCTTTTTCATGCTTGTCAACAAAACTTGAATTTGACCTTTAGCTAACAATAGCATAGAATAATATTTTATAGAGAAAGTGTAGTCAAGTATAAAGCGTGGTGTTGCTAGTATAAACCATTGTTCGTAGTTTGTCAAAGGCTTGCAACACAATGATCGGTGTTAAATAATAAACCGTGTTAACAGACAAAGCTATGGAGATGCAGAAATGATTGAAAAATTGCTAAAAATTACGATCAAAATGTAAATTTTATAACGTAGCTTTTAATAGTCAACAGTCGATCAAAATATAGATATTGCTTTTAAATTTAATTTATTATAAATTTTAGTTTTATTTGAAAAGCTATCCATTATTTATTTGAACAATTTGAAAGTGACAATTCAAAACGATTCTTAAGTTATCTTGCTCTATAATGTGAAACTACATGAACAAATTTGTTTAAAATACTTTATCCTTTGCCTTCAACCCTATAACTTCTTTAGTTACCGTATAAAATTCAGGACAAGG
Source organism: Stenoptilia bipunctidactyla (assembly GCA_944452665.1). Classification (NCBI taxonomy): domain Eukaryota; kingdom Metazoa; phylum Arthropoda; class Insecta; order Lepidoptera; family Pterophoridae; genus Stenoptilia; species Stenoptilia bipunctidactyla. The sequence continues at coordinate 13,989,395 of OX101739.1, forward strand.
ATGAAAAGAGCGTTATTTAAGAAAATTATTATTACAGAACAGCTCCTATGGTATTAATGAACATTTAAGATATAAAATTAAAAAATAAACGTATTCAATAATGTGTAAAATAAAATGTTGAAAGTGAGACTCTATTTTTGTTCACATAAAAAAATACGTAGCGAAAGCCTCTTCAAAAATAAAACATTAATAAAAAATATGCAAACAAAAACATTCGACAATTCAAAACAAATCACAATTTATAAAAGGCACGAAATGATAAATAAAGTGGAAACGTTATGAAAAGGGAATCTAATTTGATTTGACACAATGTGTTTTTCGCGCGCTTTTTTCTAAATGGCGGGATGGCGGGAGTATTGTGCAATGACGTGGGTCCTACAGGTTCGTGTTGGGATTCAAGTTTTTTTGACACAAAGGACAACCGATTATAAGGAAATCGTTTTGATGCGAGGTTTGTGAAGTATTTTTTGTTGTGGATGTGACGTTTTACGGATGGATTCTCTAGAAAAGGGATATGCTTTGAAAAAGTTTTGCCGGTACTTTAACCTTTTACGTAAGAAGCAAAAGATTTTGCAATTTTGATGTTATTAAAAAAGAGTTAGTAGTTTTATTTATATTTCGTGTAAAATTAATGCAAGTTTTCTTTTCCTTGTTATTTAAGTAAACATAGGTTATATTTATCAAATTGACCGAAATATTAGATTTTTAGTTTTCACAAGTTTTTATTATAAGTTATACCTTTCAACCCAATTTTATCACGTTCAACTGCGCGACTATGATCATGATTGGTGTAGAATAAATCAATTGTGAATTTCAAGTCATACCATATTGCAGAAAAAAATCAATAAAAATAGGCGATACCTTTAGAACACAGGATAGGCAGTATGAGTTGACATTGTCAAGATATAAATATTCTCATTATCCTGTGTATTACAGCATCAGTACATTAGTATTCAGCGGCAGGCAGTGATTTGCCAATGAGAAAACTGCCTCGGAATGCTAACTCCAGATGGCGCTGCCACTGCCGCGGGGCTATTCTGGATCGAATAGTAGATATATTCGTTTAGATTTTGTACAGACTATTTATTTATATTTGGTGCTTTTTAAATTGGTCATGTGATTAAAAAATCAATAAGCAATTTTAATTATTTAACATGAATAAGAACACATTAGAAACGATAAGACAAAACATACCAGATAGTCCATTGAAATGTTACATTTTTTAGGCCTAACCTTGCGTTTTTCAGAGGACGCAATTTTATTTTTTTGATGTGTAGGGGGGTCAGTGTTAAGCTAAAACCAAGTTTGTGGGGTCGCCACCCTTGTCCTACGGCCGCCATCTTGAAAATAGGGGTTGAAATGGTTTTTACAATATATCTCTTAAACTATTTATCTGATAAAAAAAATTATTAACATTTTTTGTTGCAAATTAAATCTTCTACAACTTTGGTTCTGTAACTTTTTGTCGTAGAACTATAAATAAAAAAGTTATAAGCGAAAATGTTTAGAAATTCGAGAAAATAATTTATATTTTTTGATATAACTTTTTTTTTATAATTTTACGAAAAAATTATATCAGATCATTTTTGTAGATCGTTTTTTGAGGAACAACTTTTATAAGCGACATTTTTTCATTAAGTCAATAGTTAAGGTTTTACAGTGATCCGAAATGAGTCCGAAACTATTTTTCAGTACTCTTAACGAGACTTATATTATACTTGTGTACTAATAATGTGTCATCAGTAATTGATTTTTTTTTGTTTTTATTTAGTATTATAATTTTTTTAATTATTAATAATTAATTATTGACCCTTTTCCACTCCATTACAGAATACCAACGCTTTACCTAAAATTAAAACGTAAATTAAATCACTTACCTTAATTTGAAGCCTAATAATACTTGAGAGAGAGATACCATCGTTCTGTCCTTTTTTCGCACGTTCTTTCCTTCATATACCTACTCTATTGCCTTCTCTTTCTTTACCCCACCACCACACAGGTAGCAGCTATGCTGAATGCGTTAGGATTTTGACTCATTGAAGTTGTTGTGTAACCAGGCAGAATTAAAAAATATTAGGCTTCAAATTAAGGTAAGTGATTTAATTTACGTTTTAATTTTAGGTAAAACGTTGGTATTAAATAACTTGACCGTTAATTTGAAGCCTAATAATACTTGAGAGACGTGTTTGATATCGCCTGGTGTGGTGGTGACGTCAATGTGAATACGAATAAAAGTTAATAAGCCTAAAATAAATTGACTTGTGGTATTGTTTTACAATGCCAGGGAGATGTACATAAAAATAACCTATTATAGCATTTTCAGTAACGTAATATCAATTACCTTTCAAATACACAGGAATAAGCAACAGTTGCTAACAAAAACTACAATTAAGTAGTTTAAATTAAATAGAAATATAAAATATATTTCATCCACTGCATTAAATTGACTTGTAACTGAATTTTGATTTTTTGACATTCTTACTTATTTACAATAAAATCGTTCAAATGTATTTTCAGAACGCCAGTTATCTGTAGTCAGGATTTCATCCAACGGACCATTTTCCACCCAACTTTTTGACGCCACAGCGGAACGGAAGCTGTGGCGCTGTTTCCAATTAAAATGAACTTATTTACCCAATAGACTGGGTCCAAGCATCTATTTTTTTATATTTCAAAAGGATTTTCTGTATTAGGATTTTAGCAGGACAAAAAATAAAAATATAACATTATCAATATTCCAGAACGATGATTTGGTGCATTTTTGTCGCGACCAGTGCAATAGATTATAGGATTCGCTTGACAAGAGGATGTCCTCTCAGCCGTTCAGTTCGTTCCGGGCTACAAAGCGTGGAGACGACGACGGCTTTATTATTAAGAGAGTTTTTGTATTATGATGCAGGTCTGCCAGAAATTGAGCTTAATCTGAGCCAGTTGGTTCGTTTACAGACACTTGCTGGACCACGGACCAAGGACCACACTTGACCACGCTGGTTTATAATTATTTATTGTAGAAGCTCACCAACTCTTCATGAGCAACCATTTTTGTTATTCTGACCAGTTTGTCGGTTTTTTTTTTTTTTTTTTTTTTAAGCTATTGCATAGCTTCTATCGCGGGCCTGCTGCAGGCCGGCCGCCCGGTCAGTACGTCCTAGCTTTGTATGACGTGTCGCAGCCGGTGCTGGTGTCGGTGGACGCCAGCAGCGTGGCTCAGGGCGCGGTGCTGCTGCAGGCCGGCCGCCCGGTCAGTACGTCCTAGCTCTGTATGACGTGTCGCAGCCGGTGCTGGTGTCAGTGTACGCCAGCAGCGTGGCTCAGGGCGCGGTGCTGCTGCAGGCCGGCCGCCCGGTCAGTACGTCCTAGCTCTGTATGACGTGTCGCAGCCGGTGCTGGTGTCAGTGTACGCCAGCAGCGTGGCTCAGGGCGCGGTGCTGCTGCAGGCCGGCCGCCCGGTCAGTACGTCCTAGCTCTGTATGACGTGTCGCAGCCGGTGCTGGTGTCAGTGTACGCCAGCAGCGTGGCTCAGGGCGCGGTGCTGCTGCAGGCCGGCCGCCCGGTCAGTACGTCCTAGCTCTGTATGACGTGTCGCAGCCGGTGCTGGTGTCGGTGTACGCCAGCAGCGTGGCTCAGGGCGCGGTGCTGCTGCAAGCCGGCCGCCCGATCAGTACGTCCTTGCTCTGTATGACGTGTCGCAGCCGGTGCTGATGTCAGTGTACGCCAGCAGCGTGGCTCAGGGCGCGGTGCTGCTGCAGGCCGGCCGCCCGATCAGTACGTCCTAGCTCTGTATGACGTGTCGTAGCCGGTGCTGGTGTCGGTGGAGCCAGCAGCATGGCTCAGGGCGCGGTGCTGCTGCAGGCCGGCCGCCCAGTCAGTACGTCCTTGCTCTGTATGACGTGTCGCAGCCGGTGCTGATGTCAGTGTACGCCAGCAGCGTGGCTCAGGGCGCGGTGCTGCTGCAAGCCGGCCGCCCGATCAGTACGTCCTAGCTCTGTATGACGTGTCGTAGCCGGTGCTGGTGTCGGTGGACGCCAGCAGCGTGGCTCAGGGCGCGGTGCTGCTGCAGGCCGGCCGCCCGGTCAGTACGTCTTAGCTCTGTATGACGTGTCGCAGCAGAACACCTTATTTTGTTGCAATAGCTTTACCGCGGCAGTCTCCGAGTGTCACACGTCTTTTTTTTTTTTTATATGTAAGCCACCCTGGTATTAGAAGTTCACGCCTTATAGTTAAGTCACGGTATTTTTGCCCACACATGAATATCGACTTTGGTACTAGGTCGAAAACCTGGATACCTCGTCAACGTGTAAAGATACAACGACATACAAAGAGTGAGCCAGCACTATTTACACAACATTCAGTGCAAAGATTCGCACATGTACACATCGATATAATCGGCCCATTGTTGCCTACATTGAGTGATGGCTACAAATACTGTGTTACAATAATAGACTGCTGTACACGATGGCCGGAAGCAACATCTGTGCAAGACATTCGGGTCTATGCGACTATCAGGCGAACTGTCGAAAAAAATAAATAATGAAAATACGCTACGAGTAACGGAATACGATTAGATTAACCAGCTACGCGCCATGAAAGAACTGAAACCAACATTAGCTCCGCACGCAACCAAGCGCAGTATTTTTTGACACTTGGACTTGTCATCGTGCGATCACGTTTTCATAAGATGCGACGCAGTGAAGACACCACTCGCACCGGCACATGAAGGCCCGTTTCCTATACAGAAATGAAACAGAAAAGTTATCCCGATAAAGTTACCGACTCGAGAAACTACTATAGCTATCGATCGATAGACTGAAACCAGCGTATATCATCGCCTCACCACTGCCGCATGACGACGTCCTAGCCCTGACCGCAATACCTCGCAGCATACGACACTACAAACTATTCGAAGTGACGAGGCGTCAAACCACCAATAGGCTTCGCTTGAGGGGGAGCACTGTAGCTACCCTAGCAACTAGCAACTAGCTGCTGCTAATTAATTAAGCTGTATTAATTTAATAAATAATTCTCTTTCTAATCTCCAGCCCTGAAAGTTTAATTTCAATATCAATTGAGAAGCAGCTAAATACACCATAGCGCGTATTCCGTGCTCTCGAAATTTCTGGGCAACCCAATTGCATACAAGCAAAGTCCCCTAGTGCAAAGCTGAGCCCGAAGGGCAGCCAACTCCTCTGTCCACGGTATCGTATAGTAAACAGCATGTTATTAAACTCTCCACAAAACAATTAGAAAACAGTTCAAAACCGACCTGAAAATTTTAAAACTTGTTGAGTAAATAAAGGGAATCACATCCACTACATCATACACTGCAGCGAATTGCATCACAAATCTGTGGCCGCGGATATCATTTTGCAAGCAAGAGGAACATTGATTATCAATTTCACTTAATATCTTTAAATTCTCATAAGCCAATAATAATTTGAAATGTATTACTTCGTCATAACCTGGATAGAACAACTACTTTAGTACTTATATTAATCTATGAGAACAACCAATCACGGATTGATAATTGATCAACTTAACCACAGACTAAGAAGATTATGTTCATAAATTGCCAGCATTCAAAATAACATCAATCACAAATCATACATTGCAGCCACTGGAGCTGTCAATTATTTTCGTTCATAAATTAATATATACGTAATCTCGGCTCGATTTATTGTCTACTCTGCTGTTGGTTGCAAGAAATTACCCCTTTCTTTCCACCGGTTGTGAAAGTTTTTCATGGAAAATACTCGAAGAGTCAGTATCGTTTGGATTTTTCTCTCCTATCTAGGTGGAATGAGGGAGAGCCTTAATGTCCTTGTGAAGATGCGTTAGATTTACGACCATGTGGTCAGTATCGCCTGGATTTACCTCTCCTATCCTGGTGGGATGAGGGAGAACCTTTATGTAGTTGTGCAGATTCGTTACATTTACGACCGTGTGGTCAGTATCGTCTGGATTTACCTCACCTATCCTGGTGGGATGAGGGAGAACCTTTACGTACTTGTGCAGATTCGTTAGATTTACGACCGTGTGGTCAGTATCATCTGGATTTACCTCTCCTATCCTGGTGGGATGAGGGAGAACCTTTACGTACTTGTGCAGATGCGTTAGATTTACGACCGTTTGGTCAGTATAGTCTGGATTTACCTCTCCTATCCCGGTGGGATGAGGAAGAACCTTTACGTAGTTGTGCAAATTCGTTAGATTTTCGACCGTGCGGTCAGTATTGTCGGGATTTTCCTGTCCTATCCCAGTGGGATGAGGGAGAGCCTTTAAGTCCTTGTGAAGATTCGTTTCCAATCAGGATTGTCAAAGCTTTGTATAACTTTAAGAATTTCAGAATAATTATGAGGTGTTTTTGAAACTACAGATGTGGCTGTAGGTTTTGTGAATCCCAGATCGTTCAGATTATGTTTGTCGATTATAGGATCATCATTATAAGATGTCTAACCGAACAAGATTAAGATAAGATTCTTTAAAAATGCTACATCTTAGATTAACTGTCCTATTATGCCGTAATTATGATTCCGCTTTCGATTCTGACGGTAACGGCGCGAACGCTTTTGACTAGAAGAATTACTCGAGCTTCTGATCCAGAACTACTAAACGAAGAACTACTCAAATTCGTCGTCCTTGAGATAGTTTGTACATATGAAGTACTAGTACTACATTGTTTTGATCATTTATTTTTAAACCACGATGCAAATATTAAATTTCGCTTACCAAAGGAAACTAAAAGGTAGATAAAAAACAATTCTAAAACGAACTTTAACAACGTTAAACTTATTTTGGAGCAGGTATAACATTTTATAAAATTGAATTATAAATTATAACACGTTGCATTATAAATAACAATAGCCGTGCGAAATTTATCAAAGAAAACACATAGGCAAGTAAAATAATTAAGATAAAATGAACTCACCAATGTCAGCTTTAATCCGAAACAAGTTTTAGAAAGATAAATATGTACCTTCAGTAAACACTGTGTCTACTCTGATATAGACAAGTTGTCAGGACAAGAACAACGACGTCAATGAGTCAAAATCCTAACGCATTCAGCATAGCTGCTACCTGTGTGGTGGTGGGGTAAAGAAAGAGAAGGCAATAGAGTAATTATATGAAGGAAAGAACGTGCGAAAAAAGGACAGAACGATGGTATCTCTCTCTCAAGTATTATTAGGCTTCAAATTAACGGTCAAGTTATTTAATTTGACAATTATTGATTTTAAAATGATTGTAATCCGATGGCCGTTACCGAGAATACTATCCAGGTAGAAAATACCCAAGCGACCATTAGGGAACAAAAGAACATCTGCCTGCCATTATTATTATTATTTATACCTAAAGCTACACGCCTTTCGGCGGAGAGACCCGACAATTTGACCAGTCGGTCGGGGATCAGGGCAAGAGGGACAGAAACCGGCGAACTATTCGGGCAGTATCTAGCAAAACCGCTTTTTGCATGCGTGCTGGAAGCGAACCGCCACCGAATCCCAGCCTTTCAAGGTTTCTGACCAAAGTGGCTGGGGTCAAACCGTTTGTGGATATTACAACCGGGATGATTTCGGTGGACATAACTTCCCACATTTCGGTCACCTCGTGTGCAAGGTCCAAGTACTTGCGTTGCTTTTCGGTCTCGGCCTTCACGAGGTTCTCGTCATGTGGTATAGTTATGTCCACCAAAAACACCTTGGACGACGATCGGTCCATTAACACGATATCAGGTTTATTCGCTAGAATAGTCCTGTCCGTGATAATGGGCCGATCCCAGTAGAGCTTGGCGCTGCCATTTTCGAGAACTGGCTCCGGCGTGTACTGGTAATAAGGCAGTTTCTGATTGATGAGACCGTATTTCAGAGCGAGCTCTTGGTGGAGAATCTTGGCTGCTTGGTTGTGTCTATGCAGATACTCAGTGTTAGCAAGAACCGAACAACCCGAAACTACATGTCTGAGGGACTCGCCAGGTTGGCGGCACGCCCGACATACGTCCACTGTGCCGTCCCTCATAATGTATTTCCGGTAGTTGTTCGTCTTGATAACCTGATCCTGTATCGCAAAGACAAACCCTTCGGTTTCCCCAAAGAGGTCCCCGAAGCGCAGCCAATGCACGGAGGCTTTACGGTCCACGTGTGGCTCGTGTAGAGCCTTGTAAAACCTTCCGTGCAGCTCTTTCTCTTTCCATACGGTCTCACGATCAGAAATGCTTAGAACCGCCGGTGTCTGCCATGTCTCGAGGCCCAGATTGAGAGGGGTGAGTCCTTTGTCACACGCTACAACCTCTCTATGCATACCCACGTCCGCCTTCGCCATAAAATAGGCTCGGAGGCTATATATCTCCCGATTGTGCAAGGTTTTGGCGCTAAGTAGGCCTCTTCCTCCACACTTCCGGGAGATATACAGCCTCATTACTGACGATCGAGGATGATGCATTCTATGGAGGGTCATAGTAGTGCGGACCTTCCGATCCAGGGCGTCTAGTTCGGTCTGAGTCCATCTGAGTACGCCAAAGGTGTACGAAAGAACGGGCATAACCCATCCGTTAAACGCTCGGACTCTGTTGAGACCCGACAGAGAACTAGTTAGTACCTTTGTCAGGCGCTCAAAAAAGACTTCGCGTACAGACTGTTTTACGCTCGCTTCTTCGACACCGATGTTCTGTGACATACCCAGATACCGGTATGTTTCATTTTCGGAGAGAGCTCTCAGGTGAACGGGACCTAGGTCAACCCTCTGAGACCGAGTAATCCTTCCCCTCTCTACATGAACAACCGCACACTTGTCCACTCCAAACTCCATTTTGATGGAGCTGCTAAAATCTGTCACGATTTTTAGCAGTTCCCCCAATCGTGGAGCCGTTGGAGCTAACAGCTTGAGGTCATCCATGTAGAAAAGATGGGATAACCGCATGCCCCCTCTACGAAACTGAAAGCCTGTCTCTGATCCCTCCAGCAATGTGCTAAGAGGATTCAGAGCCAGGCAAAACCAAAGTGGGCTCAGACAATCACCCTGGAATATTCCCCTACCAATCTGGATTCGGTCTTCCGCAGCCGTCATTCGCCTGCCTTGGAGACTGAGCATTGTACTCCATTGTCTCATACATCGCTCGAGAAATATTCGAACTGTACCGTCGATTTTGTACAGTTCAAGAACTCTCAAGAGCCATGTATGAGGCACGGAGTCAAATGCTTTTTTATAGTCAATCCAGGCTGCGGAGAAATTGCGACGGTTGCGTTTGACCAATTTGCCAACGACAGCGTCCACGAGAAGGAGTTCCTTTGATCCGCGGCTACCGGCCCTACATCCGTTCTGAGCATCAGATATAACGCGATTAGCATCTAAATGCTGGCGAATCTTGGTGCTCAGAACGGAGGTAAGTGTCTTGTAGGTGGTAGAAAGACACGTTATGGGCCGGTATTTCGATGGATCCGCGGTATCGTTGGACTTAGGAACTAAATGAGTGACCCCAGTAGTGAGGAAGTTCGGGAGAGCTCTGGTGTCCAGGGCTTCCTGGAATTGATGGGCCAAAGTTGCATGGCACAGAGAAAATCCCTTGAGCCAATAGTTCTGCAATCCGTCAGGGCCCGGACTTTTCCAGTTCGGGCTCCGGCGGATTGCAGCACTTACGTCCTCCTCTGATATGAGGACTTGACTCATAGGGATCACCGCCGCACACGCTTCCTCAACCCTATCAATCCAGGGACCCTCTCCGTGCTCAACTGGGCGCTCCCACAGGCCGCGCCAGAAGTTAATAGCGTCGGCCTTATCCGGTATGCGGACAGTCGAGCAGGGTTCGGAACTCTCCAGGGATTTATAGAACTTCCTCTGGTCACTCGAGAAGAGACGATTTTGGTTGTATCTCTCAACCCTTTGGGAGTACCTCCGAATACGCTTCGCCCATGCAGCGATCTTTTGCTTCAGCTCGTCGATGCGTTCTGTCAGTTTTCGGGTGAAGTCCGGTTTGGTCAAGTTGGTGTCCATTCCGGAAAACTCCCTCCTGACAAAACGCACAATCCTTGGCCTGGTGTTGCCCGAGCTGAAGCAAGTTAGCTTACCGATGAGGATCCTGGCTTGTTCGATACGACGCTCAATCCTCCTCTTCCAAGCTGGTACAGCGTTACTCCGGGGAGTAGCACGTCCAGCAGTTGGGCTTGGAGCAGCCATGGCGCCAGTAAACCGACATACCGCCATAGCCGCTCCAAAAAGGATTGAGTTCGTCTCGACAAGATCAGAGCTGCTCTCCAAGTGTTGGGGCAGCATCTGATTAACGGCCTCAACGACTTGCCTATTGCGAACACTGCATGGTAGTTTGGGAAGCTTCGGCCTTCCTTCAAGGGGAGTATTATGTACTTCCTCGATCGCCTCTTCTAGTAGCCTTCTCATGTGCTCTAGATCCTGGGAAGCCATCTCTGTTGTACCATCCCCTGCCACCGGGTTGTTCCGGTCTGCCTCACCTGCACGCTGCTCTAAAGCAGGCATTTGCACTGGAGAGGCGACACTCGCAGTGGCTGGGGGTGGCACCACAGAGAAGGCTTCGCGTCTCAGTTGTTCGAGCTCAGTGGGAGCGAAGATGTTAGAACGCATTATCCACCGAGCTCTATCCGCAAGGTTTTGCTCGGCAACGGTTAAATGAGGCTCCAGCAGCATGAAAGCGCGGTGCATGCGTGCTCGATACCCTGTTCTACCCGTTTCCGTCTCTCTTGCCCCGTAATACGCTCGCATGAGGTTGGCGTTTTGGGTTTTAGACCATCTCATGCGCCGTCCTTCAGGAGCGGGCTCCGATTGCGGGGGCTGTGATGCCCCTGCCGGCGCCAAGCTCCCTGAAGGCGATGATGGTGGTGAGGACTGGGCTGGTGGTCGCCTCAGTCTCTGTGCGCTGACGGATCGCATGCTGCCGCGCCCAGCGCCAGCACCAGACGCGCCCCGGCGGCCCCCGGGTAGCGGCCCTATACGTATATTACTCTGTTGTGCCATCATCATTATTTTCCAGAGCCACGTTAGCCACGCCAGTAAATTTTTATCCGTGTGTCCGCCCCCCACGTGATCAGATGGTCGATCAGGACGTGTGGTTGTTTGGGAGGCTTATTATTATTATTATTTTTAACCTTTCTTATTGTAAAAATAACTGATGATATTGTGTAGAAGTTGTCGTTGAACTTATACCTTTTAGTTGTGCTACATATTTCTCCATGTGCGGATGTATTTTATTCTGTTTTTTAATTGTGAAGACGATTTCGAATGATTTTAGATACGATTTTAACTTCAGTGAAAACTATTTTTTTTCGACTAGCATTTAGACTTTTTAAGCGTGCTTTTTCCATTATTTCATAATGAGTGATTGCTTTATTTGTAAGAAACCTTTAGGTGAAAATAAAGTAAGAACTGTGAAGGCAAAAGGTGTAAAAACTTTACTAGACCGAGCTATAGCAAAAAATGATGAGGCTAATGAACAATTTTGACGAACTGTTTCGGAAGTTACTGTACATATTGCGTGTTATTGTTATTACGTGGACAATCGAACCGATAATGTTATTCGTCGTCGCAGCAGCAGCTCCAGTAGTTTATCGTCATTTTCAGAAGCTCCAGAGCCAGACTTCGATTTTGCGAACAATTGGTTCATCTGTGCCAAAGCGGTTCAGGATCCAAGTAATTCGCGTACAAGCCGACAAGCGCGGGTTTGTGTTGTACGTAATGAGAGTACAAAAACAAGTATTATGGACCTTATAAACAGACTTGCAGCAACGTAATGGAGCTCTCAGAATCAATAAATGAAAATGACTTTGATGATGAACCGCCGACATTAACACCCTTTCCTTCTCCAGTTATCCCACTGATATTTAATTTAGAAAGCCGATCAGGTGCTGAGCCGCAGCCTGGTCCATCGAAAAGACTGAGGACGGAGTAGTTTGAATTTAGAAAATCACCGTGGGTTATGCCTATTGGGGATACCACGTAAAAAAAACGCGCCTCTAGACTACTACCTCGTGGGTGGTGGGAAAAAGAGTCAATGATTAATTATTAATAATTAAATAAATTGTAATAATAACATAAAAACATAAAAAAATTCTGATGACACATTATTAGTACACACGTATAATACAAGTCTAGTTAAGAGTACTGAAAAATAGTTTCGGACTCATTTCGGAGCGCTGTTAAACCTTAACTATTGACTTAATGAAAAAATGTTGCTTATAAAAGTTGTTCCTCAAAAAACGATCTACAAAAATGGTCTGATATAATTTTTTCGTAAAATTATAAAAAAAAAGTTATATCAAAAAATATAAATTATTTTCTCGAATTTCTAAACATTTTCGCTTATAACTTTTTTATTTATAGTTCTACGACAAAAAGTTACTTGACCAAAGTTGTAGAGGATTTAATTTGCAACAAAAAATGTTAATAATTTTTTTTGTCAGATAAATAGTTTAAGAGATATATATTAAAAACCATTTCAACCCCTATTTTCAAGATGGCGGCCGTAAGACAAGGGTGGCGACCCCACAAACTTGGTTTTAGCTTTATACTGACCCCCCCTACACATCAAAAAAATAAAATTGCGTCCTCTGAAAAACGCAACCCCAAATGTAACTTTTCAATGGACTAAGAAGAAAGTAATGTAAAAAGGTTCAGTTTATCTCCGAAATATTTTTTACATACTTGTGAAATAGCATATACTGATACTTTTTTACGCGGGTTTAAATCCTTGACCTTTTTATTATCAATACTCATAATCAAAAGGTTGTGAAATAACTAATTAATTAATTCGTTGCCTGGCAACGTGTGAATTGCCTATGACAAGTTTGCTGATGCTATTGCTTGCAATCATGGGCCCGATTCTGTAAATTTTAACATTATTTGTGCTGACGTTGTATTGGCAGAATACTAACAAAATATCACATGCTAACATAATGCGCCTTTTAGGCACATTATTTAACATGTGGTAATTACACTGGGCATTGTCTGTATGTAGGTATACTACTGCGATCACTGCATCTTATGCTTTTAGATAATATAAAGTTGGTAAGGTTCTGTTTAAGTAATTGCTGTAAATACTATCTATATTTGGACTAATCTATAGTAGATTTTAAAATATAATAATAAGACATTCCTTTAGACTGTGTTGTAAAAAAATATAGCTGATAACACAAGGTAACTTGACTATAGTAGTTGTGTATTGTATGACTAAAATAAGACGAATTTCGTGTTGAGAATAGGTCCCCAGTTAGGTAAGAAACCGTCCTCGTCGCTTTAATGAGATTCTTTGCCTCGTGGTTTGCATTTCAGATCAGATTTGCTGTATTCCAGTACACACGATCACTTTCTAATTTCATTGTTGGGTTGTTAGTTATCAAGTTAATTAAAATCGTATATAATTAAACATTTGCACGTGTACCGTATACGGCAGCATATTGTAGTTTTTATTATTACATTATATTTACCTTAGATTAATATTTTTTAAACTTTTATATTATGTAAAAATATATAAATGTCATAAATATTAGCTGCAATAAAGTCTTGGATTTAACAAGAACGGATTTGAAAAAATTGTCATGAATGTAAGTCTACAGTGGCCTACGACAACCGTAGCACTTCGTAGCATAATTTCGCTAACTTGCTAACTAAGCTGCTACGGTTAGAACAGTTCTCTTTATTACTAGTTTATAAAAGATTTTTTGCACAATGTAACTTATTTTTAAATAACGATACTAAAATAATTAAACTGAAGAGTTTGTTTGAAATAAGAATCTCTGAAAATACCCGTTGTAATTGAAAAAAAGATAACTTTATATCAGTTTCAAATCGGAACTGAAAGTACCGGATACTTTTAAATAGTTGAAAATTTACGAATTTGTGAAAAATTTATTCGTTTTTGAAAGGATTTTATTGCTTTTAATTATACAATGTATAGCCGAAGAGGTGTAACCCCTTTAAATTGACACGTAGGTATTTGTGTACCTATGTCTTAAAAAGAAGCTTAATCTTGTATTACAAATTATCATAACAGTGGAATAACCAGGTATCTTTGGATACACTAATAGTCGAAACAGTTTGAGAAAATCGTTTTGGAAACTGAAAATTAAAATATTTTATTATTTGTTTTCAACGCATTTTATCGTACTTCAGTATATTTGATGGGTTCCTCATGTCATGTTAGTCATGTTAAAATACAATGTTTAAATAATTAAAGAAATTTAACTTAAATTCATATTTGACTTAACAGAACGGATTGTAAAAACTAAAAAAAGGTTACTCAGAATATTAAGAATCATCTTCGTCATTCAGCCAGGAGGATCCTACTGCTGGACATAGGTCTTCCCCAAGGTTCTGCACGTCGCTCGGTCCCGCGCCGCCCTCATCCAGCGTTTACCAGCGGCTTTGACCAGTCTCGGTACACCTTGCAGGGGGCCTGCCTGCGTATCCCAGTACGTAGTCGCCACTCGAGAACCGTACTGCCCAACGGCCATCCGTTCTGCGAGCTGTGTGCACTGCCCATTTCCACTTCAGCTTTGCAACTCTTCTGGATATCTCGATAACTTTAGTTCGTCTGCGAATCTCCTCATTTCGCAAGGAATCTCTGAGCATAGCCCTTTCCATTGCTCGCTGAGCGACTTTGAGCTTATTTATAAGGCTCACATTTAGCACCCACGTCTAAATAAAAAGACTGTAATTAAAATTAAATGTATTTTTATCTCCTAAACACTTCACTTTGTGATTGAAAGACGAGCCATGATTGAAAAACGACCTACTTCGTCTCGAAAGAGACAGGACTGGTAATACGGAGATGATTGCCATCCTTCGCTAGTTGCAAGGTACTATGGAAAGAACACGAAATATTTCAGTCATTAAAAATTTACTTATTATGCTGACTGTACTTAAGCTAACCATGTGCCAGTGAACTGGTTTCCTAAATAATGAGGTTTTGGAGTCGCAGTCGCGGGATTACAGCTATCTGCGCGTTAATTGATAGAGCTGCGATCACTTTACAGTATCAGTAGAAGACCCTTAAATCTTATTCTATACTTTATCTTAACTATTATCCTTAGAAAGTTATGTAGTTCTTAATTTCAGCCTTATTAGCTTCGTGGAGAGTTAATAAACAAAAATTTTATTGAAGAATTAATAAACATAATTGTAATAAGGATAAGTATCGCAATGCTCTTATTTTGTTCGAGGCAGTCCGAAAACATTGAATATATTAAATTTATTTATTTGTCTATATAGACCAATTCTCAAAAACGAGATTTCCGATCTCCTATATAAACTCAGCCTGTTCATCACTCCATAAAATAGAGTCTATAATATCATACATTCACAAACAGCTTATTACCAAAAAACTTTTATCATATCGTCCCATTTTCTGTCCCTTTCCACATGAATATCATTTAAAATATGATTTGTGTAAAAAAGGGAATATAATTCCGAGTAAAGGACGCTGTTACCATATTACTGGGTGTGTAAGGCATACAAAAAATCCTTTTATTGAAACTAGCAGCGGCTGTCGTCCATTATGTATTAGGCTCTCGGGACACTGTTTCCATGGTGACACGTTTTTTAGTATGTCATGAAGGTTAAATACGAAATAAAGACTATTTTTATTCCATTGTGGATATTTTTTTAGTTTCATTGATAAGTTGATCCTTATCGTTACTACAACGGTTTTATATTTTACAATTGAATGATTTGTTTTCTATAAACTTTATTGCAAAAGAAGATATGTTTTAAACATTACCTTGCTTCGAAACAAAACTGTTTCGATGATGATGCAGGCGCTGAAAAGTCAAAACAGTTTAGCAATGAAATGAAAAAAAATCACAATATTTAATTATAAATTATATAAAATATCCTGTATAATTTTCCGCCAAAAATGGTCATGGTTTTGGTGATATAAAGCTAACTCGCTTAATCGCATGCCCTTTTCTTATTTAATTTTATTTATCACTTACTATCAAGTAAGATTGAGGTTACCTACACGTTTTAAACACTGAAAAAACCATGTTACAAAATTAAAGTACCTGTGGAAACCTAATAGAATATTGAATAATAATCTTTGAACCTTTATTTTTTATTTTTAATAATTTATAAGTAGATAAAAAAAATGTTAAGCGTGAAATTTTCAATTAGCATAAAAAATCGTACAAACCCAAACAATGGAAACGCGTACCAACAATACTCCATATTTGCAATATTCAGTTTTTACACTACCTATCCCAGGAGGGCCATCGTCTATGACATATGCTTGGGACGAAATCGGGTCCTGAATACATTTACAGCCTTATAAGATGTCGCCTTTTTGTCACCATATTACGGAGAAATAGATTTTTTCAAAATAGATGTGGGTTTGAAGTGTGTGCTGTAAAAATTGGCGTATGGACTTGTTTTTTTATGACTTAATATTTAGTATACAACTGCTTTTACTCTCATGGTAATATTAAAATAAAATTAAAGAGATTTGATATTTACTGAATGTTATTTTCCGTAAGTGAAGCCTACTAGTTTATTTGACCAGATTTAGGAAACTATACCTACTTACATTTGATAGATCAACTCTTAAACGGAGCCATATACCAAAAATATATGAAAAATGTTTTGTAAAATTTCCATTACCATTAATTTGATTTCATTTGAGTATTTGATTTAATTTACGTAATTTAATTCAATGTTTAATTTGATTTGATTTAATTTAGTTAGGTTTAATTTAATTTAATTTTGTAATTTATTTAGATTAATAAGAAATTAGTTAAGTTAAAGTTTGATTTTTGTATATTCTAAATATTATGGCACAAGTTATTTCGGTACTTAAAAGGTAGTCCCTGCCACTGATTTGTATATCTGTATATTGTTGAAGAAATAAACTTTATTTTATTTTATTTACTTCCATTTCCAGAAGTATTGAGTTGCCCAATAAAGCAGCTGCAGTATTTATGAATAATTTACAATAATGATAATTTAGCATTTTGACCATGGAATTTAAAAGCACATAGAAGTTGAGTAGAAGTCCAAACAATACAATATAAAGCTTCGAGCTTTGAGTTGAAATTTAAAAATAATTAAAGTCATTATTACATCTAACAAGGTACAAGTCAAGTGCAATAAGTAATTATTTTGTGATCTAATCATTTGTGCATGTAAAAAAGGATTACTGCATCTGTATTTTGTTACAGCCGTATTGGAATTAGAGAACAATTTCAGAAGATTTTTGGTTACTCAAATAGCCAAAATTACCTAACCAGTTTTTCGAACTGGCAACAATTAATGGACTCTATTTCCGTAGATTAAAAACCAATACGTTAATATTGCGAACTAAAGTTTCGAAATCCGATTGATGAATGAGTCTGTTGAATAAATTATTTTTTGAATAAAAATACGGCGTATCGATCATTCAATCAGCCTTTAACGATGTGTAGGGTGACCAGGCGTTGGGAAAGTGGTGATCTATCTTCATTTGCTGGAAGTGACGAATATGTATCCAGTCTGTTGATGAAAAATGATGGGGTTTCTCAATGTTGATGACAGATGGATTTTTTGATCTATTCAGGTAAGAATAAAATTTAAGATTACTCGATTTTTCGTTTTTTGGTATTGAATAATTCAAAAACAACTGTTTATATTTACCTAAAGGAAGCTTAAATCTTCAAGATACTTTTCTCATTAAATTTGAACCCGTTTTAAACTAGTTTACTATAAAATGGAGTGTTTTACAAAAAAAATCTTTTTAGGGTTCCATACCCAAAGGGGAGCTACGATTGTCACCACACCGATCGATCGACTGTCCATTGGTATGATATCACCCTAAGACTACGCTGTTGGTCTGTTCATTTGTTCGTCAATCACAAAGCTGTATCTTATGATACGTGATAGTTTGATAGTTGACATTTTCATAGATGATTTTGGCGCAGTCACTAGATAGCATTTCTTGAATATTAAAACTCGCAAGTCTTTATTTAATCACTTACTGTGTAATATAATATTTTAACCCTCCGTGCACAAGTCCGTCTCACACTTAGCCGGTATTTATTTTATGAAGTTTGACCTCTAGTTTATCTTTAAACCACGACCTGAAAATCCAAAAAATCGGCCGATTTATAAAAAAAATTAAAAGCGATTTTCTTGATAACGGTTAGGTTTGGGGTAGGGTGATTCATGGTGAAATAAGTTAGAAAATATTTACGGATCTAGGTGGACTTACCCAGTACCTAACCCTGTATATTAAAACTTCCATGCTGGACTGGGAGCGAAAGAAAAACATAGAATGTACCAGCTGCTTCTCTTCATGGGCATACTGTAAAAGTCAGTTAAGGGACAGAGATTGGGTGATAAGCTGACTATACAGTGTCACTGTAATAGTCTCTATTTATCATTATAATACCTCCAAATCCGTCAAACGTGACATCAGATGGTTTGATAGCCTCTTGTGTTCTGCCTACCTCATAACATAAGGGATACAGGCGTGAAGTTATTTATGTATGTATGTATTAAAACTATACTTTCGAAAGACTACCCGAACATAAAATAGCTAAAAAATAAAACAAAAACACAAAATTTAGTCACTCGTAAACATAACCTCTAAAAGGATAATAATCAATATATATAAAACTGTTCCGTTACTGACTGAGTGACTGAGGTACTGAGTGACTGAGGTACTGAGTGACTGAGGTACTGAGTGACTGACAGACAACGTACAGCCGTAACTACTCCGCGTAGAGAGCTGAAATTTTTGAAAATACATTCTTTAGGGGATGTAGGGGTGCACTAAGGAAGGAATTCCCGAAATTCCCACGGGAACGGGAAATATAGGACTTTTTAGTTTGTATGAAAAATCTTATTCCTTGAGTGCACCGATGTGAAACTTGGTGTAAACGTTTTTCAATGTGTGTCTGGTTGTGTTATGAAAGGGATTCCCGAAATTCCCACGGGAACGGGAAATATATAATGTTTTAGTTTGTATGAAAAAATCCCATCCCTTGAGTTCACGGATGTGATACTTGATATAAAAGTTCCTCAATAAGTGTCTGTTTGTACCTATTATGGAAGGAATTCCCAAAATTCCCACGGGAAGTGGTTGGACTTTTTAGTTTTTATGAAAAATCTTATTCCTTGAGTGTACGGATGTGATAATTGGCATGAAGGTTCTTCAAAGAGTGACTGGTTGTGCTACGAAAAAAATTCCCAAAATTCCCACGGGCACGGGAAATATATGATTTTTAGTTTTTATGAAAAAAACTTATTCCTTGAGTGCATGGGTGTGATGCTTGGTATAATGTTTCTTTCAGTGGGTGTCTGGTTGCACAGTTTCTGAAATTTCCAAGAGATGGGTAGTTAAGCGCATACGAAGTTGCGGGATAAAGCTAGTACTAAACTAAAAAGAAAACTCCTAAACAAGCAGGCTTCACAATACCCGACCTTTTATCGAGTAAACAAAAAAGGTCTTTAAAACAATGGTACAATCGATCACTATCAGTTTAACAACGTGCAGACAGGGTGACCACGCGTCTCGCGGCTATTCATCTTCATCTATAGGATTACTAGTCTCCATTGTTATACGATATTATGGACACACACATGTGCGATTATGGATCAATAGATTTTTTTTTAAATATTAACGAACGGTTTGCTATCCTATTTTTGCGCTTTGCAACTTATCGAGCTGTTTTTACTCAAGTATACAATGACAGGTACTCGATATTGTGTAATAGGTATCACATATCTTGACTTTTTTCAACTTGCCTGAATGGGTTTTTTGTTATTGCAAGTAAAACCACCTTTGAGAGACTTTGAATTATAGGTTGCAAATTCAGCTTTAAGATAATGAGTACTAAGGTGTGTATTAAGAGCGTAGTAGCCGTCGTGGCGCCGTGGTTACTGTGTGTATCATACGATATCACAGATTAAGCAACGTTCGGCGCGGTCGGTACTTGGATGGGTGACCGCCGACCATTCATTTCTCACGGCGACTTCCGTGCTTCGGAGGGCACGTTAAGCTGTCGTTCCCGGGTGCTGTATACTTGTATACAGTAGTCGTTAGGGTTTGTCAGAAGCCGTATCGGCACCCTGAAAATTCTGACATCCACCACCCAGCACTGGGCCAGCTTGGTGGATTATGGCCTAAACCTCCTCATCGCCCATGGGAGAGACTAAGGTGTGTATTAAGAGTCTAAGTAAATCTTAAAAGTAACGACATAACCAAGTAATACATCATATTTTTAAATCAGACTTCGCAGCTCCAAATTGAAGATTACCTATAAACCTCAAACGTAAGAAAATCGATGCAATAAAGATCGTATCGTATCAAACAATGTCAACAAAATCCCCCTTGACTGATAGACTCCGTGTAATGGGTAGATTGAGTGATCGTACTTCAATCTGACTAGTTGCCCGAACTTGGGAGCACCCTGTAGATGGATGGCACATATACGGAGTGCGCGAGATATTGATTGCTGTTTTTCCTTGACTTAATCTGGATTTGGGGATAATGTGTGTATGGAGAGATTTGTAGCTGTGATTCTTTGAGGGTGATTGATAAAGTAAATCTTATAAAGCGACATTATTTTCAATGTAGAGTTTTAGTTAAAGTAGGTGGCCAAATCGTTAGGGACAGTATGGAAATTTTTGAATTGAAAAAGGTTAAAGAAGAAATTGAAAAAGGCAACCTCAATCAGTCAGTATCGCTTTGGCAATCAGTATCCTTTTGATAATTTTATACATTATAATATAACCTCGATCTTTTAATACATTTTGTTCATGTTTATTTAATTTACGTGTATTTTAGTCCTATAGACAATTGAAAGTCTAGGGGAACTACTTCCTATCCTATCCTAAGTCCTATAGTTTGTTATTATAGTCTGGCCAATGAAAGTAGAGACTGGAAAAACCTGGCGAATTTAAACAAATACCATCATGGTAACCTCGATAATAGTACAAAATATTTAATCCATATATTTTGTACAAGTTTGATAATTAATTATTTTTTTACAAAATTATCGTAAAAATTAACAAAATTGGTAGTTGGTACTGTCCTACTTTTTGGCGAGTATATAATTAAAATGATAGGCAACTAGTATTAATCAGGCTTAAAAATAAAACAATAAAATACAATAATTATTGTTGTTCATTGTAATCAAAATCTGAATCCAGCAATTCTATATGGAATGAATCGTCAGAGTCACTGGTATCGCTGTTTCCTACATTAATTATGAAATTAAACATTTTTTTTATTCATTTTCTAATTCGAAAATTTCAAAATCTCAATTACCAAAACCACCAACAACCATTCGATTGACAACAGCGACACCATAAAAACGACTTTGATTCATGCTAGTACTACCATATAAAACCCCTAGTGTTTACTTTCGTTTGCCAGACTCTAATATCTATTCTTCGCTTCATGAATGTTGCCTTACCATGAATCCAAAATCTTTGAAATATCAACAGCAATAAATATCTTTGATTCGACTATAATTTGTCCTAAGCGTGTATTAAAAATAGTCAGTTACTAACTTAATTTTCTATCTCAAAATTTAACACAAACTTGGGTTAAATGTATCCTTATCTAAACATAAACATACGAGTAAATCCAATAAGTAGGTACCAACCTCCCAAAACAAATCTTACAAATACTACCAACATTCCAGCATTATTAAGACAACGCATGAGCGGGGGCGCCCGAGCGACAAAGTATGCAATATTAGCAGTCTCGACTATGAGTTCGAGTTGAGCTTAAAAACCGGTAAATTATCGGTATCTGTGATTATTTGTAAATATAAATACACAAATCTTGATGTACAGAGTAGAAGAAATTTCTCTAAAAATCACATGAGCGTAGTTCTAGTGGTTTAAGAGTAATTCGCTAAACAACAAAAGTTAACATTATCTAAATAGACAAAATATATTAAAAGCTAATAAGAAAAGTCTATGTTTGCGAGTATTCTATAAAACCGATTCCCCTTATTCACAAAACCGGTTTTCAAGCCTCTCTTCCAGCTATAACCAGTTATTTCTAGTCGTATCCAGTTATTGCCCTGTTATAATTTTCTCACATAGTTTGCGAGCAATATTGCCAACTATTTAACGTTGCGTTTCGTAATTGATTTACGTAGAGTCGTAGGAGATGCACTGAAGCTCGTTTAAACTTGCTATGAGAGTTAATAAAAGTTGTTCTCGTGCATTTTAGATTGTTTTTATTGATGATAGAGCTTTTGACATAATTTTGAGTGTTTTTGATATTATAAAAAAAATTGACGCGCTTGAGTTTGTTAACACCTATTATGGCCATAGATAATAAAACAAGCATAGGAAAAATCACTGTATCGTTTGAATTAACACAAAAATATTTATAAGATTATGGTTTTCATAAACAAAATTTACACGAAAGAATGATATTTATATACTTTGTCCTAAGGTTGATTGTATAAACTGTATTCTACTTACTTACTTTGCGAACAAGATATGAAATAGATTTAATCGCACCACTCACTAAGAGTGTGACCAGTGTGTGTTGCCAGTGATATTAACATACGGCACTGAGACGTGGTCGCTAACTATGGGCCTTATAAACAAGCTTAAAGTCACTCAGCGGGAAATGGAAAGGGCTATGCTCGGCGGCCACGTAGGTACTGAGAGACGCAGCGTAGGTAGGCCCCCAGCACGATGGACCGACGACCTGGTCAAAGTCCCCGATAAACTCTGGATGAAGGCGGTGCGGGAAGACCTTGGGGGAGGCCTATGTCTAGCAGTGGACATCTACAGGCTGTGAATGATGATGATGACTCACTAAGATTCTGGGTCTGGGACTGCAGAAGCGGCGATATTTCGAGGCAAATTTTATGTTAAGGGTGGTCGTTAGCCAGGCATGTCTTGAAGAGCCTACCACTAAGCAGGGGACTAGTCGCCCTTTACGACACGCTTATCTAGAGGCGGAAGGGCTATTTCAACGCGGCATTAGGCTATTCCTTAGGTTTTTCTGCGGGATCTGTTTTCTGCGGGCTTTCAACAGATACTTGTGTGTATGAGTATACAGGGTGACTGGTGACAAATTTTAGATATTGAAGGAAAGCACTCTGTACTCGATTCTATTCATAATTATGTAATAAAAGTTAGTACTTAATTTTTCACTAGAATTCCCTATAAATAAATAAAGAGACATTACTACACTGTTCTTGACAAGCTGCCGTGTTGAACGCACACAGTAGTGTTTCCACCACACGCACACCACTACCCGCTAAGTATCTATCATATCACGCTTATGTAACCATGCATTGCGTAATGAATTCTTTAACTTTCGGTTAAGTATGATCACGTCCTTGACTTTCGAAAGTGACCCACCTCGCAACACCTCTTGCGGGCAGCCTCTCCTCATCAGTCCCAACAACATTTGTTCTTAATCTACATTTTGTAAGAAGTACCTATTATTATTATGAAGCGATATTTTACTGCGCAAGGTGCGTGGCAAACTTCAGAGTAACGCCTCTAAACAGAAGCTACAAATATTTTTTGTATGGGAAAACTAAAATTTTAAAAACTAGGTACTAATTTAAAAAAGTTGTAGAACAAATGTTGTTAGGATTGATGTGGAGAGGCTACCTGCAAGAGGTGATGCGTTTATTAAAATGTATGTATTTACAGTATCTGGTATTTACTTAAGCATAGGAGCTTACTTTAGGGTAAGATGGGGGCTGTGCAAATAAATGTCCAACAGTTATTTATTTGATTATTATTTAACGAAAGTCCCATAGTGTCCCCAGCTTAGTTTACACCCGCTCGACTGAATAGGCGCCGCTTTAATAATTAGATGCTCCTGCCGAGAATGCACTATGTCGTCGGGAAGGCATTTCGTTGCGTGCAGGCTCGCAAATATTTGTAGTACTTCGCCTAGTTTGAAAAGTACCTATAGCGTTCTTTTTGTTGTTGTGTTTTTTATTTATTTATTCAAAAAAGACATGCCAACAACATGTATACAAGTAAATCGCAATAATATGTCCTAATTCTAATATACATGTCAATACTAGGCACATACAGCATTCTCAAAAAATTGCGCACACCCTACCTAACGAAACTAGATATTTAAAAGCTAAAAATTAAAATAACATCAAATTAAGTAATAATTATTACAAAAATATTTAACTAAAATAGCAAATATCACTAAATGTTAGTTGAAAAATTGGTAAAAACAAAATTAACATTAGTGTCATGATTTAACAGACTGGTATAGAATTAATTAAAACATGTCAGTTTTAAAGGACATGACATAGTTAAAATTAAAATATTTAAAACATACAACATTAACATATAAATTGAAATACAAAATGTCAAAAAGAAAACAAAAAAGAGAAGAAGCGAGGACCAAAATCAACGAATATCCGCGAAGCATTAGTTTATTTTATAGGTATATTATTAATAATACCTTATTAAGATTACCTTTTATTAAATGTTTCACCTGCCTTAATCCCGCTTCCTTGCGTATACTAGAATAATTATAGTCTGGTTAATGAAAGTAAAGAATGAAAAAATCTAGCGAATTTAAAAAAATACCATCATGGTAGTCCCGACTATAGTACAACACATATGGATTAAACAAACATGACACTTGATTAATTTTTTTATAAAATTATCGTAAAAAATAATAATATGGGTACTGTCCTACTTTTTGATGAGAAGGCTTGAAAATAAAACAATTAAGCACAATAATTATTTTTATTCATCGTAATCAAAATCTGAATCCAGCAATTCTATATGGAATGAATCGTCAGAGTCACTGGTATCGCTGTTTCCTACATTGGTTATGAAACTATTAAAGTTTTAATTTTTATATTCATTTTCAAATATGAAAATTCCAATTCGATTGACAACTGTGACACCAGAAGAAGTTGCCATATAAAAAGTTTGCAAAAACCCCCATTGTCTACTTTCGTTAGCCAGACTCTAGTATTTATATTTTACTTATTTCTGGGTTCTAGTTGTGTGTGTTAGATAGATAGATAGATAAAAACTTTATTGATACCAACAATTCACATAAATATCACAATAATACTTAATTATAAAACTTAAAAACTAGGATTACAAATAAAGAATGACTGGTTAGTGTGATAAGTATGTGTGCTGTAGCAGCGCAATAGGAGGTAGCTCAGCGTTGGCATTTGCTCGGAAGAGCAAAACGCTGATTTTCAGCTACGTCCTGAAGGGAACAGTATACCAATAAAATGACAAATATTTAATTAAACGTGCAAATCAAAAATTATTATAACAATTCATATAAAACAAATACATAGGAATTCAGTAAATAATATACGTTATTGAAATCATTATGAAATTGGAAGTAATTAATTATAAGTATAGAATAAAAAATCAATGAATACGTGAATGTCAAAATTATAAAATTGTATGAAAAGGTCCTAAGATAGAAGATAATAATAATAAATAAGAATACCAATATAATGTCAAAATATTTAATTAGACGTGCAAATGAAATATTAATAATTAATATAATAAATTTTATAATTATACAATATAGAATAGGTACAAAATGAATGCGTGAATGTCAAAATTATTAAATTGTATGAAAATCGAGCCGTTTTATTAAAAGGTCCAAAAATCTGTTTTTAACTTCGCACTTTTAACTATGTTGCACTTAACTTTTAGCCACTCACGATATGTCGTTTTGAAGGAGAAATTACGACGTAAATATTGATATATAGATCGTTTCATAAAAAGAAGATTTGCACTCGCTAGAAAAATAAAACTGGAGACGACACAATAACACGTCTTGTAACTTAAAGCGCCGCGCGCCCCTCCTGTGTTAGTTTATATATTATTTTTTTGCTAAGCATGGAAAAGCAACATGAAAGTCTTAACAAACATTTACGTTTATAATAAAAGTTGTATTAAAAATATTGTTATGATTTTAAACTTATATTCACTGTAGCAAATATAAAGCTCACACAAAACCATTAAATCCCTATGTAGCCAAGTTTTAAGTTGAAAAGGCGCGATTTAAAGAGTGAATCGTTTAAAAAATTCAAAAAGTTCTTCCCAAGGATTTGAAGTTGGAGCCTAAGTTCCCTAAGAAGGTGCAGGCTTAGTGGCCGAGTTCTGATCTGTAAGGCTTCATTTGCAGCGAGGAATTTTGACGACCACTTTGGCGATGGGGTAAACCTGTCTGCCTCAGACGTCAGTGGTTGCAGGATCGACACCCGCACGGAACAAGAAAAAAAAATGTTCCGTGTCTGGTTGTGTATTTATTTATATTCTAGGTTCCCGTCTAGTTCACTATATTCCATGACACAAGCTATGCTTACTTTGGGGCCATGTAGTTGGTGTGATTGTCTGGGGTTTTTTTATTCTTCTAGGAATTCGATGCCTGGCTGATTATCCTTTATAAAAAGTCTTGTCCATGTCGGGTCAGCTAAGAATAGCCCTACCACCTCAGGATAAGCGTGTTGCAAAAGGCGAATTATCCCTGTGACTCCCGCTCGGTGGTAAGATCCCGTCAGGGTCCGACTGGCTAGCAATACTGTTGTATATGTATAGCTACAGATATAGGGTTGCCAGATCGATTCTTCCTGTTATCGGGATCAATAATCGATTTTTCGGGATTTTAGGGCTTTGGTCGGGAGAAATAAAAAAATAAGTTAGTAATATTAATTCCACATAATATATTAAGTAAACAAACATATTTTTGCATTGCACTGTAGATATAAGAAAAAAAACATAGTAGGTATTTGTGACTCATACATAAGATAAGAACCGAATGAGCATGTTTATTGTTTTTATTCATGCCATAAGTATCTGTCATTTTCCTTTACCGCGTTTAACAACTTTTGAGCTTTATCGCTATTCAAAAAGGTTTTAAAATTTAAACAATTTTCGTCAAAATTCAAACGAATTATTAATTCCGCCTTTATTAAATCAATGCTCATGCGGTTCCTTTTTATTTAGTATAAATTATATTTGACGGAAATAAGAACTTAAAATTATCGAACTTGTTTTTAGGGAGATTATTTGCTTTGTCGGGAGTCGGAAGGACATACAAAAAATCGGGAGAATCCCGCCAAATCCCGACCGCCTGGCAACCCTATACACATAGCGCGCGCTGCGCCGCCGCTCCGCCGCTCCGCTGGCAGTAATAAACGAGCTCTCAGCAAGACTACCGTGTTTACTTTCCGCATACTTATCATTGGCGACGAGGATGGGATACTTACCCGCGCGTATTGCTATCGAAAATACAGTAAAAATGAATAGGTATTTAGGATTTTTACCAGTATTTGATTACAAAGTCAGTGAATGGGTGATTTTCTTCATATAAAACCTGCCGCCGAATTAAACTGATCCGGCATCGATGCGTGTTCCTTTCTATATCCGTGTGTCGGAATATTTGACCTCTTTTTAACTTACTATTAGGTGAGATTGAGGTAAATAGCTGAGTTTACGATAAAAAAAGTTACCTACATTTTACGGCCAGACAGTTCTTTTTATCGGCAACTAAACCTGTATCGGTCTCAATGTTGGTGTAGCGGCTGGTGTAGCGGTGTAGTGATAACATACATTGCCTATGCCAGAGGTCCTGGGTTCGAATCCCGGCGGCGATGGATATTTGTGTGATGAACACAGATATTAGTCGTCAAGTCATGGATGTTTTATGTTTATTTAAGTTTATTATAATAAAAAAAATATGCATTTATGCAATATGTATGTTTATTTATTTCTTAAGTATATCAGTTATCTAGTATCCATAACACAAGTTCTTTAAGAATCTTAATTTGGGCTAGATAATGTTGCGTGAATGTCAAAAATATTTATTATTATTTATTTATGTTACCTGATGTAAGCGAGGTCGAAAATGACAACATACGAGCTTAGGAGATGGCTGTTGTTTTGTTCTGAGATTAAAATGACAATGATCCACCATTGTTGTGTCGTGAAATCGTAATTTTGCGATATAACTGCCCTGTATGTATACTTTAGTACGTAATTTTAACACGATTTTTTTGAATTCTTGTTGAAACTTAAGTATACAGGCTGTTCCGCTTACCCTATATAATACCTTCTCGGAGGTATATATTATATATTATAGTATATATTACTCATAAGGATTACAGAAAAAATATGAAAAAAATAAAAAATCTGTTATCCTTATGGGTACTAGAATACCTCCGAGAAGGTATTATATAGGGTAAACGGGACATCCTTTATAATTAAAAGTTAAAACAAATAAGTCCATGGATAACCGCTATAACTGTAAACACACCACAAAGCATTCGAAGGCACGTTTGGAAAACGTGAAGTTAGCCGATAGTCGACTTTTTAGAGGACTATTACTTAACTATTACTTGGAATGAGTTTAGTTCAGCAGTGGAGTTTGAAGGAATTATTTTATGAACATCAGTTTTATTGAGCTGTAGTAAAAAGCTACTTATGGACTTAAATTTTAGTTTCTGTGTAAGTTAGTGGTAATTAAGAATTCAAAACTTGAATTTTTCGTTAATTTTGTATCATTTTATGAGTTTGAGGATTTGAAATAAATAAATGTGACGACCGGCTGGTGTAGCGGTAACATACATTGCCTTCTATGCCAGAGGTCCTGGGTTCGAATCCCAGCGGCGGCGGATATTTGTGTGATGAACACAGATATTAGTCGTCAAGTCATGGATGTTTATTTAAGTTTATTCTAATAAAAAAATATATGTATTTATTCAATATGTATGCGTACTTATATATTTCTTAAGTATATCAGTTATCCAGTATCCATAACACAAGTTCTTTAAGAAACTTAATTTGGGCTAGATAATGTTGTGTGAGTGTCAGAAATATTATTATATTTATTAGTATTAATGTTATCAAAAATCATAAAAGGGTTCCTTAAACTCTATGTTCTCAAAATAAGATATCTTAATTCATAGTGTAATTCGAATAAAATACTTTTAAACCAGATTACATACACACATAACTTCACGCCAGTATCCCTTATGGGGCAGGCAGAACACCAGAAGCTTTAAGCCCATCTGATGTCAAGCTTGACCAATTTGGAGATATGAGAGGTTTTCCGACAGTTCATTAAAAAACAAAACAGTACAAAAATGGTTCTTCGATAGATGGCGCTTTACAAAAGGCGAAGTCTTGTCTGTCTTAAAGCCATTTATTCCACAATGCGTTTTTAAAAGTAAAACAAATTAAATGACGTCTGTATCAGAAATTGATCTTATAAATAACCATATATGATAGATACCACTTACCTACATTATAATATAAAGACTTAACGCCTTCGGCTTTTTAAAAGTGCGATCTATACACTAATATTTATGAGCTGTCAGAAAATTCCTCATTACAATACAGAGAGACTACTGTAGTGACAGGGAGTCAGCCTATTACTCACTAAAACTTACGACAGTATTGGTAGTTTAATTCTCTTGTAATAAATTGTAAACATAAACATTAAGAAAGCTGTGTTTACCTCCATCTAAAGGAATCCAAGCGTTTCGAGTTTTATAACGTAAAATATCAATTGCAAACCGTTAGTAAATCGACGTAAGACATTAGATTTAATTTTATTGAAAAATATCGTTCAAGACTTTGATTCATGCAAATTACTGTCCCAAGTTAAGCTATGCGTCCCACGGCCTGAAAGTAGATTAAGAAATAGGAAAACCTTTGAGCTAGCTTCAATGAAGACTATCGCCGGCAGTCATGCTCCTATGCAGAGAATGTTAAGTCTCGCAAATAACATGAGAAATGAGTTTGATGTATTTTCAAGTTCATCGGCCTCAATCAAAGTTAAAATAAATAAATTTAGTATTTGTAACTGAAACTTACTTGATTTTTGGTTTTGTTTGATATAATTTATGTATGTAGGTACTACCTTATATGTGTATTCTAATATTAGCATGCTGGATTCACATCCAGTTGGTAAAAATTAAGAAGTTATGTTTATTTATACTGTATAGAATTAAGTTTAAATTGTTAATAGTTTTGTGAATTAAATAAAAAAAAATTGTAACGTGAAATGCCCAAAAAACCGTACAGTTGAGCTCAACTCAGATCTAACATCGTAATGAAAGGCAAGCAAGGTTAGTCACGTTGACTTATACGAGTCTAGTTTTCATAGAAAATTCTACAAGGTGTTCTTTTTGATATCCCATAACTTTAAGGTATTGTTCCGTACTAAAAGATAATACTTTTGCAAAAAAATATGTGGTACAAAAATGTTTACTTTCCTAGATATCAAAAATATAATGAGTTCATAAATTATCACCATACAATAAAAAACAAAAAAAGACGTGTGGCACTCGGAGACTGCCGCGGTAAAGCTATTGCATAGCATTGTTTATCAACTTATGCAATTATAATTATTTATTTATTTTATTAATGCAGTAATGTTTGATCTAATATGAAGTTCCACAAGTTCCTAGTAGATGGCGCTGATTGTTTATTAAAGCCCGCATGTAAAGTTATGAAATCAAAGTATCACCGCTGTGCCGGTCGGAGTGGGGGGTGTTAGGTTTTTTTCGTTACGGAATTTCTGGATTCGGTCCCCACGCTCAATGCCCGCGATAGAAGCTATGCAATAGCTTAAATCGTTTTAAACGTTGAGGAGCGTTGCATACCAGTGTTTTTTCACTTAGTATTATTTCCCTTTCCTTAGAATTCGCTCTTGTGGTAAAAGTATTGATGCTTTCCGATAGATGGCATTATTCTCAACACGGTAAAGATTATGTTCCATTTGAAACCAATAGATGTCACTTTTGCTCAACGGTTCCTGAAAAAATATATTGTGCTGTAAGTAGTTGATACAAAATTAATATTATTTTATCCGCTATATAAGAAGATATTTTTAATATATAAATTGAATCATAAATACAAAAAATCGTAGATTTTCCTAATTTGGTGCGTTCTACGCAGTTAAAGTAACTAATTGGGTGCGTTCCAAGCATATGAAAATTTCTTTTTATGACTGAAAAAAATACCCAATACATTATTTAATCCACAGTGGATAGTGACATGAAATAGATTTTATGCAATGATTTAAAGTTAGGTAAATCTTGAAGTTTTTTGTAATACTACTATATAATACTAGTTGTCAAAACATTGACAGCTCTAGTATGTTGATGCACAAAATGTCAAAACGAAAGTGATTGAGAGACTGACATAAGTGAAGAATGAATTTTTCATTCCGTTTCCTCCCGTGACTCGTGAATGTGCTCTGGATTGTGTTTTATAAATCTACTACTGTGGCAAGCTCCCGGACTCTGAATTCTTCGCAGAACACATTGGACTTACGCACGTTACAAGGACACCGAAAAAGAAAACTTAATAAATCACGCAACTGCTAAATTGTCTTTTATTTACTTCAATACATAGACTTTGATTGAACTGCTGGATTCATCATACCCAAACCTGATTAACCCGTAATTTTATGAATCTAGATTTTCCAAAGTCTTAAGTTATTGTTTAAAATTACCCTTCTTGAGAATACAAGCTAGAGGGGCGCAGCTAGGTTTTGGTTGTCGAGGTACAGTTGTTTTCCGCTAGATAGCGCTAGTACCAAATTTGTTAGTGACGACTCTATACCAGTATATAAGTTACTCTATGTTGCATACATACAAAAAAGCCTAGAAAATGCCAAGTATCATACTTCGCATAAAGGTGTTTTACATAAGATATTCTGACTTAATTGAATTATTCTATATAAAAAATAAAAACAAAAAATAAATTATTGAAAAATTATTCACATGTTATTTGATTCCATTACGTCTTTAGTCTATTTAGGTATTAATGGTCCCATTAATACCCTAGAGTTATGGGTAATCAATCGGAACACCTTGTATAAATGATACCTAGTTGAGTAAATTTTTCATTTGTCGATAATATATAGTGCATGAAAAATAGTAGCCATTCCCACATACCTCCCGTATACCACATATTTACTGTAAAAAGGCTTCCCTTCCTAGGAATCAATGAACTCCCAGTTATTCCGAATGTTCATTTTTCGGAAAACTGCGCCAAAAATCAAATTCGAAAACGTTGTAAATAAAAAACCCATCTCACTGTCAGCCTTTAAAACAGAATCCTTTGTAGTTTTTGCGGTAGTTTTTTCTTTGTGTTTAGTATTCAAAGTCGTCGACGATTGTGACAGACACTATCTATATTGTGTGCGTTCACTTAGCTGGCACGAGGACAACGTTATGATAAAATTTTCTTAAATGGGCTCTTTAAGTCTTAAAGAACACTTTTTATCGTATTTATCGTGTACACTCATATT
The DNA here is from genome assembly GCA_944452665.1 of Stenoptilia bipunctidactyla. Lineage (NCBI taxonomy): Eukaryota > Metazoa > Arthropoda > Insecta > Lepidoptera > Pterophoridae > Stenoptilia > Stenoptilia bipunctidactyla. Next base: position 14,021,640 of record OX101739.1, read on the forward strand.
TTACATACTAACTTGACATTTTGGTGTCACTATATTATACTGTATTGTAATGTGCTTTTTATGTGCGTATTTTTTATAATTCTGACATCGGAGTATATTGTATTGTAAGGTTGATTATTTTGCAATGAATTCGTTAAATATTTTAGTAATCACAAAGTATTGTTGTCGATGTTGTTCATAAATCGCCAATAGAATCTTGCCAGTTCCGGATTAAAAAATCTCTATTCGGTAAAGTCTATGATCTCACCAGACTATTTAAGGTTAAACAACTATTGAGAATAAGTGCAGCTGTGGAGCAACTTTTTATCACCATCGTAATAAATTTACAAGAAAAAAAAAAAACATTTTTGTTATCACTTTAAACATAAGTTTCTAAAGTAAAATAGATTGCAACAAATTTTCGCTTTCGAAAATATGGTTATTGACAAAAAATAACCAATACTGCGATTTCAAATAAGGATCGGAGGTTTTCTTGCTAAAAGGCTTCGAAGTTGCTACACTAATTTTGCTTCGGTTGCAAAAGTATTCATAATATAATTATTTTTTCCTTAGTTATAGTCAGCCCTGTAAATGAATATAAAATTTGTTTACTGGTAGGCTATATTGTCTCTTCATTCGTTTTGAAGTTGATCGAGTTCAAAGAAAGCTATACAGCTTATTTCTTAGTAGGATTTATTGTTCATGAAAAGGTTAATTTTAAAAACAATGGACACGCTAAGTTAACGCACACCGAACAAGCACTGTGCATTGGCACCAAGCAATATTGCTGGCCTGTTATTTCGCTACAAATAGCAGCGCACGAAATTGGTAGCAAGTTTTTGTACGTTATCTTTAGTTTGACTATTGACTATTTTAAGCATAAAATTATTTATACAGGGTGACTGGTGGGCTATTTTTAAAATTATCCTTACAGCCTCACATTTATAATTTTACTAAAATGTAGAAACATTAACCAACGGCAAGATTACAGTAGTCACTTAGGCTGGACGGCGGCAGCGACAGCGAGAGCGACAACGGTACAGCAAAAGTATTGAGTTTGTATGAAACCACGACAAATCGCTCGAGCGCCCGCTGGCGTCGAGATCGGCCCAGATTCCCCGCGGCGCTGCCAGCGCCGCTGTCGCTCTCGCTGTCGCTGCGTCCATTTTGCAGCCTTACAATGACGAAAAATGCCTTAGGCCGTATACAGAAAGAAAGCTGGAAAGTTATAAGCGCTTACCGGCTCTTGACAGCGCTGGTCCGATCCACACAAAGGAAGCAGGTTGAGGCAGACCAAGCAAAATGTCGGACTCATCGGACGATGATTTCCCACCGCTGACCAGCACGTGTTGAAGCTTGTCAGAACTTGTCGGCACCGTTCAGTGGTTATCGGCGCGCGTTCATATATTTTCCTACGCGGGTCACCAGCGCTGTCAAGCGCGGGTAAGCGCTTATAAGTTTCCAGCTTTCTTTCTGTATACGGCCTTAATCGATATACGGCGATAAACTATGGAACTACGATACTATATTAGCCAAGATCGTTTTCATTCGAATATAAAATTATGTTATAGTTTCTATATTTGTATTATTTGTACATTTTGTTTATAATTGAACGAATAAATAATGCGGCATTCATCTTTAACTCAATTCGTCTTAAACACTACTTTAAAGCGCTGCTGGTATCTTGGTAAAAACATTAACTTAATTGCAGAAAATTACAATCTTGCTCAATTAATATCGATCTCAATTTACAAACAATATTTTAGAACCTTGAAATATCTTATCTCTGCGGCTGTAAATATATTTTTTTATTTTGGTGCAAAGGAATTAAGTAAAACTAGTAAATGGTGATAGATATATTTGACGAAATCCATTTCTTTCTTTTTCTGGCATCCATAAAGCAGCATCGGCATAACTTTAACACATGAGAATTCTACTCAATGAGTAGAAGCCTCACACTGTTTGGGATCATCTGGCCGGGGACCTGTCCCCTGGCAAGTGCCCTTTCGTACGTCTGATGTATTCTACTCTTCTCCCCAGTGAGCACTCGTACGGTCAATAGGCCTGCGGGTGTTCTGAGGGCTAGTCTTCGGTGGCGGAAAAACTTCAACACATGTCCCAATAATGGGTTGATGTGAGCTACTAATAAACTGATTAAGGATGATGTAAAGTAGGTTTTTTTTTATATTGTAAGGATAGGACGTTTGTCTTTCATGCCACCTGATGGAAAGTGCGCATGGGGACTATGGTGGTTCACGTCCATCCACGAGAAACTCGACACTTAAAAGTTCCGGGACTGTAGTGGTCAGGAAAAACAGATGCAGGCATATTGTTACATACCTTGGCAATACGTGCCAAAAAGGAACTATCGAATTGTTTTGTTCGAGTTCTTGGTAAATCCACTATGTAGGGATGGAAGTTCTGTCTGCGTCTGGTAGTCCGGTGGTAAAAAGGAGTGGGTTCAATTTAGTCAAAAAGAGCACTCGTAATCACGTCGTAAATCACTACGACATCGTATCCTCGACGACTACATCATCTTCAGTAATGTTTATATGATTGTTTAACCGAATCAATAGGTTTCCATAACAAAGCCCCATAATTTACAAGAAGCATCCATTCAATCGTTTACTAAAATGGCCTACGGTATCTAGGCCGACTATCACACGTTTTGCTATAGAATGCTCATAGCATTTGCAATGGTTTGTTTCGTCAATAACTCACATGTGAGACAATGGTACGACGCTATACAGCCAGCCTCGTGTGTTTGAAGTTCTAGGAGCTATGAATGCACGCATTTGGGGAATCTACTATGATGATTTAATACGTTGGCAAAATGTATTAATATAGGTAGGTATTCCAGAAAAATCAAGCGAGAGCATTAATCCACAATCAACAAATGCAGAGCATTAAAAAACCGACTTCATGTCAAAACTTTGTGTTGTCAAGGTATACATACTCCGAATACATAAATATTTCGTGAAGTACTCAATTGCTTTCGATTAAATTTATATGGGACCAACTATAAAGTATTTTCTATCATATGAAACAATAATTTTCAAAATCGATTCATAATTGTCCGAAATATCGTGTAACAAAGACACGAAAAAAAACATACAGACGAATTGAATTGAGACAGGAGGAGCCTTTCGGAAGTCGGTTGAAAAATACTCTGAATTTGGTTGCAGTGCGCTAAAAATAACTTTTCACTCTGGCCTCTAGACTGAACCTTCTAGGGCTGCATAGAATAGTCATACCAACCTTGGATAAGTGTGTCGTAAAAGGTAAATAATCCGAGCAACCCGCGTTTTCAAAATTTGTCTGGTTTGTTCAACACTATTCATATAAATCTGCAGCAAAACATCAAGGCTCCGCAGGGATGATCGTTCGTACGCAACACACTTCCCGTTTGCGTTCGCTCCCGAACGGTCGTGTCTGCGGCCGCTCCCGAGTGTTCGTATAGCGCTGCCCTTGTTTCCTCCCCCGCACTCGTGCGGGTCAGGTGCCAAGTTAAGCTCTTTCGGAAAGTTTTCTCTTGTGGAGGCTGTGTGGTGTCGGGGCTAATTCATCTGCCCTTTTCAGGGCGGACCCGACTGCTGCCGGCCGAAGCATCGCTGTTCAGGTGGATACGTAACCGTGCCAACGAAGCCTGATCGTCCGCCGTTCACCGGCAATAGGTCCGTGTTAGGTTGATCTTTCTTTCAGCGCAGTTTGTGTAGTCCTTTCGCCGTTCATCGGCACGCATCTTCGTCTTGGTTAGATAGACTTCTCCCTTTCAGCCCAGCACAATGCCTCGTCATACTGAATCCAGCAGCGAAGCCGCTCGTCGTCGTATTCGTGAGCTTCAAGCTGACAAAGAAGCCCTTGAGGCTCAGGTCAATTCCTTGAAAAAACGTCCTGATAATTTTGCCATCTTCGATCACTTGGCTAAACAGCAATTTGAACATGATGCCGAGAAGGATACTCTTCTGGCTCAAATCCAGTCCTTGCAAGAGCAATTATCTGCTCGTCCCTCGTCCTCAGAATTCAGACAGTTGTCTTCAGATTTCAGACAGATATCCAGCGATAAAAAATCACTGGAAGCTCATTATGCAGCCGAGAAGGTAGCCCTTCTCGCTCAAATCGAGTCCATGCGAAAGCAATCGTCCGCTCGTCCTCAGGTCGCCTCCATTTCACAGGGGTTCCAAACCGATTCTCCGGCGTCTCCAGATCCCTCTGAGTACGTCGATCCCTTTTCAGATTGCATGTCGGTAGATTCCACTGCATGCAAAAGGAAAACTACCCCGCCAGGTAGTGACTCCGACACCGTTCCTATCGTTCCAGAATCTCCTGCTCCGTTCAGCGAGGTTCGCAAAAAGTCCAAGTCAAAGAAGAAGAAGCAAGATGCCTCTTCAGTCTTATTCCCATCCGTTTCAGCTGCTCCAGCCGCTGTTCCTGCTCCGCAAAATGTCGCACCGGCGTCTGCTCCTGCGCCTTTTGTTTCAGCGATCCCGGCGTCACAGCCTGCGTCGCAATCAGATTCGGCTCCGCCGAAAGTCAAGTCTCCGCCCCCCGTCTTTCTACGGGACAAGAGCCGCTGGACTGAGGTCTCAGCTCTCTGCGGTAGACACAATCCCAAGATCCAGTATAGTAAGGCATCCAACGTGGGTGACTCTATTAAGGTCGTTGTCAATTCCATTCCCGATTTCAGGAATCTTACTCGGCTTCTTGCTGATCAAAAGCTCGAGTACCACACTTACGCTCTCCCTGAGGAGCGTAAGATTCGTGCCGTCCTCAGGAACGTGCCGTTCGAGCTCTCGAACGAGCAAATCCAAGAGGACTTGTCTTCTCAAGGCTTCCCCGTCGAATCTGTGCACAAAATGCACAGCCGCCGAGGCAAGCAGTTCCCACTAGCGCTAGTAATCCTAGCGAGGAGCCCGCAAGGGCAGTCCATTTTCAGAGGCAAGCTCACCGTGTGCGGTCTCTCCAACATCCGCGTCGAGGTACCACACAAGCGTGGTTTTCCAGGTCAGTGCCACCGCTGCCAATTGTATGGTCATGCGGCGGCAAATTGTCATGCTTCCCCTAGGTGCGTCAAGTGCCTAGAACCGCATGGGACTAAGGAGTGCTCTCGCACTCCCGAATCGCCCACCGCTCCGTCCTGCGTCTTGTGCGGCCAGTCAGGCCACACAGCAAACTTTCGCGGCTGCCCCAAGGCACCGCGTGCTGCCAGGGCAACCGTGAAGCCCATCGAGAACTGGAGAGAGCGACCGCAGCCTAGCTCGGACGCCCCTCCAGTCAGTTCAAAGGCCCCTAAGGCCTTTACTTCTATCGTTCCAGGTCAGCGCAGCCGGGTCGCGACTCAATCGCAACCGGCCGCCAAATCGGCTTCCCAGTGCCAGAATGCAAATGGTTCTCAAGACCGCATGGCGTTCTGGATTCAGCTCGCTCCCATCGACGAGATCCTGGCTTTCGGCGCCGCTCTCGACGCCAGCCCAGAGGGTTTCAACGGTGCTCTTCCGGTCCTAACCAAGTTCGCTCCCCTTATCAGGAAACTCCAGCAAGCTCAACGTTTCTAAACGTAGTCCTTCTTTCCAGCATTCCTATCTCAGAGTGAGTCTGATCACTCTAGATAATATCTTAGCTCAGCTTTGTCATTTCTGCTAATCTTAGCTTTGTTTTTTTTCTCAATTTCAGTTCCTTTTGGTGGCAGCCGTCTGGATGCCGCTCACTGCGCAGCCTCTCTCTCCAATTGGCTGTCGCTCCGATAAATGATCAAGAACCTGGATTAAGGTAGGTCGTAAAGGGGGATGTTTAGTGGGTATGCTCGGCTTCACTGAGTGAGTCTCCACACTGTCTGGGCATTCTATTTGCCGTTAGCCACTGGGGTTAACAGCTTATAGAATGCCCATTCGTCCGTAATAGGATTCATCCTCCTCCCGCTAAAGCTTGCTTTACTGGTTAAAGCTTGTTTTAGGGGGTGCCCAAAATTTTCTGTGGCGGAAAAACAAAAAAAAAAAAAAATCAAGGCTCCGGTTTAACATCATTATCATCACCATCAAAACTCTTTGTAATGAGCCCACTGCAGGGCATGAGTCTCTCAGCTGGATGACGAGGAGGTATAGGCCATAATCCACCAAGCTGGCCCAGTGCTGGGTGGTGGATGCAAGAATTTTCAGGACGCCAAAGTTGCTTTTGACAAACCCTAACGACTACTGTATACAACAAGTATACAGCACCCGGGACCAACTGCTTAACGTGCCCTCTGAAGTACGGAAGTCGTCGTGAGAAATGAATGGTCGGCGGTCACCCATCCAAGTACCGGCCGCGCCGAACATTGCTTAACCTGTGATATCGTGTGATACACATAGGAACCACGGCGCCACGACGACTTCGATTTAACAATCAGTTTAATAATATTTTGAAGGTTCTGCATTTAGTAATGCTCAATTATTCTTAAAAAACTGAACAAGTCATGGCCGGGTGATTTCATTTAGCATATTCTTTCAGTTATTTAACCTTTGACCTTATAATAAATCTTACTATTATTATAGGTAACTGTGTAAGAAGTTTAGATGGATGGATGGATGTAGGGATGACTGGATGTATGGATGTTTGTTCCTCAATCACGGCAGAATGGCTCTACGGATTTGGATCAAATTTGTAATAGTGTACAGTCTGGAATAGCACATAGGCTAAAATTTTTATCCTAATATTCTCGCGGGATTCGAATTGCGCGGGTAAAACCGCGCGAATAAAGTCAATATCCAACATTACTCAATAAAATATCACGCTTGTTTTCGAGCACATTTGGCTTTAATTTAAATAAAACACTATACCGTGGATTAAAGAGCATATTTTGCTGTAAAATAGATTTACCTTGTTTTGTAAAGTGTTAAGACTGTTACCACAGCAGTCGACGTATTTTTAATAGCCCAAAAAACCGGTCGACGTCGATGGACACCCTAATTGTGGCATAGGTTAAAGATGTGTCAAATACATGCATGAAATATTTTTTACGGGACCTGGCTTAGCTTCAAGTAGTTTTGTAAAAAAATGGTTAATATCGGGTGAAAAATCTAAATTTCCAGAAGAATGTAATTTTTTGCGCAAACTGCCTTCAATTTAAAAGTTTTTCATTACAATTGGTAGCCCGGTTTTTCTGCAGTATTTGAAAATAAATGGCACCTCAAAATACTTTCATTTTTTCGGCATGGTATCGAAAATATTAAGTCGGGAAAAAGTTCTTCGTCTATGTTTAAGGTAAGATATTGTTTGCAAAGTTGCTTTCATCTCATAGATATCTGTAGATCTCATAGGACTTCTCATAAAAACACTGCGACGAGTAGTTTTGACAGTCATCTTGAGATTTTTCTAAATGAGAATGAAAATCTGATACATCTGATCTCTTACGTTGTGAACCACTCGTTATAATTTTTGTATTAATCCACTTGTGATGGATTATGTTTTAGTTTTAAGTAGGGTAACGAACGATGCTTATTCTCTTCAAGTTGTGAGACGCAATTTTTTTCTAGGTTTCTGATTTTTAAAGAGTTTTTTAGTGGTATAACCTTGTTTTCATAGATTTTTACAACTTGATGTGTACTATTTATATCCCCTGAGACTCTGAGATCGCGCCTTTTTCATAGCAAGATTCAATTGTCAATTTAAATAAAATAAAAAAACAACAACGACTGATCGTGTCAAGACTTGAAGATTTAATACGTCTATCTTTTTGCAGATTTCTCAACTACCTACTTTAAAGTATTTTCGGCAATTTCCCCAAAACATTGAACAACATACATCCCTCAGTGATTTGCACAAACGTATTTACGACGAAAACCACTTAGCATATGACAAATAGTGGGACGGTGACACGCTTTTCAGGCGGAATGAAACTGAATCACACCACCCTGCCTGGGGCTGCGAAGACGTATATGAAAGATACGCTGTGATTGATACTTCAAGATGTGGCAGCTGTCAGCTGTCAAAATTTTGAGGTTATGTTTCCCGTATAATAAGTTCATGCGAGGTATTTTAGAGAAAGTAATTGTTTAATTATCAACAAGCGTATTGAAGCGATGGTTGATTCGATAAAACTGCATGATAAATGTCCCATGATCTGTTTGGTATTAATAGAATGAAAGTATCCATTCATTGTTTATTTATTTATTTATTGTTTTTTTTAGTATACGAGTATGTTTTGCAATACTCGTATGAGTATATAGGTAAAAAGGGGTGTCTTCAGTGTAATTCAAAAATTTTAATCAAATTACTGCCCAACCTGCTTTGGGCCATAATTTGATTTCGTCAACATAATCGTTATATTTAAGCTAATGTACCGAAACAAAATATTAATAAATTATATACTAAATACTTCTTAATGAATTAATCCGTCTAGTATTGAAAACAGAATGAAAATCCAATAAGTTTTTTATGAGTTATTCACATTCATTTAGAGGCAAACGCGACTAAATGGCACTTAAAATAAAAAAAATCAGCTTGATTATATAGTCTCGCTAATGAAAGTAGAGAATGAAAAAATCTGGCAAATTTAAAAAAAACCACCTTGGTAACCCCGACTATAGAACGACACATATAGATTAAACAAACATGATACTTGATTAATTTTTTTATAAAATTATCGTAAAAAATAACAATATTGGTACTGTCCTACTTTTTGATGAGAAGTATATAATTAAAATGATAGGCAACTAGTATTAATCAGGCTTAAAAATAAAACAATAAAATACAATAATTATTTTTATTAATTGTAATCAAAATATGAATCCAACAATCGCTGTTTCCTACATTGGTTTTGAAACTATCAAATTTTTTAATTTTTATTCAATTTCAAATATGAAAATTCTCAAATCTCAATTACAAAAACCACCAACAACCGTTCGAGTGACAACAGTGATACCAGAATAAGTTGCCACATAAAAAGTTTGCAAAAACCCCCCTTGGCCACTTTCATTAGCCACACTTTACAAGTAAAGATAAACAGCATCGTGTCATGGTGTAATAAAACATAGTAATTAAGTTGCACAAGTCAATTAATATTCCTAAGTTTTAGTTATGGTGAAAGTTTTAGAGGTTCAATCATGCTCAACCACTTTGTGCAGATGATTGACAGTTTAAAAGTGACACCAGAGTTTCTATAGTTGAATTGTTTTCAAATGATTTTCCCGACAGTTCTCGTTTTTCATTAACTTATTAAATACTAAATAGGCGCGATAAAATAAAAAAACTATGTAAATAACATTGTTTTTACTTAAATTAGAAATTAAACTATTAATCAAGTGTAATTTTTATTGTTAACTGTAAATAAATTAAGTAAATTTCATAAAAATATTCATTTCAAATTTACATATTCATACAAACGGAACGTTCAGATGATAGGGATTGACACTACTGAATTGACATTGAATCGCTGAATATGAGCGGCCATCATGTAATCGTAAGTCTCAATACATTTTTTTCACATACTGCTGATTCGATATGTACAGACCGTTCACTATAAGATGTCCCCTGCCTGCTGATGTTGGCAGCATTGTGGCAGCAGTGTTACCAATAATATGTGTCCATTTTAACCTCGTAATCTAACTTTGTTTATACCTACCACGAATAAATATATGTTTAATTTTCTGATTTGTAAATAATAAACAACTATAAGACTAGGAAGGTTTTGAATGACGACACAATTTATATTATACGAGGGCAAATCAAAAAATTCTTAGAATGAATACAAAAAAAAAAAAAATTAAACAAGAATATTTTATTTTATCTCCTTCTAATCTTATACACTTAGAATACCGCATCTCCAACTTTCTTATTCCTTCCGCAAAAAAATAATTTTCTCGACTATTAAAAAACTCCTCTGCGGCAGTCATAACCGCGTCATCATCGTCAAATTTAGTTCCACGAATATGCTCCTTTAATTTTGGAAATAAGTGAAAATCACTCGGGGCTAAGTCAGGAGAATATGGTGCGTGATCAAGGACTTCGAAGCCAGCACTGCGGATTGCGGTGAGCGCAACTTCCGAACGATGAGGTGAAGCGTTATCCTGGAGAAACAACACGCCCAATGACAATTTCCCACGACGTTTTTCTTTAATCGCTTCACGTAATTTTGGGATTAAGTTTGCATAATAGGATCCAGTTATCGTTTGCCTTTTTGGCAATTAATCAATAAAAAGGATTAATTCACTATCCCAGATAACGAAAACAGCTTGACAAGCAATAGTGCCAACATAACGGCAGGGGACATCTTTCGATGAACGGACATAAAAGCAATTGAATGGAAGATCGAACAAATTCGTTGCGGCAACGTCACTGAGGTTGTCAATTTTGAACTGTCACGAAAATCATTTGAAAACAATTCAACTATAGACTGGCAAGTTATGGTAGGTTGTTTAAGGAATATGTTTTTTGTATGGATGCGAATATAAATTTATCAAAGATCGACTTAGAATAACCCCAAAAGCCCAAAAAGTGGTTAAGCGTTTCGTAAAAGGCAACTTATCCGAGCTTCACTTGATGGCAGGATCACCTGGCTCGCCTGGCATCGCCTGGCGATGTTGTCATAAAACACTTCGTATAAAGTCAGCCACCGAATATCACCGCTCCACTGCAGATGATGTGTTACGCTAATATTTTATGAATGAACCTTCCATGCTGGACTGGGAGCGAAAGAAAAACATAGAATGTACTAGCTGCTTCTCTTCCCGGGCATACTGTAAAAGTCAGTTAAGGGACAGAGGTTTATTGGCATTTTTGTGGGCGATAGGCTGACCCCCTGTAATAGCCTCTCTCCATCATTATAAAACCTCATTTGTCAAACGTAACATCAGATGGTCTTATAACCACTGGTGTTCTGCCTACCCCATTAGAAATACGGGCGTGAAGTTATGTATGTACGTAGCAACCCCTTTCCAAGCCCATCTTTGACCTCTTAGAGAGATTCAGTTCAAACGCTGGTAATACACAGAATCAATAAAAACGTCTAAACCTAGTCGGGAGAGCAATGGCATTTATAAGAGTGGATTTACTTACTAAATGTTGATATATAATTTTTATGAAGAAAGTTAATCATTAAACAGTTGTTTTTCTGTTTTATTCATATCCCCTCAAATTCCCTCATATCAACAAATTGTATACATCTTAATTACTTTTAATTCCAAAAGTATCCAAATAATTCCGTTCTAATTAAACGAACCCATCTAAAGGCTCCCTTTATTTACACCCTATTGTTTTCCATCACAAAGCAAGGATGGACCCCTAGCAAGAAAAACTTTTCTGTGCCACAAAAGAAAGTAAACAGAAATATAGTCTGTTCATTGAAGTTAGCTAGTTAGGGCACACGCGGTCGGCCGAATCGGGGGGCTGTGGGCGCAACTAATATAACAAAGTTTTTGGGCGGTTTTGATGTTGGATTTTACATTTGTTCTCATTAATCTATTTTTAATGAATTGTTATTATTAATTGCTTCTGGTTGCTGGACTGAGAGCGAAAGATAAACATAGAACTTACAAGCTGCTTGTCTTCCCGGGCATACTGTAAGAGGCAGTTAAGGGACAGAGGTTTTATTGGTGTTTTTGTGGGCGTTAAGTTACCCCTCTCACTGAAATAGTCTCTCTCCATCATTATAATACCTTTAATATTGTCAAACGTAACATTAGATGTTCTTTTAATCTCTGGTGTTCTGCCTACCCGTTCAGGATACAGGCGTGAAGTTATGTATGTATTATTAATCATGTATTTCGTTCATATCCTTTCTAATCATTTTTGTATATGTAATCAATATTTTATATGTAATATCCTAAAGGAAATAGTCGTCCCAAAACGAGTATCTTCTTATTGCGCACTGAAACATTCAGCATAACAGTGTAACCAAGCGTAAATAAACATTTTCATTTTTTCTGTTTCACTCTTAACTAATGTTTATTTAAAAATGAAGAAGTCATGGTTGTGCAAGAGAAAGCAGTACAGTAACGTCTAATAAAACGCAACTTGTTCGCTTGTCAAGTCAAGGTTCAAAGTCCAGTGAAAATGTATACGTATTATAAGACGTGATTGTACATACAACTGCAATAAATAGCGCAGTATTGTTCCACCTCGCTCAGATAGTTTCAAAGAACTGATTGTCACTTGTTCACTTGCTAAAGAGGCACCTGAAAAGAAGAAGAAGCTGTTGCCAAACTTTTTGAATGTTGCACAACTGATTAAGGGCAAAAACGATACAGCAGAAAAAATGGAGCCATATACTTACGGGTCATAAAGATATCATTACTTATATTGTTGGTACAATGAGGAATTATCTTTATATTTTAGATAATTTACACAAAACTAAAATGAAATGACAATATTATTTAAACTTTTCTCAAGGACTACTCTGTGAATTAGAAAAACAATATGTAAATCCGTTAAGAGGTAAACAATATTACTCCCCAAAAGCCACTATTTCACATTAATGACAACGATTATTTCATCTGTGTGGGGTCAGTCAGTCTTGCCGCTCTGGAAATAGCGTGTGCAAAGATTTGACTGACTAGCAATACTTTCAATTTTCTTTTTACTTTCTGTATCTTCCCGGTTTCTGCCATCTTCACTTACTATCAGGTGAAATGAAGGCCAAACATGGTTTTAGTTACCGATTATAAAAGAAATATAAATAATATCTAAATAAAAAGTATAGGTCTGTCGGGGAGAAAAGAGGTAAACGCAATTTAGTTGCCCGTGGAATACTAAAATTAAGTCAATAAAAATAGGAACAAAATACAAGCACGAGATCGGAATACCCTATCGGCAGTTGTTATTTATCTAATCTGCTGGACGGGCATGTGGACTACATCCTGGTAAAAGTTATCATATAATTAGTTCACTTATTACATCAATATCTTGGTAGTAAATAGAATAGAAAGCATGGTTGATAATGTTCGGCCTTTTCTTCGTTTTTCTTTGACGGTTTTCGTGGTACAGTGGTCTAAGATCTTGAGGATTGTGTGTCTGGTGTCTCGACATGACGTCAATTTCAACTCTTTCGTAGTTAGGGTTCCAACAAGTGAAGTTTTGACCTACGCGAAGGAAGAATTTTGGCCAAATGGTGTTGATTTCCGGCGATTCCGTGGCCGCTTACAAGACACCGAGCGTCACTTGTCGCCGACCCTAGGTGTGAAATAGTGCTAACAGTGCTAACTAACATAATTATAAGATTTATTTATTAACATAATTATTTATCGTATGTGTATGTTAGACTATAAGGTATATATATTTTATGGGCCTTTGTTTATGATTGTTAACATCTCATTGTAAATATTGCCTGAAATAAACGAATATTATTCTATAAGATGCTTCTATGCATATCGTGAGATCGCAAGTTAGGTTTCTGCACGAACAATGAAAAAGAAACGGTTCTGGGTGTTTATCTGTACCTTTTGTATTAATTAGGTTCCCCCTAGTTCGCTACATGGTATTTTATGTCAAAAGCTTTGCTTAGTTTGGTTGTATTTGGTGTGATTTATCTGGGGTTTGTTTTTTTTCACTTTTTCTATTCAAAATGTAGGTAAAGAGTGACTTGCATTTACATTTTTTCTTACAAGGTAACAGTTGCTCAGGGTTGTATGAGTAGCAGTAAAGTCAGGTAATTTAATTAAAGGTTTGGTGATGACGTTGAAGGATCTAATTATTGGTTCTTCCATGCTGGACTGTGAGCGAAAGAAAAACATAGAATGTGCCTGCTTCTCTTCCTGGGCATACTTTAAAAGTAAGCTAAGGGACAGAGGTTTTATATGCATTTTTGCCGGCAATGGGCTGACCCCCTGTCACTGCAATAGTCTCTCTCAATCATTATAATACCTCCAACGTCAAACGTGATATCAGATGGTTTTATAACCTCTTGTGTTCTGCCTACCCCATAAGGGATACAGGCGTGAAGGTATGTATGTATATGTGTATTTGTTGACATTATGCAGTATGCGATAGTTCCTGCACTTGATTCTACAAGATTTTTTCCGATAAACTATTAGGAACTGAACCCAAAAAATCAAGCGAACGCTTTTGAAAATATCCAAATATTTGCTTCCAACAAACATATTGTTTTTATTTCGTAAATATCTCCCTCTCAGTGCATCTTCATACACAATTCAAAGGCCAGTTTCCCAACAAATCCTAAAGCCCAAGTCAAAGTTAAGCACCCTTTTAAAGTCCTGTCTATAGTAGGTACTTACGGAGGGCAGTTCGGGGCAAATGAGTGAACTTTTTTAATTCTACCCACACTTCGTTAAGACTATCGATCAAGTTTTTCGCTTTTAGATCCACCGATTTTTTTAAAATAGATGAATAAATAGAAGTAGATACAGAAATAGAAGAAGATACATGAATAGATAAGTGCCCAGCCACGGAACATTTTTTTTTCTTGTTTCGTGCGGGAGTCGAACCCGCAACCACTGGCATCTGAGGCAGATAGGTTTACCCCATCGCCAAAGTGGTCGTCGAAATAGTTTCTTTAGTATTGAAATACCTAACTCAAAACTAGTTGACCGATTAAATATACATACATTACAAATAAAAATGGTAAAAGTTACATTATTATCAAAATTCAATATAAAGTAATGAGGTTCGAGATGAGAGGTTAAATCCTCTTTAGCACATACAATAAAATTTCATCTTCATTGAAAAATTAAATAAAATAAGAAAAGTAAACTCAACTGTATGGTTTTGATACATGGTTAGAATGAAATCTCTGTCTTCTCAGTGTTAATGTAGAGTCATCGGTTAGACGTACCATCGAAAAATGTTCCGGTGTTCCACCTTTAAGGCTAAATTCACTTGCACTTTAATAACTAGGCAGTTCGGTCAATTTGGTAAACAAGATTTCGAGATCAAATCATGTATTTTTATTTCAATAAAAAATATAAAATAAACAAATTATAGTTTATTATTATAGTTTATTGTTATCGTAACAACCATATTTTTAAATGGAAAGTTATGTTAAAAAAAATACATGATTTGATCTCGAAATCTTGTTTAACAAATAAGACAAGTTAAAAAAAAATTAGTATTACCCCCTTAATCATATGAAATATCAAATTAAAATAGTATATAAAATGTTTTGTTTCTTAAATGTTTTGCAAGCACACCGATAATTATAGATATGAGATCTATAGTGTTTCATTGGCTGCAGAGAAAAGTAGGCGGAGCTTCGATCCAAAAGCCGTTCTAGGGAAAATTTTCTTAACTGGAACACCGGGACGGGAGGCGATCGCACATTCCCTAGAAGGCACTCGACATTTTAAGAACCAGATCTGGTTCTTAATGGTCACGAAAAACAGACGCAGACAGATTCTTTTCTTTTTTTTTCATCATCATCACAACTCTTTGTAATGAGCCCACTGCAGGGATGAGTTACCCCTGGGTGACGAGAAGGTTTAGGCCGTAATCCACCAAGTTTGGCCCAGTGCTGGGTGGTGGATGTCAGAATTTTCAGGGCGCCGAAATGGCTTCTGACAAACCCTAACGACTGCTGTATACAAGTATACAGCACCCGGGACTGACTGCTTAACGTTCCTCTCCGAAACGCGGAAGTCATCGTGAAAATGAATGGTGGGCGGTCACCCATCCAAGTACCGACCACGTCGAATGTTGCTAGCCAGGTTGACCCTGAAGAGGTACTAGCCGGGGGGGCACTTGGATTTGTGGCCTTTTACCTATCCAGGATTAGTAGGGATATTCTAATCCGACCTTAAATATAATAAATGTGAGTTAAGAAAGTCCCTCAAAATCGTATCCTAATCGTATTCTATAAATCCCGATTTCCCCTCCATGTGTAGAGTCTTGTGTTCTTTTTTGTTTACCCTGAAAATCGGTGCCAAGATAAACAAAACTCAAAATGGATGTGTTACTAGTTTCCGAAAGCAGAATGCACTTTAGAAGTTTTCGGAGATACTTGCTTCATGTGATAATGTTGGAGCGAATTTAACTTAGGAATGTATGGTGTGTCGTTTTAGTTTTGAAAGATAAGGATAAACAGATATTATAAATAGATAAAAAAGCATTGTTTTTCATTTAACACAACATAATATTTAATAGGTACGTTAACAATAAGTTATGCTTCCTTGCTGGACTGGGAGCGAAAGAAAAACTTAGAATGTGCCAGTTGCTTCTCTTCCCGAGCATACTGTAAAATTTAGTTAAAGGACAGAGGTTTTAAAGGCGTTTTTGTGGGCGATAGGCTGACCCCCTGTCACTACATTAGTTTCTCTCCATCTTTATGATACCTCCAAATTTGTCAAACGTGACATCAGATGATCTTGTAACCTCTGGTGTTCTGCCTACCCCATGAGGGATACAGGCGTGACGTTATGTATGTATGTATGTAACAAAAAGTTTTATTTCAATGCAACCTATGTTAAGAAATCTATTTTCATATAAATATATTTCAGTTTATGTACTTACCCAAGGGCTGACAATAAGTTTCGGGCCGTTATCCGGCCTGTGTTTTATGCAGAACTTTGAGATCACCAAAATAGATCCTGATTAACCATATGCTTGTACAGTTTAATATTAATTGCATGGTTGAATATTATTTGCACGGATTATTTTTCTTTGCGTGGCTTGATATTGATTGCATTTGTTTTTTTAACGGTGTATAAGCCCACGTTTGACCTAAATCGTACCTGATGTTAAGTGAAGATGTGATAAAGATGGACTTGAAAAAGAACTGTCTCTCTATACAACATGGCCCGGATCTGTTATACAATGTGTTAATTTTATACTTGATCAAACGAAATGTGCGGATATAACATTAAAAATTATCGACAAAACGCGAAAAAAAAATTTTTTTTTGTACACCATTTTGAAATTAAAGCCAATGAAAAAATTTTTTTTATTCAATTCCCATTTTTCGTTGTAAATGGTTTTCCTAACTAAGTAGACCATGGATTGTTTTTTAATTAGTCTTATTTTAAAGGTAAAGCCATGAACTAGTAATAAAAATTTAAAAAGATCACAATATCAAGCCGGAAAGTTGTAAAAACATTAATTTATTTTTATTTTTTCATAAAAAAAATGTTTTTTTTTAAATGTTTTACCTTTTACTCCGAAACTAGCACGTCAAGGTAACTTTTTTAGCATGTTTTATTAAATTTCATAACATACCCTACAAGTTCACCAAAATAACATAAGTGCTATCTCTCTTCGTTGTTAAGATAGGTACTATCCGAATTAAGTAGGTAATTTTAACAAAATTAAATAAGTACTTCGATTACATCAATAGTGCAATAAAAAACACAATTAAACTAAATCATTTATTTAAATCAAGTTTTCAAAGTGTCCACCATTCTCATCCATGCAAACAATGGCACGCATTGCCACACTACGTACAGTTTTTTTAAAACATTGCGTTTTTCTCTTATTTCATAAGCTGCAGGCATTATTTTTTGCAAAAGCTCTTCTCGCGTTGCAACTGGAGTACTGTACACGTGGTGTGGTGTCAAATCTGGGCTGCGCGGCGGCCATGCCACTGGTCCGCCTCGTCCAATCCATCTAGTTCCATAACGTTCATTTACGTACTCACGTACGATTGTGCTGAAGTGAGCTACATCACCACAGTAGTGTAGTAGTGTATAGTGAACCACATCCTTCTCCGTGTTGAAGATCCACATCTCCTGGAACGATGCTGGTCGAACTGCTAAAGGGTTTTCTAAGAGAAAACCTTAATAAGAGAAAAACGCAATGTTTTAAAAAAAAACTGTGCGTAGTGTGGAAATGCGTGCCATTGTTTGCATGGATGAGAATGGTGGACACTTTGAAAACTTGATTTAAATAAATGATTTAGTTTAATTGTGTTTTTATTGCACTATTGATGTAATCCAAGTACTTATTTCATTTTCTTAAAATTACCTACTTAATTTGGATAGTACCTATCGTAACAACGAAGAGAGATAGCACCTATGTTATTTTGGTGAACTTGTAGGGTATGTTATGAAATTTAATAAAACATGCTAAAAAAGTTACTTTGACGTGCTAGTTTCGGAGTAAAAGGTAAAAAATTAAAAAAAAAAACATTTTTTTTATGAAAAAATAAAAATGAATTAATGTTTTTACAACTTTCCGGCTTGATATTGTGATCTTTTTTAATTTTTATTACTAGTTCATGGCTTTACCTTCAAAATAACACTAATTTAAAAAAAATCCATGGTCTACTTAGTTAGGAAAAAAATTAACAACGAAATATGAGAATTGAATAAAAAAAAATTTTTCTTTGGCTTTAATTTCTAAATGGTGTACGAAAAAAAATTTTTTTTTCGCGTTTTGTCGATAATTTTTAATGTTATATCCGCACATTTCGTTTGATCAAGTATAAAATTAACACATTGTATTTAGCAAGACTTTGGTGGTCTCTGCAAGGTGAGCCCGAAAAGGTTAATCCACCACGTACTTATATTAGTTGCGGCCTTTTGCGATACGATATCCAGAAGCGTCAGAGCTATTCTTTTTTAATCGTACGCGGCCAAAATTATCGTAAAATTACTAAACTGGAACACGACAACTACGCTTACACCCATGAGACAACCAACAAAGAAATTTCTTAAATAAAACACATTTTAACCGGCTTTATCGCGTTTAATTTATATACCTATTACATTTTTAACTCGACGTTTCGGTGTTTATGCAGAACCCGTGGTCACGAGCGTGAGTCGCGGCCGTGATCATTAAACGCGATAAATTAGTATAAAAAGTGTTTTATTTAATATTATGAGTAAGAAATTTCTTAAGACAAAATTAAGAATTTCTTACTCAAAAGTCCTTACAGAGTCGCTATTCCTCGAATCATACTCCATTTTAGGCTGGCCACATTTGTTGACCTATTTTAAATTATTATTACTATTGATTAAAGTCGGTTGATTAAACTTGATTAATGTTTTAATAGTAACTAAATATGTATTTTCATCATCATCATCCACAGCCTGTAGATGTCCACTGCTGGACATAATATGCCTCCTCCAAGGTCTTATACGTCGCTCGGTCCCGCGCCGCCCTCATCCAGCGTTTACCGGCGACTTTGACCAGGTCGTCGGTCCAACTTTTCTGCCCCACCGGCCATCTGTTCTGCGAGCTATGTGCCCTGCCCATTGCCACTTCAGCTCTGCAATCTTTCTGGCTTAGTCGGTGACTTTGGTTCGCCTGCGAATCTCCTCATACCTTCGATACCTCCTCATACCTCATTCGATCCCTCAGGGAAACTCTGCGCATGGCCCTTTCCATTGCTCGCTGAGCGAATCTAAGCTTGTTTATAAGGCCCATAGTTAGCGACCAATCTGTATTTTAAAGTAGGAGAAATATAAAAAAAGCATTTACTCCATAAAACCATATCTAAGTTTAACTTCCAGGTATTAAATTAAATGATATTAAATCGTTCACTGCAGCCTTACTATGTAATATTGTAATGTGTGAAATTTGAACATAAACTGCAATTTGGGCGGCAGCACTGTCATAAAGTTACCTATTCATTTTATTACGTTTGTCGCAGTTCTATGCAGATGGAAAAATAAAGTGGAAATGAATATCAGAGTGTTTCCAACTGTCAGTGTACACGTGACTTTATTTTTAGATTTTCGTAGACTCGTTGTAGAATTTTAGCATATGCGGCAATGATTTATTTTTTATTAAATGAAATAAAATGATGATGAAATTAAATGATCATTTCATCATATTAAATATTAAAAGGACTCCATATGAGCCCCAATATAGTCAGATATACTGATACGGATGCGTGCTCCACTCTACAGAATATTTAATTTATATAACAAAAAACTGACTGATTTAAACATTTTCTCTTACCAAATTTAAAAATACTTTAAAACACTATAATCTGTTACTCGTAACTCTTGCTTACATTACATCTAATTTTTATTTAAGTTTGAATTTGAAATTTCTCTTCTTTTTAATGTTTTTAATTATTTTTTTAATAGTGTAAATTTAGTTTTTAAGCTCATTGTATAAAATCATTATGATGTTCTCTGTGACACTGTTGAAGGAAGCAAATGTAATTATTAAGTTATGTAATTCTTAATACCTATTATATCGTTTGTTTCTGTTTTATCTCCTTGTAATAAATAAATAAATATATCCGACAATAACGTGTGAGCAAAAGCAGCTCAATTTACAATAGTTATGACTCACCCCATAATTTAAAAATTAATCTGCTTACTAAGGAACTAGATGGCCCTGTTAATATTAGTATGTTACTACTTAAATCTTTGATTCTAAAGCAAATTAATATACCAATAAACTGTAGCAGTTCTCCGAATCACAGATACGATACCTTTCGCTGCATGTAATCTTATTTTCAATGCTTTTATGCTTTTAACTAATTAGAACTTCACGTGCAAAGCTGCATTTGCGAATGTTTCTGAGATATTTTCCATTAAAAATAATGGATGTTTATGTCAAAGGAACTGTGTATGTTATTTTAATTACAATTTGTAAAATTTAGCCTTTTCTTGTGGCTGTTAGAGATTATTTTTGTTTGTGTTTAGGAAGATTAATTTGGATTTAATTTGAGGTAGTGTTTGGATTGTGGGGTCTCTGAAAGTTTATTCTTTGTTATTTAGGAGTATACAATTTTACATAACATAAAAATGTTTTTCAATTATGGAGGATAAAGTCCCTTAATCATTTATTTTATTTTATATAAGTATTCTATATGTTTAACAATGGCTAAGCTGGTATGATCGTGGTATGGTATTGTATGATCTCTTAGACTTATTAATCTATAGATATTTTATATACTATACCGTATTTGTTGAACTTTAGGACATGTGGAATCGATTGGTGCCTCTTTTAATCGCGTGAATTCACAAAAACATGAACACAACGGATAAATAATAAAAAATATTTAAAAAAATAGCAATGACGTCAGTTTAAAACTCTTAAAAATTCTGCCAACCATAAAAAATTTGAAAGCAACAATTTCTAACGATATAACCTTTGCCAATGCTACAGTCAGCTACAGTAATATCATATTACTGATATGTATTAACTCTACATTTTACGAAAACCGACAATGTTTTAGTCAATAAAGTAAATAAGGGGAATTTTATATCAAAAGATTATAATCTTTTTCACACAGTGCCCCAATGTAATATATTAATTAACTCAGCTAGTATTTTGGGTATTAGAAAAAGGAAATAAATACTTATACTACCTTTTTAAAGTAAACACTTATTTGTAGGCAAAAAAAAAAATATAAATATCAAATATTCATACTTGGCCACAAGTATTTGATAGAATGAAAGAGATTTCGATTTCAAGGCCTCTTTTAAAAACAATTTTATGCATGTAGTATTTTTTATTTAAAAACCGTGTTCAGGGCGGGCAATGAAACAGTTAACCAAAACATCGTGTTCAATAATTAGCCATGGTTAACTGTGTACCTACCATAGGGTGACTGTCATGTTGTTTTAAAATTACATATGGGTCGAGAAAAATCAGTAGATTTTTTGTCGGATTCCATGTAAAAAAACAATCCAGAAGTACGCTTGACACCAAATTACGAAGTAAAAAAATATTTTCTCAAATGAAGAAGAGATTAGAATAAAGCAGTACGTGCTGGTATGTGCTGATCTATTTTATGATCTCTCCGGTAAAGACTGCCGACGACTTGCTTATTAAATGGCTATTGCTAACAACAAGAAATTGCCACCGAGATGGACAGAGATGAACATGGCTGGTAAAGAATGGCTGCGTTTATTCAGGAAAAAGCATCCTGAATTTTCCTTAAGGAAATCAGAGGCTTGCAGCTTAGCCATAGCAACAGCATTTAATCATTATAATGTCCAGGCATTTATTGATAATTTTAATTCTGTTATGGAAAGGAGCCCAAGCTTTACTGATGCTAATAGTTTATACAGGGTGACTGGTAGGTCACTTTCGAAATTCGAGGACGTGATAGTTTGAGATCATACATGTAGAAAAAAACAATAATAAAAACATATAAGTATATTAATTATTTACTGAGTAAACTTAACCGAAAGTTAAAGAATTGATTACGCAACGCATTGTTACACTAGCGTTGGCAGCGATCCGCTTAACAGGTTACGTGCCGCGAGTGACTCACGCGTAAGTAAATTAAGTAGTAAGAAAACTTTATTTATCTAAAGGGAGTTCTAGTGAAAAATTAAGTAACTACTTTTATTACATAATTGTGACCAGAATCGAGTACAGAGTGTTCTCCTTCAGTATCTAAAATTTGTCACCAGTCACCCTGTGTAACTTAGACGAACCATCCACCGGTGCTGTTCAACGATCTGGAAAAATATTATCACGTAAGGCCGCATACAGAAAGAAAGCTGGAAACTTATAAGCGCTTACCGGCGCTTGACAGCACTGGTCCGTTCTACACAAAGGAAGCAGGTTGAGGCAGACCAAGCAAAATGCCGGACTCATCGGTCGATGATTTCCCAGCGCTGACCAGCGCGTGTTGAAGCTTGTCGGAACTTGTCGGCACCGTTCAGTGCTTATCGGCGCGCGTTCATATATTTTCCTGCGCGGGTCACCAGCGCTGTCCAGCTTTCTTTCTGTATATGGCCTAAAGGTCCGAGTCCAACAAAAATGAAAAGTATTGAGAGAGGCAAACTAGTCACAACATGTTACATTTTGATTGTGACTGGACAAGCTGTACCGCCTGTTATGGTTTTTTCCAGAAAAAATCAAAGTTTTATGTTAATGAACCATGCATCTCCAATAAATAGTTACCTAACTATCTTAATTATTGATCTCATAGAAGAAGACTTTAAAAGTTTCTAAGGCCTCGTTTAAGCACAGGCGGAGCTTCGCGCGTTTTTGTTACATCGCCAGCTTTACTCTATGCCATCGGATGGTTATATGAGATATTATATTATATGGTTATATGTATATAGAAACCGCACGTCGACGTCCCGTACGTCACACCGCCTGTGCTTAAAAGAGGCCGAAGAAGTGAAAATTGTTATAAGGTATTACTTATTTTGTGATCGTGACAATGAATGATGTAATATTTTGTTCTTATTTTTGAAGAAATGAGCATTTCGTACTAGTTGGCTAATTGTAAACACCATGGTTAATTGTAACCGCTCCCCTGACTAACAGTGGACCATGGGGTGGACACAGTTACCCAAATGCCAATTTAAAAAAAAAGATAATTATCTCTCAAACCTCACTTATACTGATAATTTTTTAAATGCACATAATCTAGCCAGATTATGGCCAGATATAAACTATCAAATATAACAAAAAAGAAAATATCCTTAATTGTATCTGCTAAGGTAGCTTGAATTTTAGGTGGCTGTCGCGGAAACTACCCTTCTCATACTTACATACTTTTTTCCCATAAATACATACAATGATACGTAATACATCCAGACCAATACAACGAAACTCACTAAACGGACACGAGTATTTGCTTTGTGCGGGAATTGAACCCGGGACCACTGGAATCTGAGACAGGCAATAGCCCCATCGCCAAAATGGTCGACTAAACTGGCTCTAGGTTTACTAGGACAGCCCCCAGTTCCACTCTGTGGTATCCATAATACAAGTTTATATATAAAAGGCTTATATATTGATGTCAAAGTCTCAGTTTGAATAATTTATACTAATATTTTTCTAGGAGAAGAAATTTTAAATATTTTAGAACTTTAAATTTAGAATGTGTATTATTTATCAATGCAGACGATTGTACCAGTATAATTTCCTTGTCGACTATCGGCGCAGAAGCCGATGACGTCGTTAGCATGGCGACCTGCCAGAATGCCGAGGAAGTTACTGTCGCCTTTAATATTTAATATTAGACAATTGTTTCCTAGGGCGTGGCTAGACGGCCATTTTGGTTAATTTTCTTTTAGTTTTGAATTAGGAGTGGCATTGTCGAATGGATGAAAATTGATGAATATTGATTCGAAAATTGACTTGCAGATGATATGGTTTGTTATTTTTTTATTATATTTTTTAATATGTAACTCTGAGATAGTAAAGTTTTCGTAACGGTTTAATCTGTTTTTAATTTTATTAAATTACAATTATTTACACACAATTAAGTAAATAAACATACAATAAAACAAATTTAGAAAATCATGCTCTTTGTATTATCGTCTAAATTTGAAAATAAAACATAGAGCTTATTGAAATACTTTATTCTTAAATCATGAGTTAGTCAATATCCTCTGAATCTGAAGCTGACTGTACTCGATACAATAAACGTAATTTATCTGTACTAATAAGATGAAATCTTAAACTTTGTTGCTCACATTTCTGGTCAACTTTGTCGCAAAGTAGGGTATATTAAAATAATAATATCTTTAATAGAATTTGTAGTTAAATTTCATTGCCCAATTTTGTGTGGAACTTCAGAACTGGTCCTTATTGAACTTATTGAAACTCATATTTTGAAGATAACGGTTAGACATTTGCTTCTGGATATTATCAGTCTTTTAAATTTGGAAAGATTTTTTAAATTTTCCCTGATGGTAAGTTCCGATTAATCCAAACATCAAATAAGGATAAAATGGAAATGCTCGTGGGTTCTTATAAAATGTTACTCGAATTTATCATCACTGGAGCAGAGGGATGAAGGGAAACCATCGTCCGTCTTCGCTAATGACATGCTAATCAACAGGTGATTAGAACTCTGGTGAATACGGGTAGTACTTCCCGCAGGTACTACCCGCAGGTGAGTTTGAAATCTAAGTACATACATACATAACGTCACGCTTGTATCCCTTATGGGGTAGGCAGAACACCAGAGGTTACAAGACCATCTGATGTCACGTTTGACAAATTTGGAGGTATTATAAAGATGGAGAGAGACTTTTGTAATGACAGGGGGTCAGCCTATCGCCCACAAAAACGTCTTTAAAACCTCTGTTCCTTAACTGACTTTAATAGTATTCCCGGGAAGAGAAGCATCTGGCACATTCTATGTTTTTCTTTCGCTCCCAGTCCAGCAGGTCCAGCATGTCTTTTAATTAACTTAATGGAAATATAATTTGAGCGTGAATATAGCAGTAGTAGCAAAAGTTATCAGCACATATTTCTTTTTTTATACTTTTCTCACTGTATGCATACCATTACAAAGTGAATACTAAAACGATGTAGTCTTATCGCTAGCAAGCGATTTCGTTCAGACAACCAGGGTTATAGATCTTGTGAAATGAGACTTGGTCATCATCATCATCATCACAACTCCATGTAATGAGCCCACTGCAGGGCTATGAGTCTCACCTCTGGGTGACGCGGAGGTTTAGGCCGTAATCCACCAAGCTGGCCCAGTGCTGGTTGGTGGATGTCAGATATTTCAGGGTGCCGAAATGGCTTCTGACAAACCCTAACGACTACTGTATACAAGTATACAGCACCCGGGACCGACTTGGTGTTAAGGCATAATTTAACTATTTTTTTTTAAATTCCCAGACAACCACACTAAAAAGTAAGCGAAGCTTATGGTATGAGATACCATGTAGTGAACTAGGGGGGAACCTAGAATATAAATACATATAGATAAACACCCAGACCCGGAACTTTTTTTTTTCTTGTTCCAGGCGGGACTATAAGTCCATTAAATAAGAATATACGTAATGTAATATGATAGAAATACATATATAAATAAATAAAAGATACATATAGCGAGCTGAATTTAAAAGTGCATAAACATATAAAAATGTAGTTTAAGGTTAAATGACAACATGCAAACAGAAAATGCATTTTTAAAAAGGTATTTAGATATATGCAATACCAAAACCTATTTTCTGCGCTATTTTCTATCAAAATAATGTAATCTAATAATGGTAAGCATAGCGTTGAAAATGGCTCTCAAGATAAGATAGAGCGCGCGCTAAGTGAAAAATAATCTTTTACGAGGGTGCATGCTCTCTACAACAGTATCGTGATCATAAGGCTTTTCAAGTATGGAAATTTTACGAGTGTTGATTGGTAGGTAACTGAAATATAGCACTGACTAATAGTCTAGGCCTGATTTTTCAATGGTCAGATAAAAGTTATCTAATGAATAAAGTGTTACTCGACAGCTTCAAGCTCGGCTCATGTTTATAATATGCCATTCTATGTTATAATCATACAATTATAAAAATCTGAGTAATAAGTACTTTGTTCGACAGATATTTTTTATTCGACGATTGAAAAATCAGGCCCAAAACTAATAGCCCAACAACTAGTCGGTAATTCGATTATTTTTAGGGCGTAGTTGTATACCTTTTGGCGCTATTTTGTTTTTTTTTTCTCTGCCTCTGAATGTTAAGAAAAACTTGGGCCTTAAAGTAATACTGCTTTGTTTATCTTGTGAGTAGCGGTTACTGTCAGATAACAATGAAAATACATTTTTGTTGGAAGGTGTGCCTAGTTAGGGTTATAGGTAATATTTTGAAATTCATACATATACATTTATGAGTAGTAAAAAAAAGCGGTGCGGGAATGGTAAGCAGTGGGTTATAGCCAATCATAGCCAAACAGGCGATGGCATTATGCATTAGTCACCTAGTAGAGAGTAGTAAAAACCGGTTGAAACGTAAGGTTAAAATATTTACATGATATTCAAAAAAGTTCAGCTATACTTTACTAGGTGGCTCTAGTTTTTTAACGAAATTTTATATCTTCCAAATCTGTCAGAAAAAAAAACGCGAAATAAAAGTGTTTCTACTTGACGCTAGATAGCGTTACATTTTTTCGCGGCATAAAAATCACCTAAGCAACAAATAACAATCTGGAATTGTGGGCATAAATAATTGAAAAACAAACAATTTGTAAAAAAAAAATATGAATGAAATTATCTTCGTGGTAAGTAAATTTTATTTGGATTTTCAATGGATCTTTATAAAAGTATAGAAAACTAAATTTCACATCGAGAAACAATGGAGGATTTAATTTTCCTTAGGTTATAGGACTACTATCCCGTCGAATCAGAAACTCACACGCAACCTCATTACGCCTGAATTAGTTCTTCACAGTGCCATTGCTTTAAAGTTAAATATCTAAAAAGCTCATAACCGCAATGGATATTTGGCCAAATGAGCGTTGCACCTACTTTTGGTACTTACTTCATCGTTTAAGTACTTACCTTAAAAGCTTCAAGTATCATCAACATTTCGAAGTTTTAGTAGAATGATAATATGATCCTTACAAACTGAGATTTTACTTAGTAAATTTTAATACAAAATTATCTAGGTTGAATCATTATATTTTTTTAATACAACTCATATAAATGTTGCATACAAATACATACATAACTTCACGCCTGTATCCCTTACGGGATAGGCAGAACACCAGAGGCTATGAAACCATCTGAGGTCTCGTTTGAAAAATTTAGAGGTATTGTAATGATGTAAAAAGATTATTGCAGTGACAGTGGGTCAGCCTATCGTCCGCAAAACTGTCAATAAAACCTCTGTCCCTTAACTGACTTTTACGGTATGCCCGGGAAGAGAAGCAGCTGGCACATTCTATGTTTTTCTTTTACTCCCAGTCCAGCATGGACTGCAATTGGTTATAAATTCAATTTATTTTACAACTTAAAAGAATGAGGGCTTTAAAGTTTTGTAAAATAAAAAATAAACTATAAAAATGACAAATAAATTATTAATACGGAGAAATCGAACAAAATGACGGCATGAAAACTATTTATGTCGGCTTTGATTTGATCAAACCTGTCAGTACAATTAAATTAACTGGAATGTTGAGAATTGTAAAATACTGATTGTAATATAGCATTTTCAAAGCATTGTTTTGTCAGTTCTACGGAATTTACAAATTCACGTGCATACGTATTAATCATTTTATTTATAACATAAAGGCGCGGATCGGAGATTGGCTCAGATCATCATCATCATCACGACTCTTTGTATTGAGCCCACAAGTATACAGCACCCGGGACCGACTGCTTAAGGGCCCCATTCGCGAAATCTATGCGTTTTCAAACTCATTACAACCGGCCAATATTGTTTGTCTGGATCGGATAAAAATATATGTTGAAGTTTGTTTAGTATATTTTATAAATCTGTGGATCAAAACACGATACTGAAAACTTTACTCGATCATAAAAAATTACGAAAAAGATGAAAATTTTAAGTGTTTTTCCGATATTCTAAGAGAATATCAAACTTACACTTACAAAAACTTGTCATAATATTGGTCATGTAGCATAAAATTAATTTATGTGGATAATTTCTTTCTTAAACCGTTCTATTTTTTCTAAAATAATATAATATAATAAAGACGACGGTGCGATACAATTCAGTACCACGCGAGGCGTCATGGAGGTAGGACCTGTGTCGCTTTTGCTCCCAATTTTCCCGCGTAATTGATCATCTTTTTGACCATAGCGTACACATAACAGTACGACAATTTAATTATTTAATTTTTGTTAAGTCACATTTTATATTTTGATTGATAAATTAAAGGAGTATTATAAACAATTATCACTTCTGAATATAGAGCTAAAAACTTGTTTCTGATATTTTTTTTAAGTTTATTAGACAACAAGTGCAAAAAAGCATATAATTTTTTTTGCGATAAATCTTTTCTTACGTAATCACCCGACGAAAACAAAAGGAGGATTATTATTCTATACGTACGTATACAGGGTTAATATTAACGCATCACCTCTTGTGGGCTGCCTCTCCACATCAATTCCAACGTAGATACTGATAGGTGCACATCGATAAATATACAGGGTGTAATTTTAATGCTATCTGGAGGGAAAGTACTCTAAATAATAGAGATAGCAAAATTTACTCCAAAGAAACTGTCCTTTATTATTGAACAGAAATAAAACCGCATTCAAAGATTTTCAATAATTCACTCGTTTCACCTGGGATTCAAACCGACTAAAATCTGTAAAAATGACACCCTGTAATTTTATTGTGTGGTTCGTTAGAGCCAATCACAAGAATAATATCTCTCTCACATACTAGGTTAATTCATTGAAAGGAAAACCATGAAATCTTCATTTTTAGATTTAAGTCGGTTCGATTCCTGGGTGAAGAAGAGAGTTTTTGAAAACTCTTTGAATACAGTTTTAATTTTTCCTAAAATAAAGGAATGTTTTATGGAGTAGAATTTGCTATCTCTATTATTAAGAAAACTTTACCCCCAAATGACATTAAAAAAAATTGCCATGTATATTATGTACAATATGTTCTGCTTGATTTCCCATAACTCTAGGGTCTTGATGGGGCCATGTAATAGAATCAAATAACATGTGAATAATTTTTCAATTTTCTTTTGGTTTTTATTTTTCATGCAAAATAATTCAATTAAGTCAAAAATAACTTTATGCGAAGTATGACAACGTGGCGTTTTCTACTCCTTTTTATCGCTATGCACAGGTAGGTACAGTTTGCGACGTTTTGCGGTGTACATTGTATGCAACTTTCCTCAAAGTTTAAAATGTTTTTGTTGTTTATTGTATGACTTCAGTGACACGCGTCTATTGAGTGGATGAGATGTTACACGGGTGATATTTTATGAACTCATTATTTTAAGACCGAGGATATCTTGGAAAGTATGCACTTTTGAACCACATATTCTTTGGCAAAAAGTATTATTTTTTAAGTAAGGAACAAAACCTCAAAGTTATGGGATATATATTATATAAGTATGCAAAGTTGTATATTATAGAGGTGTTCTTTTTGATGTGTGCTGATGGGTGCTGATAGTTACTGATAGGTGACGATTGTAACTGATGGATGCTGACAGGTGCTGATGGGTAATGATGGTTGCTGATAGATGCTGTTGAGTACTGATAGGTGGGGTGCTCAGATGTGCTGATAGGTGCTGATGGGTAATGAAGGATGCTGAGAGATGCTATTGGGTTCCGATGGGTACTGATAGGTGCTGATGGCTTCTCATAGGTGTTTATCGGTGCAGATGGGTAACTACTGATAGGTACTAATGGTAATTTATAGGTACTGATGAGGTAACGTTCAAATAAAATTGCTTTGCCTGTACTTAAACGTCAAATAAAATAATGGATTGAAAATGTCTGTCCGTTAAAATACCTTCTTGTATTTATTTTCGTCACGAGTAAAATAGACTCTATTTCAAAAGTTCCAGATATCAAATTAGTTTGGTATCTTTATAATTTCAACAAATATGTTTTTGAGTAATGCTGCCACCTACAAATCTTTTGATGTACCTAGTTATTGATATATAAAAAGTACTTACTTCGTTCTTGAAAGGGAATGTAGATGGCATCTACCACCAATTTTCCTGTGTGTTGAAATTATGATTCCAGATAGTTATAATTTGACAGTGTTAAAAGTAAGTTCAAATTGGTCACCTTTTATGTATTTTGTGGTTAAACTTTCATATGCTATGTTTTTCAAAAATATAGTGTTTTGGACCTTTATACATCAACTTTAGTAACATTAAATTATATCTGATCGGTTCTTTCACGAATAATCTAGTTCAAAGTTCAAACAGACAAACCCTTCGGCTTTATAGATTAGACGGCTAATACATTATGACGATACATAGACATTTAAGAATATAATCATACATTACTATTTTTTAGATATAATTAACTACTACAAATTTACTACTTCGTGTAAACAGGTGCACATTCCGAAGGGGTGGATTTAATATCATTTCATAAAAAAATTACTTATTTGTAACATTCACACTACATTATTTAGCTCAAACTAACTCGTTTTGTAGTGACTAAGTAACGGATCCATACTAAATAATAAATGCGAAAGTCTATCTTTCTGTTCCTTTATTTCAGCCAAACCATCCAACCGATTTGTAGAAAATTAGTAATGAAAATAGCTCCCAAACCCTACTTTTTTTCAAACACCAGCCCATTGGATTGGAATGAGAGATAAAAGCTTACGTAAAAGATCTCAACTACCTATCCTCCTCCTTAACACAGCTTCGATAAAAGCTTAGTTTGTGGCCGTTTGGGTAATTGAAATTAATTAAATTTAATTATCGCTGCGCTGCTGACACTATGACATTATTTACTGTAGCTATACCAGACAATCACACCAACTACATGGCCTCAAAGTAAGCGAGGCTTGTGCTATAGAAGGGGAACCTAGAATATAAGTACATAAATAGATAAACACCCAGACACGGAACATTTTTTTTTCTTGTTCCGTGCGGGAATCTAACCCGCAAACACTGGCGTCTGAAGCAGACAGGTTTACTTCGCCAAGTGATAGTCAATTGGATGGTGAGTCCCGTGCCATTGAATTCTACCAGGAACACAGTTAAGTTGTATGGAAATAAGCAAGACAATAGTATCTATCTACGCAGACGGCGGTTATATTCTACACTCAAATGCGGAACTTTAGCCGTTACAACAAGATACCTTTTTGTAAACTAACGCTTTTTACATTGCCTAAGGTTGCTGATACCCTGGTACTTCACGCAGGGATATCTTCGAGTATTTCGTCATATGCTGTTGAAAGAAAACTAATTTATTATTATAATATAAATTTAAACGTTCCATAGGTTATAGATGCAGTACTTCATTTGCGGATTTCGTCGTGGCGTTGGTAGTTTCTGTGTATATCATTCAAAGTTGCAGGTAGAGCAACGTTTGGCGCGTCCGGTTGAAGGATGAGTCAATGCTCATTTCTCACGACGACTTCCGAGTATACAACGTTATTTTCTTTTTATACGTAACCTCAAAGCAGTTTGTTTAGAATGGTTAATAAAATCGTTTTTAAACCATGTTATATTTTTACTCAATAATCTCTACAGATCCTTAGATAATTTATAAAATCAATCGCCTTAAGCTTGTCACGTTGCATGAGGGAGTATCGTTTCGAGCGGCGAAACCAAGGCACTGCAAGAAGGTTGAAAATTGGTCTGTTTAAACGGTATTTTTTTTATACCGATTCTTTGAACGAAAATATGAGACCTTTGTATAAGGTTTCGCATAGACAAAAAAATAACGTTGTATACTATACTTGTGTAAAGTAATCGTTGGGATTTCTGACATTCACCAACCAGCACTGCGGCAGCTACGTGGTTTACGGCCCAAACCTCCTCGTCACCCACGAGAGAGACACAATGTCCTACAGTGGGCTCGTTAGGGATGTGATGCTGATGGATTGCTGATTTGCTGACTTAACTTCGAGACGAGTTTCTTTTAATTCCCATTTTAGGTTTTTTAGAGACTGCTGGACTGAATGCTGCACTGAGAGCGAAAGAAAAACATAGAATGTGCCAGCTGCTTTTCTTCCCGGGCATACTGTAAAAGTCAGTAAAGGTACGGGGCTATTATCGGGGTTTTTGCGGGCGATAGGCTGACCCCCTGTCACTGCAATAGTCTCTCTCCATCTTTAGATTACCTCCAAATTTGTCAAATGTGGCACCAGATAGTTTTATAGTCTCTGGTGTTCTGCCTACCCCAGAAGGGATACAGGATAGGTAGTTGAGGTATATATATAGGTATAGGTATCGCAATACTAAATCCAGATAAATAAAAAATATAGATTCTACTATATCATCCTTGACATAAGTTTTAGTCATCGTAGAAACGAATTTCGTATAACAAGCCACACCATAGGTATAGTACTACTATATTACTGCTATTAATTATACTGTGACATTTCTGTGCGCTGACGTGTTCATTTACGCGACTGCCCGCCACGCAGCCCCATATAGCGTTAATGCCTACTGCGGTCGAAAATACTCGCCTTAACGTGCCCTCCGAAGCACGGAAGTCGCCGTGAGAAATGAATGGTCGGCGGTCACCCATCCAAGTACCGGCCGCGCCGAACGTTGCTTAACCTGTGATATCGTTTGATACACACAGTAACCGTGGCGCCGCCACGACGTCTTCGTTTTGGTTTGGCTCGTATTGGCTCAGATAAACTTACATAAAGAGACAGGTATATCTATTCTTGGTTGAACCCGTTTGGCTCGGTTCGGGAATTCGGTGCTGATAAGTTTAATCCTGTTTTTTTATAAATGGGCGACTATACATACCTACATACCGTGTAGGGACGCCTTAGAATAGCCGTACCGCCCCTGGATACGTAAAATGCGACTAATTTGAGTGGTCCATAGAAAAGGTATACTTCCCCGCTTGGTGGTAGAACCAATTCAGGGTTCGCCATAACTACTAGACGTAGAGAGCTGAAATTTGGAAAAATATTTCTAAGGGGGTAAATTCCCACATGAACGGGTGTATAGGATTTTTCAGTTTGTATGAAAAATCTTATTCTTTGTGTGTACGGATGTGATACTTGGCATAAAGGTTCATCAATAGGTGTCTGGTTATACCATGGAAGGAGTTTCTGTAATTCCCACAGGACGGGTAGTTTAGCGCGTACGAAGTTGTGGGAAAAGCTCGTACCTACTTACATAGAAAAGTTATACTTGCTCGGCGCCGACTCGCGCTCATTTTTCGGCTCTGGAAACCTGATTCTTTATGTAAGCATCTTAACCCTTTATTACGCCCGTCGTTCATTCGTCGTTCATTACGTTCGTTTATACGACCGTCACACCGAACGTCGCATTTAAAATAAGATTGAATAATTTGTTCCATTTTAAAATGCAATTTTTCTATTCATCTTGGTAAGTCATACTGTCTATGGTTTGAGATAAAATCACCATACATGTGATAACAATGATTAGACATTTAAAAAAAGTTGCGGAAACGCAGGTCTTCAGGTCAGGTACGATACGAAAACTTTGTTGACTACCCTGAACCTTCTGTATTATCCTATATTCATCTCTTTTTCTCTCATGACATCGTTGCTGAAACTAATATGTATTATAGCTTAGTGCAAGTCCATCAAGAAAAAATCCAGCCACGATATACTGTGATAACTTCAGTTCTTTTCCGGAGCTGTTCGTCATATTGAGGGAGAACTACGAAATTCGGATTAGGAAGCAAACAAAACAGAAGACTGAGAGTTGGTGAAAAATTTTATCAGACGAAAAGAAAACGAAGAAAAATTAAGGTTATTTTTTATGGATATGCTCACTATGCGTTGGACCGATAATAAGCCTGTAACTCTGATGCATGCGGGATTGGGAGCGAAAGTAAAATATATTATGTACCAGATGCTTCTCTTCCCAGGTAAAAGCTTATTCTAAAAGGAATAAAAATAAAATTCCCAGGCAATCACACCAAATACATGGCCTCAAAGTAAGCAAAGCTTGTGTTATGAGATACTATGTAGCCAACTAGTGTGGAACCTAGAATATAAAATACATATATAGAAGAACTGGAACATTTTTTTTTCTTGTTCCGTGTGGGAATCGAACCCGCAACCACTGGCGTCTTGAGGCCGATAGGTTTACCCCTCTGCCAAAGTGGTCTTCATATTTTCTGCCGTCATATTGTTGTTTGATATGCCGTTAGGAAGACGCCAAGTTTTTAATTGTACCTACATACATCAGAAGATGCAACTGTGTATTTTAAGTATGTTTGTATGATATAAGATTTAAGTCTAAGAAAATTATGTTATTTTATTAAGATTTACTACGGAGAAGTTTAAATAATACTCGTAGCTTTAAAACTTCAATTTGTTAATACCCCTATTTCATGATGTTTGCTACAGCGCACATAAATAAAACCTATAATTCTTAAATATTTCGCAATGTTCGTTACAGCGAACATATATTTTTAGGGAATCAGTAATTTCAGTACTTTTTTCATTATTTTTTTCTGCCGTCCTGTGAACTCCTTGAAAAGCATTTTTGAATAAAAAATAAAGTTTTTAAATTTTTTTACTTAAATCATTAAAACACGAGTTATATTTTATTTTTCTTCATTCGTTTCGAGAGGTTCGGCAGCGTGTGAATACTGGGATGAAATACTATTTATGTAGCCATTGAAAATGGAAGCGAGATTGAGATAGAATATTTTCGAGTCCTGAAGATGTCTTGATAGTCTATTGTCCGTGCGTCTGGAATCTGAAACAAAATTAAAGTTTTATCTTATTTTTTTTTATTTGCGGGAAAATTTAAAAAGCAAGTCATTTCAAAGCCTATAAAACTCAAAAAAATCAACCATCCTTATATTTTTAACGCGTAATTTTTTTTAATCCCTGTATGTCCTCTTATAAAAGAGTTCCTGGTGGAATCATAGAAGCAATTCTGCCATCTATAATTCATGATATCTTAGGGCATACAAAGGGCACTTATCATCAGTTAGTTGGATGATAGTGTTTAAAAAAAGTTCTCGATTTTGACATTAAACCTCCTTAAATTAGGAAGACTTAATAGTAGATTGTTAAACTAGGGTCGGATGACATCAATTCCCATACGAGGTGTTCCCATATGAATTGATGTCATCCACCCGCGGGGAACACTCTACTTTTCATTTCAAATATAAGGAAAGTGAAAAAAAAAACATTTTTCTTAAATATTTATTTAAAATTAATGGAAAAGTTCGAACAATTCGTAAAGTTTAAAGTGACATTTTTATTCACATATAAATCGGTGATATATTTCTATGTAGGTATAGATATCATTTTTTACATAAAACAACCCTATGTATTAAAATAATTATATATAATTAAGAAAATTATATATTTATATATTTTTTTAAATGATAGTGACAAAATATAGACAAATATAATTTTTTAAATTACTTCTTTTAACTTGACTTCTAAAATAAAAAAAATCATATAAAAATCTAAATTTTTGACAGCTGGCTTCATAAGAAATGTATTAGTTCTATTTTTGAAATCCATTCCGGCCTTTGGTTAGGAATGAATTTGTATGAAACATTTCGACCCGCGCGGGTCGGATGAAGCATTTTCAGACCGATACTTGGATCAAACATAGACTACTTTCCGAGTATGAGAAATGAAAAATAATTTCACGTCTAATAGTTACTTACACAATTCGTTAAGGTATTCATTTTGGTTTCCTGTCGGCAAGGATTGTGCTTCGAAAAACAACTGAAATTGTCAAAAAACACGGCAGTTATTATTATTATAAATATGAAATAATACATTGTTATAAATAATACCCATTACATATATACATTTATATACACAATAGCTACTTTGAATACCTTTACACTCACAAGTACACTTTCATTTAATTACAAACAGGGACACAGATAAAACTAGCTACCCACGACACAGGTTATCCTAGTGTGGGTGCTAGAGCACATTAATTTTGTTATACACTAAGTTTAATGTTGTACCCATTTTTAGTAAGTAAGTATAAAATGTAACTTGAATGTAAAAATGTTAGCAAATAAAGCGATTATTATTATTACATGATGTGATATAATTCGGAGAAGAGCTATAGGCTGCTTTTAAATTTTTGCGCAAAAAACACTTGAACAGAGAATTTAAATCTCATTCCTCAATTTTTAATAGGCGAGCGTAGCTATAACATTCAAAATCCAGTGTACTATTTATAAGCCACTGTTACACATGCTTATTTCAAGCAAAAAAGCATGCTTCAATTGAGTATTTGCTACGTAGTAGCATGCGTACGCATGTAGCATGTTCATTTTAAAATGAAACAAATCATTCGAAATGAGCGTGCTAATTTTGAGCACGCTCGTGTATCGACGGCAAACTAAGAGCGGCGCGGGTGGAAGGGGCCGTGCTTTAAACCCGTCTAAACAGGTTTGCTTATTATTTATTTAATTCTCACAACGCCTTGGAGCCATAATTTATGCTAGTATCGATCAGTCGTACATACTTAAATATATAAGCATACTTAAAACTAACATGCATATTGCTAGCTAATGTAAACTGCTCCTAGGCATGTACATATTGAGCATACGAAATAGCATATTTTTAGCATGCTATTTTAGAGCATGTGTAACAGAAGCATTATTGAATATGAAAATTTGGGTTCAAATAGAATGTTTAACGATGCTCGTGAGGATCATCTCAGGTGCCTTATGAATTTACAACTGGTGCGTTGGCTAGCCCATCATCATAATCACATTCCTTTTCAACAGTCTGCCAAAAGGGGTCATCAATTCGTGTGTATGTTTTTTACCGTAATTAGTTGCAACTGTCCAAGAAAATATCACTTAATCCAGTTATTATTCTTTAAAATTTCTAACAAGCTATTTATTTTTTGCCAGCTCTTAGGTTTATACACAAGTATACAACGTGTAACATAATGAAGAGATAATACTTAAGGGAATTGTATGTTTAGGGATATACTTTATAAGTAACAGTAACATAAATTTGTTATCCTTACGGTGCGGCAAAAAAACAAGTTCAAAATTTAGATCAAAATATCTAAGTGTCAACCCTAAAAACAGCTGTTAGCTTTTGATGAAATCTATTCGATAACAGATGGCGTAAAAACAAAGTGATGGGTAACTAAGACAGATACTACAAAGTTCAGCCGGTGCGGGAAAGGTCATAAGATTAAATAAAACACTTTTGAACCGGATTTATCGCGTATATTTACATTTTAAATTTTGACTCGACGTTTCGGTGTCTTTTCAGACCCCGTGGTCACGAGCGACTGAGGTGTCAAGCGTCGGATTGATAGATTGAAAAAAGTTATACATCATCATCTCCATCTGTTTCTCAGTCTTCGAGCGTAGCGTTCGGGATTGACACAAAACGAGCTGACAGTATCTTGAGTTACAGGTCGTGCAGCTTGCTGGATGTTAGTCAGCTCGTTTTCAGTCCCGAACGCTACGCTCGAAGACTGAGAAACAGATGGAGATGATGATGTATAACTTTTTTCAATCTATCAATCCGACGCTTGACACCTCAGTCGCTCGTGACCACGGGGTCTGAAAAGACACCGAAACGTCGAGTCAAAATTTAAAATGTAAATATACGCGATAAATCCGGTTAAAAAGTGTTTTATTTAATAGTATGAATCGCGAAAACTTAAGACAATATTTTAAGGTCATAAGATCAATGACTGCGGCACAAGTCTTGTTTTAGCTTATAAGGTTGACTAGGGTTGTCAAAATATTTTGCTGTAAAATAATTAAATAAATTTGTATGAACGTATATACCAGCACTGATCATGCTAATTCTTTTACTGTATATTCTACGTATGGTATAGAAGCTAACCCTTAAGTTTTATCTTTCCATTTTGTAACACTTTGTATAAGAACTTTCTAGAAAACTCAAATCATCGGGTTAATGATCTTAGGGTGTTACCACACCGATCGGTTTTTTGACGGTCAATCAATTGGTGGTAACATTCTTACAGTTTCAAAAAAATTATAACTGTAATTGTTACTTACCCAAACAAATATAAAAAGTAGAATTTTCACAAACATGTTCTACATCAAGTAACCTTGCGATTGAAAATACCTGCATTGCTTTATTTATCGTATTGTAGCATGAAATCGAACATACACTAATAATATACCCATTTATTTAATAACAGTGTTAGCTATTTGTCAATTTCATGTTTCCACGAATTGTTTTGTACTATTTGGAAGCGTTACTAAAAATAAAGCTATTTCAATATCAGGTACTGATGTGAAATATCTGATATGAAAAGGAAGCAAGGCTATGCAATAAAATGGAAATAAAGCATTCGCATTAAAAAAAGTATATACACTAAACCTTGAATAAACAAATTATAACTACTTATAAGACAAAATAAAACCTGTATCTCGTCTAGACTACAGGACCAACTTTGAAAAAGCTGAAGAGTTGGATTCCATAAGTATTTTTAAATCTGATTGCATAAAGAAGGTAAGATATATACAGTAATTCAATTCGGACGCATCTTTGAAAGAAATGCCTACAGCCGCGCTCCGTTCACATGTGATAGGGCTGCCCGCCTTCGTAATATTTGCCTTTTTTGTGATTGTAAATATACTTTTTTTATATAAACAAATAAAATGCTTTGTGAATTGAATAGGAAGTGTTCAATTAAAATGCGTTTTGTGTCAAAAACCATATTTACGCTTGAATAACACTTGGTCTTATAAAGTAGCGACCGAAAAATACTTGCGCCTTGATTGAGACGTATGATATGATTTATTATTTAATTTTAAAGCATAAAAAATCCGAATTTTATTGTAAACCTCATTAAAAAATTGTTTGCGAGACGCGTAGGTATTACTCGCGTTTCGTCCGTTTGTATGAAGTTGAATTTCTGTAGATAGTTGTACTGTGGTTAAAGGTGGTATAGGTAATTTGACGGCCACCATGGTACATTTGTTGAGT
The DNA here is from genome assembly GCA_944452665.1 of Stenoptilia bipunctidactyla. Lineage (NCBI taxonomy): Eukaryota > Metazoa > Arthropoda > Insecta > Lepidoptera > Pterophoridae > Stenoptilia > Stenoptilia bipunctidactyla. Next base: position 14,060,738 of record OX101739.1, read on the forward strand.
ATTAAGCTGCGGTTTGAGAGGTCCTAGGATCGAGTCCCAGTTGGCTCAGTTTTGGATACTAACTTTTCTACTAGGATACCTCTTAATTCCGCTTAGTGGTCCTCACAACACAAGCTTATACTTAGACCACTTACATTTAGACCACATAGTTGTCTGCCAGACAACTATGTTTACTAACTTACATTCAGGCCCTGGGTTGCCTGACAGAATTTGCGTTTCGGCGATAAGGCCGCCCTTTGTATGTTGATTATGATTATTATTTTAATTTAAACTGTGTAAAGATGTTGCTGTACAATAAGGAGTTTTATTATTATTACAGCTACACGCTTTTCGGCGGGAAAGACCCGACAATCGGACCCATTTTTATAATCGTGGGTCACAAAGTTGGTGTTTCAGTTTGCGTATTTTATTATCATTTCTCATTCAAAAATCTACTCGGTTATTTTATTAAAAGAGTAGAGGTATTAAATTGGTAAGCAAACACCTTTTTTAGATACCCAACCACATGTGCTTACGTAGTCAGGTGTAATTAATATCTAAAGGTAACAAACCGTACCCTTATCAAGTGAAATGTCATAGAATTTAATATCTTGAAATAAATGTTTGTTTGCTGGCGGATTAGCTGATTTATCCGTACTTCTTTTAGGTTTTTTTGAATTTATATACCTACAAATAAAAACTGTTGATTAATTTATTCGTTTGACCAAATCTCATTTGACGAGTGACGACTTAGAGGACGATTTAAAAATGGAATCAGTATCAAAGTTGTTTTTTTATAAAAAAATCGAACCATATTGGCGTCGCCGCAACGTACTGACTACACCATGTCTTTTGTTCGTGCGCCACCTTGGTATTTCATGATCAGCACTGGGCCAGCTTATTGGCTTATGTTTAGAAAACCTCCTCATCACCCAGGGGAGAGACTTATGGCTCTGAAGTGGGTTATTACAAAAAGTTCTTATTATGATGATGATGATGAATTTAGATTTTATTTCGACGTTTAGGAGTTTTTACAGACTTAGGGTCACAGGCGATTGCCAGAACGACGTAGAGTTAAAATGTTAAATACATATAATTTATTTCGATTAATCCAGTTAAAAAGAGTTTTATATCGGATCCTTAAGAAATTCAACGAGGTTAGAAAAACAACGGACTTTAAAAACATATTACGCCTATGCTCATTCGTGGCTTACTTACGGAATTAATTTATGGGGTAACAGTGTAGATCCACCCGATGTCTTTATCGCTCAAAAAAGACTTCTGCGAATACTTATGAAAATACCGCCGATAGTTGCAGGGAACACTTTCGTAACCAAAAAATTCTAACGTTAACATGCTTATATATTTTTGAAATAATTAAATTCCTAAGAAACCACCTAAATTATTACACTACGTTTAGACATAATTTCTAAATACACTCTTAGACCATCTAGAAAAAATTTAATAGTTCGACTGTCATCCAATCTTAATATATGCATTCATGTATTGCTCATGCTGTGTCTATTAAAAATTTACAATCACCTCCCTGATAACATAAAAGACATTAAAAAAAAAACAAATTTGTTTAGTAAAAAACTAAAAGAGTTATAGCTAAAAAAGTTATTACACATTAAGAGAATACATGAATGATAAATTTAACCCTTAATTAAGTTTCTTTCATGTATTCTTATATTTTTAAGTATATACAAAATGCCCATCTTTATATTTTATACTTTGCAGTGCCTACTTTAGGCCTATAGTGTTATATGTTTTATTTATACTTACAAACCTTTATTGTAAAAATAGTTATAAGACCTTTGTAACACTATGAAAGCAATAAAGGATTGAAAATTGAGAATTCTACCCACACTTCAAATTGTCAACTTTTTCAACACGTTCAACAGAAGAGCTTTTCTTAGGATATTTATAATCTGATTTTCCTCTTATTTGCAAAAAATATGTTTTCCTCATCTTCACAAATATATTTATGTTTTTATACCGACCAAAATAAATTTTATAAAATGCTTTGAAATAATAGCCAGTGACATCCCAAGATCGACTTAAGCTTCAAATGAAAGATTAATTTTATGTCCCATTTAGATAATGGATTCACTAGAACTCCCTAATTTTTTTGTCACCGTGACGGTATTTGCTTTTAGAAACCATAATATAAAATCAGTGTAAATTAGTTACCTACTAGGAGATAAAACAGATGGATCCTGAAACTGTCACGCTACTTGTCATGAGAGAACTATATTTAAATAAAAGAGGGATAAACTGCATGTTCAAAGCTGGCAGTAGTCTTAGTTAATGGAGTGAGGTAGCGGAGAAGTAGAGCCCTCATAGTACGGGTTGCAGGGTGAGGTAACGCAGTGAAATAGCGAAGGAGTAGACCTGGCAGCATGAGTAGCGGGGCGAGGTAGTGAGGCAAAGTAACAGGGTGAGGTAGCAGAGCAGCAGCCCTAGCGGCATGAGTGGTCGCAAGAGTCAATGCAGTGAGAAAGCAAAGGAGTGGCCCTAGAAAGATAAGTAGTGGGGCGGGTAGCGAGGCAAAATGGTAAAATGAGGTAGCAGAGGCAAGATCAGAAGTGGGGCGAGTTGCACAGTGAAATAGCAAATGAGGAGCCTTAACAGTATGAGTAGCGGGGCAGGGTAACAAGACCAAGGAACGGAGATTAAACAAAGCGATTCTCATAAGGCTTCCGTTTTTAATTTTGAGGTACGAAACCCAATAATATTATAAGCCTTCGTTAAATGTTAACATAGGATTTGAGATAAGTAAGACCATTAGCGCAGACTAGGTCTTAATACGAAATCACTCAGTTTATAATTCTATCCAATTGCTGTTATTCATACTGTTTTAATAAAAATATATTTTAACCGGATTAATCGCGTATAATTTATAAGTAAATAAAACTACTTTTTAACCGGATCAATCGCGTATAATTTATATTTTACATTTTAACTCACGTGGACACGTCGCTCGTGACCATGGGGTCTGCAAAGACACCGAAACGTCGAGTTAAAATGTAAAATATAAATTATACGCGATTGATCCGGTTAAAAAGTAGTTTTATTTAAATTACGAATCGTGAAAACTTAAGACTATTCATACTGTTGTTATAAACAGTGGAAAGTTTCCGATACTTTTTATTTTGAGGTTCCGATGAGGCTGAGATTTGTGGAACTGCGAGCATCAATATTTATAATAGGTGTTTTAAAAGTGGAGTTTTTGAGCTCGTTTTGTTATTTTTTATTTTACACGCTAAACAACTAGATTAAACATTGCAATACAAGTTGAATTTATTAACACATATCACAGTTTTGATAACGGTTCAGTACTTCTAGTTAATATTGGGATAGCCGGGTGAGCCAGGGGAGAGGATCATGGAGATACAAGGTTTCAGCTATAGTAGGCTTAATAAAAGGACTGTGATAATGATATTCCCAGTAGATCGGTCTTTCATGGTCTTTCATGCTGCTACAAAACATCTGCTACGTCGTAGTATTATCAATGAAATGCCGCGTAGCTGTGTCCATAAAGAGCGACTATTTGTAAAAAAAAATGTGATGCCATTTCTTTATATTTTTCTACCGAGCGATACTAAAATAAATATGCATGTACGTTTATCTCATATCAAAGATAATAAAATTTACGAGTACATTTGGCTGATGGCTAAAAACAGTGCTATACAGGGTTAATTTTAATTATAATAAGATAATTTAATAAGCGTGTCACCTCTTGCAGGCACCCTCTCCACGTCAATCCCAATAACATATTTTGTTCTACGACTTTCAAATAAAGGGTTTTAAAAATAGTTTTTAATTTTAGAGCATAGGTATGCCACGCAACTTGCGTGGTAAAATGTCGCTTTATAATAATAATAGGTACTTCTTTTGACGACCACTTTGGCGATGGGGTAAACCTATCTGCCTCAGACGCCAGTGGTTGCGGGTTCGATTCCCGTACGGAACAAGAAAAAAAAATTCCGTGTCTGGGTGTTTATCTATTTATGTATTAATATTCTAGGTTCCCTCCTAGTTCGCTACATGGTATCCCATAACACAAGCTATGCTTACTTTGGGGCCATGTGGTTGGTGTGATTGTCTGGGGATTTTATTTAATATTTTTATTTATTTCTTACAAAATGTAGAGTAAGGAGCAATCAATTTTTTTTAATTTTAATTTTTGTGTAAAAAGTCGTAGAAGAAATGTTGTTGGGATTGATGTCGACAGGTTGCCTGCAAAAAGTGATGCGCTAATTAAAATTAACCCTGTATAATAAAACTGAAGCGTTTGTTTAATTCGCTAACAATTATAACTTATAGATTTAAACGTTCTTTGCTATTGAGTAGGTTATTGGCTATACTTTTTTTAAGATATTTCCACAAGAGATAGAGTTGCGCTCTGAAAGCGGGCGAACGTGCTGTTACAACTATACATATACCTAGAATAGCTAAATTACTAAAATCGTAAACAGTATAAACTATTCCATTATGAGTATATCAGGGTGTAAGTACTTTATGCTATCTTCTATCCGTAAACACGTATATCTCCTGATTACAAGAAGATTGTCTTCAAATTGCCGCTACGCCGCAAGCAATTAAAATTTGAACCGTACTAATTAAAGGAATTAACAGAGAAACGAAATTACTATGAAACATTCGTTTTAATGATGGGTAAGTAAGTAAATTTAATATTTAATGTAATTATATCTGTTGGATTTAATTTAACATTATTAACATTACGGTAAAGGGAAATTTTGAAGTTCCCACCAATTATTTTCATTTATTAAAATTAAGGCAAGTTTAAGGATTTAAATGAAGAGTTCACTGAAGACCGGAACGAATGATAAGAATGCGTCAGCCAGTGTTTCAACTCGCAAAGAGCACAAAATTTTGGAGTAGAGTATATAACATGGATGAAAAATGAGGATTAGATCAAAGTTACTCTACTTTACTTTAGTTTTGGAAAGAGACAACAAACGCAAAAAATGAAACCTAAAGAAAATACCTTTTCAACCGGACTAAGTAGCGTTTGGTAATATTATATTTTATTATAACGTTTAGGCACCTTTTCAGTCACCATGGAAACGACTTTGCTCGATATAAAGTGTAGATTAGATTAGACGCAAACCAACCCGGTTTCTTTTTTATTTATTTTATATATTCATGTTGAGTCGTAAAAACTTTTAATTTTTTAAATGACATATTAAATTAAACTTCTTTTCAGTTAAAACCACATTTTCAATATTTCACAATAAAACGCAAATATTACCCACATAATTTTAAATCACCTTCACCAAAAAGTACAAAACCAAGCGAAATCCAACCTCCTTTCTAAAATGACTGTAATTTTTCGTTAGTTTCAAATCGATTCTGCTTTATTCGATACTGTATCGTTTGCCAAGCAGGGTGCTTTCATGAACATGGAAAAGGCGTGCTCGGGGTTTCGATGACTCAGTGCTGAAGCCAGATTGTCTAATAAGTCGAATAGTGAAAGGTTTTCGGAAAGTCGATTGAGGTTTTTCGAGATAATTGTTGTTGGGAAACAAGGAGTGGGTTTGTGAAGCGGTTTTTTGGGAAGTGTTTTTTTAGTTGGGATTTTCAGAGTAAGGTTCTGGTTTGTTGATTTGGTTGTTTTTAATAAACTTTTATTTAAGTAATTTATTTAATTATATTTTGATGATATTTGAGGAATAATTTCTAAAGGTAGGTAGGAGGAATATTTTTTCCGAAGTAATTTTTTTTTGTCAGAAAAATGCACATTTCCGTAATTAAGAAAATATAAATTTTAAGTACATACACTGACGTATTTTTTTGAAGTTTCATTAATTTCGACGATTTACTCAGTGGTGAGTCGTGAGTGACCAATGCAACAAAATATCCTATCCTACAAATATGACGAAAGGGAAAGTATTAGGTGTGAGAATAGCCCTACCACCCTGGATAAGAGTGTCGTAAAAGTCGACTAATCCGAGTGGCCCCCGCTTGGTGGCAGGACCCCTTCAGGGTCCGCCTGGCCAGCGACCACCCTTTATATAAAATCTGCCGCCGAATACCACCGCTTCGGCGGTGATGTCCACCGGCAATGCTTTATGAAAAGCCAGTTCAATATGTAGTTATACAGTATATAAGTAGTTATCTATACTAATTTATATTATAAAGCTGAAGAGTTTGTTTTTTTGTTTGTTTGTTCGAACGCGCTAATCTCAGAAACTACCAGTGGGATTTGAAAAATTATTTTTGTTTTTGATAGCCCAACTCTTGAGCAAGGTTATAGGCTATATTTTATCCCGAAATTCTTACGGAATCAAAAGTTACGCGGGTAAAACCGCGCGCGGTGGCTAGTATTATATGTAGCTCTAAATTTACTTTATTGTTATTGTCCTTATCTTTTCAAAAAGGTTGCCTGGAAGAGATCATATTTTGTTGATAAGGCCACCAATTGTACTCTATTGTATTGTTGTAAACTAACTATGGAAATATAATTTGTACAATAAAGAATAAATAAATATGTATTTATGTTTGTTACTTTTCACGCAAAAACCAGTCGACGGATCTGGATAAAATTTTATACAGATACCAGTTACTTTAGTAATTATTTTTGTTTAATGTGTCTCTTTATAGTATTTAAACTTGTAAAATAAATAGATAATTTATTGTCTTAAATAACATATAGGATATGTTAGATATTGAACGGGTAAAACCGCGAGAAACAGGTAGTAACTTAGAAACTCCATAAATTTCGGTAACAATAATAAATATAAATAAATAAATATTTCTGAACACTCACACAACATTATCTAGCCCAAATTAAGTTTCTTAAAGAACTTGTGTTATGGATACTAGATAACTGATAAACTTAAGAAATATACAAACATACAATATTAAATAAATACATATTTTTATTAGAATAAACTTTAACAAACATCCATGACTTGAAGGCTTATATCTGTGTTCATCACACCGATATCCGCTGCCGCCGAGATTCAAACCCAGGACCTCTGGCATAGAAGGAAATGTATGTTACCACTACACCAGCCGGTCCACCAATTCTACCTCTTCAAAATTTCAAGTGTATCTATGTAGTAAAGTTTCAAGGCCTGTTTGATAGATCGATTAAAAAAAAATTTTGGTGTCCCCAGCTCTTGATGCAGCCAATGAAAACGTCTAGCACTCCGTGTCCATCGGGATCCAGCGTGGAAGCTAGTGGGGGAGTGGCCTAGTGACAGATGCAGTTGCAGTCCCGCTGTAGGTGAGGAAGGTGGGCCTCAGCGTATCCTTAGATCAGATCCTGTATTTATAAGTTTTATTGAGATTTTTTATGGGGCTACGTAAGTTATTAGCTAGTATCATATGTGTAATGCCGAGGTCACTCATGTATAAGGTCGATTTCTGTGTTATGATTTTAAGTTTTGAAAAGATTCTTTTTAATTAAAGTTTCTATCGGAATCTGCTTTTATAAATAGAATGTAATAATCAAACATTAATTTCTGAATAATCACTTCAAAGGATTTAAAGTTTGGAAGTTATTTATTACATATCGGTCATTTATTGCAACTTGTAAAACGCTTTTCTAAAGCTGGTTGTTATTTTAGAAACACTTTGTAGGTTTAAAGCTTTATACATTAGCTTGTAGCAACTCAACTTACTTGGAAATTAGCTTCGTTACAACGCCCTTCTGTTTGTGTCGTTGTTAGGGTTGTCGGAATATCGATATCGATAGTTTGTAACGCAATTAAATAGGCACACTGGGTTATTAACAAAAATGACTGGGTGTTTATGTTAAAGTAGGTATAAGGTATTGTTGAAAAAAATATGCCAATATTTTTTAAGTACAAAATACTTTTTTATTTAATGTTTACTCATAATAAACATCGTATAAAGTGCCGAATCCCTAAATTAGAAGAATACATTTTTGATTAATGGAAACGTATCTTTATAACTTCGATTCATATCTTCTTAGAAATAGTCTTAAGCTATTTCTCTCTATATTTGAATAAGTTACTTGTAAACTTTTCATTGTTATTTTAACTAACAAAAACATTTTGATTTCAGCCGTACAGATTATTCCCGTTCTACTAAAATAGCCTATTTTCTCAATAATCTTGTCCTAATAATTGGTCAATATGAGAGAACCCTGCTTGGTAGTACTGAATAAGGATTGAACTATCCAGCAGCTACTTTATAACTTTCACCAAATATCAAAGCTTATATGAATATGTAGTCCGGTCTAAATAAATAACAATCTGGTTCCTTTCTGAACATTTATTTAATCCGTCACTTTGTGTTAGTCATTTACCAAGTGACATGGTGGTTGTTACATCATCAAAATATCTAAAACTTAGAACAGAAATAAAAATCGTAACTTGAAATACATAAGAATCCCGTAAATTCAAAAAACTGTATTAAACATATATGTCTTTAGTAAGTTGAACTCCATTTGTAACTTAATATTGAATCATTTAAAGTAGTTTCACCTTTCTATCAAACACTCGATAACTCGATAAAGTGTTCGTGACAGCACTAAACCAATATCGTCGAATAACGCTCAAAGAAAATATTGTTTGCTTAGAACAGTCTCTTCGATATTCAAAGCCATTATTATACCGTATGATTTGATAATAAGACTATAAAATTAAATACGTTTCTACGTAATGCTGATCACATAGGAGAAATCGAAATTATACATAACCAGCGGTTGCACGCGGTTTTAACTACGCAATTTAGAATCCTGCGGAAAAATCGGAATAAAAAGTCGCCGTTGTGCTATTACAGAATATACACTATCACTTTACAAAATTTCTTCTAAATCCGTTTAGCCGTTCTACCGTGATTGAGGTATACACATCCACTCATCCAAACTTTCACATTTATAATACATATTAGTAAGAGTAAGATGTAAAAGATTTTGACTTTAACAAATGTCAAGGGATTTAATCCGGCGCCTGATATAAACAATGATTAAGTATTATGTGTTTCATAAGTACTTATACTGCGTCCACAATAGTATGTCACATATAGTTGACAACTTAACTTTTCACAGCGTCTACGAACATAACTCTAAAGAAAAATATAAGCCACAATACGCCATGTTCATTGATAAGGTCACATCAGTCAGAAATCATTTTTAGGGATGTAGCAAGACGATAAATGTAAATCCCTTTCTATAATTTTTAATAATTCCATAAAAAAAACGTAAATATACGTAAAATAGATAAAGACCCAGACACTGCACATTTTTTTTTCTTGTTCCATGCGGGAATCGAACCCGCCATCACTGGCGTCTGAGGCAGACAGGTTTACCCCATCGCCAAAATGGTCGTTTTTTTTTTTTTATAAGTGACTAATCCCGCGTTTGACCTCAATCTCACCTGATGGTAAGTGAAGATGAGGTCGAAGATGAAAGCACACGGGTTTAGGAAGGAACTGGCTCTTTATACAATATTGCCGGAACACATTACCGCCGGAGCGGTAACATTTGGCGGCAGACTTTATATAAAGGGTGGTCGCTAGCCAGGCGGACCCAGAAGGGATCCTACCACCAAGCGATCGTCTAGTAAATTGCTACAAAGAATTGTTTCTACATGTATTCTACCAACAAAACTATCGGGTCCTGGCTCTGATCACTGAATTAATCTGGTATATTGGTTTACTTATCGTTATAATGCTATTGTTGTGATTTGATGGCTCGAGTCTAGGTTAGGAACGATTTTATTTAGTACTAGACACCGCGCGTGGTTTTACCCGCGTAACTTTTGATCCCTTGGGAATTTCGGGATAAAATATAGCCTATAACCTTCCTCAAGAGTTGGGCTATCAAATGCAAAAAGAATTTTTCAAATCCCACATGTACTTTCTGAGATTAGGGCGTTCAAACAAACAAACAAACAAAAAAAACAAACTCTTCAGCTTTATATATTAGTATAGATTGTTATCTTTACAAGAATTAACTTGCCGCAAGTCGTAAAGTGACTTATTCTGGTGTTAGGATAGATCGCCCGGCTATGCTCTCAATATAAAGTCTGCCATAAAAAAACACTTCTCTGGTGGCTTCAATTATTCAGATATTCTATTTCCTTTCCTCATCGCTGGGCTTTCATATTTAAACAGATCACTGCCCAGCAGGTGAAATCTAGATCAAATGAGAGCTTCATCACCGTTAAAAATCAAAATAAATATATTTTTCCAGTCCCAACTAGGGTTGTCAAAAGCCGAAAGCTAATAAACTCTGTGTAGGGTTGCCCCCGGCAAGTTTGTGAACAACAGCTTATCCCGTTATCGACTTGTGAACTTGTTGTACCGTAATGCGTGTACAGACATTAACACTTTGGATAATGTCATATTGTCTGCTAAAGGTCGAGGCTTATTTTAAAGTTAATTAGTGAAGTTTTATTGAAGTGGGTTGTTGTGCATTAAACTCGCAATTTTGCTTACTTTGTTTGTGTATTGAATGGCATTTTCGTTATCAACGTTTGTATTTATGTGTTACCTGTGATAATTGAATTTTTGTGAAAGATTCGTAATGATTCGTTCCTTCCATGCTGGACTGGGAGTAAAAGAAAAACATAGAATGTGCCAGCTGCTTCTCTTCCCGGGCATGCTCTAAAAGTCAGCTAAGGGACAAAGGCTTTATTGGCGTTTTTGCGGGCGACAGGCTGACTCCCTGTCACTGCAATAGTCTCTCTCCATCATTATATTACCTCCAAATTTGTCAAATGTGACATCAGATGGTTTTATAGCTTCTGGTGTTCTGCCTACCCCATAAGGGATACAGGCATGAAGCTATGTATGTATGTATGTATTCGTAATGAAATCATCATCTTTTGTTGGGTAGTGTTTACAGGCATTGACAAAACAAAATAAAAGTCATTTGAAAACGTGTAATCAACGAATGCAGAGCATAAAAAAAACCGTCTTCACTCCAAACCTTTGGCTTAGTTATAGGTAAATGTAAATATTCTCCATATACATATATGAAATATATAATTTTTTTTTAAATTTCATTTTTTTATGAAGTACTCAATCGATTTTGACGAAATCTGTATGAGACCATCTCTGAAGTTTGCTGTTTCATAGGAAACAAGTATATTTAAAATCGGTCCATAATTGTCCAAAAAACCTACAAAGACACAAAAAAACATACGAATTGAGAACCCCTCCTTTTGGAAGTCGGTTGAAAAAGCGTCGGGTATATGCTTAGGGTCACAAAATGAAAGTAAGTTTGCACCAATAATAAACAGAGAGTATTGGAACCTCTTCATGTGCAATTGCTCCAATTCGTATTTAAACGGTGAAAGTCTTAAAACACCATTTTATATGGATTATATCTCGTTTAATTTTATTTTATTTGACATTTTAGCTCAACGTTAAATAATTAATTTTGGATATATGACCCATCCAGCAATGATGTGTTTCAGCTATGACAGATGAAAACCCAGTTCCTTCCTAAGCCCCTTTGATTTCATCTTCACGAACATGTTTGAGGTTAAACGTGAGTTAAATCAAAATAAAAAAGGTGAAAAATCAAAATAAACCTAAGATTTTATAATAAATAAAGAACTACCTAAGAAATAATATAATCAACGAATGCAGAGCATTAAAAAAACCGACTTCACGTCAAAACTTTTTCTGAGTTGAGAATGTCATCAACGTAAACATTCTCCGAAATCATACATATTTTTTAAAAGGTTTGATATTTTCAATGAAGTAGGTACCTTACCGATTTCGATGAAATTTATATGGAGCCAAATATCCTCTATCATATGAAACAACAATTTTCAAAATCAATTCATAATTCTCCGAAATATCGTATAATAAAGACAAAAAAAAACATACAGACGAATTGAGAACCTCCTCCTTTTTTGGAAGTCGGTTGAAAAATCAGCATACATTTTTAGAATCACCTTATTCCTATAAAAAACACAAATTTCTATGTACTTATTAATGTTCTACCAATGAGTACAACAAACCATAGTCTGTACAAACAGAAAGTAGCAAAAAGTAGAAACGAAACTAATTATCAAGTAAAACTGTGCGCAGAAGTTTTACTTGCGTTTATTTTTGGCTAACTTCAGACTGCTCTACGCACTTTATTAGTTACTGTGGCCACGTTTATCGTTAACCTTATTATAGTTTATCCCGTGTTCTCTATCAGAATATAAGGGTTCTGGATTACTCTACGTTAATAATTATAAAAAAAAGCAAACTATGTATTTATAGTCTGTGGTTACAGCATTTATGGCAGAACTTTATTAACAACAGATTTTTATTTTGAGTTCCAACGGATAGCATGCTCTATTTTTTGTAGAAAGTCGTAAAGCAGATATTCATTTATCGTACACTCATTCAATACTCATAATTTCGTAAGTCTGAATCGTCTTTGGCATAAACTTCATAACTATAACAATCAAGAATAAGAATAATCATATCTTAGAAATACATTATACAGGTAACCGAGATTTCTCACCTTTTAAAACGGTTGTAATACGCGTATATTAGCTCCAACTTCTCCAATTATTCGGTGTTTTTACAGGTACCATGGTCAAAAGTAAAAACAGGCACTCCTTTATCACCTGTCAATATTTTATTAAGGTTTTCCTCATCTACGAATATGGAGGTATAATAAAAATAAATTAAATAAGAATTCATAAACTAATATCACGTCTAAAATAATGAATTGCAAGTTGAAATACTCTCAGGGAAGAAATTGTTGAAAGTGTTTTGAACTGCAAGTTTATTTTAGACTTGGGTCCCGGTAGAAATGTGCTCAAGTTATGATTGGGGGATCTTTACTTTAGAGTTGCGTTTAAGAAAGATTGCGTGGATTTAAAGTTTAAAATTTCTTTAAAACCTTAGTCGTGCTGGATGAAATTTATTTTAGAAATATGCTGTGAGTTTGTAAATTGTTGTAAATTTAACTGCTTGCCTGTTTAAGTTTGCTTAGAAAATAACTAAAAGTAGGTGTACGGGGGTGTAGAGGTGTACGGGGAGCACTAAGGAAGGAATTCCCGAAATTTCCACGGAAACGGGAAATATTAATAGTTTGAATGAAAAATATTTTTATTTGGATGCTTTTTAAATTTTAAAGGATAGTAAATTAAAAAAGGTAGGATACTAAATAGAAATTGCAGGCGTATCCATACAAATTTATCAAAGATTTTGTCGCAACTGCACCGTGCAAGTTGTTGGAGTTAAATAAAGTTTCCCGAGACTCAGAAGGTAAGTGTATTCAACGCTAATAACGTGTGTCATCTGACGACTTGTTTGTACTTTTCACTTCTAAGAAAAACTTAAAACTTAAAAAAATGTCTGGGAAAACTTTCAGATTGGCTTGGAACGTATAACTTTTATATTAATTTATATGAGTTGAATTTGTGTCTGTAACAAGGGTTGTACTTTTGGAGTACTGTAAAATGGTTTTTTTCTTTATGTCTTGAATTTATGTTTTTGTCTGTTAAATCTGCTGTGTCAACATTTGTTTACGTTCAGATTGATTTTGGAATCAATTATCAATAATATGTATAGCTGACATTCGCACCTCATTGTTTTGTAGTGTAAATACTAGATAACGGATAACGGATAAAATAATTATCTTAAGCTTTACCTACATAGCATACATATCCATAACTTGATGACTAATATCTGTGTTTATCATTCAAATGTCCTCCACCGGGATTCGGACCCAGGAACTCTGGCATAGCTCAGTGTTTTCAGCTCCACAACCCAGCCATCAAATTATTTTTCCTCCATAATTAACGCTTAAGTTTTCAGTCTCAAAACACAAACAAAACTCAAACTAAACTCCCCGTATTTAAATTAAACACTTACGCAACGAGCTACGAAATTTCCGTGTAAAATACACGAATGCAAATAAAGTTAAAACACGTTGCCTCTAAGGAAATACGTTGGCAATTATACTAAATAGAAAATTAAATATGAAAATCCCTTTGTCTGGACCAACGCGTCTGGCCGCGGCCGCAGTCTCTATGCAAATGACAACAAATAGATGAGTGTAGTGTCGCGTCATGCTAATATTTTTTGTTTTTTTTTTTTAAAGCAGGTTTTCCGGTTCTGTCGTGAATGGGTAGTGAATTTTAGGGGATTTTGTTTTTTCTGCGCATAAACTTTATATTTGTATGCAGATACGTTTAACGAGAGTTCGTGTTTTGGTTAAAGTTAGCTTATATTCGAATTTCGAATGAAACTTTTAAGAAATGGATCTCTAAGGTATAAATACATATATCTAGTATGCTGTCGTTAGAAGAACCTACTAAACAAATGCATCCTAAATTTTATTTCATCACATCGAGTATTATAAAAAGAGTTTTTTAATACAGTTGCTCAAAAAGTGGCGTATTGCAGGGACGTTTAGCGTTCGGGATGTGGGCTATTACACACTTGTGCTTTTTCTTTACCTTTTCCGCACTCGTGCGTTCTCTTTCCCAAATGTCAAAATAATGTCTTTTAAAAAGAAAAAATCAACCACGAAGTTTTTACTAAAAAAAAATTCAGTTTTTACGATTCATGCAAATATTTCTGAAAAGAAGCTACTAATTTGTTTCAATATCAGATATAATGATTTGATGCAATGAGTTGGGTTAGGTTTCATTTCATTTTATCTCATTAAATTCATTTTCATTTCATGTCAATACAAAAAATCTACTGAAGACTTGGCTGTATGGGCATAGTTCCCTTTGCCTACCCAGAATGGGTAAACAAAAAAAAATCTCTGTTTATAATCTTTCACGGCTGGCGCCATTTTGTATATTTTATAAAATTGCTTAATTTTTTCGCAACTGTATTAAAAATAGTTGTTCAGTACACGTGCGGAACCGTCATTGCAACTTGTTCCGACTGTCAACCCTCGCCTTCGGCTGCGCCTCGGCTCGTGTAGACATTTGTCGGAACTCTTTGCAATGACAGGCTTTCCGCACTCGTAAAGAAATATACTATTTAGATCCAAGTGACAATATTTTATTCAAATTAGTGGCTAGCTTACAAAGGCAGCCCATTGAGCTTGCGACTTACTGAGTTTACCTCTACATAAAAACACAAGGCGTTCTCAAATAATGACAGTGGAATAATGCGAAATACCTGAAAACCCGTGATGAAATGAAAATTTTTTGAAATGAAATGAAATTATGGATCTGGTGACTAGGCTGAATGTACTTATTTGTTGACATTTTACGCAGTCATTCAAATGCTTTTAATAAGCGTAATTAGGTAAGGAAGTAATTTTGGCCCAGTGGCTCGTTTCCCTACTTATCATTCAATTGCATGACGACTTTGGCGTAAGGATAAACCTGTCTGCCTCAGACGCCAGTAGTTGAGGGTTCGATTCCCGCACGGAACAAGAAAAAAAGGGTTCCGTGTCTGGGTGTTTATCTATTTATGTATTTATATTCTAGGTTCCCCCCCTAGTTCGCTACATGGTATCACATAAACACAAGCTATGCTTAGTTTGGGGCCATGTAGTTGGTGTGATTGTCTGGGGATTTTATATGATTTATTATTACGATATAGCAGGTTATAGCATGCTTTGGAAGGCAGATGGTCCTGGATTGTAGACAGTAGTTTCTGTGGTTTAAGCCTCCTCATCACCCAGGTGAATAGGTTTCTCGTGGATGGGCGTGTACCATCATAGTCTTCAGATCGATTGCCACCAGGTCTCATACATACATAACTTCACGCCTTGTAGGGTAGGCAGAACACCAGAGGTCATAAGACCATATGATGTCACGTTTGACAAAGGAGGTATTACAAAGATGGAGAGAGGTCACCAGGTCTCATGGACGACAAATGTCCTATCCATATTATAAAAAGGTTCTAGGCCGCTAAATCACTGAACATCCTTAAATCCACTAACCAGCACTGGGCTAGCTTATCTAGTCACAAACTTTCACGTTGCCCAGCAGGGGATTATTGTGAAGTTTTGTGGTAGTAATGATATTGAGGTATTATTTTTTAAAAGTCCAAACAAGACATGTAAAAATGCAAAATTAATGATTGATCAATCATTTCCAAGACTGACTATTTCTCACATAAGGTAAAGTTTTTCCCTTGAAAAAATTATACCTACAATTCAACCAGTCCAATAGGTACTTCACCCAGTAAAACAAGCTACACAATTATCACAAATAATCAAAGATTCCTATGGCACAGTTGATTGAATATTCGGAATTGCGCGTCGAGCGAATCGTTGGCTGTCAACAAGTTTGTATAGTTATGCAAATGACGTAGTCAACCCAGCAGATGTCCACTTCGGATTACAACTGTCGAGATTTAGTGTAAAGTTGGTAGTTGTGAATTAAACATGAACAATATGGTTAAATTACTACTATTGCTTTTTAAATGAATTACTGCTACTGAAAAATGTACACTCTGCTTTAAAGAATTTTCCTGCGTTTGCGTACCTCTGTCTGTAAAATGATGCCTTAAAGTGTACCAAAAGCAGAGATTTTTTTGAATTCGACTCAATTTTTAATATTCAAACAGTTAAAATAACAAATTGTTATGGTAAACTATGACAAAAATATACAGTAAAACTATTTACATTAAGAAAAATAAAATAAAATTAAAGATGATGATGTACATATGCTTTATTACATATATATATATATATATATATATATATATATATATATATATAAAATATATATATTTGGGTTTAGGGATGAACTCAATAACAGACAGAGAAAAATAAGACAGCACAAGTCATTTAAAATTTTAAAATTAATTAAATACACCAATTGAACGTCCTGTCCTTAAAATATATAAAAAAACACAAATCACCAAGAAATGAAATATTACTTGAAGCATTCTTCAATGATATTTCCCATGTAGTTTAGAAAAAATATCACGTTATATGCCGACCTAACCCACTGTATTGATGCAGTAAAGACTTCATTTTGCATAAGGATGGGATGTTTGTCTTCTGCGCCACCCAGTGAACACGAGGACTAAAATGGTCCACGCCCATCCATGAGAAACCTATTCACTCGACCATTAAACGCACCAGGACAGGTAGTCGTCAGAAAAAACAGATATTAATGAATGAAACCAATACCGATGGTACATTCTAGTCACCAAATGTATTGTATGAGAAAAGGTATTTTTTGGTATGACTCTGAATGCAAAAGTCCATTGGAGACCGCAAATTACATTTCGGCGCACCTAAAGTAGATCCCGTTAAAATATGCAAAATATATCTCATTACGCTATTGCGATTCTCTGTAAATTTCTTTGAAGTAAGATTCATTTAAATTTGTGTATAATGCGACTTAATATTGTTTTAACTTTTTACGATTCAATATGATAAAAGACTGTCACTCGTGACAATGGGGTAAACAAAAACACTGAATGGTCGAGTTAAAATCAACTGAAGGTCCTCCGTGAGCAATATTAGAAGATAAACAAGGATAAACTGTTCATCCTGTTTCTACCCGTTTTCTACGATTCTCCTTGAAATTAGTAGAGAAATATGTAATATCCTACTCAATAAAATCCGATTAGCGAAGTCTTTAGTGATACTTATTTCAAGCATGCTTATTTACAATTTAATATTATTCTGTCTTTGATTTCTTTACGAACGTTGAAAGGCAACTGATGCTCCAAAATTAAAAACTTAATTACAAAGCACCTCAAGAAAAAGTTAACAAGATCATACGAAAACTTTAACAACTTGGAAAATCCACTTACTATAAATACCCATGGACGGTTATTGCCTAAGTAATAATGTTGGAAGAACAAAATCGGTGCCGCAAAATTCACGGCAAAAGTTTTTTCTTTCTGGAGCCGAATATTAGCAAAAAGTCATTAAAAGTAAGGGGCGGTGTTCATCATAGGCGCCGACCTCAAAGTCGGCATTAAAACACTGACGGTAGCCCCAAAATGTACGCACTGTGTAGCTTGTGTCGGGAATAAGCGGAGTTAGGGTGGTATAGCAAAAATTATATTTTAGAAAAGTTCAATGTTTTGCAATAATAATGAAATAAGAATGCGAGTGCAAAATAGTCATCGGTTGAATTTATTTTAGGGTTTTTTATGACTCAATCATAAAGGACATGTATTATTGTTACATGGTATCGACAATATTTTCTTTTTATATTTTTATTATTATTTAAATATATTTATAAGACGCAATTTTCCAGCGGTTCATAGCATTTTCTAGATCTTTAAAAACCAGCCGCTACTAGGGCATCGACTGTATCTATTTTTCCTGTGCACTCCACACTATACCTGGTCTGCAAACTAGGAAACAAAACCTGCAAAATTATGTCGTCATTCACCAGATTGTCAAAACGGTATTGGCATATTAATTTTCAGTTGTATTTCGAATAATGGTAGCACCCTCTTCTGTTTAGAAGTACCTGGTAGCGTGAAACCGTTCACCATTTTTTAACCACCAAAACGACTTAGTGTAAGCATGTCCTCTATAAAAATGAAGGATCAGCTAGTAATTTTTTAACTCAGCATGAAACTTTTGGCCTTGAACGTCCATATTAATATTTTTTTCATTAAATAAAATAAAATCCGTTCTGTAATTAACTGTATGATCTGCGACTACTCAGTCTTGCAACTTTTTGGCTTTGCCGTTGACTTTTCTAAGTATGTACTTTATGTAACCAAAACCGCGTTAAAGAAACCGCGCAAACATCTAACACAGTGCGTTTTAAGTCTTAAGTTATAAAAGTTCATTCATTTAACGCTCCTACGCGCATCGCTACGACGACAGAATATGAAGTTATTCTTGCCATGTCTTCGATGTTAGGTTTCGGTTATAACTTAACTTATAGTACACTCAGCAGCATTATAAACTTGACACTTAAGACAAAAAGCTTGTGTTGCTTGTATCACGCGTGAAATACCAATTTGGTGAACAAACTTTGGAAACTTTTGGCAGTTTTGGTGTTGATGTAAGTAAGGGTGTCTTATAACAGAATGGTTTCAAATCTGCATCGGATGCATAATTTTTGAGGAAATTGATATTAACTTCAAACAGAGGTATATTTGATGTTTATTTTCTAATAAATGTTAGGCACTTTTCGTATATAAGTTTATTTTATTTATTATTTATTTATTTATTTATTATCAATTATTTTTAATTAATTTTAACGGAAGTCGTCGTGGCGCCGTGGTTACTGTGTGAATCATACGATATCACAGGTTAAGCAACCTTCGGCGCGGTCGGTACTTGGATGGGTGACCGCCGACCATTCATATCTCACGACGACTTCCGTGCTTCGGAGGGCAAGTTAAGCAGTCGGTCCCGGGTGCTGTATACTTGTATACAGTAGTCGTTAGGGTTTGTCAGAAGCCATCTAGGCGCCCTAAAAATTCTGGCATCCACACCCAGCACTGGGCCAGCTTGGTGGATTATGGCCTATACCTCCTCTTCACCCAGGGGAGAGACTCATGCCCTGCAGTGGGCTCATTACAAAGAGTTGTGATGATAATTTTAATGATTTTTTATTGTATTTTTTAGCGTACTTTTTGATTTTGATTTTTATACTATTGCTTTCTATTTGCTTCCTAGTTGTTAGATTTTGGTTTTTATTCTAGCTTGAATTGAACCCTCACTCTTTTACTATCGGACTACCTAGACGCAGACAGAACTTCCATCTGTATGTCGTAGATATTCCGAAAAGTCGAATTAAGCGCTTTGACAGTTCCTTTTTGATACGGGTCGCCAGGGTTTGGAATGAACTGCCTGCGTCTATTTTCCCTGACCAGTATAGTCCTAGTACTTTTAGCGTCGAGTAAAAAGGTTTCTCGTAGATGGATGTATACCACCTTAGTCTTCATGTTCACTTAGCATCAGGTGTCATGGAAGACAAACGTTCCATCCATCCTTTATAAAAAAAGGCTGTACGATTTTCTGAAACAAATAAAAAAAATATTCAACGATAAGTTACCATCAAGACGTGTGTGGTAATGAAACGTACTCTATTAAAGAAGTTGCTGAGTGCAATGGATGATTATACGGTATAGGTCTCCTCGATAATAGCAAAAAAGTTCGCCTGGTTCTCGAAGTGGCGCATTGAAACGAATCCCGACAATTGCTCGGCGATTTTCTTCACACACAAACAACGTCAGGTTGACCTCGATTCATGTGTCCGCATCCGTGGTCCGCATGCGTGGAGTCCCCATACCGTGCCAAGAAACGGTCAAATATCTTGGAGTCACTCTCGACAAGACGCTCTCATTCGAACCCCACATGAACAGAGTAACCGAACTAGTCAACTTCTATCTCGGCCGACTCAATAGCATGATAGTTCGCCAAAGTAAAATGTCGCTGCGAAATAAATTTACTTTATACAAGGTCTGCATCACACTAGTCATGAAATACACCGCGCCCGTATTCACCCACTTCAAGCCTGGGTTGATTCACAAACTTCAGGTAGACCAAAGAAACTTCAGTTACAGAGCCACTAACGCTCCGTTCTACGTACGTAGCGCAGAGCTACATAGGGACCTCAAACTCCCCACAATCCAGCAATACCTGAAGACCCTGTCCTCATCCCACTTCCAACGTCGTGAAAATCATCTGAATAGGTTAGTTCGAGAGACTGTCTCATACAAACCCAATCCCAAATCAATCAAGCGCTCTTGTCGTAGGCCAAAGGATGATTCACAAGCTTCAGGTAGTCCAAAGCAAGTTCAGTCGCAGAGTCATTATATTCTACGTACGTAGCCCGGACCTACATAGGGACCTCTAACTCCCCTAAATCCAGCAATACCTGAAGACCCTGTTCTCATTCCACTTCCAACATTATGAAAATCATCCAAATAGGTTAGTTCGAGAGACTGACTCATTCAAACCCAATCCCATATCATTCTTGTCGTAGGCCAAAGGATGCTCTTTCTGATCTTCTCAACCAGCTCTCTTTACCTGGGTAATCTCCTAGCTGTCAGCTCCTATCTGTTATATGTAGTCAATTCACGTAGTGCTTCCTTATTTTTAAGCGCAGCCTTTATCACCAACTGGCTGTCACTCATTTCATTGGTCGATTGTCGGTAGAAAGACAAAACATCAGCAAGGGGGAGTTTAGTGAGTAGAAGTCTCACACAGACAGGGTTTTGACTGCCGGGGCCTGTCCCCCACGCAGGGCCCATTCGCACTTCTGAGTGTTCTTCCCCTCTCGTTATATTTTTTTTCTTTCCCAACTATATTACTCTACTTACGTTTAGTAACTTTTTACACGTTGTGTGTACTCTTTTAGGCTTATATTTAGAAGTAACTTGGGTTACTTCTAGTTTCTTGGTGACTTCATACCTACTTTTTAATTAAACACGAAATATTTTATAATATATGAATATTTCAGAAGAATAAAAAACGTTTTAACTTGCATGTTGCATTAAAAATGCTCAAGACACGAGTTTTTTAATACTTAAACCTAGGGATACTAGTAAAGTAAATCCGATTTTTTTAATTTAAATGCCCTAATCTTTGAATTTCAAATTGAAACTATTTCCTTCCCTCCCACAAGTTAATAGGGGCAGAGCTCCTTTTCCTGTCCTATCTTATGATTTACGATGAAATAAAGTATAAAATAACTAAAAAATAATAACTTATTTATATTATATCATTACTGTGTACACACAGAAATAAACAGTTGAATTGAAAACAATCTACAAAAGGCACAGCTTATGCCATTTTTATGTTGAAAGTAAGGAAGTATTCAAAAAAGGAAATGCAAGTACTAAAATTCCGCTCAGCCCTGTTTCCACGTGATCGAGCCCTTCATCCTATTAGTGATAATTAAATCGAAAACCCTCGAATTTGTATTCAAAGGGTTAAAATCCATTTTCGTGTTAGTCCGCAAGTTTTCAATCAGCGTTTCAAGCTGATATTATTGTCGAATTTTTAAACCCTTTTAATCGAGAAGATTTCAACTTGTTAATTCGCGGTTTCATTAAGTGATTTGATGTGTTTTATTTTATCGGTTTGTTGCCTTCTTTGGGTTAATGTTTTTGTTGAAGGCGCTTTTTATACTGAGGCGTCAATTCAGACTCGAAAATGTTTTTTAAGCATTCGTTGAAAATCAAATCACTTTTTACAATTAGAAAATTGTCTACCAAATTATTTTAAGCATACAAAAGGTTTTTGATCAAAAATTTCTATATTTCTTCTGAGAATTATTTTGTTTGTTTGAAGATTTTTGTTTCATTATAAAAAACGTGGGGTAAATTCATAACTAAGTATGCCTTGGATGAGGTTTGAAGATGACGATGAGGTCAAAGGACCACACACGAGCTTAGGAAGAACCTGGCTCTTCAAAAAGTTTTGTCTTCTACTGCAGAAGGCGTAGAAGACGTAAAAAATATTTCGCGAAAGATTTTATATGAACAGTGGTCGCTATCCAGTCGGAATCTGACGGTATCCCTACCACCAAGCGGAGATCATAGATGAATCATAGATGATGAAAGATCATAGATGATGAAAGATCATAGATGATGAAAGATCATAGATGATGAAAGATCATAGATGATGAAAGATCATAGATGATGAAAGATCATAGATGATGAAAGATCATAGATGATGAAAGATCATAGATGATGAAAGTGCGGAGATCACTCAGATTTGTAACCTTTAACAACACCCTTATTCAAGGGCAGTAGGGTTATTCTTAGCCAACCTACACGGACAAAATATAACAAACGTTTGAAATACCGGTGGATATTTACATTTTTAAAAGACCCTAACTTTCGTGGTAAACTTGTAGGTATAAAAAAAAGACGTGTGGCACTTGGAGACTGCCGCGGTAAAGCTATTGCATAGCATTTTTTATCAACTTATGCAATTATAATCATTTATTTATTTTATTAGTGAAGAAATGTTTGATCTATTTGAAGTTCCACAAGTTCCTAGTACATGGCGCTGATTGTTTATTAAAGCCCGCATGTAAAGTTATGAAATCAAAGTATCACCGCTGTGCCGGTCGTAATGGGGGGTGTTAGGTCTTTTTCGTTACGGAATTGCTGGATTCGGTCCCCACGCTCAAGGCCCGCGATAGAAGCTATGCAATAGCTCAATAAATAAATAAAATCAATCAGACAATCAAACCGAATACATGGCCCCAAACTAAGCAGAGCTTATGATATGGGATACCATGTAGCGAACTAGGGGGGAACCTAGAATATAAATACATATATAGATAAACGCCCAGAAGAGGAATTTTTTTTTTCTTGTTCCAGGCTGGAATCGAACCCGCGACCGCTGGCGTCTGAGGCAGACAGTGTTACCCCTGCGCCAAAGTGGTTTCCTTTGAGGCGTTTCCCTTATACTTAAGGCTTGAAATAGTGGGCGCGTACCTTTCACTTACTTGCCCTTCGAAGTACGGAGGTGTTGATATGGGAATAACCAGCGATCAACAATCTTAGTATAGATCGCAGCGAGGGTGCTTTAACTGCTAATAACAACGAACAAGCCGTACAGCTGATTTACTTGATTATAGAGCAAATCGTTTCTATAGTGCTTGCAACTGCTTGAAAAAAATCTATCTACAGAAAGCAGCAGACGTTACAAATCTGGCAAAAAATTGTGATTGACTCTGAACTCTATGCCCTCGACATTAAGTTAAAAATTGGTTAGGCAAATTTGACAGGTTTGTAACACTTGATATGCTTCTGTACATATAAGCAGAAAAATGCAAATAACCATGTTCAAGAATAAAAATGCTGTTACCTATTTTAATGGGTTACCTGCAGTAGGCACGATATTAGTGCCGAATATATAGGGTCTTCTTTATGAAGATCAATATATTTTAATAGAAGGTTAAGAATGATGTATGGATTCAATTTATGAAAGTGAAAAAAAATATTTTATAATTCTCATAAGTTAACAACATTTTAGTTTAATCTGTTATTTACGACTAAAGCAAGAAATAAAAGTGTTTCTATTTAACTATTTATATTAAGGACTCACTCACACACACAGAGAAAAATCGCACTAGGCATAGGTATGTAGGTATTCTCTGACGGCACTATCGACACCGAAAGTCAAGCGAGCCGCCCGCGCCGACAACACTCTGTTGGCTTGTCGGCGCGGCGCGGCGGCGGCGACTTTGTTTGAGCCAAACGCGCGCGACCCGCTCACCGCTCGGCGAGCGCTCGCCAGTCTGTAAAAGTCTGTCTAATGATACGCGCGCGTAAATTAATAATTATCAAAATGCCTAATTTCGCGTACACGAACCAAGAATATCTTCAAATGGCTTTGTGCTAGTGCTGCGAGTGAGAACCTGTCACGAGCTCGTGACACGTACGAGCAGAGACATGGAAGGCGTCCCGCCCTCCGAACAATTCTAGGAGCTGTGCAGCGCCATCGAGATTATGGCACATTTACTCCACGTGCCCCAATGTTGTGTGCTGCCAAAATGTTATTAAACGAACAAGACTTTGTGTATCGCAAATAGGTAGTCATGTGCAGCAGTTACTATAAAGTCCTTGTGTATGTGTATTCGTGTGCTGTGTACCTAACATCATTGACAGGAAGCAATATGTAAGTTATTTTTGTACATAAACTGTAAATAATAATAGTTGATAATAAGGTGATTCCATTTAAACATTCAATTGATTGTAAAATACATTTATTCGTTAAGACAAACAGCTCAAGCTCGAAAGCTTTTTTTAAATTTATTTCTAATTTAAACATTATCAAAGAAGTCAACATTACTAAAACGGTATTTACAATTAGTTGAACGTTAAATTGACTGTTGAAGTGTGATGGGAAATTAGAATCAACTTTTATACGAAATAAGAATGATATTACAACAGCTGATTGTTACGTCATACATCAAGCTAAGTAGGTCACGCATCGCCCGGGCGCGTATTTACAAAGTCTATACCATTAGAGTGAAAGTGCGAACTGAACTGGATTAGCTTTTGTATGACAAAAACTTGCCGAAACCCTAATCTATTCTAGTACAGAAATTGACCGAAGTCGTATAGACTTTGTGAGATTACTTCAATGTAATATTGCAGCAACAAATGCTATACCATTTGATACCGCTATTTACCGATCGTTAGGTAGATAGGAATAAAATGTGCATGCATTATGACCATCGTTATTTTGATGACTTAATGTTTGACTTTTGACCATGTCGGGAATGTCCAGGGTTGACTATAATAGCTGACCAGGTTTATGGCGCTTCGCCGGCCGCTGCCGCGGCACCGCTCGCTTCGCTCGCACACGTGTGTAACTATATGCAACCTAGGGAATGCAATCTCGCGAGATTGAGGATTGGACTAGATCTCGCGAGATTATGAAAATCAATCTCGCGAGATCTCGGCAATTTTGAGATCTCGCGAGATTGGTAGTTAAGAGTAGTATCAATATCAAATTTTAGGTAGGTAGTATCAATTTTTGCAAATAATTTCACTAATGAAATTGATATAGAACTCCCCGGACATTGAAAGAAAAAGAACCATAGATATTTTGAAATCAACATTTATTTTTACGAAGTCAAAAAGATTAAGTAACAAAAATAATAGAATTTGAGTTGAGATCAATCAAATCAAAGGCTCATTTCGCCAAACTAAAAAGAGAAATAGAATATAAAGTGAAAACCAAATAAAAACAATCAAATTAGGAACATTAGCAACATCTCGCTTTACAATTATTTACAAACTGTTTTGGAAGTAGCTTCTTAGAAAGCACAACGTATTTAAGGTATCGTCACCTAACCTACACCTTATTTTGCAGGCAAGATAGCCAGCCGCTGAGAATGCCCTTTCAGATTCCACACTTGTTGGTACTATAGTAGTGAGGCAGTTATCAGCGAACTGCAAAAGTTCTCCTTTAGACCCCCCGGACTCGTATAGATTCATTTCCTTCTTCAACAAATGGTCCAGCGAAATCTTTGCTTTCGGTCGTGTCAGTTCGCGCGCTGCTGCGCGTCAAATAGGACGTTTTCATGCTCGAGTTCAATCTCGCTAATCTCGCGAGATCTCGCCCATTTTTAGGCCGAGATTAATCTCGCAGAAAAGGGCCGAGATCTCGCGAGATTGCATTCCCTAATGCAACCTAACATGCTCCTCCTCGCTACGCTCGTCGTCGCACCTAACCGTACCGACTCCGCCTTCCGGTGCGGGAGCCCTTCTCGTAGCTTATCTCTTTCATCGCAATGTATATCAAACAAAGATATACCTACTTTTCTTCTTGACAAAAGCTTATCTATTTGAGTGAATATGTATTATACAGTACTAGGTTTTGTCTTTGCATTTCTTTGAAAATTACAAGAGCAAAAGCTAATCCATTTCAGTAATTTTTTTTACTGAGTTCGATTAGGTATTGTCGAGTAATATGCATAAACAAAAGCTCCTCTATTAGAGTCTGACTCGTGACTCAAATAGTATAGCCTTTGTATATTCGCCGCCCGGGCGCGCGAGGCATCGACCTTTGCTCGCGTGGATAGGTAAGTACTAACCGCGTAAGATCTTTGTTTTAGTGAAGTTATTTTCTTAAAATAAAAAGGTAGATAGGTTTTTTTATTTCTTGCAAGGTTGTCGTAAATAACAGATTAAACTTAAATTCGGTCACTTAAAAGATTTGAAAATTTCAATAAAAAAAAATATAGTTATAGTTTATATGTATATTTTTATTTTTTTCATAAATTGAACCCAAACATCATTCTTAACCTTCTCTTAAAATATATTGATCTTCATAAAGAAGACCCTGTATGATAACGTTATAATGGATCAATAAGATACCTACATGTATAATTTTCTAGTGACCAAACATATATGTTAAATAATTATTTTCTATAAAATATTCAGAAAGAGAAAAAAAAGAATAAATTAGATTTGAACTTTTACGATTTACGTACTTTAACGCAATGTAAATTTAAAATCCATGCTCACTTTTAATCAACACTTTTAAATAAAAAAAATACAGCTACCAAAGACAAAAAAACAAAACGTTCCATTTATAAATAAAACTTCTTTGATCTAACAAAAAAGATTTATTCAAAAAAATCCTCTTAAATCGAGTCAAATAATATTCGCCTTTTGAATATAAAATTACATCTTCGCGCCAAGTCAGCAACTTAAACTTCGTTTAATAAAAAAGGGAGAAAAAAATTATGATAAACTTGCCGATGTTCAAACTGAATGCTGAATAAGACTTTTTTATCTGTGACATCTTTTGATTTTTTCCTGCAATCAGAATCTTTATTAGAAAGTTTTTTTTTTGCTGTCTTCAGCAACTTTTTTTAATATATTATAACTGGCCTTGTCACGTGTATTCTTTTGAAACTTAATCGTTATCGGAATGATATTTACCTAATTGACATAGTGAATTATGTTGCTTTCAAGGAATCAGGCAACTGGAACCACTTCAAACTGGAACCACGGTGTCAGTCACCTGAATACTTTTTGAATCGGGACCACAAATCTGACTTACTTATCGTACAGTTAACAGAAAAATCAAGTCAATATTGTGATTTTCCTGTGATTGTTAAATGTTTTTTTTTTCTTTCTTAATAGTGATAGTACTTTATTTATTAAGTATGTTTGTAATTCCAACGTATAACTTCAGAGATACCAAAATCGACGGAAAGACTAATTTAAAAATTCCTTTTACGATTATTTATTATATTTTTTTATGCATTTTGTTGATTTTTAATTATTGAATTATTAGTGTTACTCTATATTTGTTGTGTTTTAATATTGGTTGATTTTCATTCGCTAAATCATTAGTGTTTCTTGCTTAAAGCTAAGAACACTCATAACTTAGGTTTATTATATATTCTTGTGATTTCTAGATTTTTGTTTTTGTTTGTTTAATTTAATAATAGTGACGGACTCTTTCATAAGAATTATAATGAAGCGTGTTATACTTTTTCATCAGTACAAGAATGTAAATTAAAAACTTTGAATATTGAACGTATAGAAATGAAACAGTTAACCAAAATCTTGGGTTTGCTAGTGGACTCCGAGCTCCGGTTCGAGGAACACGTAAATATTAAAATTAGAACTGCATTTTATTGACTTCGTATTTTATAAATGGGATTCGAAGGTATCTAAATGAAAAGGTTAGAAAAACTCTTGTAGAAAGTTTAGTCCTATCACTTTTTAACTACGCGGATTCAGTGTACGGGCCTAGGCTTTACAAGAAAACCTCCCAAGAAATACAACGAGTGCAGAATGCATGCGCTCGTTTCTGTTTCGCTGTGCCGAAACGCGAAAACATTACTCCGTACTTGAATGACAATAACATTCTTAAAATGGACAAACGGAGAGACTTACACTATGCATGCGGGGTGCATAGAATTGTGAGCAAAGGTAAACTGAAGTACCTCTATGATAAGTTTCAGTGGAAACCTAAGACGCGAGAGGATCGTTGTCGCTTAAATAATAGAAATAAAATAATTTTACCTTATAGTAAAAATTCGAGACAGAGCTACCGAGGCAGTTTCAGATATCGTGCTGCGAAGATTTGGAACGATCTCCCTCCTCCTCTGCGTTCAAGTATGTCCCAAACAACTTTTAGAATCAAACTTAAAACTCAATTATTGCAGGATCAAAAATCACAGCGTCCTCTATGAAATGTGCACAGTCATAAGATAAATTTACTTTAGGAACTTATAGGTAAAAAAAAAGTTCCATGATATTATTTGAATTTAATATTACACAATTGTTCATGATGGTCCCAGTCGCCTGAATCCTCCTGCTTTCAATACCAGAGGTCTTAAGCTCGAATCCTTCTTTGGCAGGGCAGGATACTGCTGCTAGATCATGCATTTTTATATGTAGATTTCTTATTACTATACATTTCACATTGAGTAATTATTACTATTTAAGTATAGAGAAACTATTCCAAATAGAATATGTGTATAAAATTTGATGACGTGGTTATTGTGAAAAGCGCCCGTCACAGACGCTTGCTATGCTCTTTATGCGCAGTGACAATAGCTCAATTACATATAATGTTTAGTCATTTTACTTTTCTTTGTTCATTTATGGCTTATCCCTCTAACATAATCCATCATAATGTGTAGAGTAATCTTAGTGTAACCTCGTAAAAGATAACTAATTTTAGTTACAGATAAAGATAACCTGGCTAGCGAACATACAGGGTTAATTTTAATTAGCGCATTAAAGCGCCTCTTGCAGGCTGCCTCTTCACGTCAATCCCAAGAACATTTGTTCTACGACTTTTATTCTACGGTATATACAGCCTACATGCTTTGGTAATACTGTTTTGGATATTGTGCGTTTTCATTGCAAGGAAATGTTTTAAGCCGTAACTTGCATTTATGAATTAAGGTTCTAGTGAAAAATACTCGAGTGACTCCAAAAATACTTGAATAAATGTCCCAGTTAACCAAGAAGAGCTGCTGTTAAAGCCCCAGTGATTTGAGTGCAGATTATATCCCAGTATTATCCTTCATTTTGCCTTTATTCGTGCAATTAAATATATTTTGAATTTATTCATGTAATTTTTAAATAATTAACATTTTACTCATCATGAAGAATTGAAGACCAAAATTTCGTGTTCCAAACGGACTCGATTTAGGCTCAAACTAAGGACCTCTCACAGCATGTAAATTCTTGACCAAATTACCATGGAGGCCTGGCATGGAGGCATGGAATCACTGATAATCACCATTTCAATCACAATTCTTCTATAATTATAGAAGAAAAAAAATCTTTCTCTCCAACTGATTACATAAAATCCAGCAAACTTCAAGCAGACAGAGCTGTCATCGTTACAACTGTTCACGAGCGCTCATTTGGAGTTAATCCAAAAAATTAATTAGAGACAAACGCCGCTCCACTCAGCGCTGCAGCCATTGCTTCAAAGCGCTTAACGCTTAAGAGTGCTTGAACGCTAGTGTGACACATAGAGCAAGGGATTGGTGTTTTTTTACTATGTTGATTGATTTAAGAGATACCTTTTTTAAAATGACGGATTTGACTATAGTTGCTCATAATAATTCTGGACTCGTCAACGAAGAGACCGCCAAATGTTTTCCTCGTCGTTTTCTTCATTTTGGCGGAGTCTAGCCCACTGCAATCTACGGCGCTGTCTTTGTTGTGAGTTCAGAGGTGCTCGCCAGGATCTCCTCGCTCATAATCCAACCTGGTGTAAGCAATTCCTGATGGTCTGAGTGCTAATTTGTAGTCCAGTAGCAGGTCGCAACTCAGATGTTTTTTAGTGGCATTGATTGTCGGGTCTCGGGCAGTCAGCAATCTGATGTAACGCTTCTGAGCAGCAGTAAGAACAGTTGGCCGAACACTGCGAGGTCAATCAGCAAAGTTATCCACGCCGCGATACTTCCGTATCGTGTTCACGACACAGGATTGGGATACAGCCACTCTGCGTGTTATTGCTCGCGTAGAATGTCCTTCTTCCCTCAATGTAGCAATTCTTGCTAGTAAAACTTCTGATAATCCCCTCGGCATCTTTTTTAATGAACTCCTTCTTCTAAAAGTCAGAAAAAACGCTCGAATCAAGTTGGTAAGATTTCTGAATAAGTGCAAACAAGGATTTAATCTCTTATTATACAGAAAATCAATTGATATTTAAAATTCTTTTCTTTTTAAAAGATTTTATTTTTAAATGAAGAATCTTAGAAAATAAAGAAAAAACATTTTATGCTAACGTGACAAAAACGAGGTCGTATTATCAAAGTGATCTCAAACTTTTTTAGATGTGTGTAATTTAAACACTTCAGTACAGTAAAAAAAAGTACTTCCTGACAAAAACTGTCTTCCTTTCCTGTGAGTGGGAACATACACTTCCTCTAGTGGCAACCTTGAACATACACAACACGTTTATTTTATTAATAGAAATATTTCTATTTTCGCTGCTAATTAATTGCAGAATTATGTTTTTTTTATATGTGACTAAGCTCGCCTTTAACCTTAATACTACCATATGAAAAGGGAATATGAGGTCGAAGTTGACAGCACGTAGGTTTGGGAAGGAGCTGGCTCTTTATATCACATCACCACTGGAGAGGTGATATTCGGTGGTAGAGTTTATATAAAAGGTGGGGCGATACCTGAAGGGGTAGCAGGAGAGGGTCATTTGAGTAAGTCTCATTTTACTTTTTCAGGGGTAGTAGGGCTGGGGAATCAAAGTCAAAGTCAAAAAAATATTTATTTTGTAGGTATTTAATACAATTATTTACAAATGTCAAATTATTTACAAATTAAACTGAATCTCCCACCACTTCGGAAAGTCGATCTGCTGAGAAGAAGTGGCAAAACTCAACAGTAATCATCTTTTAAAAATATAATATTACAGTTTACAGCCACGTAATCCTATCTTCTTGCATCGAGACGGGTAAATATATTTGTGTAATTTTAAACTCGCCTTGCTGAAGCAACTTAGTTTTGGAATAACCAAGATCAATCTTGATTATTCATTTACGCAATACTTGTAAAACTCACAAATGTACTCCCCACAAATCCTATTATAATTATAACATTAGTTCCGTCTCTATAAATTGCCGTGTTTTGCTCTGTGATCAGATAAATTAGTGCAATCAATGTACAGCACGTTTTAGTACTGTGCTTGATGTTTTGTAAAGTGTGTGCTTGTGACCTTTACTTGACATAGAAAAGCTTGGTTTGGGCCATTAAATGTATTTACTGTGTTTCCGACTTCCAAAAGGAGGAGCTTCTCAATTATAATCTATGCTTTTTTTGCAACTTTGCTACGCGATTTTTTGGACTATTATGAATTGATTTCTTATACAACGTAATCAACATAATGAAGAGATAATACTTAAGGGGATTGTATTTTTGGTGATGTAGTGTATAAATAACAGTAACATAAATTTGCTATCCTTGCGGTTCGGCCGAAAAACAAGTTCAAAGTTTAGATCAAAATATCAAGTGTCAACCCTAAAAACAGCTGTTAGCTTTTGATGAAATCTATTCGATAACAGATGGCGTAAAAATAAAGTGATGGGGTTACTAAGACAGATACTACCAAGTTCAGCCGGTGCGCGAAAGTTCATAAGGTCTCTGACTGCGGCACAAGTCTTGTTTTAGCTTATTAGGTTGACTAGGGTTATGAAAATATTTTGTTGTAAAATAATTAAATAAATTTGTATTTTAATATATACTATATACTAGCCCTGATCAGTTTAATTCTTTTACTGTATATTATAAAACGTATCTCTCCATTTTGTTACACGTTGTATATGTATACGTTGATGACCTTATACTTCAGCCAAAGTTCTGCCAAGGATTTAAAAATTTTCGGATTCTTTAATGCTCTGCATTCGTTGACTGACATTATTCTCAGTAGAAACAATTTTTTTCACAGTTTTTTTCAGTTACTAATTAACCTGTTGGCAAGGAAGATGAGGTCGAAGATGACAGCACATGTTCTAGAAAGGTAATATATAAACTAAACTTACATAATTTAAAACTTTAAGAATAAGTCTATGCTGGACTGGGAGTTAACATAGAATGTGCCAGCTGCCTCCCTTCTTGGGAATACTGTAAAATACTGTTAAGGGATAGAGGCTTTATTGGCGTTGAAATCTTTTCAAATCGATATTTTTATTGATTTTGTTGACATAAATAACCCTGTAAAGTACTAGTAAGTTAATTATAGTTAATGTACACAAACATACATAACTTCACCCCTGTATCCCTTATGGGGTAGGCAGAACGCCAGAGGTTATACAACTATCTGATCTTAAATTTTAAGGCATTATATTATTGAACAGAGACTATTGCAGTGACAGGGGTCAGCCTAGCGCCCCCAAAAATACCTCTAATAAAACCTTCGACCCTTAAATGTCTTTCACAGTATGTCCGGGAAGAGAAGCAGCTGGCACATTCTATGTTTATCCTTTGCTCCCAGTCCAGCTTTTTTGATATTAGTTTCAGTTTGATACTTACATACACTGTACCGTTCCTGAGACGAAAGGTATTTACGGAAGGGCAGACATACAGATAGAAGGACAACAATGTGATCCTTATTTTTTGAGGTATGGATCCTTAGAAAAAATGCTAAATTGCTTCATTCGAATGGCGGCCACGATGGCACAGACATACATAGATAAACTTATATCACTTCTTGTTTTGTAAAAAACGCTGTGTAATGTATAAAATGGGCTGAAGAAATTGTTTTTATTTACCGTTCTTATATTCAAGTTTAACCAATTGATATTTCAAAAAGGGTGCTAATTAAACAGACTTCTTTTAAATAGCATTATTACCCTCTAAAAATCTAATTTGCCTTCTAAATTACTATGTCAGCCACAATCCGTGCCATAAAGTTTTTTTTCTTTTGTTTTTAAATAACACGTCGGGGTTATTTAGAAACAGCTCTAAGGTTTATGCCGCTTCCCCGGCCGCTGCCGCGGCACCGTTCGCTTCGCTCGCTCGGCTCGCGCACGTAACAACTATATGCAACCTAACTGCTCCTCCTCGCTGCGCTCGTCGTCGCACATGACCGTAACGACGTCTTCCGGAACGGGAGCCCATCTTGTTGCATAATATTTTTGAATACTTCATATATTAAGTACTCAGTATAAATTATTATGGTATAATTATAGTATAAATTGCTTCAAGTCACATTTTTCGCACTCGTGGCTAAGTTATGAAAATAGAAGCTTGATCCGGTGGCCAAAAAATATATTAGGTTTCAGTATAATAAAAAAAAAACAAATATTCAAAAAATAAATATTTATTATATTTATATTTACATTTTTTCTGTTAACTTTTATACTTTCACAATATCTCAGAACTTAAGTTCTGCCTCATGTACTTCTTAATCAAACAAAATGTATTCGTAATTATTCATAACATACTTTTGTATATTTAACACTAAATATATATATTGAAAATGTAACATAATAAGCCACAGACCTTTACAAAGTAGACCCAACAAATCAACTGTCCAAAATCAGTCCGAGGATTGTATACTTTTCGTTTTCTCAGACCTATGTATCGCAGACTCAACAAGTGAGCGAACTTTTTAATCCGATTTATCACTCATAATTATATGCAGTACAAGTATCGCTCCGTATAAAAATATGGCACCATAAACTTTTTGCCAAATAGTCGCTGTTGATGAACATAGCTACGACGCGACGTTTCATTGATAAAACTACGATGCAGTACAAGATTTATGTAGTAGCGTGTAGTAGACTTTATTTTAATAAAAAAAAAAAATTCATATCCTTCTTTGGCAAAAATCGTTTTTATAAATGATACTTATTGTGTAAAAAAACTTTGGCCAGTGACTTAAAAACAATCCTGTATATCTTTACCGGAAATTTAATCAGAACCGTAAATCCGATGGTATCAAAGGAATTGATGTAAAAATTCAAACATAAATCCACTATACGACTTTGTCGGGTAGTCTACTCTATATAGGCCTTTGATTATAGCCTACTATTTTTAAAATAATACAAAAAAATAAACTAATTGCGACGTAAAATCAAGCACTATAAGTTCTTAAAATTTATTTAAATTTTAGTAATAGTTATTACTTTTTGCAACATATTAAATGTTCTAAAATGTTCTAAAATTAAATAAATGTGGGAATAAAAGTTTAAAATGTTTATATTGAGTTGATGTTTGACAGTAGATTAAGCTAGCCAGCAGGATCCTGTAAGTAAAAGTATTCCACCGAGTAAGGGTATTTCGTAACAGTTTCCTTTGTCCACTTGTTTATCAATGGACGGAAACAAAAGAAAACCCGACGTATAAAATTTTGAATAAATGCCAAAATCGTTAACTATCAATGACGCTATCTGTCCATGGGTCCGGGCTATTTTCAAAGATAAACTCAGTACTTCTTTACTGGTATAACATTAAATAAATTGGAATAACATTTGAAACAGTTTCACAAATAAATTACAATTAATTTTCCAATTAAATTAGTCTAAAATGGTTTCTAAATATCTGAAAAATGTGCTAAATAAAAAGAAACATTCGATGGCGGATCGCCAGCGCCCGGTAGCTCAGTGGAAGAGCACTCGTCCGGCAAACGAGAGGTCCCAGGTTCAAATCCTGGTGATTTTTATTTAGCACATTTCACATTTTTATTTAAAAATAATTGAGCATTATTAAATGCAAAAACTATAAAATATTATTAGTTTCTAAATTCGGTACTGTTTTCTTACCTAGGTTATATTAATAGTAATTGATTTAATGTTTGAATATATATTTTTTTAAATATAGCCTACATTTTTAAATCCTCAACTAACATTTAAAATTAAAACAAAAAATAGAAGTTTTTTAAGACGGTATTATTTTTATGACATTTTGTAGGTATTTAATTTTGATTTGGAAGTGAGAGTTCGTCGGTTATGTATACATCTTCAATTAGTAGCTTAATGGCTAACATGTCTACAACTCCTTACTTTTGTAACACTCTCATAAAAAAGCGCTATTTTAAAAATGTAAATTGCTATTTTAAAAGGTGCTATGATTTAAAATGAGAGTCCTTCTTATGAAATATGTTGTGTACATCTCACGAGCGCTGGACGTCTATATTTTGTGTATGGATCCAACTCAAAAATAAAATTTACCTCTTTTTGCTTATTATTTAATGCGCGTGACTTCTAAAAAAGGACCAGTGGACAACGTCAAGCATTGACCAATAAACTGCGAGTATTTAATTCCATAGAAGTTGAAATATGTGTATTTGTAACTGATGTGGTTTGGGAGCTGTCAATAATGCATGCACTCATAAAAAGGCATACATGGATATTTGATAGTTGAGATTTTGGGAGTATTAATTTGTTAGTCCAATGTCGGTCCGGGAGATGTCTTACGAACTAGTTTTAAATTAAGAACAAATGCAAATTGCTTTATAATTAACTGCCTATTATCGTTGATGTTTAGTTAAAAAATATTTTTTTTACTAAATCTGAAATCTTGCCAGTATACAGCCAGGGCTCTTTATCTGTAGGTGATGGCGGTGAGAGAGTTGACGTCGATGATGGAGGTGATGGAGATGTTGGAGATGAACGAAGTGTCGGGGGTGACGGGGATGATGTAGGTTTTACCACACGCTTAATTTTTTTACTATTGTCGGCTTTTGTTTTCTGCTCCTTGTTTTGTTTAGTTTTCTTTTTATCAGTTTTTATCAATTTTTTTTTATCAGTTTTTGTTGCTTTTTTGTTCTTATTATCAGGCTTGGGTCTGGGAGGTATTTTGCTCCGATTGTTTTTTATTTTTCTACCTGCTCGTTTTGTTTTGGGTCTTGCATTTTCTGATCTTTTAGTTTTGTTCTTTTGACCAGAATGCTTTGCGTTGTTTGCTGTTCTCGATGGTGGCTTGGTTGTTTGTTTTGGTTTCCTATTGGCTAAATTTTCATTTGTGCTTCTTGGTTTCTTGGCTAAATTTTCATTTGTGTTTCTCGGTTTCTTGGGTTTCACGTTTTGGTTCACGTTTTTAGGTCTTGCACATAGAGGTTTACTTAAAGTACTGTTTGTACCTATTGCGGAACGTATTTTGTTTCGACCATTTTTTTGTAGTGTACAGGATGTAAGGTTGGTTTCAAACTTAACGTCTTTCAGGTTGTGAACCACTTTTTTAGATTTGCCAGTCTGTTCCTTACTTTTTGCTTTTTTATTAATATTTTTGGGTGTTGTTGTAACTTTCATAAATTTTTTGCTTTTCGTAGATTGTTGATGTACATCATTTATAACAGCTTCGAATTTAGCTACGGGTTTTATAGTAGTTCTTTGGATCTTTTTTGTTAGAAATTTTGGAGGTAAAACTTTTCTTGTCATAATATCGTCATCAATGTCATTCAATGATTTAGGTGGAGTTGGAGTCAATTCAGTAGTATTAATGGATTTATATACATGAAGAGTGTATGGTGTAGATTTGGCTACAATGAAAGTGTCGTTTGTTGAATTCTCGTGATTACCAAGAATGGTATTTAAAGTTGTTATAAATAATTTGTTATCTTGCCCATTATGATCTGTTTCTGGTCCACTTACTTCTTCTGAAGAAAGATCTGTATCTATCTCGACATTATGTTTTGTAGTATTAGCGTTAATTCCTACCTGAAATAAAAGAAGATTGTTGTTATTATTATAAAAATTAAAAGGATTTATATGAGTATGACTGATATGTTTACAATAATCAAAACTAGTGGAGGTGATGGCAGTATCTAGTAAATGAGTGTTGAAGCAATTTCAGTTAAGAAATTTTTATTTAACATTAACGTCAAGTTATGTTAAAAGATTTTTTTATTCTCATAATAGAATAAACAAAACATAATATTAACAGCTATTCTTAGTAACAGTTTTTCCAAGAAACAAACTAGTTATGTATAATAAAGTTTTTGTAAAAATAATAAGTGAATAACAAGATCCGCAGACAAACACACCAACTGCATGGCTTCAGACTAAGCAAAGCTTGTGATATTGCAGCCATGTTGCGATCTAAAGGGGAACCTAGAATATGAAAACGTATACAGGGTGACTGGTGACAAAATTTAGATACTGAAGGAGAGCCCTTCGAACTCGATTCTGATCATAATTATGTAATAAAAGTAGGTATTTAATTTTCACCAGAAATCCCTATGAACCTTACTACACTTTTCCCGACGCGCTGCCTCAGTCAACCTGTGGCGGGAACACGCACATAGCAGTTGTCAGCCACACGCACACCACCACCCGATAAGTATCTATTGCATGATACTTATGTAACCATGCGTTGCGTAATAAATTCTTTAACTGTTGATTAAGTTTACCCCGTAAATAATATTTGGTCAAGGTAGTCACGTCCTGGAATTTCGAAAATGACCCACCAGTCACCCTGTATAGATAAATATCCGTGTAAGGTCAACTTAGAATGGCCCTACCACCCCTGGATGAGCGCATGATAAAAGGCGGTTAATCCAAGAGACCCCCGCTTGGTTTCGAAGTAGGATCCCGTCGGGGTATGATTGGCTAGCAACCATCCTTCATATAATTGAATGAATCAGGCGTTACTTTGCGGAAATCCATGACAACTACTTTTACAAAGTTAGCTTGCTAATTCCGCGACTTTGCACTAGTGATGCAGGATTTCCTTGCGTTGGTTCACCGCCCTCCCTCCCTCAAACAAAAGGCAAGAAAAGCAACAAACACGCACTTGGAATACTGTAACCCACGCCACTAGCTATCACCAACACGTGTTTTGGTTCAACCAGAAGCATCTTCAGGGTACAACGATCGGTGGTGGTCGTTGTACCCTGAAGATGCTTCTGCCGCCAAAAATTAACGCTCCAGCCAATATTGGCAATATTGTATGAAGAACCAGTTTTTCCCTAAGCCCGTGTGCTTTCATCTTCAACTTTATCTTTACTTACCATCAGGTGAGGTTGAGGTCAAATGTGGGCTAACGAATTACGTAGTAGCCTCATAACACACAGCGCCATAAATGTCCATTTGAATATTTATTAACTGACTATTTTACTATGGGTCTCTGTAATCAATTATCATTGTGTTTTTGTTTATGTTGCATGAAATAAATGATTACATACATACATAACTTCATGTCTGTATACCTTATGGGACAGAACACCAGAGGCTACCAACCCATCTGATAGACATTTGACGAATTTGGAGATATTATGATGATGGATGAACTATTACAGTCACAGGCTGACCCCTATCGCCCGTAAAAACGCTAATAAAGCTCTGTCTCTAAACTGACTTTTACAGTATGCCTGGGAAGAGAAGCAGCTGGATCAATCTATGTTTTTTTTATTATGATTTTTACGCATAATGCATAATCATTATTATATTTGGGTAAATTTTGGGTACAGCAAAAAGACCTATTGTGTTATGTTTTCAGAATACGTCTTAAGAAAGTGTTATATAAGTATTCCAAGTACTTTAATCAATAAATTTTAAAATTATTAAAATCATAACTTTTGTAACCACAGTCTTAAATAGTTTAGTCTTATGAATGACGATATTTAAATAACTAAATTGTATGAAGCGAAAATTTATGTAAGTAAGTGATTATGAGATCAGTTTTATTAATGTTACCTGAGATGAATCGCTTCCCAGAGATCCTGGTAGAGATCGCTTCCCAGCTATAAGGCCGCCAATTGTATATAATTTTTCTTTTAATGTGTTTCAATTTTTTGTATGTTTGTAATGCATACAATAAAGTGTAAATAGATAATAAATAAATAAATGAAATAACATTTTGTTAAGTTTCACGAAATGTTTGGACATTTGGATAGGATGAGTGAAAGTAGAGTTACGAAAGAGATGTTCAGAGCAAGAATGGATGATGTTGTCAGAAGGGGCCGCCCTAGGCGAACGTATGCCGATCAAATTGGCGACGTTCATAACCTAGTTAACAGAAACCGTTACCGGCGATCATGTATGAAAAGCTCATGAACGTGGAGGAAGTGAAAGAGGTATGTCTGGATCGTAGCAATTGGTGTTCCCTTGTCTCTGCCTACTCGAAGAGGAGACATGCGTAAGGTGATGTATGTATCCGGTATGTACAAATTACATAAAATAAAACACGTTTTGAATCAGGTTTTCACTCTTCTTTTTTGTTAGGGACTAAAGCCGTGTTTGACCTCATGGCCTTAGGATAAAACTGGCCCTTCATAAAATATTTCCGGAAGACATTATTACTGGAGTGTTGATATTTGGCGGTAGATTTTATGTGAAGACTGGTCGCTAGAAAGGCTTATCCAAGGGCTTAAGGGCTATTCTAAGCTGCCACATATGGCAATTTAACTCGAACGATCGTATTCTTCTTTCTGAGCACAAAACTAAATTTAATTTAATTTAAAATAAGTACTATCTGTAACATAAATAAATCATTTATTTCAGGCAAAACACAGTTTAAAAGATGGTAAATAAAAACAAAGGGCCCATAGTTTAAACTAACATATATAAAAGATACTTAAAACTGGCCTAAATTTGACACTATTTCACATGTAAAGTCGGCTACGTGTGACACGAGACTGTCGCCCTCGAAATTTCCGGAAGACTCCCTGCGGCCAGAACTCCTCCTTCATGAAGGTCAGCTGATGTTGGGTCGGTACTCTCACCACAAATGAGCTGAAACTAACTTTATGGCGAGGTTCCAACCGCTCAACCCTCAGAGTAATGCTGGTTTTCTTTCTACGACTCTTCGATTTCCTAGACCTTCGTAGACCAGTGTACTCTGGATACGTACAGCTGCGTTGACGTTACTTCACCGCGCATCAGCTGACCTACTACGAGCATCAGTGCTACGATGGCTGCGGACGGTAGGCTTCGTAATGCAAGTGTAAAATATAAATAAATACGTAGTTTAATTTAAAATCAATGAGTTAAAAATTTTCGATTAGAAATATTCAAACGCAGACTAAAATAAATTTGTACGAGTCTGTGCTATGCCTCAGTGATCAAATTATATTTTTGACCACACCAGGGTTATTAGTTAACTTTTCATTTTCAGATGCTCAAAGTCTTAAATTCTTATTGGTAATATTACTATGAATGTAATTGAAACATTTCACGTTAATTTCATATTTTAAACAGAAGTTCAACAACACTATAAATTTCTGTATTTAATTTAAATATTTAATTACTAGTTTTTGGCTGAAAACTTCATTTTAATAGGTTGATAATTGGGTCAGTGAAATAAGCGAAAACAATCATAAAAAAGTGAACTTTTGATAGATTCTGTGTGTTTTAATTTTTTTATAATGATTTGTAATGCATAATGTTCAAGTTTTGTTGTAAGGTGAGAAAATAAAAGTGTTGAAAAAGTTGAGATTAAAGTTTAGAAGAGCTCATTTAGGGCGTGGAGCCATCTCTACCGCGCGCTGCCGCACCGTATCAGGGCGTCGTGCACGGCGCATCGGTCAGCGCTTCATATTTGCTCTTAAAATTATCTCCATCATGGTTTGAACCGTACGGCACTGCGCCACGCCGTCTCACGTCGACACGACGTGTCGTATGCCGTGAAACGGCACGGCACGGTGCCGTAGAGGTGGATTTTTTGTTTTTTGTTTTTCCGCCACAGAAGACAACCCCTTAGAACACCCGCAGGCCTATTGACCGTACGAGGTGTTCACTGAGAGGAGGGGGAGAATACTCAGAAGTACAAAAGGGCACTTGCCAGCGGGGTAAGTCCCCGGCCAGATGACACCCAATAGTGTGAGACTTCTACTCACTAAACTCCTCCTTATTGAGCTTTTGTCTTTCTACAGACAATCGACCGAAGAAATGAGCGACAGCTAGTTGGTGGTGCAGGCTGCGCGTAGGAAAATATATAGGAAGCACTTCGTGCTGAATCGACTACTTGTTATCATCAGCTAAGAGCTGTCAGACAGGAGATTGTTCAGATCTGAAGAGATCTGAAGCTGGTTTGGAAGATTCGAGAGAACGTCCTTGGGCCTACACAAGAGCGCTTGAAGGATTTTGGATTGGGTTTGTACCCAACAGTCGCACGAACTAGCCTATTCGAATGATTTGATA
The DNA here is from genome assembly GCA_944452665.1 of Stenoptilia bipunctidactyla. Taxonomy (NCBI): domain Eukaryota; kingdom Metazoa; phylum Arthropoda; class Insecta; order Lepidoptera; family Pterophoridae; genus Stenoptilia; species Stenoptilia bipunctidactyla. The sequence continues at coordinate 14,102,140 of OX101739.1, forward strand.
TGGGTAGGGTGTAGAGGTGGATCCACGCCCTTACTACTATAACCTGCTTGGTGATAACCCCTTCAGAGTCAGCCTGGCTAGAAACCAACCTTCATATAAACCGCCTAACTTCGATCCGGGGGTGGCGATGTGTTCTGTTTTTAATATAGACTAAGTCTGCGCTTGAACTCAATCACATCTGATAGGAAGCGAAGATGAGGTCGGATATGTAGCCACAAGGGCTTAGGAAAGAGCGGGCTCTTCATTAAATGTTGCTGGAACGCATCACCGTCAGAGCGGTAATATTTAACGAAAGATTTTAAAGGAAGGTTGGCGCCAATCGGACTCTGACGGGATCCGACCACCAAGCGAGCGTTACTCGAATTAGTCGCCTTTTCCAACACGCTTTGTCAGGGGCGGTAGGGCTATTCTCTGCCAATCTTACACGGATGAAAATCATCACCACAGTGAGTATTTTGGGTGATGCATTTTTAAAAAAAATGGTTCGCTAGCCCAGTGGATCCAGGGGATCAAGATACAAAAACTGGTTGAAGTATAATAAAGTCAAACAGATTTTTTTTGTTTGTATTGCAGTACAGATATCTACAGTAGTTCAACTTAATACAAACCGACGAAACGCGAGCTATACCTACGCGGCTCGATCTCGGCATGTGGCCAGTTGCGAGTGTCTGCATGCCGCGACAATTATTGATTGAGCTTTACGTTACAGTTGTAAAAAGGCGCGTTGTCTTGGTGAAACCCACTTCCTTTTTGTTCATTTGAGGCCGTTTATTCGCAATTTCGTACTTCAATCGCTCCATTAAGCACATGTAATAGTCACTACTTATATTTGGCCCCTTTTCAAGGTAGTCGATGAGTATTCCATGCGCATCCCAAAATATAGACGCCATGACCTTACCGGCCGATTTCTGAGTCTTTGGCTGCTTCGGGCGGCTTTCTCCAACCGCTCTCTACTCCGCTGACTACCGATTGAATCCCGGAGTGAAATGGTGTATCCATGTTTCATCCATTGTCACATACCGACGTAATAAATCCTTTTTATTACGATTCATCAGCGCCAAACATCGCTCTGCATCATTGATACGTTGTTCCTTTTGATCAGTTGTACGCAAACGCGGCACCCATTTAGAAAAAAGCTTTTTCATGGCAATTTTTTTATGTAAAATGCTGAAATCTTAACTGTCTCGGCTATCTCGCGCACTTTTGTCTTCCGATCTTCCATTACGATTTTCAGGACTTGTTTAACATTTTGTTGAGTCACTGCTTCATTTGGACGACCTGTGCGTTCCCCAACATTTGTGTCCATGCGTCCGCGTTTGAAGTCGGCATACCATCGACAAAAGGTTACTTTAGAGGGACCTGATCCCGCATAATATTTTATTAGTCATTGCTGTGTTTCAACGGTAGTTTTTCCCATTAAAAAACAATGTTTTGTCTAACTACAGAGCGTGAAACTACAAGCTTAGCGTCACATAAATGTCTGCAAAATCAGTTTATTATTGCTGCTTTGTTTTTAATTTGACATATATCTTTTATTGATGGCTAGTACTTTTTAAAGATCAAAAAAGTTTTTAATATATGCGCCATTTCCAAGTTAGTCTCGGGAATTATTGAACGATGTAATAGTTACCTTAAGGTTTAATCAGTTACCTTAAGGTAATATCAGTACTAATATTACTATGATCGATGAAAATCCTTATAATGAGCCCACTGTTGGGCTATTAGTCTTTCCCCTGCGTGACGAGGAAGTTTAGGCCGTGATCCACCAAGCTGGCCCAGTGCTGGTTGGTGGATGTCAGAATTTTCAGGTTGCCGAAATGGCTTCCGACAAACCCTAACGACTACTGTTTATAAGTATATAGCACCAGGGACCGACTGCTTAAAGTGCCCTCCGAAGCAAGGAATTGAAAGTTAAATGTAACATTTAGGGTGACCATGACGCTAAGTAAATTAAAAAAGGAATAACGAAAAGTGATCATACAACGTTTGCATATTTGTCACTTCCACGTGTTTAAATTAAAGGTAAATAGTAAGAAACACATATGTCTGTTTAAGTAAGAATTGTGTGTCATCCAGTAAATGTAAATATTTATCAATGACTAAACTTGTGTTTGGCTTTAATCTCAGCTGGTCAGTTACAGTTACAAAGATATATTAAATTTATCTCTTTTCATTTGTTTTAGTTGAGTCTTAAACGCTTCTGCTACCTAACGTTTGTGCCTTTTTAACCAGAGGAAATCTTAATGGATACCTGGTCAAGGACTTCACTATAGCCAAAAGGAGAAATCACGCATTAGACACCTCTGCCCAATAGATATAAAAAGAGACATTAAACAGATTTTATTTCGGAAGAGTTTTTCACTTATGCAAAAAAGTTTTTTTGCTACAATTCAGAATTTAATTAAATGCGACCCCTTTCACTTATTTAGCAAATTTCACGATGTTCTTTATAGTTTTTATGGTATGTGGCATATCATTCAAAAGAAGAAAAGCTAGAGAAGTTTTTAAGAAATTGGAAGAACCTGGTATTTATTTTATTATTTTTTATACGCATTTGAAACCAAAGACTGCATTTATTTTTCTCCGATTCCGAAACTTCGTGGGAAAATAAAACAAAAACTAGTTAACTAATGATATTGTTTTTGATATCAAAAGAAGCCTTAAACAGTATAAATTTAAACGAGATCAAATTTAACTGCCTAAAATGAATACCTTTTTTATTTTTACAATTTTATGATGATGTCGGGGTGATATACAAAAAAAGTTTTAAAATGTTATTAAAATAAAACGACATGGCTTTTAAATTTTTAATGTCCATAGGGGCATAGCAGATAACCTATTCTACAGGCCATATCATTTTAGCTGGCGTTGGACCAAACACCCTGTATAACAATCATCTCACAAGTCAATTACAAAGGGTTGTGATGAGCCCACATGAATAAAATACCTTTTAACCTGATTTATCACGTTTATTTTAACCCTACTTCTCGGTGTCTAATTAAAAGACATAATGGTCTATTAATTAGGTTTACCGAAAGAAATCACTTGGAGCTATAAGGTCAATTAATTTGTCTCTTATTTATTGTATTTTAGTTTTATTTTACTGCAGGAGTTTGTATGACAGTAAGAAAGTATTAGTTATTATTAGTTAGTTAATACCATTTTATACAATGAATTTTGAACACTTAAGACACATTAAAGTTCACACAAAACAACTAAAAGATGAATCTTTACAAGATATTACACAAAATACAAACTTTATATTTAATATTCATTTACGTTTGACAATATTTTGTTACAGAAGATTGAATCAATATCATCAACAGCCTGTAGACGTCCACTGCTGGACATAGGCTTCCCCCAAGGTTCTTCATGTCGAATGAAGATTTAATAACAAAAAATAATCAGAGCACTAAATATTTATATCAAGTTTTTTTCAAAATATTGGACCCTTGAGGGGCGCTGATTTCGCATTTTGAGCTTGAAAAATACATTTTAAAATATCGTTTTGTCTGTTTTCAGAAGTTTGACTATATCGGCCTTGATGAAGACACCGAGACAGACTCCCTGAAAGTAGGACTGTCCCGCCTAAAGCAGGACGTATGGCTTATGGTCCCTTTAGGTATGGCGGTACTTATCTGATAATACATGAACTCTATAATCTTGAATAGAAATTTCATCAATTTAGCAAAATTTTTGTTCTCCTTAAAAACCTTACATACATACATAAACATACATACATACATAACGTCACGCCAGTATCCCTTATGGGGTAGGCAGAACAGAAGTTACAAAACCATCTGATGTCACGTTTGACAAATTTGGAGGTATTATAGAGATGGAAAAAGAGACTATTGTAGTGACAGCGGGTCAGCCTATCGCCCACAAAAACGCCTTTAAAACCTCTGTCCCTTAACTGACTTTTACAGTATGCCCGGGAAGAGAAGCAGCTGGCACATTCTAAGTTTTTCTTTCGCTCCCAGTCCAGTATGGAAGCAAGTTAAACACTTTCACATAAACAATAATCACTCACATTACACGTGGATTCAGCCGTCTAAAATTAGATAAAACAATACTTAGTCAAAAATACTCACACAAATTAATAAAACGCTAATTAATGATGTTATCACGCACATATTATACATGTTACTACTTCAATCGCTTTTTGCATAGTGCCATTTTATCCCGTCGTCGCCGGACGTTATTCGTAATTTTTTAATAAACAATGTCGCCCGTTGACTTAGTTATGTTTTATTAATTGCATTCAATGAGATGTTTTTCTTTAAAAGCCAATGTTGGTAGTAACATGAGATGTTTTGTTTGGTACTTAGTTGCGCGGAAGCTGTTTGCTAAATAGAGGCGTGCGTGTGCCAAATGTTTTTAAAAAAGTATGTTGCGATTGGTGTGTGATTGGTCTTAATTGATAGCTTTCCTAAATATTTACCTTTGTCCGGCGTTTCCCAGCTGATGATGATGATATTAGTTTTTTTAATAGCTGTTGAGTAGATTTAGAACTTCATCATCATCACAACTCCGTTTAATGAGCCCACTGTATGGCTATGAATCTCTCCTCTGGGTGACGAGGAGGTTTAGACCGTAATCCACCAAGCTGGCCCAGTGCTGGTTGGTGGATGTCAGAATTTTCAGGATGCCAAAACGGCTTCTGTCAAACCCTAACGACTACTGTATACAGGTATACAGCACCCGGGACCGACTGTATAACGTACCCTTCGAAGCACGGAAGTCGTCGTGAGAAATAAATGATCGGCGGTCACCCATCCTTTTACCGAACGTCGCTTAACCTGTGATATCGTATGATATGCACAGTAACCAAGGCGCCAAAACGACGTCATTTTTTTAATTAACTATATTCCTGCAAAGAATCGTAATACTAATGATTTTCCACGTATAGTTGAGAGGATTACGGCTCTACCTTGTAGTATATACAGGGTGGAACTTTTGATACCCCTTGAAGGGAAAGTACTCTTAATAATAGAGATAGCAAATTTTACTCCAAAAAATATTCCTTTATTTTAGAAAAGTACTAAAACTACATTCAAAGATTTTTCGAAAATTTTCTTGCTTCACCCAGAAATCGAACCGACTAAAATCTAAAAATGAAGATTTCATGGTTTTTCTTTCATCAAATTAACCTAAAGAGATTTTATTTTTGTAATGGTGGAGATAAATAAAGATAAATAATAAAATTGCATCGAGGGTATCATTTTTACAGACTTTAGTCGGTTCTATTACCGGGTGAAGCGAGCGAATTCCGCAGGGTAGCATATTGTCTCCTCTTCTCTGTAAAATTTTTTTGAAGTGCAAAAATACATACTCTCGATTTTGGTCGTGTTTTAAAATCAAAACTTTCATCTACTCTTACTAGTATTAAAAATGTGAAAGTTTGGATGTATGGATGTCAGGATGTGTGGATGTTTGTTCCTCAATGACGGGAGAACGGCTGAACGGATATGGATGAAATTTGGCGTAGTCATAGTGTACAGTCTGGAATAGCACATGGGTTCCTTTTTATCTCGAAATTTCCGCGGGTTTCGAAATTGCGTGGGTGAAACCGCGCGCAACAGCTAGTTCATTATAATGCAGAACAAAGTAATGAATAGTGAAAAGTTAAGAAAATATTATGAATCAAACCTTTTTTTATGACTTGATTGTAGAATAAAAAAAGAACGAGAGCTCTTAGGTCGTTTTGATCGTTTTCATAATATTTATAAAAGACTTAATATATTACTCATTGAATACAATAGATCTTTAAAAGTAAAATTTATTTAAAAAATAAACAAAAAGACCAATTAGTAATGTTTACTTTCTTTTTAAAGCTAGAGCTTTGCCCGCGTCACATTGTGCATGTGTTGTGCTCTAACTAGCCTTTGCCTGCCTGTAACTCACCAAACTCATATTGTTCTTGAATCTGAATGTAGTCCAAATCGAGACTTCTCAGAGAACAGTGTTTGTACATGTTCGTGACACCACAAAAGTCTACATCCCAAATTGACACGAGTCGTAAAGCTGTGTGATAAAACTTTAGTGATCTGCGAGAATGAAGACTGGCTTCGAGCAGTTTGATCACAGTCTAACAATTGTATGTATTCTTTGCACTATTTGCTTGTCCGTAAAGTAAAGTTCTCTTTCGGCTCTTTCAAGCAGAAACTGATCAGGTTTGGGATGCGACATCTCCCATGACTCGATATCGTATCTATAGCTTGGAGACAGCGTCATGGCTGGTTCAGCAAATATGTGCCTTTCAAGACACTCTTATTTGACATTTGACGACCACTTTGGCAATGGGGTAAACCTATCTGCCTAAGACGCCAGTGGTTGCGAGTTCGATTCTCGCACGGAACAAGAAAAAAAATGTTCCGGGCCTGAGCGTTTATCTATATATGTATTTGTATCCTAGGGTCCCCCCTAGTTCGCTACATGGTATCTCATAATACAAGCTCAGCTAACTTTAAGGCAATGCAGTTGGTGTGATTGTTTGGGGATTTAATTATTTATTATTATTATTATTCATATCTCTGAATTTTTTTTCTCTTGCATATGCTGAATTGACATGACGAGGAAAATAACAGAATTTACCATTGAAAAAATCTAACTCTATGAAATCGCAAAAAATTAGCAAAAAAATCGCAGTATAAAATCGTATTAAATTTAATTCTACCATACTCAATTTCGCATTGCAGTGTATTTTTATATTAAATTTGTTTATTTTTGTTTATAAATTATGAAACAGGCATACAAAGATTTGCTTGTATGCCACTACTCATTTTTGTATTCCAAAAAGTTATCGAGGTATGAAATTAGTTTAATTTCACAGAAGGATATTAATTAAATGTCAATTCATATATGTATAATTGATAGCTGATCTTAAGGCGCGCGCTTTATTTGGATGGGAAATAGGAAAAACTATAAGTCCTAATAAAAAAATGTTTTTTTGTAATCGAATGGGGAAGACTAGCCCTATCTAGTCTTAATATTTCTCTCCAAAGTACTTTTTTTGGACACCCTGTATAATTGTCTAGAAAATTTTAAGTTTAGGTTTTGCGGTTTTAAATAGTTGAGATAAGATTAAAATTTACTTACCATTAAATAGCATCATGTACACGACCATATTTGTTTTTTTCTGGCTAAGTCACACTTAATACCGAACATATTGATAATTTCAAAAAAAACGACACCAATTTCTTCATCAACTATATGTTTCTTATAGTGACTTGTATTAAATGACATGAATTAAAAAAAAAACACATTCGCACTTCAACAAAGCAACGTATTATATCTTTTTTTTACCACGAGTATCTCTACAGAGTCTAAAATGTTTATAAACAGACTCGGTAATTACCTTTAAAACTATGAGAACGAACCGACGAAGTATAATATTTAATTACACGAAAACAATCTGCCGCATCATAAAAACTATAACGAAGCGTCAGAAACTCATGAGTAGTTTAATATTTTTGCATATGCTCTTAAATATACAACAGTTTCGCCTAGTCCCGTATTTTGTTGCCACGATAATACTTGCCCAAGTGTGCTCCGTATGAAATTGCATAAAGAATTTTGTGAAAATACCCGCAGAATGCTGGCAGAATCGCCCCCAAATAAAAGTATAAGCTGACGGAACCGTGCAGGGCATCCGACATGGAGATATGAGGGCGCAGTTCCATTATTACCCTTTTTCTTTTTTAATCGTTTTATCGTATTAGTAATTGTTGTTTAAAAGTGAACAATATTTCGTTTAACATTTGAAGAAAGATAAATTTTTTATGTACCGATATATCAGATAGAGTGACGAAAGTTTTTCTGAATTAAATATACAAATCAATATATTTATCGAAAGCAAATATTTTAAATTTCATTCTTATTTAATTTTCTCTACATATAAGGTACATACATAACTTTACGCCTTCCCCCTTTGGGGTAAGCAGGGACTAGAGAACGCCTATTCATACGATCCAGACATACCTCTTTCGCATCCTCCACATTCATTGATAATTTTATAAAAGATTGCCAGTGAATTTTCTCTCTTATTTTTATTCTTAGTTTGGAATTAACCTTCTAAACATAATTAAACTTAAATCCCATTCTATGGAGTTGCAGGCCACTTGCATGATAGTGTCATAAAGGTGTGATACCCTTGACACGCTTAAAGACTTAAACTAGATATTTTACTAAACAACTTTATAATTTTGATATAGTTGACGACATTATTATTCAAGATCATAATTAATGAAGAGCAGATGATTATCTGAATCCTATTATTAATATTCACCAATCGCTTGTCTTTTGTTTCTTTTCTGTATTTGAAGGTTTTGAGTTTGAGCACAAGGCTGTTATTTCGTGGGGCCTTTTGAAATCTCTGCGCCATAAACGCGTATACCTAAATATTATTCGGCGTATTCAGTTATAGTCCTATTTCCTGTACAATAATAATCAAGAATATCTAAACCAATAAAAACTCTTGAAGACTACATTACTAATAAAATAAATATTTCTGATACTCACATATCTAGTCCTAATTAAGTTTCTTAAGAAACTTATGTTATGGACTGAATTATTTTTTAATGAGAAAATAAACTTAAATAAACATCCATGACTTGACGATTAATATCTGTGTGCAACAAAACATCCGCCGTCGCCGGGATTCGAACCCATGACTTGTGGCAAAGAAGGCAATGTAGGTTTCCACTACACCTGCAGCCAGTCGTTACATTAACCATTGAAGGAGCCATTGAATAGTGTCTGGAGAGCGTTATGTTGAACGTGAGTTGGTTTGTGGTTTGACATTTGGTTATATTTTCATAGACGAAGACTTAAACCGCTGCAAAAATCTTTGAGGTACTTTTAAGCGTCGAGTACCTAAATAGGTTTCTTGTGGATGGACTGTACCACCTTCCTTAGTCTTTAAAAATACTTACCTGCAGGTTTCTAGGAAGACAAATATCCCAATCTTACTATATTATTTATTTACCAATTTTAGGAAAACTTTCAGCTAGGCATATAATAAACAGGAAAGATAAGAAGATGACAGCCAATTAAAAGTTTTCACATATAGGGTGGCAATACAAATAAAGAAAAAACAATCACAAAATTAAAATTGCACAAGGTAAACATAATGGTCTTTTTTTTTTTTTTATAAGTGACTAAACCCGCGTTTGACCTCAATCTCACCTGATGGTAAGTGACGATGAGGTCGAAGATGGAAGCACACGGGTTTAGGAAGGAACTGGCTCTTTATAAAATATTGCCGGAACACATTACCGCTGGAGCGGTAACATTTGGCGGCAGACTTTATATAAAGGGTGGTCGCTAGCCAGGCGGACCCAGAAGATTAATGGTAACTTGAAATTAAAATATACAAATTAAAAAGATAATATGAAGAGGAAAAAAACTTAGAATCACAAAACTAAAATTGTATAAGATAAACATGTATGTAATTGAAATCAAAAAAATACAAATTTGCTGGTTAAAAATATATAATATGGATGGAGAGAGAAAAAAAATATAGGTATATATATTAAACAGATATATTATATTATCAAAATGTTCGGGGGCTGAGAACGAAAGCAGCTGAACTTTTGAGGGTCGTATTGCTATTTGCTTGAAAGAAACATGGCTAGTTGACAGTATTTTTGACAATGATTATGTTTGACGATCGCTACCTGGTTTATAGGCGGGACAGAGACTACAGAGGCACTCATCAAACTCTCGGAGGCGGTGTTTTGATTTCCATAAAACGCGAGCTTGCCGCAGATGCGCGTAGTGACTGGTGTTCTGAAGCTAAAGATCTCTGGGTGACTATAAAGCTACGTGGTAAACAGTCAGCCTGCAATATGCATATTTGTGTTGTTTATACATGTAAACAAAATCAACGTTTCTCATTAAAGGAACAAATCTCGAACTTTCCCGAGGCACTTACTAAACTAGTTTTACGGTCCCCAAACGATAAATATATAGCACTAGGAGATTTTAATATAGCTTGGTCACAATCACCTGATTTTTCCTTTGATTCTCCATCTAATCCATCCAATTAATTCACGGAAACACCCAAACAAACTTTGTTGACGATTTAACGATGTGTAACTTTAATCAACACAATTATTAGTTTTGACGACCGGCTGGTGAAGCGGTAACATACATTGCCTTCTATGCCAGAGGTCCTGGGTTCGATTCCCAGCGGCGGCGGATATTTGTGTGATGAACACAGATATAAGTCGTCAAGTCATGGATGTGTATATGTTTATTTAAGTTTATTCTAATAAAAAATATATGTATTTATTCAATATGTATGTGTATATATTTCTTAAGTATATCAGTTATCTAGTATCCATAACACAGGTTCTTTAAGAAACTTAATTTGGGCTAGATAATGTTGTGTAAGTGTCAGAAATATTATTTATTTGACAAACTTCGACAATCAGTTACTTGATCTGGTTTTCGCTATTAACACTGTTACTGTTACAAAAGTAGACTATCCCCTGATACAACTTGACTCTCACCATAATCTGCACTCATCAATCAGCTCTCTGCACTCATGTATGCTCAGATAAACAACAGGTTTTACACACACCACAAAAAAACGGTGTACTTGTATGATAAGGCTGATTTTAATTCAATTAACACCGAACTATCAGAGATAAACGGGACTGACTTTTTTGAATCGACTTGAAGAATGCATCTCTCTTTTTTATGACATACTTTACAATCTACGCAATAAGTTTATACCCAGCAAAATTTTGTCTAATAATAAATATCCTCCATGGTTCAGTAGTCCCTTAATAAAAATACTAAGGGAAAAAGACAAATATCACAAAAAGTTTACTAAGTATAATAACCTAATATTTTAAAGTTTTTGCATTTAAAATGCTTAATTACTCTTAAATAAATGAAAAAATGTGTTGAATGAAAATAACCACCAGGCCCCGGTAGCTCAGTGGGAGAGCACTCGTCCGGCAAACGAGAGGTCCCAGGTTCGAGTCCTGGTCGGGTGATTTTTATTTAACACATTTATTTTTATTTATCTATATTTTTTTATAATAAAATCTATCTGATTACCATAGCTTTATTATTTTACGCAACCGTGCGAAACTGCTTGAGGAAGAAATGTATAATGAATATTTGAAGCAAATGAAGTTAACCGTGAACTGGACGAATTCGACTTATTCTTTAGCAGCATACCAGGTATTAAAGCGGCCCTTTCTAAATCATTTTTTACGTAATGTATTATAATATGCTAATCATTTTTATAATATGGCATATAAAAATAAGTAAATAAATATAATAAACATATTTGTGACTTAACTTCCGTATTTAATTTTATAATTTGTGTACCTAATTTGTTAAAATTGACATTTGCCTAAATTGAAATTCATTCTGTAATAATTAAATGAAATATATTTATCAAATTTTAATATACCTAACTTATAATTTTATAATTAGGGTGTTGTTTTCAATAGTAAATTTAATCTTCATGTTATCAAATTTGTTATATACCTATTTATTTTGTTTAATAATTGATCTGGTTTGTTCTATCTTAAGTGCTTATGATAATTTATAAACTATAATTTTTATGTTGTGTATGGACTATAATTGTGTGAAATAAACGATTTTTATTTTATTTTTTATTTTTTTATATGCAATCTTAAATAAAATATCATTAGTTAAAGTGTGGAACTTATCATATTTTGTTAAGGCAAAGATATAAAATAAAATTAAATAATACAAATAATTACGACGCGCGAACAAAACAAATAATAATGAAAGAACACCATATCGAAAAGCCTCCCTATAAAGTAACATACAACTTTTCTATTGGCACAAAGAGACCGATGAAATACGTATCTCAGTTTTTCTATCCTCGCTTATCAATCTTATTCCATTATTATCAACCGACTTCCAAAAAAGGAGGAGGTATGTTTATTTTTGTGTCTTTGTTACCCGATCAATTTTGAATCGATTTTAAAAATTCTTATTTCATATGATAGGAAATACTTCATTGTTGGTCCTATATAAATTTCATTGAAATCAGTTGAGTAATTCATTGAAAATTTCAAATTTTGAAACAATATGTATGATTTCGGAGAATGTTTACGTGGATGACATTCTAAGTCGGCCAAAGTTTTGACGCGAAGCCGGTTTTTTAATGCTCTGAATTCGTTGATTATCGTGATGATAGTTAATGGAACTTTAGTTCTGACTTTCAAAAATCCTACTAAGAAAAACCAAAAAAAAAAACAAAACTTTTATCGGATCCTACGACAACGGAAACAAACATTCCCTATAAGGATGCCTATGATGTTGTATTGCAGTTTATTTAATTTTCTCAAAGGTATTACGCGGAAAAAGCAAGTTTTCAAGCACCCCCACACTACGCCCACAGTTGGTACTTGTGACGTCGAGACGGGCTGGGGGAGGTTTAAGGGCTGCTTTTATGTTCGTAATGCATTTCGACGTGTCGTAGGGGTAGTTCTAAAGTGTTTGGTTAAGCTTCCTTTTGGTAAGTAAGTTTTGATATGTCACAGTTTTGGTTTAGATTTTTAAATAATGAATTAAGAATAAGTGGTTTAAGTAAATGGAGTTGGTATTTAGTTGTAAGTACAAAATGTAATGAATAGAACAAGAATGATGTGTCAATGTTGTCTAGTAAATTGTACAGGTTTTTGGAAATATGTTCTTTAAATAATGGGAAAAATGGAGCATACTTAATTTCACTTAGCAGGACTAAAACGCATTGAAGAGCCACTTACATTTATCTATAATAAGTCACTTATCGAGGGCTATACCTAAATCACTATCCATGACACAAACACAAAACGTTTTCAGAATATTCTTTTGTAAGGTCCACACAATTCCTCGGGAATCATAGTAACACAGGCAATGCTACGTCAAACTGCTAGTATTAGATGTACTTAACATACCTTTTACTCCATATTCGGATGTCATTATACGTATTAAAAATAATTTTACACTTAGCGAAGTTCAAACGGTAGATGAGGGCGGCGGCGCGGGTCCGGCCGGCGCGACGCGCTGCCGTGAAGAATCCTGGGGGAGGCCTCCGTCCAGCAGTGTGCGTCTCTCGGCTCATGAAGATTATGATCGCCCAATATACTCCAATATGCTTAGCTACTTCTTCGGCTTTAAAAACGAAATTAAATTAGAACCCAAGGTAGACCAAGAGGTGCGGCACGAATCACAAATTGAAATTGATATAAAATTCAACAATTAACTGCTACAAAATCTCAATAAAGACGTCTTGCAAGTAATAAAAAAGCAATGTTATGCTCAACTGTTACTTATAATCATACAATAAACGCGTTGGTAATTAAATAATTTATGTTTATGTTTTGGTTGATGAGCCAAAACAAATACCTAGTCAAATAAATAAATAAATATTACTGAGAACAAAACAAAGAACTCTATCGTTCTTATTCGATAACCGGCTGGTGTAGTAATAAAAACGTTGCCACCCATATCAGAGTTCCTGGTTACGAATCCCAGTAGGATGGCGTTTTGTGGGAACACAGGTATTAGCCGTTAAGTCGTGGACTACATACATACATAACGTCACGCCTGTTTTCCTAATGGGGTAGGCAGAACACCAGAGGTTATAGGACCATCTGATGTCACGTTTGACAAATTTGAAGGTATTATAAAGATGGAGAAAGACTATTGTAGTGACGGGGGGTCAGCCTATCGCCCACAAAAACGCCTTTAAAACCTCCGTCCCTTAACTGACGGAAGAGAAGCATCTGGCACATTCTACGTTTTTATTTTGCTCCCAGTCCAGCATGGAAGTCGTGGCCTATGGTATATTTATTTCTAATAATAGGGAATAATAACCAGTAAACGGGTTATTCATTTATTACAATAGACCCTTTTTATTGGCTTACTGGCTTAAATGTAAATACTATACTTCTAATTTGTGGTGTAAATTATTCGATTCAACCACCTCTGTGGTGTATTGGTCAAGTGCTTGGCTGCGGTCGGAGAGGTCCTGCGGTTCGAGTCAACAACTAGGCTAGTTTAGGATAACTAGGATACTAAAAACGGATATAAAATATAAAAGATTACTTTGGAACAGCGCAGTAGGTGTGTTAGGTTAGAAAATTTAGTATAGGTATCAAAACACTTAATGAATGTCAAACGGTAGATGAGGGCTGCGCGGCGTGGAGAATCTTGGGGGAGGCCTCTGTCCAGCAGTGTGCGTCTCTCTGTCCACAATTGTTTTTATTGCATCTTTTCTTTTATGGGGATATATTGGATGCAATTTGACTAAGTATAACAACTAATAACTTTATCAAGATCTAGTTTTTTGTATGTTTTTATTGGTGACTAAACCCGCCTTTGAAGATGACAGCACACGGGTTTAGAAAGGACCTGGCTCTTCATAATATATTACCGAAACACATTTCCGCAGGAGCGGTGATATTTGGCAGTAGACTTTATATGAAGAGTGTTCGCTAGCCAGGCGGACTTTAAGGGGTCCTACCACCAAGCGGGGGTCACTCGAATTAGTCGGACAACTTATCCCGGGGGCGTATTTACAAAGGCTATACTATTAGTGTCACGGGTCAGACTCTAATAGATTGATGGTTTATAATAATTAATGGGACTATCCAGGGTTGACTATAATAGCTGACCAGGATTATGGCACTTTGGCGGCCGCTGCCGCAGCACCGCTCGCTACGCTCTATCGGCTCGCGTACGTGTATAACCATATGCAAACTAACATGCTCCTCTTCGCTACGCTCATCGTCGCACCTAACCGTACCGACTCCGCCTTCCGGTGCGGTAGCCGGTGTAAAAATATAGCGACAAAAGCTTATCTATTTAAGTGAATATGTAATATAATACAGTACCTACTAGGTTTTGTCCATGCATTTCTTTGAACATATCAAGACAAAAAGCAATTCCATTTGAGTCATTTTTTTACAGAGATAGATTAGGTATTGTCGAGTAATATGCATAAACAAAAGCTCTTCTATTTGAGTCTGACTCGTGAGTCGTGACTCAAATAGTATCATGAGTGCCTTTTGAGTAGCCTTTGTAAATACGCATCCCGGGGTGGTAGTGTTATTCTATGCCGAACGATGTAGATACTGTACCAATGCAATTGTTATGTGTTTTTCTTCTTGTTCCTTGTTTAACTTTCTTATGTTTTAGAATTAAACTTGTTTTTATTGATAGGTACTATGTTGGATGAATTATACTTTGTCTCAGTTCCTGTATTATAAACATGTTTAGATATGTTTTTGTAAAGATATATCCGCATAAGGTTCAATCAAAGTAATATTATCTATCAGTATTTCAACTCGGCCGCATCTTTGAAATAAACGCCTTCAGCGCCGCGGTCCTTTCACATGCGATAGGGGTGCACAGCTTTACTTCCATTTAGTTTTGTGATTGTAAATATTTTTTTTATATAGGGTGACTGGTGACAAATTTTAGATACTGAAGGAAAGCACTCTGAACACGATTCTGGTCATAATTATGTAATAAAAGTAGGTATTTAATTTTTCACCAGAAATCCCTATTAATAAATAAAGAGACCTTACTACACTTTTCCCGACGCGCTGCCTCAGTCAACACGCACACAGTAGTGTTCCCGCCACACGCACACCACCACCCGCTGAGTATTTATTGCATTACGCTTGTGTGGCCATGCATTGCGTAATGAATTCTCTAACTTTCGGTTAAGTTTACTCAGTAAATAACTAATATTTATCTTATTTTTTTTCTTCACCTTGCTTCAAACTATCATGTACTGAAATTAAGAAAATAACCCATCAGTCACCCTGCATAAACAAATGAAATACTTGTGAGTTGAAAAGGAAAAAAACATGTTTACGTTTGAATAAAAATCGGCCTTATAAATAAGCGACCGAATAATACTTGCGCCTCGCCTGAGACGTACAAAATGATTTATTATTTAATTTTAAAGTATAAAAAATCCAAATTTTATTGTGAAGCTCAATTAAAAATGGTTTTGGCATACAGACAGTCGTGGCTGGCCGTATGAAAAGTGCATGCTGAGATCGAGCCGCGTCGATCTCCCGTTTCGTCCTTTTATAAGAAGTTTAAATACTGTATATACTATTACCTTGTCTCAATGGTAATGTTTCAATACATATCCAACAATGCTATTACTTCTTACTGAGTAATCACAATTGAGAAGGCATCGATACGAGTTTAAGTATTCTCATTAGCTATACTCAATGGGCAAAGGCTAAGTTCCGAGTCATATGGGATTGAATCAGAAGAGAGGAGATTCGAGGCGTACGATGATTGCCAAATTGAAGTGCCTATAGGAAGGGTCTATAGGTCGCAGAACGGATGGCCTTGGAGTGATGCTACCACAAAGCGGGAACTACTCGGATTAGTCGCCTTTTACGACACGCTTATCAAGGGCAGTAGGGCTAATATAAGCGGATCCTACGTGGATACTGAACTTATCCTAGTTCATCATCATCATCATCATCATAACTCTTTGTAATGAGCCCACTGCACGGCATGAGTCTATCTCCTGGGTGATGAGGAGGTTTAGGCCATAATCCACCAAGCTGGCCCAGTGCTGGGTGGTGGATGCCAGAATTTTCAGGGCGCCAAAATGGCTTCTGACAAACCCTAACGACTACTGTATACAAGTATACAGAACCCGGGACCGACTGCTTAACGTGCCCTCCGAAGCATGGAAGTCGTCGTGAGAAATGAATGGTCGGCGGTCACCCATCCAAGTACCGACCGCGCCAAACGTTGCTTAACCTGTGATATCGTATGAAACACACAGTAACCACGGCGCCACGACGACTTCAACCTAGTTCACAATCCTTAATTTGTAAATTACCATTTAAATGATACTTTAATAGAGCTACTTCCTTTTTGTAAACTTTACAATTTCGAGGCACGTAGTTACGTATAAGGACTGTATTGAATTCAATACCAAGTAGGAATCTCTTTGAAGATAATAGTGGAGTTATAGAATAAGTAAAGTCAGTTGTGTAACCCTGGATTTTTATGTTGTATTTATATCCAAAATACTTGATTTCAAATACGCGTATGGTAGCCATGACTACTAAAATCGAGATTTGTTTTTGTACGAAAATCTCTAGATTTTTTTTATTGATATAGATATATACTATAAGTAATTTTGGACTGTTTTATCTGTAGTTCCTACTCTCAAGAAAAGGGATGGTAGGCCACGGCCCGACGGTTGTTGTTAGGAAGCTGTAAATATACCCGCTGTTATTAAATTAGTTGATAGCGCGTTGTAGGAAATCCGTTGTGTCTTCATCGTCGTAGTTACTATGAAGTGTTGCAAGAGGTCGCTACAATCTCAACGCAGCTGATGGTAAGTAAGGAGTAGCACAGGTATTGGTTCTTTATAAAGTATTGCGAGAATATTAGGTTCTTACGTCAAGATGGTAATTAGCAAAGTGGACCTAGAATGGGTGGATTTAAAAACTGAATCAATCAATCCTAGATCCACGATGTAAGATTTCATAAAATCGCAATCAATGTTTGCCAAACTTCACGATTCATTTCATTAAATAAAACACTTTTTTATCTGTCGTGCCCACGTTATCTGTAAAGACTCTGAATAGTATATTATGTAACAAGTGAGCTAAGTTGCTAATTACAGTCGAGGCTGTGATTTGAGCCCGAGCCGTAGGCGAGGGCTTAATAATGAGCCGAGACTGTAATTAGCAACGCTCACGAGTTACATACGACGTTTTTCAACACACTTGTGAGTAAAAGACAGACATACGTGGTCATAAAATAACAAACACACTTGATAACAAAGCTGTGAATTGTGATTGAAAAATGGCGCCGAACCTCGCGCATGCGCGTAGGTTTTTTTTTTCCGTCAAATGTGTCAATGTCTGTATAGCATATACGGCCTATTTTAAGTGAAAATGTTTAATTTGGAGTGGTAAATGCAAATATTTTAATATTTTATGACAAATGATTGTAAATTGTGAATAATTTGTTTAATATACAAATTTGTTTTACTAATATAAGGTGCAAACATTTAAAAATGTATATGGATTTGAAGTGGTATAAAACCTCTTTGTTGTTTCTGAAAATATTTAGTGTATAACCCGGACCAATAAAATATGCTCTGTTTTCTCGCATGTTATTTGCACAAAGGTACAATTCAACTTTGTAGGATTCATTATATTATGCACTAGGGTATAATATATTATGCACGCGTGACTTATAGCCCAGTTTATAGTTCTAAATTCAATAGAATAACGCTCATTTTTCGAGCAAGTGTGTTGAAAAATATGTTAATACACGTACCTAATTGATACAGCCGGTTCAGATGTTCAGTAACATAAATGTATAACTATATATATGTAAAAAACACATATCATAAAAAAATACATATCGGCATGTGATCTCGTTCACTCAAAAATTGTGTCTCTCAAGGGGGTGCGCATTTTCTCACATAACTTTTCTATTCCTATCATCGGAGGTCCGAAAATTTTTCTCATACCATTTAAAGTCATAATGATCATTCTTCATAATAATTTTAAAAACTAAATATTAAAAAATATAATCATTGAAATTCATAATATCACTAATTATACACTTTGTTTTTACTAATATTTGTTTTAATATATTTGCTTATACTAATGATCGAAACTCATAATCATTCGAATAAATAACTTTAATATTCATAAATGTGTTTTATTCTAATATTTGTTTTTATAAATTTCTTAATCATAGTGTTTTCATCCATATTATTGAAAATCATAACATTTTTCATTCTAACTATCTTTATTCCTAAATACTATTTAGTTCCGAATCACTCAAATTCATAATACTGGAAGTGATAAACATCTATTTGCTTTGTATATTTTCTCAATATAATAAATCGTCTTTATCACTATTATTAAAAATCATGCATTTTTTTATTTAGATTTATTTTTATTCATAATTATAAAAATTACGCGTGTACCTGCAGATATATGTAACTAAAGTATTTTTATCATACAACTCATACTTAGTTTCAAATTTGTTCAAAACCTTATTTGTCGACCCCTTAACCACGTAGTCTTATTGGATCGACCCTAGAGTGTTTTTGTAAAGCCGGAGGCGCGGAGGGAGAGCAGCCCTCGCCCGCCGTGACAAAGCGCACACAGCGTGCGAGCCGGAGCGGCCGAGGCTGGTCGCCGGAGGCGACCAAAACGCCGAGGCTGTGGAGGTGAGCATGCGTGTTTGCGCTTTGTTACGCGAGGGCGTTGGGGCTGCACTTCCCGTAGCGCCGGAGACGTTCCACATCTAAATAGCTACCGCAAAGACTGATGTATTGCCTTGAGTATTGCCTTTATTAAAATAAAAATTATGATAATTGTCTTTTATGAAATAAGAAATTCTGAACAACGACGTTATGAGTTGAAGTATTTTCTTAGTAACAAAATTATTAATAAGAGCAATATGATCATTGAATGTTATGAAGAAAAAAGATCTGAAAAATAAAATTATGATTTTAAACTGGTTCTTGGTAGTAACATTATTAATAAAAAAAATATGATCACTAACTGTTATGACAACCGTTGGTAGGAATAAAAATGTATGAATAAAAAAAGTATGAAAAATAAAATTATGAAGAGTGATTATTATGAACAAAAATCGGTAGTAAGACAAAAAATATGAATTAGAATTTTATGTGAGCCGATATGGACCCCTCTCAAGGAGTAAAACATCCTACATACATACATACATAACTTCACGCCTGTATCCCTTATGGGGTAGGCAGAACACCAGAGGTTACAAGACCATCTGGTGTTACGTTTGACAAATTTGGAGGTATTATAAAGATGGAGAAAGACTACTGTAGTGGCAGGGGGTCAGCCTATCGCCCGCAAAAACGCCTTTAAAACCTCTGTCCCTTTTTTTTTCGCTCCCAGTCCAGTCCAACACCCTTTTATTACAATATAATAATCTACCATACAAAGTAATGTAAAATATTATGAAACCACTGCTAGCAAATAGACTGTGTATCTCCTAGGCCCTTGAGACTTACTAGCATGTCGCAGCAACTTGTATTCTAGTGATTTGAAAAATAAGATTGAAAATGCATATTAAAGTTGAGTTTGAGTTTAAAATATTTTTTGGATGTTTTTTATTCTTCAAATTTGAGGCCCGGTTGTTTGTAAGTTAACAATGCACCTAATAATACTATCAAAAATGTAACAAAGTTAATGAACGTTTCATTTCCGACAAAAAAGATCAAATGACTGCATACCTTCTAGCTTGTTTTCAAAATTACCGAAAACGAATGCTAAAAATATGTGAAAACAAAAGCAATATTGTTTTAGTCATAATTAACTCTATTTCTTTTTATTGAAATAACTTGTTATGCCTTGTACCTGAAATATTAGCTAATGGTCTTTTATTAATATAAGATACCTATGTTTACAAACTATTTAATTTAGAGTAGAATAGGATGCATTCCCAGAATAAAGTAACGAGTTCATAGGTAAATAAAACCTTCAATATTATAATAGGCACCTAAATATAACCCTCAATGTTACCGCTACACCGACGATCGGCTGGTGTAGCGGTAACATACATTGCCTTCTATGCCAGAGGTCCTGGGTTCGAATCCCGACGGCGGCGGATATTTGTGTGATGGACACAGATATTAGTCGTCAAGTCATGGAAGTTTTTATGTTTATTTAAGTTTATTCTAATAAAAATATGTATTTATTCAATATGTATGTTTATATTTTTCTTAAGTATATCAGTTATCTAGTATCCATAACACAAGTTCTTTAAGAAACTTAATTTGGGCTAGATAATGTTGCGTGAGTGTCAGAAATATTTATCTAATATATAAAATTCTCGTGTCACAGTTTTCGTTGCCATACTCCTCCGAAACAGCTTGACCGATTTTGATGAAATTTTTTGTGCTTATCCGGTATCTATGAGAATCGGCCAACATCTATTTTTTTTATTTATATGGCAAAACAACGTTTGCCGGGTCAGCTAGTGATTATACAGGGTGCCCAGGAAAGAATGGATAACCTCTAAAAGGCTAATAGTAGAACTAAAGGCAAGCCCAAAAAAAAATTTAAAAAAATTATAACCCTTACACTGCTAGAAATATGGCGCTTTAAAAAAAAAACATCATCTTTTTTGTCTGATTTCATATTTTTACTCGTAACGAGGTCAAATCAGTTAATACCATAATTATTCTATGCTTAAAATATTTAATATTAACCGCATCAGTGAGTAACTATCAAATAAAATAGCTAACTGGAATATTTTTGTCAAAAAATAATGTTAAACTATTGTTTTGTGTAAAATTACTGAAGAAATATTTTTGATGTGAAACTTTAAACAGCTCTGCTGTAAAAAAATAATATGGAAGCAATAGTGGCCAATCATTTTAAAATATTCCTGGTTTAATGACGTCTCTAAAAAGATGTAATATGTCGTTATTGTAATGAAAAAATATTGAACTATTGATATTAATGTGTAAAATGGGATAATTATTGAATACTAGCAAAATTCAAAAAAATCAATAAAACAAAAAAATATGATTTTCAATTGATTTTTATTGCATACACATTACAATAATTTAGAGCAACTGTTCAAATTGTCTGTCACCCATCCTGATACAGGCCCTTTTTTTTTTTTTTTTTTTTTTTTTTTTTTTTTTTTTTTTTTTTTTTTTTTTTGTCTGGAGGAAAACATGCTGTCATGTCCCCGACCGCCCAAGGGGGAACGGTGGGGTATGTGGGGATGATCCGGCGGAAGGCCGAACCGACCCACTAAAAACCTCCAGGTGTACCTCCCCCGCCATAGTTGGAGCCCACGGTATCGCCAGTAGCATTGCCCGCGAGCCCCGGCGGATTGCGCTCAGCCTGAGCCGTGCGCCCCCCACGTAGGAAATGGCCCAGTACACGCGGCCATTTCCCCACTCATAGCCTGTATAGCCGCAGTAGGTCCCCTCACCCACCACGGCTGGCTATCGGGAGGGAGAAGGCGTCTCCTTCTCCGTCCCACCCTCCGCCCAGCCTAAACTAACCTATCCTAAAACCTAACCTAAAAACCTAACCTAAAACCTTACCTACAACCTTACCTAAAACCTTACTTAAAACCTATCCTAAACGAATTAACTTAACCTAAAACCTAACCTATCCTGAAACCTAACCTAACCCAATACGACGGCCTGGACGCCGAAGCAATCCGAGACCGCCGACCCCAGAGCATCCGGTGCACGACCAGAGCTCGCCGCCTCTGTGTCCTCATCGGTCCACTCTGCTATCAGAATGGTACCGAGAGGACCCACCCCGGGAAGGCGCAGCTGCCGCCTAATGCGGACAGACGCAGCGCGCCACCGCCGTAAGAGTGATTTCGCTTCACCCGATCGCTGGATTGCGACGGGCTACTGAGCCCCCCCGCCACGACAAGGCACACTCTACTTGGGGGGGATCCTGATACAGGCCCTAAATCTACGAATAAAGGATCTTTGAAGAAATCACCTATCCACCTGTTAGGGTAGGTTTCGTTCAAGTATGCACGTACTGCAACAGCATAGTGTGCTGGACAGCCATCATTTTGAAGCCAATATGTGTCGCGAAGCTCTTCGGGCACAGTAAAACAGTAGATTGGGATGGAGAAGACACAATTTAAAATATGGAAAATAATTTTGGGTGTTGTTTTATTTTGACCACGATTTCCTGCGCCCTTTTTAGATCACAAAAACCGTTTTGTCATTTTTATGGAAAAAATCGGTGAAATAAAAGATCGCATGTTTATTCGATGCATTTATTCGTCTCAAGAATATGCCAATATGCAGTTTATCTATGGGGAGTGTAGAAGTAATGCAAATGCTGCTGCAGCTCTTTATCGCGAACGGTATCCTAATTCACATCATCCAGATTACCGCGTTTTTATTAGGGTTCATGGCTGTTATTCCGAAGGCAGAATGCCTGGTGGCGGTGTCGGTGGTGCTGGTCCCGGAAGGGTTGGTCGGCTTATTAATGGCAAAATTATAGGCCCTTTTGAACTCCCAGGTAACTTATCAGGAGAAAGTTATCTAAATTTTCTTCAAAATGCTTACCCAATTTATTGGTAGACGTGCCCGAAGAGCTTCGCGACACATATTGGCTTCAAAATGATGGCTGTCCAGCACACTATGCTGTTGCAGTACCTGCATACTTGAACGAAACCTACCCTAACAGGTGGATAGGCCGCCTGGGACCTATTCTATGGCCCCCAAGATCCCCGGATCTAAACCCTTTGGACTTTTTTTACTGGGGGTGTCTTAAGGAAGAGGTTTACCGGCAGCCAGTAACTTCATTAGAAGATCTACGAGCCCGTGTTCAGGCCGCTGCAAACAAAATCAATGATCGACGTCACGCGCGATTTCTTCAAAGATCCTTTATTCGTAGATTTAGGGCCTGTATCAGGATGGGGGGCAGACAATTTGAACAGTTGCTCTAAATTATTGTAATGTGTATGCAATAAAAATCAATTGAAAATCATATTTTTTTGTTTTATTGATTTTTTTGAATTTTGCTAGTATTAAATAATTATCCCATTTTACACATTAATATCAATAGTTCAATATTTTTTCATTACAATAACGACATATTACATCTTTTTAGAGACGTCATTAAACCAGGAATATTTTAAAATGATTGGCCACTATTGCTTCCATATTATTTTTTTACAGCAGAGCTGTTTAAAGTTTCACATCAAAAATATTTCTTCAGTAATTTTACACAAAACAATAGTTTAACATTATTTTTTGACAAAAATATTCCAGTTAGCTATTTTATTTGATAGTTACTCACTGATGCGGTTAATATTAAATATTTTAAGCACAGAATAATTATGGTATTAACTGATTTGACCTCGTTACGAGTAAAAATATGAAATCAGACAAAAAAGATGATGTTTTTTTTTTAAAGCGCCATATTTCTAGCAGTGTAAGGGTTATAATTTTTTTAAATTTTTTTTTGGGCTTGCCTTTAGTTCTACTATTAGCCTTTCAGAGGTTATCCATTCTTTCCTGGGCACCCTGTTTTCTTAAGTATGTCAATTATCTAGTATCCATAACACAAGTTCTTTAAGAAACTTAATTTGGGCTAGATAATGTTGTGTGAGTGTCAGAAATATTTATTTATTTATAATATTATAATAGGTATAATGTAACCCCTAATATTGGCGAGCAATTTTCATCAAAATAGTGATTGAATTTTTATAAAACATAATATAATTCAGTAAAACTTATAAATTATATTATATATCATTTCACCTGAGTAAGTGAAGATGAGGTCAAAGATGGAAGCACACGGGCTTTGGAAAGAACTGGATCTTCGTAAAACGTTGCCAAAGCACATCATTCGCGGGAGTGTTGATAATTGGCGGCAGATTGTATATAAAGGATGGTTGCTAAACAGAGGAATCTTGAAGAGGTACTACCACCAAGAGTACCGTTTGGATTAGGTTCCTCTTCATCATCATCATTCAGCTAGGATACGTCCATTGCTGGACATAGACCTCACCCAAGGTTCTATACACAAATCGGTCCTGCGATGCCCTCATCCAGCGTTTTAAGGCGACTTTCACCAGATCGTGAGTCCATCTTGCGGGGGCCTACCTACACTAACTCTCCCAGTACGTGGTCACCACTTGAGAACCTTTACTGTTCCAATCCGTTCTGCGAGCTATGTGCCCATTGCCACTTCAGCTTTGGAACTCTTCTGGCTTTGCCGTTGACTTTGGTTCGCCTGCGAATCTCCTCATTTCTGATTCGATCCCGAAAGGAAACTCCGAGCATAGCCCATTGCTCGCCGAGCGACTTTGAGTTTGTTTAGAAGTTGTCTTTTACGCATGCTTATCCCGAGGTTGTCGGGCTATTCTCAGCCGACCCTAACATAAAATGATATTCATACATGCATTCTAAATCACACAACACTATATAGCCCAATTAATTTTCTTTATGTTATTGTAGTAATTGTGTAATGGATACTATTTAACGGTAAAGAACCTAAAACAATGTTTATCAATATAATATGTTTTTGGTTTTTTAATATTTTATGAAAAAAAATAACTTATTAAGTTAAACAAACTTATTAACTAGGCATGTTTTCTTTTTTCGATTTCCATCGCTTAATATGTATTTCTCACAATTCAGTTCTAGCTCCAAAATGAATCAAACTGCCCGCAACGGAACTGATGATCAAGTGTCGCGGCTGCGCAGGCGGCTGTGTGAGTAATGCATGCTTGTCAATGCGCAGATTGATGCTGGCTGCTTCCGGGGGATAAGACTTAGTGGGTGGATATATAGGGAGGTAAATCCGGACAAGCTGTTAAATAGTTATGGATTACTTAAAAGAACAACAAACATCATTTCATCTTTGAAAATTCCTTCATTACCGTTAGCAGGAAAATTAAAGATCATAGACCTACAAAAAATACAAACGAAACTTCGTCAAAAGTAATTAAGATTACTAATTGAAATAGTGGCAATGGGCAGGGTACATAGCTCCTAGAACAGATGGCCATTAAGGCAGTAAAGTTCTTAAGTGGTTGCCACGTACTGGGAGCTGCAGCATAGGTACGCAAGGTGGACCGACGATCTGGCTTAGGTCGCTTGTACACGCTGGATGAGGGCGGCGTAAGAATGAGCGATGTGGAGAACCTTGAGCGAGGATATGCCACATTTACATATTCTGTGTTTAGTAATGTATACAGAGATTACTTATAAACTATTTAGATGTATGAAGTATAAAGTCGTTGTGGCACCGTGGTAACTATGCATATTATACGATATCGCAGGTTAGGCGAAGTTCGGCGCTGTCGGTTAAAGGATGGGTGAACGCCGATCATTTATTTTTCACGACGACTTCCGTGCTGTGGAGGGATTGCTAAGCAGTCAGTCCCGGGTACTATATACAGCAGTCGTTAGGGTTTGTCAGAAACCATTTCGGTGCCTTGATAATTCTGAAATCCATCAACCAGTACTGAGCCAGTTTGGTGGATTACGGCCTAACACCTCCTCGACACCCAGCTGAGAGACTCATAGCCCTGCATTGCGCTCATTATACAGAGTTGTCATGATGTTGATTTAGATCTTGTTTGCTTCCACGATCACATAAATATTATGGTTTTGTTTGTTTTATTTATACTTAAATTTATGTTTTACGCTTCGCCCGATAAGCACTGGATCCGCTTGTATATCTAAAATAAAAACTTACACAAAATAAGTTCGCACGAATCTCCGCCCCTACGTCGCCACAACTTGGACATCGCGACGGCTATGCTTAGGTCAAACTAATCTATACTAGAACCACCTTTGTCATTCCCCCACTATGCACAATGGGAGCAATGCATCATCGTGATAGCCCGCTAGTTAATCCCCACTGTTTTGTCCTGTGCTGTGAAGTAATCAATATGTATTGTAACACCTTACTGATCTTCTTGAGGTATTAAATTATTGAGCTACGTGATATATTAACTACTATACAGGCTGGAACATAAGTTGTTAATAGTTATATGTGTTCCGTACTGTTGTACTGTAATGTAATAGGTGTCATGGTCATTTAATTAACCTCATGGTCAGCCTGAATATAATGTAGCTTAACTAAGCAATACCAAGATTACCAAGTTTTTAATTATTGTACAAGGGTATTCATTCAACTTTAATGACCAAAAGGTTGGAATTTTTCTGTGATATAAAGTTTAATTGTTTGCTTCTACAGTTAATGGAATGCATTTGCCTTAATATGAATAATTTAAATACGTTCACGACAGTGAAATCAAAGAACATATGAGGAGTGACAGAACAAAACATGACAATTCCATGATGTCTAACTTTTCACAAAAGGTCAAAAACCAGCAACTACTTTGCCTTTGTTTAATTACAGAAAATATGGGTTCTAATGAATAAATAAATGTAAAAACTTATTAAACATGTTTTTTTTAATTTTTTTTAATTTTTAATTTTGTATATATTCTTATGTAAAAAATGGAAATATCATGTTCTGATCAGACGAGATGAAAATATCATGATTTGTACCAAAATCCACTATTGAGTGCACCAGCAGTTGACTGCTCAGACATGCTTGTAAATCACTTGAAAAAAGTTTAAAGTACTCAATTTAGTTATAATTATTACTCAAAGCTTATTTTTTACACGAATTAACGACTAACTATCCGATAATATTTTGACATTGACTTGAATCAAGTCATATGACATAAGTCAAACAAATTTTTTTTTTCACAGTCAAACAAACAGCCCAACCATAGACAAAATAATAAACTATTTTACGGCTTCGGCATTCTAGGATTTAAGCTAATAAAGCGTTAAAAAGTCTGTATGACAGGAAACATAGGAAATAACCTATTTTGTGCCAACTTTCCATGTGCGTAGCAGAAATGTATGAAATGTATCATGTTTTGTTCCAATTTCGTTTATTAATATTTTTAAACATGGAAATATCATGATTTGAATCAAACTATCAACTTTACAGGCGATTTACTGGAGGAATTACTATGATTTGAACCACACCAGCTTAACAAGCGATGTAATTTATGGTATTCTGTCGAATGTCATTGCTAACTTTTTTTTTACTAAATGCGGAAATATCATGTTTTGTTCCGTCACTCCTCATATGTAGTGTTACCTAAAGTAATAGCCTAAGTAACCTACTATTTAAAAGAAAAAGTTAAGAGAAAATAAAAAATAAAGTTAAAGTTTATATATTTACAAAAAAGGTTACAAGTAGGTATAAAAAAACACTATTTACACTTACAGTTCACTAGGAATTTTTATATACACTCCGAACTTCCAAAATGATTTTAGGTATCCAAAATGTTTTGAGGATCCACGGCTCCAAGAGATAATCCAGTATATGGTACTATTTATTTAACTTATAGTATTAGAATTTTTTGTTATTTATGTTCAACATGCTCTCCTTCCTCACTGATAGGTGTAATGATTTCAAAAGTCAGGAGATCAGCTCGCCACTCCTTTTATATCCTCGATTTCGTTCGACAGCCGTAAATTAATTTATGTTTCGAGAGACATCCATTTTTCATCGGCCAGCGGCTGTCACTTCTCGTATCAAGGAGGTTTTAGTTTTTGGAGCAGCAGTTGTGGTATGGTAAAAGTGGAGCCGGTACTTCTCTTGCTTCTAAATGTGCAAGTCTCAGAATAATTTGTAATATAGAAATACAATTTTAACATTAATTTAGAAAGAAATGAATATAAAACCTAATAACAGTTTATAAATTATCTGTGCTAACATAAGCTACATGACAAATTTAGAGTTGAAAGGTAAATAACAATATTTAGATTTCATAATAGTTTACAATAGAACATTTTTAGGTATAAAATAAAAAGGAAAATAAACAGTAATACTTTAAAACAATACAAGAAATGAGCTAAAATTACCAAAAACATACAACGTGACTTAAGATATAAGACAACTATTAACAAAACCAATGGAATATACAAAACAGTAAGTACAAAAGTAATTATATTACACATACACAAACAAAATAGACAGATAAAATTTCGTAAACAATTACATAGAATCAAAATTTCGTGATATAAATTTTATCACCGTACTTTGAAAGATACACACGAAAAAGTTAAATCCGTGGGGCTAGCGGAACATTTCTTATACCGGAAAATTATATATACTGGACTGTGAGCAACAGAAAAACATAGATTGTACCAGCTGCTTCTCTTCCCGGGCATTCTGTAAAAGTCCATTAGGAGACGGAGGTTTTATTGGCGTTTTGTGGGCGATATGTTGACCTCCTGTCACTGCAGTAGTCTCTTTCCATCATAATAATACCGCCAAGATTCAAACGTGATGTCAGATGGTTTTATAGCCTCTGGTGTTCTGTCTATCCCATATGGGATACACGCGTAAAGTTGTTATGTATGTATGTATTTTATAAAGAGTCAAATTATTTTTAAGCTCGTTTTCAATCTCACCAACAATTAATATTAAATAAGAGGCTTAATCAAACACTCGTTTAGTCACCGATACCAAAAGATGTTAACTGACTGCTAGAGATGTAAATGGTCTAAAATTACATTTACAAATTCAAATAAAAGCCATGAATAACATAAACAAAAAGTTTATCTAGACTAACACTTTACACAGTCTAATGACAAGAGCTACTTAATTATCACATACTTAGTCTTTTAATGAATGAAACACAGATTTCATCCCGTTTCATACCCCTTTTTTCACAGATCTTTAAATAATATTAATTGCTGCAAAAGTAATTAAGGCTTTCATAGCATTCGTTAAAAACTAGTCTCTTGCCACGACGCCTGACTTTTGGATGGTTTTATTCAAAATATTAAAATATTTTTTTAAATCTACTTATTTTTTTAAACGGAGCTGGAGTTTAATTATAATGATTTTAGTTCCTTTATTTGCCATGCGCAGTTTAATTTATATCCATACTAGGAACTCTAATAGTAAAACAGTTGACTTCATGAACTCTGATAGTAAGACAGTTGACTAAAAAGTAGAAGTACTCGTAGAATGAACATTAAAGGCTCCCGTACAACAGAAACACACTTTCCTACCGTTGTCACTAGATGGTGCTGACGCAAGTGTTTATCTAATTGTTGAGTCACATTATGCAAGGTCTATGGGCTTATAAGTATTAGTGTCTTAGTGGACGTACGGGACGGAACCTTTCGTTTACGAACCCCACAAGCACATTTTTTTTTAATATTTATAAACCCAATAAGAAAGAAAATTCAATCATACAAAAATATATTTTAATTATTATAATTTTATTTACTAATTATAATATTTGTGACTCAATTTGTAACAATTTTAGAAATGGCTTAAAATAAACATTGGATTGGATCACGTAAATAAATACTTTACACAAAATAAATTATGTGTAAAGTGTAATACTATGTTCAAGCTAGCAACATACACGGATAGGTTGAAAATTATGTCACTTTGTACGAGCTATATTTCCTACCAATAATTTAACATAAAAAAACACACACAAAAATATTCAACGTAATTTCCTATTTTTTATTCAACACAGAATCCCTTAAAAAGCTAAACGGCCGCGACTAAACCTGTTATGCATAACACCATCCCGCGAGTACCCCCGGCAACATCTTGTACTAATTGGTCCGTGGCGTGAAGATGTTCACGATTTATGGTACGCCTCGCTCCTTACACCTTACCGTTGTATGTTTTAACTCTAGCCCGGAGTACGCTATGTTCGGAAAATTGGACCATTAAGAGAAAAAAAGAGGGATATATAGGTGTACTTGAGATAGGAATATTGAATTTTATTTATTGTTTAGAAGAAAGAAAAATTATGTGTGAAGTTGATACAAAGCGTATAGTAACTACTTAACCTTTACTACAACTAAGGGCTCGTTCTCACTACGGTCGTATGACAATAGTAGTGTAGTTTTAAGTGTCGGGTCTTATACAGGGTTAATTTGAATCAGCGCATCACCTCTTGCAGACAACTTCTCCACAGCAATCCCAACAACATTTTATTTATAAAAATACCAAATAAAGTCGATTCCGGCTGAGACACGTACCAGGATCTCCGTATTCCGGGCGGACACTCTTCCAACTGAGTTACCGTCGCCTGGTTGATGACCATCGAAATGTCCGGGTTAAGTCCTGCTACTTTCAGTCTTTTTATCCATATGTACATGTGTTTATATTCTATGCCCAAATTCTATTTTGGGTGCAAAAATCTTAGAGTGAAAATTTAGATTCAATACAAAAAATAAGTAGGTAGACGACGAAAAAAATATTTTTCATTGAAGCGCAGTATCATTCGTTGAAAGGTCTCCAAAATGTTTAATAGGTACTGACGAGGTTTTACTATACAATATTATTTGTTTATAACTTTATAAAATAGATTATCCAAATCACAGACACAATTTTAAAAGTCAGCTGTTTACTCTTCTTTTAGATATTGAATTTTATGTGGGTGAGATCTTCTGACACCCTGACACCTCTGATACGATGACCACCCTTTATACAGCCACCAAAGTTTTCGGTTCCGGTCAAAGTCAAAGCCAAAGTCAAAGTCAAAAGTCAAAGTGATATATTGTAGCAATGTTTTATGAAGAGCCTGTTTCTCCCTTAGCCCGTGTGCTATAATCTTTCTCCTTATCTTCTCTATCCATAAGGTAAGATTGAAAAAAGAAAGGTGTAACATCATATTATGTTAAGGTACTAAAACAAACCAAATAGCTTTCAGCTATCCATAATGTTTACATGTTTTGTTTACTTCATCTAATTATTCAAAAGTCATGCATGTACTATTTAGATAATAAGGTTAAAAAACAGATTCACTTTCATTGATGTTTAAGATTCACGACGTCTACAAAATTTAAGTACCAATGTAGAAATTTAATTCTTTACTTAATATTACTAGTAAAAAACATACTAAACCAAAACATAAGCCTTCCACTATCATAATCATAATCATTTTTGAAAATCAAACAAACCAAAACGAAACCCAAGTTTGATTTTCTAGGCAGTATAATATTGTAACCGCAGTATTGCCGACGGAACCCTGAATGTCAGGTATTCGATCGGAATTCGTTGCGAAACGCCTACATTCCATAAGCTGGATGCCGACAGACTTATACAATTAGTAGGGGCGTTTGATAAATAGTGAGCATGCAGCAGAATAGTTGTATGCACTGCAAATTAATATCTTTTAACCAGGCATGGAAGAAAATCTTCCCGTCCGAACTATATACAAATAAATATTGAACTCTTTTTCTATTATTTTCTACAATACCTTATCGTCAGAATCTCATTCTCAATTCAGTGTTCAAACTTAAGTCTAGTTTATTATTTAAACACTAAAGGGTCTATTTGTAGTACTTAATTAAAGAGTCTGTAAGTAAAACCACAGGATAGCACTAGTGCTGTTTATTATTGAGACACGTATTAATTGCCATGAGGGCGCATGTACATAGTGTGTCCCTACATTAAAAAAGATATGAAAAAAATTAAACAAATTGATTCTGTTGTTTATTTTATGGATTGCACATTTGGATTTGTAACTGAAATTTATTATAAGATATCCGTCTTGTGTATTAAAATATTTCACGTCTGTAGTTATATTATAAGATTCGTTGATTATGAAAGTAGGCTTTGAGTACAAGCAATGGTCCATCGTGTTTCGATAAAAACAAAATCAGATTAGTATTACAGATTAGGGTAATAGATCCTTATTAAATACATTAAAGGGTATTTTAGACATTTGAAAAAAAAAAATTTTACACTGATCTACAATGTTTATTGAACAACCCTAGTTCCGCACTGAGCTAATAAACTCGTCTATAATTCTACATCAACGTTACATTACGTGACAACATTAGTGTCAAATACTTCCTTAAGTTATTTACGGTAGTCGCATTATCGACTTCGATAGAGATTTTATCCAGCGAAATTTCTCGAAACTTATTCTATATGTATACGAGGAAAATACCGGTAAATGATATACATACATACATAACGTCACGCCTGTATCCCTCATGGGGTACGCAGAACACCATAGGCTAAAAACCATCTGATGCCATATTTGACAAACTTGGAGGTATTATAATGATGGAGAGAGACTTGCAGTGATCAGTCAGCCTATCGCCCACAAAAACGTCAATAAAACCTCCGTCCCTTAACTGACTTTTACAGTATGCTCGGGATGAGAAGCAGCTGGAACATTCTATGTTTTTCTATTACTCCCAGTCCAGCACGGAAGAAATGATATAAATAAATGATATAATAAACAATAAAATCCCCAGACAATCACACCAACTACATGGCCTCAAACTAAGCAGAGCCTGTGATATGGGATACCATGTAGCGAACTAGGGGGGAACCTAGAATATAAATACATATATAGATAAACGCCCAGACCTGGAACCTTTTTTTTCTTGTTCCGTGCGGGAATCAATCTCGCGTCCACTGGCGTCTGAAGTAGACAGTGTTATCTTATCGCCAAAGTGGTCGTCGAATGATAGATTGGTTCAGCGAAAGAAAAAAATAGAATGTGGCTTCTCTTCCCGGACATACTGTAAAAGTCAGTTAAGGGACAGATGTTTTATTGGCATTTTTGAGAGCGATAGGCTGACCCCCTATCACTGCAACAGTCCCTCTCCAGTGTTAAAACTGGTCAAAATTTGTCAAACGTGACAGATGGTTTTATAGTCTCTGGTGTTCTGCCTACTTTATAAGGCATACAGGCGTGAGGGAATTTATGTATGTAGGTAATTATAAAGGGAATTGTGATGTGTTATCGTCCTTCTTTTAAATTTTATGAAAACCGCAATAAGGCCCTGGATCCACCTGAGGGTTTTCAGTTACCTGACCCATGGAAAATAAAGATGGTAAGGACATTAGATGTTCCTCGCCTTTACACGTAAAATTACAAGTGAAAAGGTTTCACGTTCTAGATAATACCTCATCAGGTGATAACTGAAAATCAGTGGTTTGTCTCAAAGCAAACGATTCACTGAGATATCGCCATTTTGCATCGGCATACTTGGGTGCTTTGGGTTGCAAACTTGCAAATATGATTGAGCAATTGTGAATATGTTATTTTCAGTTTTTTTTTCTCAATTTTATATGTTATTTTTTTTCTAAAGTGTGTAATTTCCTGTATTTTTTTTTTTCTATGTCTCTTTGTTTTCGTTTTGAAACTCTTATTGTATTGTCTTGTCTGATGCAAATAAATGTTTTATCTATCTAATATGGCGGTAATAAAAAGGGAAAAAAGCTTACGCTTGAAAGCCTATTGCACCTGTAGTGCCGCTAGCTAATATCTAATTAGGATACCACATTCGGATAAGCCTAATGTAAAAGGCAACTTACCCTTGGAAGTTCCCGAGTAGTCCATCTCACAAGTGACCACCCTTTGTATAAAATCTATCACTAAAAAAAAACAAAATAAAAATTTTGAAAAACCCACGACGCGACGGTTAAAAGTTAATTGAAAAAGAATAAAATAATTTAAAATCCCTCGACTGAAATGATTTATGTGACGAGAGATAATTGACGTGAAAAGCTTTTTTAAAAGTTCACTTGATCTAACACAGACTCGGTCATATTATGAACAACATACTATTCGTTTTCATAGCACTTCCCTACGCTTACCTATTCGGTTCTCGAAGATGTAGATGTCGCAATAACATAGGTATTCAACTCCCTATGAACTTTATAAGAAGAGCAAGAAAATCCGTCTGGGGCTGCCATTGAATGAATTAGTTTTGTAGTTTTATATTGAAATTTAAAATATTGATGGCAGCCCTCGACGGATTTTTTTGCTCTTCTCTCTTTTTCAATTACCTTTTAACCGTCGCGTCGTGGGTTTTTCAAAATTTTTATTTTGTTTTTTATTTCAAACTTTTTAAAGAGCATAATATGGGTACCATACATTACATTACACAACACCTCGTTCCTCATCAGCCCTCTAATGTAACCAACGCTGGAAAACCCATGTAGATCGGACCAATGGTTTGCAAACAAATATTTACTGCAGCGCCCCCTGGTGAGTTGTTACCGTAACACCTATCTAAGAACATGCACCAATCAAATCCAAAGCGATTACTGAAAACCGCATTAAAATCGGACCAGTAGTTCTGGAGATAAATGGTAACATTGGTTAGCACAAACACCCTTTCACCCCAAACGCATATACCGTCTCCGTTCCGTCGTGGGTAAAAAAGCACTGGTCATGCTCTGACGTGTTCTGATAAAATTTTTTTGAAGAGTGAATTGTCACCCTAACCTTTTATCTGCATTATATATAAGTTATATTAAATAAATTACCAAAACTGGCACACTAAGCATGTGTAGCCCCCTAGTAAGGTTTCTACATAAGCTTGTGTTATGAAAAACACATAGTGGGGGTATCCTTGTAAACACCTAGACCAGTTTAGTAAAAATCGTTTCCTGGACCAACTGGGACGCGAACCTAGGACTTCTCTCCCCACAGGAATACTCCATCACTGCACCATAGAGATTTAAGAATTTTCCATTACAGATTTTCTATTTGATCTTTCTTTTTATAAGCAAGAAATACTGTGAGTATAGACAAAACATGTCTGTCACAAATCCGTTTCATCGTAGCTCCTAATAAAAAGAGCTCCATTTGAGTATAGTTATCATAATATAATTATTATTTGTCTGTAAGTTTTGGTAGCTAGAAAAAACGCAGTCGTTTTTAAGATGTTCTCATCTTTTGTTTCATTTCAATAACATTTTCTAATAGGCACCACTCACTGAATCCATTGATTTCTATCTCTTTCATTGGACGGCCACTAACGTCTATTATTTCATTTTTGCCCGTGCTTCTCAAAAAAATATATTTCTCTTCTTCAGAGTAAAACAAAATGCGCAACAGGCGCAGTCGAGCTGCGTGCCCTCTTCCTCATCAAGGAGAAGACTCTGCCACCTCTGCTGTGGGCCTTTGGCATAGTAGTCCAGACGCATCCAGGCCAAGATGGCGTCACGAGGGTTGCCGACATCCGTACATCAAAAAGCACCGGAATACTTGAATAGAACATTAAATTCCTCTAGGCGGGAAGTTTGTTCACGCTTGGACATGTCAGGGGGCAGCGGCGCGGGACGTCAAGACCAGCTCGACCAGTTCTAGAAGGGACGGCGCGCGTGGCGCTAGGGGGCGCGACAGCGACGGACGACACTTGCTACGGCTCCACCGCGACGACTACATTGTTTTTTCTACTTAATTATTCTTTGTGAACTACATACAAAAATTCATCTACTACGAGATTCCTGCGTATTTTTACATATCATCCATAGGCGTAGGACCCTCTCAAACACATCGTGTTATGTAAACGTGCACAACGTGCATAAGAGCTTGTTTCCTAATTTAATTGCACATGGTTAGTGTCTTTCAATATTCAATTCAATATTTATTATTGATGGTAAAAAACCCTGGTCTGTAGCTATCATGGCAATGCACATAAAATATGTATGAAATATCTTAGGTTACAAAAATAGATGTCACACAAGTTATTATAACGCTATCAAACTAATTAAAAAAACCAAATAGTTTTGCTACACTATGGAAATATTAACTTATATTTCAGGCATAACTTCCGCTTAAGTTAACAGTTTGCAATAACTATGACGCCAACGCACCTGTAGTAAGTACAAAGTAGAGCAAAATGAGGTAAAATCGAAGTTTGTTCGAGTTTAAAAAGTGTAATTTTCTTACATACGCGACTAGGGTACGGGCCCGCGTTGAGTTTTGCATTGAAAATATATTACTATGGGTAAGACTGTTATAATCTTATTTGAAAGGTTTTTATTTTGCGCTTTTGTATGAATAGAACGAAGGCTCAGCTTTGGATGACTTGTTAGTTAAGAAATGAACAATGTTATGAAGAGTTTTTTTTTCAACAGGCCTAATTGAGAATGTTTATAAAAAACTATCACCATAGTTTTGAATTTAAAACTTAATTCGGGCCCACGAAATCGTGTAATTGCGCATAGTTTTAAGTAAAAATGCTTTAAATATGTAATTTTCTACAAAGGACAGTACTCAAGCATGGAAAAATAAATAAAACAAGTTAATATTTTCTACAATTTTATCCGTGTTAGTTAAGGATTTTAATTATGAGCACAATTATTATTATTACCAAATACAAAATAAAACAAATTTATTTACATGCACTAGCTTATTATACCAATATTAAATTATTTTAATATGAAATAATAATCAAACTCATCCTATAACAAAATCACATATAAGATAAACCCTTTTAGGAAGGTTAAATCCCGAATTAGTGATAAGACCTTTTACGGAGTCTTCTGGCTACGAATGACCCTACATAAAGGTATTTATTGCTGTTGTCAAATATCATCACATCTGCGTAATGTGTTCAGAAAATATTCTATGAAAATTAAATATATTTATAGTAATCTGAAAGTCTCGATCAGTCTTATTTCAGTTGATGTTACGATGAGTTCAAATATGAACACCGTGGTTTCAGATTCCTATAGATATATTTGATTGTCATAAAATATACTGTTATCCAATAATAAAATAAAAAAATTGGAGCATGTCCATACTATGACAACTGGAATAGAACCGTAACATCAGACTGCGCCATAATAAGGCAAAGTTGGCGATCTCACTAGTGGGATTTTCTCCAATCATAACTTTTGCAGAAAAAGAAAATTTGCATGAATTCAGTAACTACCTTATTTTATGTTGATATAAAGGATATAAAAACATACGAATAGGCTTCTAATTAACTAAAATATACTTTAATATTTGATGCATTACAAAAGTCTAACAATAGTTGATATGCCCTGAAGCATCATCGTCTTTATAGAACAAGAACTTAATAGAAGCTCGCTTGATTTGCAATGACGACCCACTAATCGTCAGGTGACTGGAAAAACTCACCAAATTCAAAAAAATGTGGGTAATATTTCATATGATTTTTTACACCAAAATCAATATATTTCGCATGAAAAGTTCTCATACTATACTATATACTAGCAATTTTAAGAGCAAATATAAAGCGCTGAGCGGTGTGCCGTACACGACCCCGTGGCTTGGTGATCCAGAGATGGATCCACGCGCTAAGGGATAGAGGGCGTTGAAACTACCACAAAAAAAACCTGCCTCACTTTTGTTTTTGAGTAGCGGGATTAGCAAGATAATTTGGTTTTAATAAAAGTAGTTTCGATGGACCTTCTTAAAGTAACGTCTAATTTAAATTACAGAAAAGTCTTGTTTTCCTATTTCATAAGCATTTTCCTTGGACAAAATCTTTCTAATTCCCAATAGCACTTCTGATTGCTTGTCTGAATTTTTTTTTGCATAAAATTATTCATCTAGATTATATTCATGGTCAAAGTTAAGGCCCATGGTAACTACGGTTCCCAAACAGGCACTGAACCCGTTAAAATGTGTAGAGTCTAATCTTGATAAAACCACACATAAACCCTTTATTTTACTATAAAAGATGCATCTTAAATTTACACTTTCGTTTTACCATATAAAAAAAACTAAAAAACTATTGAAAAATAAAAACTAATTATACGTTGTGTCACCGTGGTAATCATGCATGTCATACGACATTACAGGTTAAGCGACGCGACGTTTGGAGAGGTCGGTAAGGATGGGTGACCGCCGATCATTTATTTTTCACGACGACTTCCGTGCTTCGAAGGGTATATTAAGCAGTCGGTCCCGGGTGCTGTATACTTATATACAGTGTGGAAAAAAAACAGTAGCCCTGGAGGGAAACTGCCTTAAATCCTATAGTTAGCTTATTTTACTTTAAGGAAACATTCCTTTATTTTTAAAAAGAAACAAAACTGCATTCAAAGATTTTCTTAAATTTGCTTGTAACAACCGGGACTCGAACCAGTAAAAATTTAAAAAAAATAAAGATTCGTTATTTTACTATACTAATCGATAGGATAATTGTTCAGGATAAAATTTCTCTAACAAACATTTGGTCTAACACTCGTCTGTCGTACAAGATATCCATGAAAAATAACTACACAAGTTTACATACATCACCTAGTACGGTTCACTTTCAACAAGTAAAAGACGCGTTATAATTCTCTTATCTCTCTAACATTCAAAGAATGAAGTTCAATTCATTCTTATGAAGTACAAGCTTTCTAAGTACCTTGTTGAAGATTTCTACAAGAAAATTGTTTAATGGTAATAATATCTCTATGCACTTCTTACACAATACGAGGCGTTTTGACAAAAAGTTTAAAAATGGAACGTTTGAAATTTGTTTGCAATGCGGGACAGCAATTTTAAAATTCGAACGAATATTTCGAACATTTTTATCGATTTTATTTTGTATTGCTTCCATTACGTAATGTGATCATGGCGTATCAAGAACAATTCGACTTATTAGAAGTTTCTTTGCAAGCAACAAGAACTGCGATTTAGCTCTACAGTGGTATCGCGAGAGGTATCCAGATAGGCAAATACCATCAAGAAAAGCTTTGTCGCAAATGGTGATAAATTTAGTCAATATTGGAAGTTTCAAAAAACGTTTAGGACGCCCACAGCAACAAAATCCAGACTTTTCCGATTTTGATTTCAATATTTTGACATATTTTGAGTGTTACCCGAAAGCTTCTGGCTGGTGCTCAAGAGATAGGCACCAGTCATACTCGGGTACTTAATGTTTTAAAAAATACAAATACAAATGTTATCGCGATGAGCGATTGGTGCAGAAACTACATCCCGGAGATAGTCAAATAAAATTAGAGTTCTGTCAGAATATTCAAACAGAAATAGCCCGCAACCTAAATTTCTTAGACTACATTGTATGGTCAGACGAAACAAATTTTAGTAATAATGGAATGTATAACAGACATAACAATAATTATTGGTCCCGTCATAATCCATTCCGTGTTCCAAACATTAAACGATCAGATTTTCGTTTAATGTTTGGTGTGGAATCAAAAGCAATATGGTTGTTTTGGTGCACATTTACGAAGGACATCTGAATACGGCAAAATACATTGAAATATTAGAGCTTTTACAAAATCAATTAAACCTTCTACCGGAAGAGGAACGAAATAATATCATTTTTCAACAAGATGGTGCACCTGCCCACAATAGCAGAATTTCCAGGGCTTACCTTAATGAAAATTTCAATGTCTGGATAGGTACAAACGGGATGATTAGATGGCCTGCAAGAAGTCCAGACCTGACGCCTCTAGACTACTTTTTATGGGGTCATGTAAAAAATATTATTTATAAAACGTGTTATGAAACCGTACAAGAGGTAAGGGTCGCGGTAAAAAATGAGATTAGAGGCATACACCACAACACTTTGCTGAAGGCTACATGAATTTCAAAGAAGACTAAATTTGTGTATCCGGAACGAGGGGGACAATTTATCAGTTAAAATTATTAAAGTTTAACAAATTGATAATAAAATAAAATAAATTTTAAGATTTCACGTTTTCTTTTTATTTTAAAGACCAATTGTTTGTTAGAGAAATTTTATCCTGAACAATTATCCTATCGATTAGTATAGTAAAATAACGAATCTTTATTTTTTTAAATTTTTACTGGTTCGAGTCCCGGTTGTTACAAGCAAATTTAAGAAAATCTTTGAATGCAGTTTTGTTTCTTTTTAAAAATAAAGGAATGTTTCCTTAAAGTAAAATAAGCTAACTATAGAATTTAAGGTACTTTCCCTCCAGGGCCACTATTTTTTTTCCACACTGTATATAGCAATCGTTAGAGATTGTCAGAAGCCAATTCGGCACCCTAAAAATTCTGACATCCACCAACCAGCACTAGGCCAGCTTGGTCAAAACCTAAAAACCTCCTCGTCACCCAGAGAAGAGGCTCATAGACCTGCAGTGGGCTCATTACACAGAGTTGTGATGATGAGAACCAATAATACACAGATCCAAATAGCAATAGACATCAGCGTGCCAATCTCCACAAATGTCTACTCATTTAAATTATTTCACGCCTACATAAAATTAATAAATAGTAATTTTTTTACCAACACGACCTGCCAATTAATAACGAAGTCAATTCTCAAAAAAAAAAAAAAACAATTGAAGCATTGCCAAACAAGATAAGTACCTTTTCAACTGGTATCTGTCAAAACTTTTAACACGTTCATCGCACCGGCCTTAACTTTAGGCATTACTCAAAAAATAAAACATCTCTGTAAAATTCATTTTGCACAATTTATTCAGGCTGTCAAACAGTTTTTCAGACAATGCATCGTTCCGAA
Source organism: Stenoptilia bipunctidactyla (assembly GCA_944452665.1). NCBI lineage: Eukaryota > Metazoa > Arthropoda > Insecta > Lepidoptera > Pterophoridae > Stenoptilia > Stenoptilia bipunctidactyla. Next base: position 14,142,929 of record OX101739.1, read on the forward strand.
AATAACCGATAGCAAGTTATAAATGACGTTACTCTTGTTGTCTATACATTTCGGGCAATTCTGTGGCGTACAAGTGTAATAAATCGTGAATGGTTTGGTTTGAATCTATATTTTTTGGCAAATAATGGTTATTGGGGTATTAATGTTACTTTTTTTCCGTTTTTGATTGATGCGTTGAAAGAAAAGTTGTTGAATTAATACGTGCAATTATGATACTTAAAAGTTGATTATGCTGCTTCAACTTTAGTGGCTCTTAAGAAGTATTAGCAGCTTAACGATTTAAGCGACTGTAGAGATCCTAAAGTTGGCGACTGACCAGAAAATTTTAAGGTAATGGTGCGTACAGATTGCTAGTAATGCAATTAGTAATGCAACATTCTGCGCACTTCACGTCCAAACACGCAACGAAACCTTACATTACGATGAAATGCTGCAGTTCAGTACAGCGAGCAGAGCCGCTTACTGCAAGCGCCACGTACTCCACTCGGTTGTCGGTATTTTTGCGAATCCCTTTGAGTGTTGCGTTTTATGTCAATACAATCCCGAACGTCGTCGCGTGCGTATGTTTAATTAGGTACCACAGTTTTGACGGGCGTGGAGGTGGAGCAGTCGAGTACGAGTGTACAGGTCAGTCAGGTAAAGCCGTAAAGTACCACGCGCGCTGCGAATGCTACGATACGGCGAAATTTTCTGGTCAGTCGCCACCTTAAAGCATTTTCAGTGTAGCAACAAAATCGACTTTTATGGGTAAAGTTGAAAGTTTTCAATAATATTATACTTACTTAAGTATTACTTAACGGTATAGACAAATGTACCTAACTAACATTAAGCATATAACCCAAATCAATTCTGAGCCTCAATATTGAGTGAGATCCGGTCAGTAGTAACAATTACCCCAGAACATCTTGGAACCGCTGTGATATCCTGCAAATAAAGCTAAGGATTATGAAAAATATTCTATAAATTAAACTAATTGATCTGTGATATGTTTTTGATCATAGATGTCGGTGATTTATTTATAAGGTGCATCCGTTATTTGGTAATCATAAGCTCCGGTTAATTTGTCACTAGATGGCGCAGTGTTTAATTATATGAACTGTGTATAAAGTTATGACTTTCAACCGTCACTCACTTACATCTGACCCAGTTTATAAGAGTCCCTTTTTTGAATGATCTCGCTTGGAATTGAATCAATGAATAGGTTAAAATTACAGACATACATCTACATAGATGACGCAAGTATCACGATTTGTATTGAAACCAAGCGTGCCGACTTTTGAACACCTTATGTGACGTCACAGCTGATATTTTGTGAATTAAAATACAAAACGATTCAAAGAAACCGATGCCGCCGATGAAATCGATTATTAAGAACGATATCTATATTGTGATATCGATTTTCAAATAGACATGTATACGCGCGACTGAATCTCGCGGTGACCAACCTTGTCGCTTGGGCGGGGTTCAGATACGCAAAGTACATGCATTTGCGTTGTCTATGTAGATGTATGTCTGTGTTAAAAACTCAACCTACAAAAATAGGAAAAAATCATGACTTAATTTCAAATAAGTTATTGTAAAATTCTATAGGCAATCTATACAATAGACATTTAAAATACACACTACCGCACTTCATAAAATACAAAATCCACCGCCTGCACTACCTGATAGTGGTCACCAGCCATCCATCCATGAGAGACTTCGTAATTGAAAATAATCCAGTCACCACCGTCCAAAATTGAAATGTCCTGTTGCAATACGATTGCCCCCCGATACCATGTACCCGTTATAAATTGGGGTTTAACGCATTTATACAATTCAATGAATTTGAAATAATGTTTTAATATCTTGCATTTCATAAAGGATGTAAAGTATTTCTGTTTATCCATGTTGAGTGGATAAGTGAAGATATGAAGTGTAAATTTGAGTGTAATTCGAACAAAACTTTAAATTATTTTCGGAATCGCAATGAGTGATTACGAGTATCAACGGAAATAAAGTTAAGTAGTAAGGATTTTAAATTTCCCTAATTACCCTTGTATTTATAGCAAACTGAAAGTCTAAAGTAGGTATGTATTATCGCGTTACGCATCACCGCAGTATAAACATTTAAAGTTAGTGATGTCTAAGGTTTTACGGAAATGTTATGAAAGTAAAAAAAGTAAATTTTATGGTAAAACAACTGATTTAAAGACTGTTCAAAGATTTTTTTTAAAAGGTGGAATCATTGACATGTAATAAGTTGTTTTATTATATGGCAATGGGTAGAATAGAGGAAAAAACTCCCGACACCGTTTTGCCAGAAGTGATCATCACACTTAGAAGCAGATCTTCAACTTCAAGTGTTGTACAGGGTGACCCGCTAACCCTATACAGGGTTGATTTGTAGTCACCGGCCAAATTTTTTTACACAATATCGTTTATAGAAAAATTTATAGAAAATTTACAAAGAAATAAATATATCTTATTAAGCAAACCATGGTCAATCTAAATTACCATTAAAATAAACACAACTACGCGCTACTACAAAACATCTTGTAGTACTACGTCGTAGTATTATCAAAGAAATGCCGCGTCGTAGTAGCTATGTTCATCAACAGCGACTATTAACATAAAAGTTTTTGGTGCCATATCTTTATTTTTTTTTGTACTAAAATAAATATGTAAGTTCGTTTATATCGTATCAAAGAAATTAACATTTAAATTTGGCTGGTGGTTACAAATCAACCCTGTATAATACCTTCACGGAGGTATTCCAGTACCCATAAGGTTAAAGAAAAAAAAAAACGATATTTATTTTTCAATTTTTGGATGAAAGCAATAAATTAAGAATTTTTCTTTTTTTTATATTTTTTCTGTAATCCTTATGGGTACTAAGATACATCTGTGAGGGTATTGTAAAGGGTTAGCGGGACATCCTGTTTAATATTTCATGGTTTAAATAATATTTTGTCAAGACGTCACAAAGGTATGACCGCAGGTGTATAATTTAGTGATAGGATTACGATGATTAATGCGTGTTTAGACTAAGACATGACGTGGTATCTTGAGGAGATTTGGTGGTATACACGACCCATTAAAAGTAAACTAAGTACTTAATTTACTCATCTAATAACAGTCGTAAATCAGTTTCTAACTACAATGCTGAAGAATTTGTTCATATTTTTAAAGAGGTAGGTACCTACGTTTGTCTCTGAAACAACGGATCGGATTAGAATAATCAACGAATGCAGTGAATTAAAAAAAACGACTTCAATAACATTTTTAAATCCTTATCAGCCAAAAAATTTGAGTATAGGTCATCAATGTAAATATTCTCCTTATTCATAGTATATTTCAATTCAAATTTCAATGTTTTTATAAGGTACTCAATCAGTTTCGATTTGTAAGGGAGCACCTCTGAAGTGTTTTTTATACTGTAAGGATAGGACGATTGTCTTCCATGCCACCTGATGGAAAGTACGCATGAAGATATAGTGTTACATGTCCATCCACGAGAAACCTATTCACTCGACACTTAAAAGTTCTAGGTCTGCAGTGGTCAGGAAAAACAGACGCAGGCGGATTGTTCCACACCTTGGCAATCCGTACCAAAAAGGAACTATCGAAGCGTTTTGTTCGACTTCTTGGTAAATCCACTGTGTAGGTTTGGAAGTTCTGTCTGCGTCTGGTTGTCCAGTGGTAAAAAGGAGTGGGTTCAATTTGGTCAAAAAGAGCACTCGCACACTCACCAAAATGTAGCCGAGAAAATACTGTCAAACAAGCAACCTTACTACGATGCTCCAGCAGCGTCTGCAGTTTTTTATTTGTAAGGTTGTTGTTATTTATTACTTTACGGGCTCTTCGGTCAACAGAGTCTAGCGCTTCGAGCTGGTATTTGGCAGAACCATCCCAAAGGTGACTACAGTACTCCATGCACGACCTCACTTGGGCTGTGTATAAGTTTAGCCGTTCAGGGCTGAAGTACCGCCGGACCTCTATCATATAAAACAAGAATATTTAAAATCGATTCATAACTGTCCAAAAATTATGAAAGATACAAAAAAAACATACACACGAATAGAGAACCGTCTCCTTTTGGAAGTCGATTAAAAAGCTGCATAATTTTATACTGACAATTGAATAAATATATTTTTTAACAGATTACTTCTACCTTTCGCGTTTAACTATATAAGTAAATATGCATATTTATTAAAGACCCAGTAGATTTTATTTTTATACAACTTTTAACTAAATTCATGTCAATAAAAATGTTGGTATAAGTTTAATTTGAAAATTACATGGTTACTCTTGGCAGTCAAAATTACAAAGCCTATCCCGACGTTTAAATCTTATTGTTCTACAAACTATTTCGGTAAAATGTTCTTAACTTTGGACTAGATTTATTGCAATCGAAAATTTAGCTTCCACATCAAACTAAACTTTTGATCTAATATTTTTATCGACGTCCTTTGAAAAAGCTTTGACAAATGTGCAAGCATTGAATAATTTTGTGAATATTTACAATATAAACACGTAGTGTAGCATTCATCTTCGCGCCAGAGTCACGAACTTAGAAGGGGTATATTTTTATTGAATACGTAATTCTGTTTGACTTCATACGCGATGTCCATATTTGTAGAACGCTTCACGACATACATGCAAAGAGCTGTGAGCGTGTTTCCATTGACACGTTGAACGGTAATTATAGTGTAAAATCTGCTCCATCTTTAAAATAATTTAAGTTTAAATTTAAAAAATCATTTCTTGAGCCAAATTTGTGTATATATGATATTCAATTAAACAATCGGTTTATTTATTTTTTTATACTTAATATCATTGAAACTGACGTTTCAAGCTTTTTGTTTTCAAGTGCCTTGGTTTCGTAACACGAGTTTTGTCACCGTGAGCTCGCTATTTCGTAACCGCTTCTTGCAACGTTGATACCTACTTGTATCCTGGGATGAATGAAGAGCTTGTAATGTATGTGACATTTTAAAAAAGGACTTGGGTTTTTTTTCTATAAAAGATAAAATTAACGCCTTTTTATTTTATTCCGAATCAATAGTTTTTTTATCGCATGTACAAATTGCAATTAAGTTTGATGTTTCGGTGTCCTTGAACGGGTCGTGTTTTTTTCTTCAAGTCTCACTTACATAGCTCGAAAACCTTTGAGATAAATACAGATACATGCTGGAGCATAACCCATGAAAGTATAAATAAAACTAGTTTTTAACCGGATTAATCGTGTATAATTTATATTTTAACTCGACGTTTCCGTGTCTTTGCAGACCCCGTGGTAACGAGCGACGTCGCTTATACGCGAATTATACGCGATTAAGCCGGTTAAAAAGTAGTTTTATTTAAATTATGAATCGTGAAAACTTAAGACAATACCCCATGAAAGTAGTAATCAGAGCAAAAACAACTTAAAAAATATTTTTATATATAAAAAAAACATCGTTGTGCAGTGGAAACAATATCTATATCTAACGAAACAGTTCTTAGCAAATAGAGGGAGACATCGAATGATAGAAAAATTTCCCAGCGAGCCTTTTCGACAGACTGGCGACTTTTTGAGGGAGCTTCTGCAAAATGCTTTATTTGGACACTCGGGGTTTTGAAGGAAATAAGTTTAAGTAAAAGTTTCTTAATTTGAATATTTCTAGCAAAGGTTGGATGGTTTTTTAGTAATTGCACTTTAATTATATTTTTCAGTTCGTTGATTAAACGTAGAAATATATCTGATTTAAATTTATTATATACTAATGCATGAATATAAACGAACGACGAAGTTATTCTTTTAAACATTACACCCTTAACATAGTTTGATAAATTGAATTACTTTTCATATTTAGAAAATTAAAATTACATGTCAAAATAAATAATAAATAGGTAAATAAATATTTCTGACACTCACACAACATTATCTAACCCAAATTAAGTTTCTTCAAGAACTTGTGTTATGGATACTAGATAACTGATATACTTTAGAAATATATAGACATACGAATAAAAATAAGAATAAACTTAAATAAACATATAAACACATCCATGACTTGACGACTAATATCTGTGTTCATCACCCAAATATCCGCCGCAAGCTATTCAAGCTACTGTTTATTTTTCCAAACTATTGTTTGATATTCTTTTCAGCCTCAAAAATAATTTATTTCTAGAAAAAAAAAGTTGGCAACCCTAGTTTAGTCACCCATAAAAAACATTTAGTGTAATGTAAATTATCGCCGCCGGGATTCGAACCCAGGACCTCTGGCATAGAAGGCAATGTATGTTACCGCTACACCAGCCGTCATGTATTTTTAGCCGTCTGTAATTTAAAACAATGTGTTTGGGACATATTTTGTACGTATATTTATTATTTTGCAAGAATTCCCTGCCGATTTTGGCGAATTCCGTTGCCCATTATTTATAATTGCTTCAAATAAAACAGAAAGTATTATAAATGAAATATTACTGAAATTTTCTTTCCTTTCTTGTGTTTTATATTTGTATCGTCAAACCAAAGAGAACTAGCTCTCTTTGATATTATTACATGATAGCTTTGAAAAAAAATACAAAAATAGTGATTTAGTTTCAGGGTTGTCACGAGAAAAAAATTCAAGATATTTGAGATGATTTTAAAATGAACAACTTGACGCCAGTGTCCACCAGTGACAGACAGGGAAACGAAGGATTAAAATGTTCGCATTTCTAATATTATTCGTTAGATAAATAAGGAAAGAAAATATGATTACCTCTGTAATCAATCGTAAAATAATAATGCAATATTACTCACATAATTTGTTTTTACTCATAGCTTGTTTTAAGCGCGGATATTTATTTATTCCGTGAAGCGCATCATACTTCTTTACTTTTTAAAACATTCCTTTTAATGACGCCTCAAAGGATATCCCGTGGTATGTTCATATTTGTTGGTAGTTAGCAGAACAGCGCTGCTGGCATCCAACTCACTATACTAATCTGAATTCGTTTAAAAGACTTTGCCTTTGCTTCATACATTGTCCACCCTGATAGCAGGAACAGTGGAAAAATAATTGTAATACTCTAAATTACTATTGATTTCATCCCATGTACCTCATTTATGAAACGGACAATTTACTACATCTTGTTTTTACCCAAAGAATTTAAAATATTGAGGTCATGATCACCTAGCTAGGCAAAAAATATGTAATCGGACCGAAATAATTGAATACAATATCTGAGATAGTAATATTAATATACCAATGAAGTACTTCTGAATATTAATTCTAATGACAGAATAATTAAAAATTCCTTCTGTTTGTTTTGGTGCATTTCGAATTGAGCGATGATTGAAAAAGCGATGGACACTAAATAACAAAACTCATTTGATTGATTAACCGACTCCGAAAATATCTATAAAATATTTGTTAGAAGATCTAAGAATTTCGATTTCTTAGAGTAAATAAGTAATAAGTAAATTGACTATATTATCCAATTTTCTGATAGGTACGTAATCGTTATTAATAAAATAATATTTAGATTTAGTAATGAGGCTATTATTGTCTTTTCCCCTTTTTTTGTACATTTAACAGTTCTAAAAAAGTAAGTACGCTACCGCGTCATGAACCAAAGTCAAATTTATATTAAAAGTATTTGCCTTTGTTTCATTCATTGTCCGCCCCGAACAGTGGAAAATACTTTTTATATTCTAAATTACTATTGATTTCGTCCCATGTATAGTTCATGAAACAGACACTTTGCAACAACTTGTTTTTACCCAGACAATTACAGATTTTGAGGTTATTACACCTAGACAATAAAATATACAGGGTGACTGGTAACAAATTTTAGATACTGAAGGAGAGCACTCTATACTCGATTCTGGTCATAATTTTGTGATAAAAGTAGGTACCTACTTAAATAAATAAAGTTTAGTTTCTTTCTAATTTACTTAGGCCTGAGTAAATTGCGTCACGTGACTTGGAACGCGAATCGCTGCCTACGCTAGTGTATCTATGCGTTGCGTGATAAATTCTTTAACTTTCGGTTAAGTTTACTTTTTAACCCCCGACGCAAAACGAGAGGGGTGTTATAAGTTTAACGTGTCTGTGTATCTGTGTATCTGTCTGCGGTATCGTAGCTCCCAAACGGATGAACCGATTTTCGTTTAGTTTTTTTTTGTGTTATAGATAATTTTATCCCGAGTGTTCTTCTTAGCCATGTTTCATGAAAATCTGTTTATCCGTTTGAAGATCATCAGCTCTTTTCTAGTTGATGAGGGGATCTGACTACCTTCCATATGTCCTATCGATGCGAAATTTGGTACCGTATTACTTCAATTATATTGAAAGTATATGGTAAGTAACGATGACCTGATCAGCCGTTTGAAGGTCATCAGCTCTTTAACAGTTGATGAGGGGATCTGACTAAATTCCATACGTCGTATCGATTCGAAATTTGGTGCCGTATTACAACAATGATATTGATAGTATATGGTAAGCTAACCATGACCTGATCAGCCGTTTGAAGTTCATCAGCTCTCTAATAGTGATGAGGGGATCTGACTAACCTCCATATGTCGTATCGATTCGAAATTTGGTGCCGTATTACAACAATGATATTAAAAGTATATGGTAAGGTAACCATGACCTGATCAGCCAATTGAAGATCATCAGCTCTCTAATAGTTGATGAGGGGATCTGAATAGCTTCCATATGTCGTATTGATTCGAAATTTGGTGCCGTATTACTACAATTACATTGAAAGTATATGGTAAGGGAACCATGACCTGATCAGCCGTTTGAAGATCATCAGCTCTTTAATAGTTGATGAGAGGATCTGACTACCTTCCATATATAATATCGATTCGAAATTTGGTACGGTATTACTTCAATGAAATTGAAAGTGTATGGTAAGGTAACAATGACCTGATCAGCCGTTTGAAGATCATCAGCTCTCTTATTGTTGATGAGGGGATCTGACTACCTTCCATATGTCCTATCCATTCGAAATTTAGTACCGTGTTACTTCAGTGAAATTGAAAGTATGTGGTACCTAAGTTACCATGACCTGATCAGCCGTTTGAAGATGATCAGCTCTTTTATAGTTAATGAGGGGATCTGACTTCCTTTCGCTAGTTCTATAGATTCGAAATTCTACACCACTTCCAATGTGTGAAATGATGCGTTGCGTTGCTTCAACTCTGCCGCAATGGGAATTGAGCCTTAAGTTTTTGTATTGTAATTTCTTAATCTTGTCAATTCTGCTAAAGCTGATTTGTCATGTGGATTATTGAAGAGCTTTCTCTGGTCCAGATCAATAATAACCACACCTTGCAGGCTCTTAACGCGACTTAAGGCCACGTTTAAGAAGTCTGATGGTAATCGGTCCATTATTAGCATCTTCTTCTATTTGCTTCCACGTCACTGTCATCTTCATCGTTTACTGATCGAGTTGCATGCTCATAATTAATTGCAAATTCTGCCAAACTGAGGCGCTCTAGTAATTACTTTAAATACCTTCCTCATATTAAAACCTACTTTAAAAAGTACAAAATAAAAGTAAAATTAAAAATTTTAAAAACCCCCCGACACAAAAAAAGACCTTCAAAACAAACAAATAATATTTTAAACCTATTCTAATTATTATCGTCCCATATATAATTGACTGTAAGACTTGTACTTTAAAATATTTTTATTTTCCGAGCGTCGTCGCCGCGTCGGGGGACCGCTAAGTGAGAAAAACAGTTGTCAGTTGCAGATTGCATCAAAAGAATTCACTCAGAAAAATTCGTAAAATCGACACAACCGTCAACGTCGTTTGCCCTCACGTGTCTGCCCGTTCGGGTCGCCGCACTTGGTGACGCCCACCCCCGCGCCGCAAGCCGCACACCGAGCTCGCCGCGCGCGGCATTACGTAGAGCGTAGACTATGCATGAAACTTAAGATCGCTCATACCTAAATGTAATAATAAATTAGCTGTTGTTGGCTTAATACTTTATATACTTGAGCGGTCCCCGACGCGGCGACGAAGCTCGGAAAATAAAAATATTTTAAAGTAAGTCTTACAGTCAGTTATTATATATGGGACGATAATAATTAGAATAGGTTTAAAATATTATTTGTTAGTTTTTAAGGTCTTTTTTGTGTCAGGGGGTTTTTAAAATTTTTAATTTTACTTTTTAAGCTATTGCATAGCTTCTATCGAGGGCCTTGAGCGTGGGGACCGAATCCAGAAATTCTGTAACGAAAAAAACCTAACACCCCCCACTCCGACCGGCACAGCGGTGATACTTTGATTTCATAACTTTACATGCGGGCTTTAATAAACAATCAGCGCCATCTACTAGGAACTTGTGGAACTTCATATTAGATCAAACATTACTGCATTAATAAAATAAATAAATAATTATAATTGCATAAGTTGATAAAAAATGCTATGCAATAGCTTTACCGCGGCAGTCTCCGAGTGCCACACGTCTTTTTTTTTATATTTTTTCTCTTCATGTATATTTCAAATTATCACGTCCTCGAATTTCAAAGGTGTCGAATTTCACCCGGTATAATAGGAGCGAAATAATTAGACTCATTATCTGAGATATAAATATAACCAAAAAGACCGATTAAATATTCGATAAAAAATCAAAGAATATCGATTTCTTAGATTAAATAAGTGTTAAAATAAATAATTTTCTGATATAGACTTTATGGAATGTTTGTTAAAATACTGATGTAAAATCGCATAATGAAAGCCTTAAAATCGATGTAATCAGATGCGATCAAAAATAGTAATACAACCCTCATGATAGCTTTGTGTTGAACGTGACTTTGTTTTAACAAGATGTCGGTGGGTTTGAAGTGTGTCCATAAAATATAAAATTATGTAACTATCTAAGTAAAATATGCAAATAATTACTATTAATAATCTAGAGCTTTCTAGGAGCCAGGGCGAATTTGATTTTTAATCATTGACATTTAATAACGGTTGCATGAGATCACTTAAGCGATAAAAATGGCGGCCTTATCCCCATTTTTACAATTTTTGTTTCAGATAGGTACCTATATTAAGATTTCATGGACGTACAATTAACAGCGTCAACATTAAAGTTTTGTGTAAATCATATATCGTATAGCGAAATAGGATTAGATTTTATTTACGTTGATCAAAGATTCAGCAAGATATTATTTTATTTGTCACCTTTTTGGCGGCCTGTACAATATTACATACATACACACATAACTTCACGCTTGTATCCCTTATGGGGTAGGTAGAACACCAGAGGTTATTAAACCAACTGATATCACGTTTGACAAACTTGTAGGTATTAAAATGATGGAGATAGAGTATTGCAGTTACAGAAGGTCAGCCTATCACCCACAAAAACGCCAATCAAACCTCTGTCCCTTAACTGACTTTTACAGTATGCCCAGGAAGAGAGGCAGCTGGCACATTATATGTTTTTCTTTCGCTCCCAGTCCAGCATGGAAGATCTGAACAATATTATACCTACTTAAGTATCGTTGTCTACTTATTATATACTTATAAGTAGTTCGCAAACGCATAAATCACATCTTTCAAAATAAAATTGACTAAGCTTCATAAAAAAACACCATAGGACCTTATTTCCCCCATTGTGTACCGTCAGCAACTCATTTAAATACACTAGGCTGTTCGCATATTCAACAGAACTTTGTCTCTGACCTTACCTTCTTCAAATGGTAATCAGCATTCGAGAATTTCTATTAAAGGCATGGTAATCATGGATGTCTCATTCTCTACCGAACCCTCAAACTTTCAAACAACCCTTTACTAATAAATTTAAATTAAAAACTTGTAAATGTTATAATATAAGATCAATTTACGTTGTAAAAGAAATATATGAATATATTTATACCGGTGGCGAGTAACCAAAAGATATCTTATTACATAAGTTAGTTTAATTTGACAAAAGTTATGCGTTTAGTTACCGAGCTGAGTAGGCACAAGTTTTTTTTAAATAAGTGAATGCAACTTATATTTTTATCCAAATCGATGAAAAAGTTCGTCAGAACAGCAGGGCTAGCATGCGACCGTCGACAACGATAAATCAGGCCTTTTATCAAAATTTTCTTAGAAAATATTTATTTAACCAAAGATGTCATATATTAAGAATATCATGGTATCAAATCGAGTAATTCTATCTATTATGGTGCGCATATTAGCTTGCATAGTAGGATAAAATAGCAAAATAATATTTATTTTGTCTATTCGAGTATTTATTGATGGTTGCGTGCTAGCCCTGTTGATCTTCGTATGTTTCTTGGTTTCTGACTTTTCCATACAGATTGATATGAACATCTACCCTGTATATAACTGCTTGGTTTCTGGACCTTTTATAACAAGAGTAATTGTAAGCTGATTGCAATATTTCAATGAATTATGTAAGTAAAATCTAAATTTATAGAGTTGTAATCGCCTACAATTAGCATACACACCAGAAGGTACTATTTACTAAGTATTATCGTCATGTTTGACTTTTATTTTAATATATTAATTTTTAAAGTGATCTGATGTTACAATCACATATGTACTTACTCGAACTGGTTGTTGCCAATACTGGGACAATGACGATAAATGTCGGTACCTAACATCATTAAACACTGTGATGAGCCCACTAGAGGTCCATGAGTCTGCCCTTTAATCTGAAAAACAGTAAAAGGTAGTACCTAAGTGGAATCTCCTTAAAAAAGGACGCTCCAGAAAGCACATGACCACACATAAAGTCCGCACTTGTCTTATCCAGGTATGGTAGAACTTTACCAAGCCGTCGAATTCAATTTACCGTCATATAGATCTGTTGATCGTTACTTGCGGAGAATCACTGTACAAATACCTACAGTAATTTAACTTCATACAAACGGGCGAAACGCGGCCTGTCGCGAGTATCGGCATGCTGAAACAATTGTTGATTGAGCTTTACGTTAATATGCGGATTGTTTATACTTTAGAATTTAATAAAACATCTTTTCGTGGGTCTCAGTCGAGGCGCAAGTATTTTTCTGTCGCTAATTTATAAGTGTATAACGTGGTTTTTTGACACAAAAGTTATTTTTGTTGAACACTTCCTATTCAATTCACAAAGTATTCTATTTGTAAATAAAGAAAGTATATTTACAGTCACAAAACTAAATGAAGGTAAACACTATGTACGAAAATGTAATTTAAACGCTGAAGGCGGGCAGCCCTATTACATATGAGCGGGCCGCGGCGCTGTAGGCATTTATTTCAAAGATGAGGCCGAGTTGAATTACTGTATATATCTGTACTGTGATAGAACTAAACATTACAAATTATCAAACGCCTACCTAACAGAACGTCATCAGTACCACATAGCTTTAACCACAGACTGTTCTAAATTCATTGAATAGTAATAGTGCCAACTTGAAACCGAATTCACTTCTATAATTAATAATTTATATCTACGTGTTCACATGGACACATGAAACCTAATTTAGTTTTAGAAGTGATTTGAGGTATTTAGTATGGTTGATACTATCACTTGATATCAAATTTTCAGCTTTGTACCCTCAGGTATAAAGGTTATATTAGCATGTATGTCGGTGGAGATTCCTGTATAATAGAGCTGATGAATATTCTACCAGGTTCTATGACACTTGAAGCTTCGACAGAGGGCGCCACTGGGCTTGTTGAAAATTTGAATTATGCCTAGTCAGGTTATTGAGGGTCGAGGTGTGGCGACGGTTGTGAATAGGGGAAGTGAATTTTTGGTTACATCACATTTGATCGGTTTTTGTTGTCAGTTTTATCGCAGCGTGTAAAGTCATATCGAAAATAAAACACTTTTTAACCGCATTTATTGCGTTTAATTTATATTTTACATTTTAACTCGAAGTTTCGGTGTCTTTGTAGACCCCGTGGTCTTGAGCGACTAATGAGCGAGCGATAAATCCGGTTAAAAAGTGTTTTATTTAATAGTATGAATCGCGAAAACTTAAGACAATTACATACCTATCGAAAAATTTTTGTTCATGGAAAAAATTGTTCACGCCTTTGCAATATTGCAGCTCAATCTTAGATGATCATGTAGGCTGGACTAGAATTAGAGTATTGGAATCGTTAAAGTTATATAAATTTGCTGAAACTTTGATCAAAATCCTGGCCACTGATCCTGGACACAGAATTTCTGCCAAAAAGGTTTTCTTTCATGTCAGAAAAATAAAAGATGTTTATTGGGTTCATATTTTAAGTTATTTCGTTGATAAATTTTCAATCGTAATTGATATTAAATCACCTGTAAGGCTAGTTACGTCACGGTTTTTGTCAACTAAGTCTGTGAAAGAAAATATTCCGTTGAAATAAAGATTTCAACTGCAGAGACAGCAACAACATTACACCCGAGCGAAACAAATAAATAAAAAAACTAACCACGTTTTGTACAGAAAGATCAAGCGTTACAAAGCCTTTCCCCGACCAATTTTTAACTTAATGTCGAGTGCATAGATTTCAGATTCAATTACAATTTTTTACAGATTTGTAAAAGTTGATCTGCGGCCTTCTGTACATCGACATGTACACATGACGGCCTTAGTGGCGCAGTAAGTAAGTAACTAGCTGATTTACAAGCGGTTGTTGGTTAGATCCTAGTTGCATGACTAATGCCTCGACCACTTTGGCGATGGGGTAACACTGTCTACCTCAGATGCCAGTGGTTGCAGGTTCGATTCCCGCACGGAACAAAAAAAAAGTTCGTTGTCTGGGCGTTTATCTATTTGTGTATATATATTCTAGGTTTCCCCCTAGTTCTCTACATGGTATCCTATATCACAAGGGCCATGTTAGTTGGTGTGATTATCTGGGGATTTCATTTATTTATAATGTTTGTTTAATCCTTTTTTCCAAAAAAATGTTGGAAAGAGGTGTTATCTGGTTTCTGGAAGGAAGTGGCTCTTCATTAAACATTACCAAAATACAACAAGCTGCAGGTAGCGATATTTGACGGCAAACTTCAGAGTCTAAAACCAAAAAGTTTTTATTAACTGCAGGTAAATTGATTAGACTTAGTGGTGGTCAAACGGTAGATAGGGACAGCGACGACGTGAAGAATCCTACGGAAACCTCCGACCAGCAGGACTATTCGCGGAACTAAAATAATAGCGCTGTGCTCGACGACGACCTCGTCGACGAGATGGCAAAGATTTCGTCGTCAAGCTCACAGATATTACATTTAGAAGAATACCAAAACCTACAGAAAATTGTCAACAGTTCTTACTCACGCCGTCATTAGCGTCGAGCGCTGGTGTCGTGTTATGTTACTTATGTTACGTGTTATGTTACTTATGTTACTTAATTATGTTACTCGTTCGCTGATGCATCGATGAACTCGACGCTGTTGTTTAGGAGAATAGCCCTTAAGCAGCAGAACTCCACGTGAAGAGCGGTCATTAGTCAAGCTACCATAAAGTTGGAGTAGTTTGGATTAGTTGCCTTTTACGACGCAGTCATGGAGGACATACATTCAAGGAGGTTGAGCATTTCTAAGGGCCAACGCTGTGTCTGTGTCTACGCGCGTACCGTACGTCCGTGTCGTATACGGCACGCGTGACGCAATTTCGCTAGTAAATTAACCTCTTACTATTTTTCTAAACCTCGATTAAAACCTCGTACAAAATTCAAACATTATCAAAACATTATCTTTCTCTGACTTAGGTTTTTAAATCGTATAATTATATATTTTTATACTATAGATCGTTCATTGATAATATTTCAACAATAGTTCATAGATGTATATTTTATGTATTTATATATTTAATTGTATGTATGTATTTAGTATGTAGTGTATGTAATAAATCTTTATTTGCTTGTAAGGTTGCTTGTTTGACAGTATTTTATCGGCTACATTTTGGTGAGTGTGCGAGTGCTCTTTTTGAGCAAATTGAACCCACCCCTTTTTACCACCGGACTACCAGATGCAGACAGAACTTCCATCCCTATATAGTGGATTTACCAAGAAGTCGAACAAAACGCTTCGATAGTTCCTTTTTGGTACGGATTGCCAAGGTGTGGAACAATCTGCCTGCGTCTGTTTTTCCTGACCACTACAGTCCTGGAACTTTTAAGTGTCGAGTGAATAGTTTCCTCGTGGATGGACGTGTAACACCATAGTCTTCATGCGCACTTTCCATCAGGTGGTATGGAAGACAAACATCCTATCCTTACAATATAAAAAAAAAGTAAGTTGTACGCACTTAATTTGTTCTTTTTAATCACATTCTCCAGCCTCAGGCTTGCTGGTAGAAATTTCTTATAGTAATAAGCTTTGCCTTTGTACATTTTTTTTAATTTATATGTTTCTTTAATTAAGTTTCTATGTGTGTACATAAATGATTCAATAAATAAATAATAATAATAATAAATAATAATAAAATATTTATTTCCAAAAACCATATTACATTTATAATACTAATCTATAAACCTCGCACTAGGCGCAACCTGTATCGCGAGGTTTATACCTATTTTTACATAACCGAGGAATGTTTCCAATTGAATACCTATATTTTAATCTAAAATAAGCATTCTATATAACATAATAAAAAAGTTAAGAAATAAATTTTAAGGGATAAAACTAGTACCTATAGCAATTAATATAAAAAGAATTTTAACTAAAACTAATTATTTAATTACAGAATAAAAAAAAAATGAGGATATTCTTAATAATGTGTGTGTGAGTGTGTGTGTGTGTGAGAGAGAGTATAAGTGTATGTGTGGATGTGTGCGTGTGTGTATCATGCTTTATCATATTTTCATGACAGAACTCTTAATAATTTTTCCGTTTCTGTATAATTTAGAGTCAAAAGAAATCTTTGTGATAAAAGCTTAGCATCTCTGACATTTAAGTGTATTAAAGTAGGGTATTTCGTTAAAAAATTATTATAAACTAAGGGTGCCAAAAATTTTTTAAAACGACACACGAATGCCGTTTTTACTGTTGGTGTTGGAACCGTGGGTCTTCGTTTTTTGATAATATTAATATAAGAAGGCGAGTTGAATACAGTTCTATGCATAAACATTACTAAGCGTAAGATGTATAGTCTGCGTACACTTAAAACTAGTGATTCCTCATAGAGAGTTGTGGTGGGATAGCGCCGAGGCTTTTTCAAAGAAACCTTAAGCACAGCCCTTTGAGCTCTTTCTAGAGATAAGACAGAGGAAGTGGTTGCCCCGCCCCATACTAGTATGCAGTAATTTATGACAGATTGGCAGAGACTTATGTAAATGGTTTTTAAAAGATTCTTGTCAGCAACATCACGCAGCAGCTTCATTGTGTAAATAAATTTCCTAGTTCGAGCTGTTGTGACTATGATGTGTTCTCGGAAACTTAAATTATCATCCAACACCACTCCCAGATATTTAATTTTAGTAGCTCTATCTATTATATGGCAGTCACAGCAGTCAGTCTCCGACGCGCCACTTGACAATGAGCAGTTATAATTATGCAATTTAATTTCGTGCATATCTAGAAGAGGTGCAGATGCTTTCGTTTTATGAAAACATAAAAACTTTGTCTTTTGAGTGTTGAGGGTAAGAAGATTCTCGCTAAGCCACAACGAAACTGACATTAAACCCGTCTCCATTCTGTCATATGCCTCCCGCCACGATTTTTCATGAAAAATTAAAGCCGTATCATCTGCGTAACATATCACGTCAGTGTTTTGAAGCGGTATGGAGGTTATATCATTCATGTAGATGAGAAATAATGAAGGACCGAGAATACTACCCTGCGGGACGCCAAAATGCACAATTTGGGATTTACTAACGCAGGAACCTATTTTAAGGCATTGTCTTCTTTCCGATAGGTAGCTGGTAAACCAAGCAAGAGATGTGCCTCGAATGCCAAGAGTTTCCATTTTTTGTAATAGTATAGGGATGGAGACAGTATCAAACGCCTTGGCGAGGTCAAGGAATACGCCAACACAGCTCTTGCCATTATCAAGATGAGTGGTGATAATATCTGAAAGAAGAACCACGGCATCTTCACTGGATTTTCCACGCCTAAAACCGAATTGGCTACGATTGATCAATCCATTTGATTCTAAGTCTCTTGTTTACAACTCGCTCCAGCAGTTTTGAGAATGCTCCTAACAATGAGATTGGTCGATAGTTACATGGATCATCCCTGGCTCCTGTCTTGTATATAGGTATCACTGTTGCATTTTTCCATGTTTTCGGGAAGTAACCTGCAGCTATACTCATATTGAAGAGAGTAGCGAGCGGTTTTGCTATGATTAGTGCGGTAGATTTTAGAATACGATTACTAATGCCGTCCGCTCCAGGCGCACTACCTTCGTCGAGAGCATTTATCAAGGCGACAACTTCTTTCTCATTTGTAGGGGCTATAAATAGAGAATTCAGAGGTGATATTTTACCAAGTTGTACTTTAGCAGCAAGTGATTCCTGGGTTTGATGGAGTTTGTGTAAGGTTTTATCCGCAAGGTTTTTCCCTATATTTGTAAAATATTTATTACAAATGTCGAGTGAATCTTCCTCTGTATGAAAATTAAAATCAGAAAACAATGCATGGGTGTGTAGTACACCACGTCCCACGCGCACGAGGCGTGTCGTACGAGTCGTACGCGCGTACGGCATGGACGTAGCAGTATTGTATGAATACACGCGTATAGACGCGTGACGCATTGTTGGCCCTAAGCCGATCCTGCGTGGCTAGCCGCCTTGCACGGATATTTACTTCAGAACTCGTTTATGTACATAAAAACTTGGACCTTGTATTCAATAACATTTTAGACTTGAAACTGTCACAATATTAAATACATACACAAAAAAGGTATTAAATAAAGAATATAAACGAAAAGTGATGTAGACCTGTGGATTACCTAAGTAATCAATTCAGTAGGTATTTACAATTATAATAAACTGCAAAATAACAACACTAATTTTTGAATTCAATTTAAAAAATGAAAAGCCATAAAAAAATTAAATTTGTTATTTAATTTTTTTATGGCTTTTCATTTGTTAATCAGAAATTAAATCAAAAAACAATCCACGATATTTATTTTTTTGATGTGCTTGTTAACAAGTAAACAATATTAAATTAAACAATAGTGAAGCGAAATATATTGATGTTAACTACTCTGTGAACACCTGATGCACGAAATAACTATTGGTTTTTGCTCTAAAGGACTTAATTTATTAGAGGGTATTCATTTAATTTTTAATTAAATTAACTTGGTCTGTCTATCAAAGTGATATTAAAAACACTCATAAAGATTAAATAATAGAGACAGATCTCAACATATGGATTCTGAAGCGCAGTTTTCCTCGAATTATAAATTTAGTTTAATTCAGTTTTATTTTTTGCAGATAAAATTTTCCGGCTTATGTGTGATGGCGAATTTATTCCTAAAAAGTTTCATGCTTGATCAAACGTTTTAAGCCTCTTAAAATATAATAAAAAATAAATAAATATTTCTGACACTCACACAACATTATCTAGCCCAAATTAAGTTTCTTAAAGAACTTGTGTTATGGATACTAGATAACCGATAAACTTAAGAAATATATACACATACATATTGAATAAATACATATTTTTTATTAGAATAAACTTAAATTAACTTATAAACATCAATGACTTGACGACTAATATCTGTGTTCATCACACAAATATCCGCCGCCGCCGGGATTCGAACCCAGGACCTCTGGCATAGAAGGCAATGTATGTTTCCGCTACACCAGCCGGTCGTATATGTTCCTGTATAGTGTAATTTGACATTTTATAGACTCGACTTGTCAATTTAGTTTTTAATACGTGATAAGTCTTCTGACTACATAATGTCTTTTTATCGGTGATATTTCCCGCGTTTCACTTCGATTTTAACGGATGGTAAGTGAAGATTAGGTCGAAAAAGACAGCACACGGGCTTGGGTATGAACTGGATTCATAAAATATTGTTAGAATACATGATTGCGGGAACGATGTTTTTTTCCGCCAAGGAACCTTTAACAACCCCACAGAGACGCCTCTCTAATGGAATCTCAAGGGAGGAGGAGGTGAAATATTAGAAGTACGACAGGGCCTTGCACGGGGGCAGCTCCGTCGACAGTGCCACCACGGAATGCCAGTGTGCGGAAGCTTATCCACTAAACACCCCCGGATAGATGAGCGACAGCCAGTCGGTGATAAAGGCTGGCCGCGGATTTTATATGAAGGTATGCCGCAAGCTAGGCGGACAGTGGAGGAGTCTGACCACCAAACGAGTAGCCCACTCGGGCTATTCGCCTTTTGGTACACATTTTTCCAGGGGTGTTAAAGCTATATTTACCACCACCAGGGTTCGAACATTTGCCAGAGAAGAAGAATTTTAACTATTGCACCAGCCATAAAAATAAATAATAACTAAAAGAAAATAGTATGGAGTTCTATATTCAAAAACATGTAGTACGAACCGTTGGTCAATTGGACTATTAAATCGAGTAGGTAGGTACAGTCTCTGAATTGGTACGCACCTGTGACTTCATAACGACTACCAAATGTGTTTGGAATTGGTGTGAAATATACACAAAATCTATAATTTAAGATAGGTGTTTGTAAACATGTGAAGCTAAATGTTTCATAGCTTAATATTTCTTTTTTCCATAATAAAGTAAGTACTTATTGATACTATAAACGTGATTGTTAAAATTTGTGAGTAAAATTTTGTAAGGAAGAAGTTTTTATCGTCACTAAACATGCGTTTAAGCTCAATCTCAAAAGGAGCTGGTTCTTCATAAAAAAATAATTTGCGACTGACTTTGTATGACTTTTGGTCGATTGCCGGGTGGTGGTCCCTGAAAAAGTACTACCCCCCTGTAAATTTGAAAAACTATGTAGGTATAATGTCAAACTTCGTGAATTCAATTTAAAAACTGTTAACAAATACTAAACTTGAGTTTATCTACTCATGTGCTTGAAGTAACTAAGTTTGAGAGTAAATAATTTATCACCAGTAAATAATTTATCTTCCATGCTAGACTGGGAGTAAAATAAAAACATATGATTTACCAGCAGCTTCTCTTCCCGGGCGTACTGAAGCCAGTTAAGGGACAGACGTTTGATTAGCATGTTTTTGAGTGATAGGCTGACCCCCTGTCACTGCAATAATAAACTCATGAAAACCGAGAACGAAATAAAAAATACTCGAGAGTATATGTTCAAAACACAAAAATTATAATAATATTAATAAAGGCGTGTGGCTTTAAATATAAAAAATAATAATAAATTTTCATTTATTGTGGCATCTTGGCCCACTTGTTAGTAATACAACTTAAAAAACTATGTTTGTAATACAAAAAGGGAATAAAAAATAGTTTTCAAAATTATTATTAATATATATAATAATTATTAACTAAAACAGACATAAAGTGCTTCCATATTGAAAGCTCCAGTTTATTATCAAACATTCTCAATATACTGTTAGTGCTAGATTTCAACCTGGCCATGAGTGAAGCGTTCTTTTTACGTATTATGGCGAAGTAGTCAATAGTCTCTCTCCATCATTATAATACCTTCAAATGTATCAAACGTGACATTAGATAGTTTTAAAGCCATTGTTCTGCCTACCCCATTGGCAAGGAATACAGGCGTGAAGTTATGTATGTACAATATGTGTGAGTTTTTTTATCACCGTCATGTAAACCCATACGTTCCTTCTTCTTTGATGTTGACTATGAATAAATAAATAAATAATACAATTGCTATTGCTACCATTATCAGTTGGGAGATGCATACTGCTTGAAAGAGGCCTTTTCCAAGGTTTTCCGCGTCCCTCAATCCTGTGCTGCCAATATTCAACGATGACCTTGACGAGATCGTCCTTTCATCAAACAATTTTCTTTTGTCGTGCGTGTATGATTCAAATTTATTAAGTATTCAAGTTTATTTTACATTTTGATAACATGATGAGCTACGCTATCTTCTATGCTGGACTGGGAGCGAAAGAAAAACATAGAATATGCCAGCTGTATCTCTTCCTGGGCATACTGTAAAAGTCAGTTATGGGACGGAGGTTTTATTGGCGTTTTTGCGGGTGATATACTGACCCCTGTCACTGCAATAGTCTCTCTTCATCATATTTCTACCACTCAATTTGTCAAACGTGACATCAGATGGTTTTATAGCCTCTGGTGTTCTGCTACTCCATTAGGGATACAGGCGTGAAGTTATTATGTATGTATGATGAGCTACGGGGACGGATTTTTTTATGTTTTATAATGCTTAAATATACAGGGTAACTGGTGGGTCACTTTCGAAATTCGAGGAAGTGATAGTTTGAGGTCATACACGGAGAGAAAAAATAAAATAAAATTTTAATATTAATTAGCTTACTTAACCGAAAGTTAAAAAATTCATTACGCAACGCATGGTTACACTGTTAACTACTTACCACGGACGTAAGCACGGCGCTACCAACACAGAATAGGTAGGTAGGTATAGACGGCTTCTTGAACGGTCTTCGAGCTGTGAAGCATTCGTAAGCTCTTTATGTATTTATAGGAATTTTGGTGAAAAATTAAGTAACTAGTTTTATTAGATAATTACGACCAGAATCGAGTACAGAGTGCTCTCCTTCAATATATAAAATTTTTCACCAGTCATCCTGTAGATAAGAAAAATACTAAAAAAAATTCATCACACCCGGGTCTCCCGCAAACGGGTGTACTAAACTTAATGCTCAAGGAAATTATTAAGTGTTTTATTTTATTTTTTCCTAAAAACTACTAAATAAATATTTAAATATTATTATCGTCGAGTCGAACGAGTGTGCCTATACTCCGTTTCGTGGACGTGGCTCAATGAGGAACCTTACTGCTCCAAAACAGTCATGTGTTCTGTGAGCTACATTCATACATACATCAGAATATGAAATATAACTCTAAAATAAGAAGTAAGTAACGGATTAATTTGGAAAGTTAACCAAAAATTTTATGAATTTTTTGGATAATTTCTACCAAAAAAGTAGCCATAAAATACAGCCAAGAGACCTTTAAATAAGACTTACTTTCAATATTCCGCTGCTTGTTTCAAAACTGTTGACAACGTTAAATAACTGATTGTCTCCCTAGAGTCTAATCGGGGACTGTCACAGAGCTAAGAAAGATACTTTATAAAGGTGTCTTTAGTAAAAATCCCTAGAAATCCCTTGTATACCTACCAGATGATAAACTTATAATTATTGTACTTTAAAAAAAAGTTTTATTAGACTATTAAAAGTAACAGGCTAATATTTATTTGCACGTACTGTAAAAACTCTGTTAAAATTAGTATATTAATATTTCTTATTCACAAACCTGATAATAAAACATAAAATTATACTACTTCCTTCTCTATATCAACGACAAAATGATTTTTAAAGCATAAAATATCCCACGAGCTACTTAGTAGACATTATAAAACTGAGACATAGTTAAAGACAAGTATATACATACATAACGTCACGCCTGTATCCCTTATGGGGTAGCCAGAACACCAGAGGTTACAAGACCATCTGATGTCACGTTTGACAAGTTTGGAGGTATTATAAAGATGGAGAGAGACTATTGTAGTGACAGGGGGTCAGCCTATCGCCCACAAAAACGCCTTTAAAACCTCTGTCCCTTAACTGACTTTTACAGTATGCCCGGGAAGACAAGCAGCTGGCACATTCTATGTTTTTCTTTCGCTCCCAGTCCAGCATGGAAGAAGTATATCTATTAATAATATTGTATCCTTAGTTATTATGCGTAAGTTAAGCTACAGATTTTATTGATATTTAAAGATTAACGTTAAAAATCACGTACCTACATAAAAAAGCTTAATTTTTACAAATAGATCTGTAACTCAATCCATCATTTCTACTCAGCTCTAAAATACAAATCTCTGTGTTTTCATATCCATATCGTGTATACTCGCACAAACATTTGTGTGTAAAGTTAGCCATTTCATTTGTGTTAAAGCAATGGTGCATTTATTTGTTCATGTAATGGATGACCTGTTTCGTGTTCTATTGATTTCTGTTGTATTTTGATAATTATTGATAAACGGCTGTTGTTTCTGAACTAAATAATTTAACTTTGTTCTCGTATGTGACAGGTTAGTTGCAAATTAAAACGAAGTAGGTACTTTATTGAGTAGGGTTGGCTTAAAAGTGTCGTAAAAGGAGCCTAATCTAATTGATCCCAGGATAAATAGCCGGTAAACTTGGCATTAAGATCACATCAGAGCTAGCGACCACCTTTTCGTATAGAATCTGCTGCCAAATGTCACCGTTTCGGCGGTGATGTGTTCTGGCAAAATTAGGAAGAGCTGGTTTCTTGTAAGCCCTTTGACCATATTTGAATTCAACTATACGTACCATCTGGTGAGTTTACTGTGTCAAACAAGGGCTTAGTTGATTATTAAAATGAATTATATATGATGATTATTATATATGAATATGAATCTGACCACTTTATACAGCTGCTTATTATCATCATCATGAATTGGGAAATGCCCCTGCTGAACAGATGCTTTCCCCAAGGTTCTCATCATCGCTCGGACATGCGTTGCTCACATCCAGCGTCCAACATCCAACATTGAGAAAGAAGTCACTCATTGAACCGAATCTGGCTATGCAGCGTTTGGGAATCTCCCTAAAATCCTCCACCCAAATGTCACAGTGTCTGACTGAAGACAAAGATTGATGCATAATGTGTGTTGCCAGTGATGATGAATAGCATATAGCCTGCCTATGCGCATGGAGAATTCGTTGATTTATACTACAAGTGGTCCTATCATCCCGTACTATTTTAGTGCTTCGGTGATTCACACCGTTTCGCTTGGTGGTAGGATCCCTTCTGGGTCCGCCTGGCTAGCGACCACCCTTTATATAAAGTCTGCCGCCAAATGTTACCGCTCCGGCGGTAATGTGTTCCGGCAATATTGTATAAAGAGCCAGTTCCTTCCTAAACCCGTGTGCTTTCATCTTCGACCTCATCGTCACTTACCATCAGGTGAGATTGAGGTCAAACGCGGGTTTAGTCATGTATAAAAAAAAAAAAACCATGGTATGAGACAGCCTATTCAAAAAGTGTTTTTTGGGTGATTCATACTGTGGTATAAATCAAATAATTCCCCAAATGCATACACTTCATAGTAAATTTGAAACAATCTCAAGAAATAAACTAGAAATGAGATTAGTCGAGGTTAATATTTCTTTTTCATGAATAAGAAATCTGCATATGTTTTACATTATGCTAAGTTATCATCGCAAATGGACACCTTTAACTCCAAGTCAAAGTTAAATCCTGTAACTACCGATGCAATTTCGACCCTATAATGTAAGATGTGAAGTTGATAATGTTAAGTCAAGTAATTTACACTGCCTTACCTGCACTTATATCCGGGAGTAAATAAGAAGATAGAAATTAACTTTAAAGTAATGATTGAAAAAAAAACTATGAATTAAAAAAACATTATAAAACATCTTATGTATCATCCTATATTCGTACAATTTAAATGATTTGATTGATATATTGATTGATTGAAAATATTTCTTAAATACCTAGCATTATCTAGCCCAAAATAAGTTTCTTGTAGAACTTGTGTTATGGATATTAGATAAATATTTTTTAATAGGAAAATTTACTTAATAATCAACGAAAGCAGAGCATTAAAAAACCGACTCACGTCAAAACTTTGGCAAAAAGAAGGTCGTCAAGGTAAACGATCTCTGAATTCATACATATTTAAAAAAAACGTCGATGAAATTTATATGGGACAAAATGAGAAGTATCTTCTATCATATGAAATAAGAATCATGAAAATCGGTTCACCCAGTCAAAATTATGAGGTAACATATAAAAAAAAATACAGACGAATTGAATACCTCCTCCTTTTTTGAAGTCGGTTGAAAATACTTAACATGTATTTTCGACGACGACCACTTTGGCGATGTGGTAACACTGTCTGCCTCAGACGCTAATGGTTGCGGGTTCGATTCCCGCACGGAACAAGAGAAAAAAAATGTTCCGTGTCTGGGTGTTTATCTATTTATATTCTAGGTTCCCCCCTAGTTCGCTACATGGTATAACATAACACAAGCTATGCTTACTTTGGGGCCATGTAGTTGGTGTGTTTGTCTGGGGATCCATGACTTGACGGCTAATATCTGTATTCATCACACAAATGACCAATGCTGCCGGGATTCAAACCCAGGACCTCTGGAATAGAACGCAATGTTTGTTACTACTACACCAGCCGGTCGCCAAAAAGGAAAATAAATCTTTATCGGTTAAAACCAACAGTAAGGGCGGCTTGCGCATCGTCGTTAAATACAGTTTAAGAGCGACGTAAACGCATTTAGTCTGCTAACTATAATTAGCGTCTTGCACAACAAAAATTTAGGCACTAATCACGTTTAACGAACTGTCAAACCTTTTTTATTGTATTTAGGCTAAACATATTTAGCAAGATAAATTCATTTAACTAAATTCTGTTTAGACCAAATGTTACGCAAGCCGCCCTTAATGTGTTAACAAAGAGTATAGATAAATACATATCACCTCACTATTGTTTAATTAAATTTTGTGCACACTCAAAAAAATACACAATGTCACTGGATATTATTTTCTGATAAAAACATTTCAGTTGCGGCCTTTTTGGTACAAGTTTCTTATTGTTCATAAAAGGTATTATTTAATATTCAGTAACAGAATATGTGATAGAGAAATCGTTATTGTAAGTACGCTTACTGATCCGATATGGCAGATAACTAAGTGAATGTGCATGCATAAGTCATGATGTGTTACTAACTGGATTAGTCGCGCCATGAAGGCAGTCAAATATCCATGCGTCCTATACAATCTACAGCCAAATATCACACTCCTGCGGTGATGTGATCCGGCAATATTTTATGAAGAGCCAGGTCCTCCCCAGGCTTCGACCTCATCATCACTTACCATCAGGTGAGATCAAAAAATGTCCTATAGCGGAGGTCGAACTCGCAACCCTTCTTTCCACCCACGGCGGTACTAATTCTTTTTTATTAGGTACTAGCTGTTGCTCGCGGTTTTACCCGCGCAATTTCGAATCCCGCAGGAATTTCGGGATAGACATATGTGCTATTCCAAACTGTACACTATCACTTAGCCAAATTTCGTCCAAATCCGTTAAGCCGTTCTGTCGTGATTGAGGAACACACATCCATACATCCAACTTTCACATTTATAAAATTATTAGTAAGATACCTAGACGATTTTTTGAAAGCTATTGTCTCTGAAGTAAGTAGTATTACCTAGTTATTTGAGTTGAATGTTTAAAAAAAAAAATACTGTAATTATTTACCTAATGTAAACAATTCGAAAAACTTATTACATTAAGAGAACTTTCATTTCTGCGAAGCCCCAGCACATCAAATCGAAATAAGGCATTGACTTTTCAGTTATCTCATAAATCATAAAGAAATAAGATATATCTGGGAAGAAGATAAATGGGCTATCCCAGCATTGTCGATGAATTGAAAGGAAAAAATCAATAATAAATCCAAATCAAAGGTGTCGATCACAGATGCCCTTTATGTCAATAATAAGGGATATACCCTAACTTGAATATAAAGATGGAGTAATATTAAATTCACTAGAAGGTTTTCTCCAAATTAGATAAAGGTAATATGGTACTTTGATTTTTTATGCAACTTTTTTTAAAGAAACGGTTCGGCCATGACTCTCGTTGATGGAATGTTATGGTCAAAATTTTGGTAATAATCGCGTTGTTTGGTATTAAAAGATTTCTCCATGATAGTACCATTTACCATCTGTTTAAAGAAGTGGATTTTAATCACCTAAAAATTTTACTTTTTAACGGTTACTACACCATTGTTTGAACTGACCTCACCTTTTTTGTATGTGACGATGAGGTGAACTGGCTCTTCATAAATGATTGCCAGAACATATCACCATCGAAGTATACATGGTAACTGGTGACAAATTATAGACACTGAAGGAGAGCACTGTGTACTCGATTCTGATCATAATTATGTAATAAAAGTAGGTGCTTAATTTTTCACTAGAATTGCCTATAAATAAATAAAGTTTTGTAAATATGTACTTTACTTACGTCTGAGTCAATTGCAGCACGTGACCTGGCACGCGGATCGCTGCCAATGCTAGTGTTACTATGCGTTGCGTAATCAATTATTTAGTTTTCGGTTAAGTTTACTCAGTAAATATTTTTTTTTTCTCTTCGTATGATCTCAAGTTATCGTCCTTGAATTTCAAAAGTGACCCACAAGTCATCCTGTATATTTCACGATACTTTTTTATGAAGATTGGTTTCTGGCAAGGCCAACCCTGAAATGTTTCTACCACCATGTGCGGATAAGTCACCTTTTACAACATGCATACGAAATGTATAATAACATTTACATAACAACATACATACATACATAAATTCACGCCTGTATCCCGTATGGTATAGGCAGAACACCAGAGTTAATAAAACCATCTGATGTCAAGTTTGACAAATTTGGAGGCATTGTAATAGTGGAGAGAGACTATTGCAGTGACAGGGGGTCAGCCTATCGCCCACAAAAAAAGCCTCCCATAACAACTAAACGTTTTAGTGTTATGTCCAGGTTTCACGAGTGATAATTATTATTAAGTAGTAGGCGATAAAATCCGGCTAAAACAGTCTTAGTGAAAAGAACCATAAAGGGCAATATTAATAAAACATCATGTTTAGATTATGGCCTTTCTTATATTCGACTTAAGGTTAATTTTTGATACAAATCTTGGTTTGCACAAAAGTCATGGTACGAAGGGTTCCACCAGGTTCTGAAATTCCTTCGAGGCTTCGTTTGATGGTTAGAATTAAGTTTAGTACATAAATCACACACGTTGAACCGAAGTCGTGGTCGGTAGAAGTATTCAGCTTTCCAACTGAAGAATTTGGCGTACATTTGCGAGTTTTTGATTGTATTGTCAATAATCTCACTCAGGATTTCAGGACGAAGGCCTTTTGCGTTGATGTACGAACCAGGTGGGAGAAATCTGAAATTTAAACAGGAATTGAAAAAGGTTTATCTTACTAATATTATAAATGTGTATGTTTAGATGTATGGATGTTTGTTCCTTAATCACGTCAGAACAGCTCAAAGTAAGGACTGCATACCGGTATGAATTTCTGTACATTTTTTTTCTGTATGACGTCATACCGTTAAATTAGTTGTATTTAAAAATTTAGTTGAAGCCTAGGTACATAATGCTGACCTATACATTTCGGTACCGAAATTAAATCGGCTAAAATATTTCTGTACTAAAAACATCTACAGAAATGAATCCGGTATACATTATTTGAGTACTGATTTAATAAATTCAGATTTTAATAACTGGTACAGTTATTGTATTTGATGAAGCAGTACACTAATAAGGGTACTGAAATTTTACTAGTACTATTTAAAAAATTTATACCGATATGCAGTCCCTGGCTCAAAGGATATCGATGAAATTTGGCATAGTGATAGTGTACAGTCTGGAATAGCAGATAGGCTACTTTTTATTCCGATATTCCCACGGGATTTGAAATTGCACGGATAAAACCGCGCGCAACAGCTAGTTGTAAAATAAACAAAAGAATGACCATGTCCGGTAAGATACCTATACAAGGTGCATTATTAGTGTTTTTTTTAATTTAAATTTGGGTATCACCATCAACATCCAACTGCAAAAAAGCAACAATTTAAAGCTTACTAGCAAAATCTAATCCCGCGGGAATATGGAGATAAAAATAGCCTATGTGCTATTTCAGACTGTATACTATCAATATACCAAATTTCATTCAGATCCGTTGAGTGAGACATTCTGCTGTATTGAGGAACAATAATCCAGACATCCAAAGATCCAGCTATCGAAACTATCGCATTTATAATATTAGTAAAGTATCAAAGTATGAAGTCGTCGTGGCGCCGCCGTGGTTACTGTGTGTATCATACGATATCACAGGTTAAGCAACGTTCGGCGCGGTCGGTACTTGGATGGGTGACCGCCGACCATTCATATCTCACGACGACTTCCGTGCTTCGGAGGGCACGTTAAGCAGTCGGTCCCGGGTCATGTATACTTGTATACAGTAGTCGTTAGGGTTTGTCAGAAGCCATCTAGGCGCCCTAAAAATTCTGGCATCCACCACCCAGCCTGGGCCAGCTTGGTGGATTATGGCCTATAATACCTCTTCTTCACCCAGGGGAGAGACTTATGCCCTGCAGTGGGCTCATTACAAAGAGTTGTGATGATGATGATGATGATCATAGTATCGTCGATTTTATAGCGAGATAACTATGTAAATAAAATTTAATGAATTTTTTTCATGTGGTTCTGTTATGCTCTAAGAAAGTTAAGCAGCAGTTTATTTGTGTCTGTATATTCTGTATGTCTGAATATTACCAGCCACAGTCACAAATAACAACAACGTAATATGAAACTTCCACGTCTATGAATAAAGCATATGTTTAGCAGTTGATAAATGGATTCTAAGTCATAATAGACTATATTTCATAATTCTAACAAACAATTAATTCCTCTAAAGTAAGCTTTAATAGGCCTTCACCAAGAACATCACCATAATATATTTAATGATAATAATTAAATAAAGCCCGAGACAATCACGCCAACAAAATGGCTTCAAAATAAGCAAATCTTCTATTTTGGGATACCAAGCAGCTACGTAAAAGGATCCTTGAAATAAATACATAAACAGGGTGACTGGTGACAAATGCTTTTAGATGCTGAAGGAGAGCACTCTGAACTCGAATCTGATCATAAAAGTAGGTATTTAATTTTTCACCAGAAATCCCTTTGAATAAATAAAGGGACCTTAATACACTTTTCCCGACGCGCTGCCTCAGTCAACACACACACAGCAGTGTTCCCGCCACACGCACACAACCACCCGCTAAGTATCTATTGCATTACGCTTATCTTACCATGCGTTGCGTATTGAATTCTTTAACTTTCGGTTAAGTTTACTCAGTAAATAATTAATATTTGTTTTCAATTTTTTTTTCTCTTCATGTATGATCTCAAACTATCACGTCCTCGAATTTCGAAAGTGACTCACCAGTCACCCAGTATAAACACCCAGACCCTAAATATGTTTATTGTTCCGTGTGGGAATCGAACCCCCAACCTAACGATTTGCGTAGAATAGTCTTAGACCACTGCGTCACGGAGTTCGTTGCAATTAAATTATACTAAATATAATCTTATCTAAAAATTAATCTTTGAAGCTACTGTAACATATGCTCTACAAAGCATGCTTAAAAGCTTACTATTTAGTATACTCAATACCAGCATAATTCGGAGCAGTTTACATTTGCTAGCAATAAGCATGCTAGTTTTAAGTATGCTTATATATTTGAGTATGAACGACTAATCGATACCAGCATGCTCAATTTAAGCAAATCTATTTAGACGACCTTAAAGCATACCCCACACGCACCGCAGTTAGCATGCTCAAAAATCGCAAGCTATCGAGCGATTGTGCTCGAACTGAGCATGCTAATTTTGAGCAACATTCCGACACACATGCTCAATTGAAGCAAGTGCTCAATTCAAGCATGCGAAGGATACGCGACCCGCGCGTCATGACAGTCGCTTTATAATTGTGCTCCGTAAAATAATTCATAAAAACCAGTAAAAAGTTAATATATGTACATATAAATTACGTAAATATTTGATCAGTGACGTAACAAAGAAGCAGTGAAAAAATTGAATAATTTCATTAAGTATTTGAAGAGTAACAAGCAAAACACAATCAAAAATATCGATGAACAAAACAGTGAATATATATCAAACAAAGGATTGGACTTTGAGCACGAAGTGTCGCAGCAGGAACTAACTGTAAACCAAACGGACACCAAGAACGTCGACATTGTAGAACTTCAGTTTGATTCACTATTTCATCAATAGTGGAAGGATCACTTGTGGCATACTGTGCAAGGCGTTAGAATTGAGACAATTGCCGAATTGAGACGTTCGAGTTCAAATCCTGGGCCTGCATAATTTTTTTTTTTCTTTTTTGCTATTTTATTTTGCTATTTTTTTTGGAATTATTGGTATTTTTGTCTCTCACATATTTTTTATTTTGATTTAATTATTTTCTCTAGATTTTATTTACATATAAAAGACATGAAATTAATAATTTAACATTTTTCATACATACATTTTTTCTATACATACAAACATTACTTTAATACGAAAAAAAAAATTACTTTAATATCTTTCACATAATAATAAAATTTACTTTTCATTATAATAAAAGAAAAATTTGCTGTAAGGATGGAAAACGTAACTCAACGTCGAACTTTAAGGAGAGTTTTCTCAGAAACCTCGTTGTTAAACACATCACCTGGGAACTCATTTATGAATTCAACATTGCTTGACGTAACTACTCAAAGTCAACAACCTATGCAATGTCTAGACTCTACTGCAACTCTTGAACTGAAAGAAGTACTTGAGAATACAAGAGAAGAGCTTTTAATCGCACAAAATGAAATTGCTCATTTACATTCAGAAATAACACAGCTAAAAATTATACTGTCTGAAAAAAATAAAACAATCTATCTACTAAAAAAACTATCAGAAAATGTTGGCACGCCTCAAAGACCTCAGACTGGTAGTACAATACGAAATAAGATAAACGACATTAATCGTCTGGCATCGAATAAGTCAACTAAAATGTATGAAAATAAAACACCGTTGAGGCGAAATACACAAATAAAAAACACTGCGGAACAAGGAGAGGACCAAACAAAAACTAGGAGACTTTTTATAGATGAACAATCAGCGTGTAAAATATCGAGCTACACTATCCCTCACACAAACAAGAAGGCAAATGTAAAAAACTTGAGCTCATATAGTGGCGACCATAAAGTAAAGCCACATATCTATCTTTTAGGGGATCAATCTATTCAAGGATTAGGCATTGAATTATTGCACTCAAGAAAAAATAAATGGAATGACGTTTACTCAGTGTTTAGTATGACGAAACCCAACGCAGGGACATCAGACATCCTCAACATACCAGTGAGTTATTCAACTAACGAAAAAGACGTATTTATATTAAGTGTAGGCTGTAACGACAAGGACCCTCATAAAGTATACACTGAACTATGTAATTTCTTATATAAATTCAAAAACAGATCTATATTTGTCATAGGTGTAAAAACAAATAAGTATTTAAATATTAACAAATTAAATCGAAAAATTAAATTGCTGACCAATAATTATAAAAATTGTAAATTTATAAACAATATATATATAGATTACTCAAATTCTCAAATTTCCTTTAACAAAAATTATATTGAAAAATTATGTTTTAATTTAAATATTGGAATCGATAGTATGGATTATTCAAAAGAGTATATAGAAAATTTCAATAAAAAAAACCATACGAAATGTACTTATAACACAAAATCAACTCATTCTACATCTAGCCCTAATGTTAAAATCATAAAGAAAGGAACCATACCTTATTATTTTAAGCAATTGACAGACCGAGGAAACTCTGAACCGGTTCTTAACAATGCTTCTAAAGAAAGTATATTGCACTATTTTAAACCAAAACCAAAAAATTCAAAACCGGCACCAATCTTTTTTCGAGACTAAAACCTGCTTACTCTTACATCAAAATATAGCTGGCTTCCTTTCAAAATTAGATACATTGGAATACACACTACAAGAATTATCAAATAATAAAAAAAATGTTGATATTCTATGTCTGACAGAAACATTTATTAAGCGTGGTTCAGAATGTTATTTGAAACTCAAAGATTACAATTTAGCATCTTCATTTAATAGAGTAGGAGAGAAGCGAGGAGGATCTTGTATTTTCATTAAAAAAGATCTAGATTACACCTTGTTAAATACCGCAAAGTACATAAAACCTATCGAACTTCATTTTGAATATAGTATAACGGAAATAACGTCGTTGGATTTAATAATTGTTTGTATATATCGTACACCCACTTCGGACTTAAATATATTTATGAACAAGCTAGAAGCACTACTGCATAAACTAAAACGTAAGCGTACTAGGAATATTATTCTGTGTGGAGATTGGAATATAAACATTTTAAAAAAGCATAAGTATGCTACGGACCTTGAAATATTATTGAGTAATTTCAATCTTAAAAATCATATTACAAAGCCAACACGAAGTAAATCGTGCATAGACCTTATAGCGAGTAATATATCCACTACAGAACCTGGTATTTTACCACTGGCATTGTCAGATCATGATACTGCGCAAATTTTAAGCTTTAAATTAGACTCACACATTACTGAGAAGAAATTTTCTTGTCATTACGAAAAATGTAGAGATTACTCGGCGGATAACATAAGAAAATTCAGAGATTGTATATCGGCTCTGAGTTTCCAGGACATATATAATGAAAAATCGACCAATAAAGCTTTTGACATATTACATGATTATCTGACATTGTTTAACGACCTGTGCTTCCCCGTAATAAATATAAAAAAGGTAAATAAACCATTAAAAAATAAGTGGCTAACAAGAGGCATCAAAAGAAGTTGTCTTAGAAAAAGAACACTCTACCTAAAATATAAATTATTGCCTACTGAAAAAAAATATAACAGAACAAAATATGTAAATTATT
This sequence comes from Stenoptilia bipunctidactyla, assembly GCA_944452665.1. Taxonomy (NCBI): domain Eukaryota; kingdom Metazoa; phylum Arthropoda; class Insecta; order Lepidoptera; family Pterophoridae; genus Stenoptilia; species Stenoptilia bipunctidactyla. The sequence continues at coordinate 14,177,569 of OX101739.1, forward strand.
CGGCTGTATTAAAAAAATGTATACATGCATCTCAGTCACAAATCAATACTGCCTACATAAAACGCTCAAAAAATTGCTGCAAAGCAGCCTGGAACGTTATAAACAATAACTTTAATAATAAATCTGACATTAACAAATTAATTAAACAACTTATTATAAATGACATTAAAATTAATGAACCTATGGACATCGCGAATAAATTTAACTCACACTTTATAGACAATAATAAAATAAATTTGACACCTAAAGACAAACCTAATAAATTTAGTAATAGGGAACCTCAAAGTATATATCTTCAGCCGTTAGCACCTCAAGAGATATATAAAATAATTAAAGAACTAAAAAATACGAAATCAGTCGGTTATGATGGCATAAGCACGAGGATAATAAAAGAATGTGCGGAAAAATTAGCAGGCCCCATAAGCCATATACTAAATCTATCGTTTATTGAAGGGCAGTTCCCTGACAAACTAAAATTCTCCGTCTTAAAACCTTTACATAAAAAAGGCAACAGGGATGATATAAATAATTATCGGCCAATTACGCTAATACCAATTCTATCGAAAATATTTGAAAAAGCAATGTATAATAAGCTATATAGCTATTTGACAAAATTTGATTTGCTTTGTTCAAGTCAATATGGATTCAGAAAAGACAGTAATACGACGAAAGCCTGCTTTTCATTAGTAAAAAATGTAACAGAGGGCCTAAACTCAGGAATGTCAGTTGTCTCTATCCTGCTTGATATGAGCAAGGCTTTTGATTTAGTATGCCATAAGACTCTATTAGATAAGTTAGAGTCGCAGGGAATAAGAGGTAACGCACTATCATGGTTAGCAAGTTACTTGAAAAATCGTTATCAATGTGCAGAGATAACTCATGTACTCGGAAACACTATAAAAACAGCTCGTACCAAATTTCAACCTCTCAATGACTGCGGCCTTCCTCAAGGAAGTGTTTTAGGACCGCTTTTATTCTTATTATTTATAAATAATCTACCTAAAGTAACACCCCACACATGCATACTTTTTGCTGATGATGTGACAGTTATTATTAAAACAAAGAATAAAGAATCTCTGCAGCTTGAAGCTAACATTGCAATTAATTCAATATCTGAATGGCTAACGTCAAATAATCTAAAAATTAATATAGATAAGACAAAAGTTATACTGTTTAAAACATCCAATGCTAAATCAGACAACATTAGTATTCAACTTAATAACAAAACACTACAAACGGTGAATAACGCTAATTTTTTGGGGTTAACCATTGACGAGCAATGTAATTGGAAGGCTCACATTGAAAATCTTTGCCGCAGAATCGAAAGTTTTGTTTATGTGTTATGGAAACTTTCACAAAACACCAACAAAGAAACGGCCAGGTTAGCGTATCATGGGTATGTGTCGTCAATATTAAGGTATGGTTTAATACTTTGGGGGAACTCTACAGAGGCCCACAGAGCATTTATGTCACAAAAAAAATGCATTAGAGCTATATGTGGTGCAAATTATAGGGATAGTTGCAAACCATTATTTAAAAAACTAAATATACTCCCATTACCTAGCCTATATCTATATGAAATGTTACTTTTTGTAAAAAAAAATATTGGTCAATTTAAACGGCAGACGGATTTCTTAAATTGCAAAACTAGGATTAAGAAAAAATTGGAATTCAAACTGTATGTGCCACAAAGGCGACTTAATCTTTTTGACAAAAATGCCTACTGCATGGCTATCTCAATTTACAATCACTTACCCGACACCTATAAGCTATTACCATTGGCACAGTTTAAACATAAAATTTTTAAATTATTAATTAATAAATGTTTTTATAAAATCAATGATTATATGACTGATAAATTAAATTAATTACTAAGTATATTTTGTCAATTATGTGTAAATACTAATTATTATATAACTGATTATTAATTTGTTTTCATTATTGTTACTATATTATATTGATTTTTTTTTTGACATTAAAATTGTGTATATTTAATATTTATAAAAACTCATAAATGAGTATCCTCTATGAGTAAGAGTATAATATTATTTTCTATTTTTATATACCTAGTTTTAAAATCTTTATGACCTTTTAACGTTTCTTTTTTATACTACTCTTTTTGACATATTAATTTACATTTTATTTTATATCTGACCAACAAATATTTGCACGCCTTATGTAAGGCAGAGTGTGACTGTCCTGAATATATATAATGTAACAACTGTCTATGTACCACATTCTAGCAAATAAAGGATTTTGATTTTGATTTTTGATTTTGCTTTCGTGCCTGAAATGAGCATGTGTAACAGTAGCATTACAATCTAGTGATTTATATACGTTAACCCAAATGGCCAGGCTGAAAGTAGCCCTCCGAAAAAGTTTTTTTCTATATGAAATCAGCTATAATTACTTACCTCGAATAATCTGAGTCTCCATATAAAATAGGTATAGCTAAATAATGAAACGGTTTAATAATCCTTTCCGTCACAAAATCTTCAGCCATAGAAGCTTCAACGATAACCTGAAAGAAATACGTTTGTTCCACCATCTCGTAGCACTTAAGAATATTGCCGTTAGAACAACGCTGTTGAGTACAAGCTCCATACATATCTACTAAGTCATCTAATTCCTTAAAATACATTGCGTGTTTATTCTTAGTTCTACACTTGGATATAACCCATGCAACAGCTTTTGATTTATTAGAAATCACATTACGATAATCAATTTCACGCACTTTTCGTTTAGTCCAAATCATATCATGTTTTGGTCCAATACTTTTATTATATTTATCGAATATTTCAAAAAATGGGGCCGGTATATCTGAGTCTAGCTTATAAGTCCACGTCCAATTGAAAAAGTCTTCAAATCTTGGATCGCAAACGGGATAGTAATCGGATGGTTCCATTGATCTAAATATGTAAATCTGATCTTTTGATCTTTCCAAATATGAAAGTGGTGAGTCCTTGTTGACTACATCACGGACATCAAAAACTATCGCATCAAAATACTTCTCGTTATCGTTTAATAAACTTTTATTCATCGTGATGAAACAATTATCGAAATTGCAATTTTGCTGCTCAAACATCGTTTTCCCTTCTTGAAAGTCTGGTATTCTTATTTCTTCTGTATTATCATCTTCCCATAACAAGATGTACTTCATGTTTGATGACAATTGTTCTGTCCTGATTGAATTTTTCCCTTTCAAAAAGAAGTATTCAAAAAAGAATGGTATGATCGTTATAGATAATATGAGCACTAGGAAGACTGCATACAGTATTAGTTTGAGGCATGTTTTACACAAGTTTAATTCTGACACAAACACTTTATCCTGATCTTCGGTTATTTGTTCTTTGCTCTCGTACATTGCGTTCACTGTCACATTACTGAATGAACAAGTTTGATACAGTTTTGTTCGGTGCGTTACACTATAAGTGGTATGTGAGTATTGTTTATGGTTTTAAAGGAAATTGGGGCAAACAAGATGAGGTAACAAACAATTGATAAGCAGCAATGAAATTACAATGAAATGTTAGTTCAAATGCTTATAGGAAGAGTTAATTTTATTGGAATCTAATTGTTCACTTAGAAGTCACTTACATTATTACATTACATATCAGGATTTATGTTCATTCGGCATAAAGATTTTTAGCTTACCGTCAAGCAAAGGCAACGAGAAAGAGAAGCAAACATAATAATATATATCAAGTAATATCAAGGATGTTAATTTTGTTTAAAATATTGATATTTTTTATGGTATCGCATGGAGTATAACTGAACTGAACTCCGACAAAATATAGTCGGATTATGTAAAGCTGTGTCAAAGCTATTGCACAGCGTAACGTCTTCTTTAAAAGCAAGTTATGAATCCCATTTACGGCCTACCATTAAGTTAGGTCAGATAAATAAACCGCGGTGATCGTTTTATCAAAACAGTAAAAGCATCCACTAAAAATCTTAGCCTAAGGAATAATAAAAACTGACGAGAATTTATTTTCAGTTTTTGAGAAGACAAATTAAATCTCAAAAAGTGTACCTTTTTGGACATGTCTCCCCAAATTTGGGTTTTTTGTTTTGTTGCGCTGGAATGCACAGAAAACCTTTGTTTGTTGAAAAGTTTGCTTTCTAAATATCCTTTTCATTAATAGCTGAATTACCTACATTTTTTAATTAATAAAACAAAACGGGTCTAATGATTACTAAAGTACAAGACTTACATATCTACTTTAGTTACTAGTAACATAACTGAAGTTAGTTATTTGATGAAAATAAGATATTAAACGTTTACTCAAGAGAAAAGTAAAAACACTTTATTCTAACAAAAAAATACTTATTTACCTACTTCATTATATCGCGTTGGCTTTATATACTTAAAAAAATATTGTTGAGTTTTGTAAATGTTCGAAGGTTGAAATTATAAACAATACAAAACAACGAAAGTAAACATAAAGCAAATGATAGAATTCAATATTTTTAGTTTTATAAAGTAATAAACTCTAAGGCCTCAATTTTTTTTGATTTGACCTCAAATCGATACCTGTAAAACTCGAATTATATTAAAAAAGGTTGATGGGATAGCTTAGTTTCCTAAGTAGCCTTATATTTAATTTATCAATATTAAAACTAACTAAAAAATGGGATCAAAAAGGTGGGATCCAACGGAAATAAATGCGTATTTATATATGTATTAGATACGACCACATGACGACCACTTTGGCGATGGGGTAAACCTTTCTGCCTCAGACGCTAGTAGTTGCGGGTTCTATTCCCGCACGGAATAAGAAAAAAATAATGTTCCGGATCTAAGCGTTTATCTATACAAGGTATTCCTTTGATTTCCCATAACTCTAGGGTATTATGGACCATGTAATAAAATCAAATAACATGAGAATAATTTTTCAATATTTTATTTTTATTTTTCATACAAAATAATTAAATTAAGTCAAAATATCTTATGTAAAACACCTTTATGCGAAGTATGTGGCATTTTCTATCCCTTTTTTATCCCTATGCACAGGTACAGTTCGCAACGCTCTGCGTTGTACATTGTATGCAACATTCCTCAACGTTTAAAATGTTTTTGTTGTTTATTGTATGGCTTCAGTGACACGCGTCTGTTGAATTAATGATAAAGAAATTTTGCAAGGGTGATAATTTATGAACTCATTATATTAAGATTGATGATGTCTTGGAAAATATGCACTTTTGAATCACATATTCTTTGGCAAAAAGTATGGTTTTTTAGCAAGGAATAAACCCTCAAAGTTATGGTTAAGCCCGCGATTGACCTTAATTTTACCAGATGATAAGTGTAGACGAGGTTGCAGAAGACAGCACATGGGTTTAGAAACCATGTGCTGTTTTTTTCAAACAGAAACAGAAGAAACAGACGGGTGACATCGTCTTTACAACCACGGGTCACAGTGACTGGACAATTAAGAGCCCGCCGTTCGCTAAGTCAACTTGTCATTGGGTTTAGCAAAAATATCATTATATTTCACTCAGCTTCACACCCAGGTTGAAAATGAAAATGAAAACCTTTTTATTCGTAGTAGGTATTTTTATACACTTAACGAACGTCAAACGCTGGATAAGGGCGGCGCGGGTCCGGATGACATGACGAATCCTGGCAGAGGCCTTCGTCGAGAAGTGTGCACCTCTTTTGGCTCATGAAGATAATGATGGCCCATTATCCACCAATGTCTTGGTGTTGTCTACAACTGATTCTCATTCAGCTTTAAAAAACGAAATGAAAGTAGAACCCTAAGTAGACCGAGAGGAAAAAAGCCGGCGGAAAAAAAAGTTAAAAAGTGCTTATTATAGGTACAATTTGGCAGAAATACAGGTTGATATGTTTGATGACACGCGCGACATTCTTACAGATATCGATACTCAAAATATCTTTAAATGCTTATGGGACTTGTTCGTATGACAAAATTAGCTTCTTTATATCTAAATAAAATACTTATTAAAATTGAGGAATAAATAAAGTATGTCCGTGGATCATATAATTTGAATATGTTTTTGTAAAGATAGGAATTATTTACGTCAAAAGTTGGGTTAAAATTGGGGTTGAAATACGAATTTTTCAAATATCATGATCTTATAATGTTTTCTTGAACCATTATGTTGACTAGCAACAAACTTAAACATCGACAAGATCGAATTATATTATACTTATTTTTTGGAGGATAACTGCAAATACTGACGCCATGAGGCTCCTTTTTTTGTATGACAAAATGTACGTAATGACATTATAAACAATGTAACAATGTTATAGATTATATTAGATTCTGTCTCTTCTAGGTTTCTAAGGCTGTCATACTACTAATACTCGTTACTTTACAGATGTATTTACGTTACAGAAATAAAATCGAATTCAAAAATTTTCAAAAAAGTTTGGTTGGTTCCTGGGTGAAGCAAGCGAATTTATGAAAATTATTTTAATGCGGTTTTATTTATTTTCCAAAACAAAGGAATATTTCTTTGAAGTAAAATTTGTTATCTCTATTATTAAGAGTACTTTCCCTCCAGGTGGCATTAAAAAATTCCAGCCTGTACCTACGTTATACATTTGATCTCTTGTCTTTACATAACCCGTAGTCACGAGTGACTAGTCGCTCATTCGAGTTAAAATTTAAAATGTAACTGTACTCGATAAGAAGATAAAGGTAAAAAGTACTATAAAAAGTTACTTTGCTAATTCCGCGACTTGTACTAACACTACTATAAAAAGTAACTATTTATAGTAGTTGTCATGGATTTCCGCAAAGTAACGCCTGATTTAATCAATTATATCAGGTAAAAAGTGTTTTATACCATAATAATTATACCGAGAAAACATTACTAGGGTCTGGCGCATCCAGAGTAACATCTTAACATAATACCTGAGGGTGTAAACTGGATGGTAGCGACAGCGGCGCGGGCGCTCGAGCGATTTGTCGCGGTTTCATACAAACAAACTCAACACTTTCTATCGTGTCGCGGATATCGCTGCCCCTGCCGCTGCCCGAGCCGCTGTCGCTCTCACTGTCGCTATCGCTGCCGTCCAGTTTGCAGCCTGAAGGTCAAAAGGTCCTGTGCCCCAAAATGCCTGAATGTAAAAACGTCCGATTATGAAAATGAAAGTCGATGTATAGTCGTGTAGAAATGTAAACATAATTAAATACTGGAACGCTATTGACGGATATTTTAATTTAAAAAATAGGGGATAAAACAAAACAAACTTTATTTCTTTCAATTAAATTTAAACATGTTTTTATGAGCTATAAAAATATAATAAGCGAAACAAAATATTTTTTTGTTGTTATTTAGCTATTGTGTAATAAACAAGGTTTTCCTTCTGTATTTTTGTTAAAATCAATAAGTTCTTGATTTCCGTTAGGGTAATTTTCCATATCTTGACCACAAATCAACAGTTCAACAACGAAATTAAAATTTGAAGTAGTTTACTGATTACTTTCTCAATAGTTTACTTTCCCGAGAGCGTAAATATTTAGAACAAAGCGTAAAATAAACTCTTGTAACACCATAATTTTCATTTTAGCTCCAAACGACTACAGCTTGTTATTTATGCGTTTCATTTCGCTATATTAACTTCTCAAATACCCTTTTTTGGGCACATGTATAATTTATATGGACAAGAAAAAAACGAAATATTCGCAGAGTTGTACTACAGATTGTGTGCAGTGGAAATTGTATTTTGAGTATAATTTATAGCATTGATCTTTGAGTAAAGTTAAGCTTCTTTTAGGTAATAATTTATTGAATTTGCATATTTTTATTTGTGTTCAGTTTGTTAATTTCTCGCTGAATTTACTGGAGATACAAATAACGTTTTGTCTTTTAATATAAACAAATTTCCTTTGAAGAAGCTGGAACTATTGAAGGCGAAATATAAGTCGCATCTTGGTTTTTCTTTTTCGACTTTGACTTGAACTTTTTGTGGATCTCTGTAAACTGTTCGAGAGAATCTCTTTAATTACTGTGCAATCGGACGTGAGAGGTAGTGATACCTAGAGGGGAAGTTTTGCGTTTGCACGCAGAAGAGGTTGTTGACATGTTGTGTTCGGACGTGGTGTCAGCGTACTCAGTGGGATCTGGAGACGCCGGAGATTCGGTTGGGAAGCCCGGAGGGATGGGGGCTATAACGGACGATTGCGGGATCTAAAAATGTGTGTGGATCGGGCCGAGAGCCTGGAGGACGATTAGTTTAAGCACTTCAAAACGAGCGTCTATATAGAACGAAATCTTGGGGTCGAGGGATCGATCCATTGAGCTCGGGAAAACAGGACTGTGCTGAAAAAGAATCCTTTCCTAGAAGAAACCTACGCGCAGAGCTGCGCTGCAACAAAGTATAACCTAATCCGGACCTATTGCCGGTGAACGGCGGACGAATAGGCTTAGTTGTCACGGTTACGTATCCACCTGATCAGCGATGCTTTGGCTGGCAGCAGTCGGGTCCGCCCTGAAAAGGGAAGATGAATTAGCCCCGACACCGTACAATCCCCAACCCGCTCAAGTGCGGGAGGCGACAAGTGGCAGCGCAAAACGACCGCTCAGGAGCGAACGCAAACGCGAAGTGATGCCAAGTCAAACGTGATATCAGATGGTTTTATAGCCTCTGGTGTTCTGCCTGCCCCATAAGGGATACAGGCGTGAAGTTACGTATGTATTTATTTAAAACGGCAGCCTATGTTACTTTCGAAACTTTTTTGTTTAAATTTCAAAACTCCGTAAACGGTTAAACGAAGTTTTGAATCCCAGATATATTTTATTACATAATATTGTTAGAAAATAATTAATTTTACATATGTTATGCTTATAATAAATATGCTTTTCTTCTATCGTATAACGTTTGATTGATATACATTGCCATGAAAGAGATTAAGCGACGAGAAGGTCTCCCGCGTAGCGAGAAGAAGCAACCTAACTGAGGTTGCATATAGGCCACAAGTGCGCGAGCCGAGCGAGCGAATAAACCTGGTCAGCTATCATAGTCAACCCTGGACCATATCTAACATTAATATATCAATAGTTGAGTAAGATTTCAAAAACTATAGAATTGAAAAAAAAGGATATTTGTAAATATTTGAAATATTGGCAAAATTCGTTCTCAAAAAAATCGGTATTGACATAGGTAAATATTTAAAACAGTTCATCAATCAATACGAATTCCAATAAAGAGATTTATTATTATTATTATTATTATTTAGTTGATGGTTAGTAGTATTTGAGCCAGAGCATTTATCATGCAGTATATTATCAAGAGAGGATCCAGCTAGCGTTGCCGACTCAAATCAAGCTAAAAAAACCTAAGCATTAGCTTGTTATTTCATTAGCTTATACTTTTGGCAATGTTGGCAGCACGATACCGATTCATCTGGAGATCTTCTGTCTGTCTTGGTCGAAAAGTAAGCATGCTGAGGCCACTGATTAACTTCACTTTTTTAGTTTTTGGCAAAGAAATATAAATTGTGTTCGATATGACAAAAAGCCAATAAAAACTTTTCACAAATATACATGTTTTTACAAATACCTAATAAAGCACAGTCACCGATAAAAGTTAGTTATTTAAGTATCTCAATAAAAAAACAATATATGTTAGGGGGAAAAGACGTTTTTCATTTATTTTCAATTCGGATTTCTAACGTTATTTGAATTTTTTATTAATATGGTGGTTTTAAAATTAGTATTTTATAAATTTGTGTGTTATTAAAATATTGGTTTTAAAGTCCCCTTTCTTATTAGACAGGTAGCTCGAAAATAACACTTCAAGAACTGGAGATAACTTCTTTATCAATCAATATATATATATAAAACTGTTCCGTTACTGACTGAGTGACTGAGGTACTGAGTGACTGAGTGACTGACAGACAACGTACAGCCGCAAATACTGGGCGTAGAGAGCTGAAATTTGGAACAAACATTCTTTAGGGGATGTAGGGGTGCACTAAGGAAGGAATTCCCGAAATTCCCACGGGAATGGGAAATATAGGATTTTTTAGTTTGTTTGAAAAATCTTATTCCACCGTAAGTGCACCGATGTGAAACTTGGTGTAAAGGTTTTTCGACGTGTGTCTGGTTGTGTTATGAAAGAAATTCCCACGGGAACGGGAAATATATGATGTTTTAGTTTGTATGAAAAACTCCCATCCCTTGAGTGCCCGGATGTGATACTTGATATAAAGGTTCCTCAATAAGTGTCTGTTTGTATTATGGAAGGAATTCCTGAAATTCTCACGAGAAGGGGTTGGACTTTTTAGAATGTATGAAAAATCTTATTTCTTGAGTGTACGGATGTGATACTTGGCATGAAGGTTTTTCAAAGAGTGACTGGTTGTGCAACGAAAAAAATTTCCAAAATTCCCACGGCCACGGAAAATATATGATTTTTAGTTTGTATGAAAAAAACTTATTCCTTGAGTGCATGGGTGTGATACTTGGTATGAAGGTTCTTTCAGTGGGTGTCTGGTTGTATAGTTTCTGAAATTTCCATGAGAAGGGTAGTTAAGCGCATACGAAGTTGCGGGATAAAGCTAGTCATTTATAACCTTACTTACAGAACAGTGTAACTCACCTTCAGATAAATAGTTCCAAAAAGCAAAAACGTTAATAACAGCAACTTACAAATGTATCAAACTTTATTGAAACATTCGTCTGAAGGAAAGTTATCTCACGAATAAAAACTGATCATTATGCTATTTGGAGTATGTTTATCTGTAAAATAAAGTTTGCCCGGAAGATATCGCTCATGAGTGATATTGCCGCTTATATTGTTTTACTTATATGTTTTGCTGTATCCAGTTTTATTTTTGAGTAAATGAAGTAAATATGTTTGTATCTTTTTGCTTCCGGCAATATAGTGTACCTATTTGTATCGTATTGTATGTCGAATCTTTGTAGGATTAGTTCTTAATAGACAACGGTTTTATGTGAGTAAAACAAATTTTGTGCCTACAAATAGATGCATTATGGTTAAGAAGCGATTTCTAACAGGCATACATGATAAAGTGTAACAATAAACCAAAAAGGCTTGTTTATTTTGACGCTCTAATAAACGCTCTTAATAGTATTTGTTTTTGTTTTGCATTTGTTAACCCCGCTTTTTAGGCAAGCTTGGTAAAGTTATAATCTAAAAATATTCTTATGGAATATCAAAAGTGATAGAGGAAAAACTGCGCAAAGTAACTAGTTTATAAAAAACAACTTATAGTTTTGTTTTATTGATAATACTTATATTTACCATACATCATCATCATCATCACAACTCCGTGTAATGAGCCCACTGCAGGGCTATGAGTCTCTCCTCTGGGTGACGAGGAGGTTTAGGCCGTAATCCACCAAGCTGGCCCAGTGCTGGGTGGTGGATGTCAGATATTTCAGGGTGCCGAAATGGCTTCTGACAAACCCTAACGACTACTGTATACAAGTATACAGCACCCGGGACCGACTGCTTAACGTGCCCTCCGAAGCACAGAAGTCGTCGTGAGAAATGAATGGTCGGCGGTCACCCATCCTAATACCGGCCGCACCGAGCGCGCTTAACCTGCGATATCGTTTGATATGCACATTAACCAAGGCGCCACGACGACTTCGAGCGTTTACCATACCAACACCACAAAAACTTAAACCTTTATAACGCACTGTACCATATCCAACTTTATAGAAACATTCGTTTAAAACAAAGTTATCTAACGAATTGAAACAGATCATTATGTCGGATCTGTGCATTACAGCGCTCGCGGTAGGCGGGGTAAGCGTTGCTTATTTGCGTTGTTTCCACAAATTGTCGACACTTGAGTACAGATTAGCTTCGTTACCCAGCGGCGGAGCGTACCTGTTGCTAGTGATGGGATGTGTTGTCGATGTTCTTAAAAGGTTACATTTGCAATGACTATAAATTATTGGTGCTGTATTCGATTCCCTATATACTTGTTTTTTGTAGATAATTGGACAAAACAATGTATCCTTTACTTATTTAAAACCGTTTGCATCTTACGATTTAACACGAATTTATTGTTTTTTCTTTTAAAAATATTTTTTGAACAGTCAGTTCAAAAAATCTTTGTAAATATGATTGTTCTTTATTATCAATTTAATGATGAATTAATAAATAAAATGAAAATTTAAAAAATAAAGAAACATATAAAATATACCACGTATAGTTAATAAATCTGGACATTAATTAGTGAAACCACCAAAAATAAGCAAAATACAACTAAATTAAAAGTAACTTTAAATTTTTATCTTATGTTTATAAAGCTGTATAAAACATGTTACTTAAACATAAATAAATTATTACTCACACTTTTCATATTCCAGTACTATTGTATACTAGATGCATATTTTCGAAATCAAATATCAAGCAAAGTACAAACCTATTTATTTCTTTGAAGGAGCCGAGAAACTTTACTCATAAGCATACACCTTTTTAACGTGGAAACTATTGAAAAAAAAAGAATCTTAAATTGTTTTCAAACAGAATGCACTTGAAAATCCCACGACCATCAGTTGTTTAAACTTTCATAGTCATTGAAATTTGAATTATCTTTAGAACGTGATATTTTGTTTTCGATAAATCGATAGCATCATTACTAGTTTATAGAAACATGAGTTGAAATCCGTTTCGGTAAAAATCTCGTTTTCCAAAGTTATTTAAAATCAAAAGAACACATAATAATAATAAATCATCATGTTTAATTATTCTAGATTTTATTTCATTTATGGGTAGTGGCTAAATATATTTTTTCCTGAGGGTCTCAGGACAGGATATTTAGGTTAAACGACAAAGTCATGAAAAAGTTTTATTGATACCTTAATATACAGGGCTGTTTTTTAGTCACCGGCCAAACTTTTTTACACAATAAGAATCATTTATAGAAACAATTTTTGCAAAAAAAGTTCAGTATTTTTTTTTACAAAGAAATTAACACTAAGCAAAGCATGGTCACTTTAAATTATGAATGAAAACCATTAAAAAAATGACGACTACGCGCTACTACAAAAAATCTTGTAGTACTACGTCGTAGTATACGTCGACGTATCATATGATACGTCATAGTAGCTATGTTCATCAACAGATACTATTTATAAAAAAGCTTTTAATGCCATATCTTATTTTTTTGTACTGAGTGATACAAAAATAAATAATAGCAGGTGTGTTTATATCAAAGAAAATAACATAAAAATTTGGCTGGTGACTAAAAAAAAACCCTGTATAATAACTTGTTTACTTGTATTTTTCGATTTTTATATACTCATGTGGAGTCTATCTTTTAAGTAGATACTGCATTTTGGTATGTTACTAAACATTAAGATATTAACTGTAGGTTTAAGTGTAAGCATCGTCGATTGACCAAAAAAATATGTAAATAAATAATAAATCATCGCATAATATCGACATGCTTTAGCCTCATCACTATATTTGCCGAGTGGTCGCGTGAGGAAGCTCTCGGAATAATGATTTCTTTGAAACCCCACTGTTTGAAGTGCTCGCCATTACTGACTGAGATACGGTTGTTCGTTCTGTATTTAATAGCGATTTCAATGTCAGCTCTAATTGTTTATTTTGCTTTGTAAAGGTTGTTTAAGGTATTAGGTTGTTTGGATGGGTTTGAATTTGGTATTTCTGGGAGCTGTTTAATTTTTTTCATGTAGTTTTCTTTAGTAAAGTTAAGGTTTTATGAGTTTTTTTTAAAGTTTTTGTTTTAAAGTGTATATTTTTAGGAATTACAAAAGCTTTGTTCAGAACTGATTCATTAACAATCATGATAATATTGTCTCACGATTTAATCGAAATAATTCAACCAGATGTATGGTCACTTAAAAATAGTTTTTTATGAAGCCATATAGTAAATAACCTTAAGTAATCACATGAGAAGAATCACCACGTATTTAAGGCTTTCGAGATTTTTAAATTACACTGGACTAGGTGATACATGTAATTGTGTACTAAACTGTTACTAAATTAATATGTTAGTTTCGGCTGAACTCGATTTCTATTTTCTAATGTATTTTATTGTTTATATATGTATAACGATTATGCATCCTAAACTTATCATAAGTGAAACTGGTTTTATTTTATAGTAAAATATTATCTGGACTACGTCGTTGTCTCGTCAAAATATATAATAAAAATCCAATAAAAATAAATAAATACATAAAATAAAATCCCCAGACAATCAGACTAAACTACATAGCCCCAAAGTAAGCTTAGCTTGTGTTATGGGATACCATGTGATGAGCTAGGGGGAGAACCTAGATTATAAATACATAAATAGATAAACACCCAGACACGGAACACTTTTTTTTCTTGTTCCGTGCGGGAATCAAACCCGCGACCGCTGTCGTCTGAGGCAGACTGGTTTACTCCATCGCCAAAGTGGTTTATCAAAGACGGAACCAATGAGATTATCTATTTTAATACACTGGAAAGGATATTTCTTGTGAATCCAAATTTCACCTAAATTATTGCCTTTTCATCAAATATTTTATGCAGGTATAAATAGCTTAAGGGGTAGGCCGTACGCGAGCGACATTTTCGCGCGATTTCGCGAAATTGATGTCGTTTGATGGTAACTTGGTTTGGCATCTTTGTTTTCTTTCAGATTTCATTTTATCGGTACTTTCTACTTACTAAAATATACATAACTTTACGCCTGTATCCCTTATGGGGTAGGCAGAACACCAAAGGCTGTAAAACCATCTGATATCACATTTGACAAATTTGGAGGTATAATGATGGTGAGAGACTATTGCAGTGACAGGGAGTCAGCCTATTGCCCGCAGAAACACCAATAAAATCTCTGTCCCTTAACTAGCTTTTACAGTATGCCCGGGAAGAGAAGCAGCTGGCACATTCTATGTTTTTCTTTCGCTCCCAGTCCAGCATGGAAGCATGAAATTAATTAGTTATAAAAATAAATATTAATAATAACTTACAGAGTACACAAATTCATTATACGTTACTTTGATAGTGCATCAACACGCGTGGTGTCGCCTTGAAATCCAAAAGCGCATTGGCGATGAGAGTGCTAAATCGAACGCTCGAAATGCGCATGATTATTCATACATTTTTCTATGGAGAATGTACGTAAAACTTATGTAGACTTTAGGGTTTTGTTTGTAAAGATACAAAAAGACATGACTATATTTATTGGTTTCTTAAGTATTCAAAAAGTTTTTTATTTAAATGTATTCCAATTGATTTACTTCTTTAAAATTTGAAAAATACAAAGGCATGTTCTTGCATTTTTCTCAATTTTGAGCGTTTATTGACGTTTATTTTATAATAACTTAAGATTTGTTAAGAGTTGAAATGAGCACTACGTTAATTTTTGGTCTTTTAATTTAATACACGCAAATTATCATCATTCTTAATCATATCTAAATAGGTAAAATATGAAAATTCTTACACTGTTTTCGGTGTTTTGCACGATCTCCCTCCTTAACAAAATGCTTTGAAATATTGTAATGAATGTATTTTAATTTATTATTTTCAATAATTATTATGTCAGAATATATTTTTTTCATAAAATCAATTATTTTTTTTTCAAAACAATGACATTATGAATTAATTTGAAACTTCCAAGAAGTTACTTTCCTAAACCACTCTGTGTTGAACGGTAACCGTTCGTTAATTAATTCGAATATAAGATCGTGTTAAGATGTCACACATAAGATATTAATTAGTAAGAAATGAGACCTTAGCTTCAACCTGTGTTACTTGATTAAGTTACTGAGTTAAGTTACTGTTGGCAAAGTATCCTTTGCAGGACTAATAAATTCACTACGACGGAATCTTATCCGTCTTTTATAATAAACTGTACATAACTTTATAGTACACATGAGTCTTTTAAAGGGTATAATATTATGTTGTATTTTGCGTTGAGAACTTATTTCTTTAATTAATGTCATCTGGAATTCAGCAAGCTCGATAATTCATAATTTGACTTAGGTTATTTTGAGTTAAATAAAGCAATTATAAGAGTACAATCTCTCTAAATTATTTAAATATTTTTTATTAAATAGCAACCTTCCATTTTTTATTAGTTTAATTTTCACTAACCATCACATGAAACCGTGATTCAGTAAATAAAAAAAATCTATTCGGAACAGAACTACAGTCTTATCTACGAGAATCTAAGTACCAAAAGAACAAATTGCATCGAACAGTAACTCCTAACATAATCCCTTAAATTATCGATTTTCAACAAAAAATGTGTCTAGTCGTCCAGTCTGGAATTCCAACTGCCAAGTAATCCAAATGGTAGAAAATAGCTACGGTCGTGTCATAATCCCTTTGATAGCAGAGCCCTCTGTCAGCGGGATCCATCGACGACTCAATCAAATCGCGGACCGAACAAAAAGAAACAGCAAAGTGGATTGTCACAGTTTCAATTCTATTTGGGGTTTCATTTACTAAGGTAGCGGCCTGGGGATAAGATTAGCGGGGGTTTGATATAGTTTTTTATAGGTTGTTTTATGGGTACGTATCCCTTCTTTGATAAATCGATTGTATTCTCTAAAAGAGATGTCCCAGCCTCAACTAGGAACCTGTAAAGCATCTCAAAAAATTGAGAGAATATTACTCTTTCGCTATACCAAATAGTTATGTGGTTCGAAAATAAAAACAAATCCATTTTACTTACGTGATTTTCATATCATTATACGTCGTTTTTTTATGTTGCAATAATACTTTTTACTTTTTTGTTTCAACCAAATAACAAAGTAATTCTGTTATGTGTTAAAAACTGTTCTTCATGTTAATGGCTATAATTTTGCTTGGTGTACATAGTCCTAGCCAAGGCTCCATAAAATCTTGGGACATCTCTTTTATAAAATAATAGATACCAAAGTAAAAGTTGCTTATGTTTTTCAGGTTTTTAACAATGCAACTGCTTTACTTCACTCTTCTTCATATATTTGCTCACCTGACAGTGAGGGCTTGATCCACGCCCTACGACCACGTTGATGTCCTTCATAAAACATTTCCTAAGGTCTGTATCAGTGGATAGTTATTCACCAGGATTAGTCGCTAAATACACTTCAAAGGAATGTTCTTCTAAGTCCATGCGTAAAATATAAAGGTATGCATCGTATAAACAGTAATTGCTATTGAAATTATTTCTTTCATATTTTGTTGAAAAGGGTGATAGTGACTATTTTTTTTGTTTTTATTTTTCATACAAAATAATTCAGTTAAGTCAAAGCATCTTATGTAAAACACCTTTATGCGAAGTATGACAAAGTGGCATTTTTATCCCTTTCTTTATCGTTATGCACAGGTACACTTCGCAACGTTTGCGTTGCGTTGTTTGCGTTTTTCCGTTGTACAGAAGCCAGCAGATCAAGCTTTACATTACCTGTCAAATTTCCCTAACCAATTTTAACTTAGGTAATGTTGAGGGCATAGAGTTCAGATTCAGACAATTTTTTTGACAGATTTGTAACGCTCGATGTGCTGCCTTCTGTACATTGTATGCAACGTTTCTCAACGTTTATATAGACAGACAAACAGTTCACGATCCATACAGTCTCTGACCTGTCAAACAATTTTTTGTGAGGTATGTGAATGTATAAAGCTGATATTGTCATTGAAATGCTGCCTGTTTATATCTAAACTATTAGTGAAGACTTGATTTAATTTATAAGAAACGATATCGGGATTTTCATTTCAAGTTGATGATACTAGTAGTCTATTGAGTAACTTGAGAGGGTAAAATATTAAAACCCTTGCTGCGGTTTCTAATATAAGTAAATGAATTGACCTATAATGAGTTGCCATAATAAAAAATCTTACAGGTCAGCTATAAGCATTACCCTTTTCCCTGTATATAAAATAAATAAAAATCATCTACAGGCAATCACACCTACTATTATGATCCCAAGCATGTTATGGCGTACCAGGTAGCGAAGTAGAGAAACCTGAAATGAAACTAGAATGTATAAATACGTATATAGAAACACCCAGACCTGGAGCTTTTTTTTTGTAGTCTCGCCCGGACTTCGCACTCACAGCCTTACAATTCACGTAAAAGCGTCTTAGACTGTACACTCAGTACACTCAAATCATCATTCAAAAACGCTCTCTTTCCCACCATCGACTCAATCAATCCACTTCACACGCTCCGCTTGTGTAAATCACCAGTACATTGAAGCTTCTAGTTCACACCGAATTTCGGCCATTTTCAAGTGATTTAACACATAATTAGCGGCGTATGTGGCTACAGAACTGTACGTTAAGATGCACTGTGTGGTAACTAATTTATGAGAATGTGTTAATTTTACAAGCTGAATAAACCTAGTATTAAGATGCAGTGGATTAGATTGTAAGAGAGTTGTTGCAACTTATATTGTTTATAGTTGTGTTTATTATTGTGCTAGGATAATATTTATACCCGCGGTTATGTGTTTAGCGCGATTTTTAATAAAGAGCCTGTTTATTCTAAAACCTATATTTTGCTTTCATCCTATTCGATCTCATCTACTTAGGTTTATCTGCGTTAGGTGGGATTGGGTTAAAAAGTGGGTTTAGTCAATCACAAAAATACACTCAAAGTTTTGTGAAAATGAATGGTGTTTTATATGAAATGGAATTCTTAAAATATCTAGTAAACGATAAACAACAACAAAATATTTTACTGCTGCATTAGCGTTTATTATACTAGACAAAATAAACTTCAAGTTCACTTTTGTATTTTGTTTTCTTTTTTGTTAATACTTGAATACATTGTGTGCCTGAAATAGAAAGTCAACTACTGAAAATTAATAATAGAAAATCCTCACAGCAGTTTGTTAAGAACATGTGTTTGGATTCCATTATGGTAATCAGCACCGTCTATGGACACCTACAAACTTAGAGAAACTACTGGTGCATTGCTGAATTTGGAACATTACATTGTAAGTGTCGGTAACAGTAAATACACGTTTCTCGTCTTCTATCCAACATACAGCAAAGCTGTTTGGTAATGTTATTATGCAAGACTGCTCAAAAAATATGTTCTGCCACCAAACATATAAAATGATTAATTTTTAGATCTTTTTTTGTAAAACTTAAACTGTTCGTCGGAAGAATTACAGATGGTTTATTCCTATAGTCAACTATCATCTATAACAACTCCGAGTAATAAGCCCACTGCTGGTCTATCCTCTGCGTGACGGGGAGGTGTAGGCCGTAATCCATTAAGCTGGCCCAGTGCTGATTGGTGGATGTCAGAATTTTCAGGGTGCCGAAATGAACAAACCCTAAAGACTTCTGTATACAAGTATACAGCACGTAGGATCGATTGCTTAACGTGCCCTCCGAAGCACGGAAGTCATCGTGAGAAATACATATATGATCGGCAATCACCCATCGCTGCGATATCGTATGATATAACCACGTACATAGTATCCAAGGCGCCACAACGACTTCCAATAGCCATACGCTGTAACAAGGTTATGTCAGTAAAGCCGGCAAAAAATTTAAACTTAACGAATGAACATTTTAAATAAGAAGAATTGACGTCAGTTACGGCGATGATGGTTGAAATCTATCTGCCTCAAAACTCTATATAGGTTGTTTTATAGGTACTAGACAACAGAAATAGATACTTAATTTTTTTCGTAAATACTTCTATAAATAAATATACAAAATATTTAAAAAAAAACACGTTCATGGTCATTAATATTTCTTTTGTTTGAGAATCTAACCCGCGACCACTGGCTTCTGAGGTGTTAAACGGTCGTCAACTTAATCTTAATACTCTTTAGTTACTGACTGAGTGACTGACAGACAACGTACATACAGCCATAACCACTGGCCGTAGAGAGCTGAATTTGGAAAGTACAATCCTTAGAGGTTGTGGGCTAGCACTAAGGAAGGAATTCCTGAAATTTCCTCGGGAACGGGAATTATTTGACTTTTGAGTTTGTATAAAAAATCTTATTCCTTGAGTGCACGGATGTGATACTTAGTATAAAGGTTCTTCAGTGAGTGACTGTTTATGTTGTGAAAGAAATTCTCGTTATTCCCACGGCAAGACGAAATATTGGACTTTTTAGTTTGTATAAAAAATCTTATTCCTTGAGTAAAGTTTCTTCAACGAGTGACTGGATATTTTAAATATAAACACTGTTTAAGCGCATACGAAGTCGCGGGCAAAAGCTTGTAAATAAATATAATATAAAATCCCCAGACAATCACACCAACTACATGGCCTCAAATAGCATAGCTTGTGTAATGTAGTGAACTAGGGAACCTAGAATATAAAGAAAATATCTTATTTACTGACTAATCGTATTACTTAGTACATTAGGTATTCCATTTGCCATACCCTTATGTATAAATCAATGGTGTGTAAAGGGACGCATTAAGATGTTGTTATACAGCGACTAGTACTTTTTTTTTTTATAAGTGACTAAACCCGCGTTTGACCTCAATCTCTCCTGATGGTAAGTGACGATGAGGTCGAAGATGAAAGCACACGGGTTTAGGAAGGAACTGGCTCTTTATACAATATTGCCGGAACACATTACCGCCGGAGCGGTAACATTTGGCGGCAGACTTTATATAAAGGGTGGTCGCTAGCCAGGCGGACCCAGAAGGGATCCTACCACCACCAAGTAAAGTACAAATGTTATATGGGCTAAGTTATCTAAATTAATAAGCGGTAGAAATCTTGTTTGTTTGATTTTTGAACACACTTCCTCTAAAACTATCCGTTGAATTTGTAAAATTATTTTAGCATTTTATAACCTAACTTGAATTGGAAATCATAGGATTTAAATATAAAAAGGAACCACGTGAAACCGTTCGGATCCAGGTACAGCTACAGCTGAAGATTTTGTCTGCTTTCACGAGATAATCTTTGAGACTATCATTAGATTTGAGCTCTTGAGAAAAGTAAAAGGATTTTTTTTTTTATACTCTTACCGCATAAAGCGGCTATTTTTTCTATAAAGAGCCAGTCGCCATATACTCACTTCTTAACAATAACAACTGTTGTCAAATCTTACTTTAAACACTAATGTTTTTAGGCAGTGTATTTTGAACAGATTTTTTTTTCATTAAACTGCATGTTCTTTAACCAACCAAAGCATACACACACAGCATATAAGCAGACTATCACTATGCTAAATTTCCTCCACATCCCTGAAGCCGTCCTGCCGTGATTGAGGAATAATTACACATAGTTACATACATTCATACAAACATTTATAATGTTAGATACTAGTAATTAGAGATAACGTACGTTTTAACATATGTTTTGTTCCCTCTCTAAACAATAACACAAAAAATAAAACAAAATTTTGCGAAAAAAATCACGCTAAACCATCCCCTACAAATTTTCTACATCTCACTCACATAACGTACCTTTGTACGTTCAATTCATCCCCTTGAGAGCCTCATTCCGTAGTTACTTCCACTGCAGGGTTGTTTGAGTACCAATTTACATAAATATACTTCTTTCTCACGATTTACTAAAATAATATTTATTCGCTTCGAAAATAGGTCTACATTTTCTTTGAAAGTTGAGAAGTTGGCTTACTATAACAGCTTTGTAAGTCACTTGTAAATATTGCAGCATCGATATAATGATGGGCGATGGCCTACTGGTGTAGTGGTAAAAATGCCTTTAACGCAAGAAATTCAAGGTTCGAGAGGTCCCGGTTGGAGTGTGACTATTTGTGTGACAACCGGCTGGTGTAGTGGTAACGTATATTGCCTTCTATGCCAGAGGTCCTGGGTACAAATCCCGGCGGCGGCGGATATCTGTGTGATGAACACAGATATTAGCTGTCAAGTCATGGATGTTTATATGTTTATTTAAGTTTATTCTAATAAAAATATGTATTTTATTCAATATAAATGTTTATATATTTCTTAAGTATATCAGTTATCTAGTATCCATAACACAAGTTCTTTAAGAAACTTAATTTGGGCTAGATAATGTTGTGTGAGTGTCAGATTTTTTTTTGTGTAATGAACACATTAGCCGTCAAGTCACAACCGTTTTGTTTTTTAAGTTTATAAAATTATATTATCAAAACACATCTCATAGGTACTATGTATGTAAAACAAATTTTTTTAACTATAAAAGACTTCACTTGGTCTCGATTATTGGATTTTTTTAGTATTAACCGTTCACGCGGTTTCATACGCGCAATTGGTAATCCCGCGGGAATTTCGACATAAAAAGTACCCTATATTATGTCATTTCTGACTATAATCTATAGGGTTTTTATGAAGATCAAAATATTTTAGGAGAAGGTTATAAGTGATGTGTGGATTCAATTTATGAAAAAAATTTTTTTTGTTAGTTAAGTTGATGTTTTATAATTCTCATAAGTTAACAACATTATAGTTTAATCTGTTATTTACGACTAAATAACAAGAAAAAAAATCGTTTTCCCAACTATTTCTATTAAGAAATACATTAAGATATTACTACTTAGTAGTAATAATATCTCAATGAAGAAATACGTTAAGCCCCGATTTTTAAATAGTCAGAAAAATTTGGTCACTCAAAAGAATTGTTAAATTTCAATTTAAAAAAAAAATATTTTTTTTTGTCAAAATTTGAATCTCATATTATTTTTAACATTCTCTTAAATGTTTTCATTTTCAAAAAAATTACCCTGTATATCTGTACCAAATTGTTACCAAATTCGTCCATCCATTTTTATGTGAAAGAGGAACAAACATCCATTTGTCCATACTCACAAACTTTTGTATGTATGTATGTATAATAATTAGTAGGATGTATATGTACTTTTTAGTAGTTAGTGTACTAGAATTTCAGTTCATTAGTTATTGAGTTTATCGCGTTCAGACAGACCAACGGCGTTAGTAGACTTTGTTTCTTTTCATATTTAGTGTGACTATATAATTAGATAAAAAGCTTAAAACGATGTATAGAAGGATGTCTTAAAAGAGTTTTCCACGGAGATTTTCACTTTTATTTCATTCGTTTTCAATCCTCCAAAGAGTGAGTGAACACTAATGCATCTTTTACTTCAGAACGAATGACAAAGTGACAAACATGTAGTTTCTTCTATTATTTGACATGTACATTACGCTGTCTATAGGCAGTAACTCGATTGAGACTAGGTACTGAGGTAGCGTTGACAAAAAAGTTACAAAAATATTTTTTTACTACAATACCTAAATGTTATTATTTATTTTATGTTTGAGATTTAAATTTTCAGGGTGACTAAAATATCTTATGCCTTATTCATTGTGACTATAAGTATACATCTGTTGGGATAGTTTGATGTGCACTCCAAAACACAAAAGTAATCATAGACACATACAATAATAGCTTCACGCCTGTATCCCTAATGGGGTAGGCAGAACACTAGTGGCTATAAAACCATCTAATGTCACGTTTGTCAAATTTGGAGGTATTATTATGATGGAGAGAGACGCCAATAAAACCTCCTCCCTCCATTAACTGACTGTTACAGTTTGGCCGGGAAGAGAAGCAGCTGGCACATTCTATGTTTTTTTTCGCTCTCAGTTCAGCATGGAAGAATCGTGATGTAATCGTGATGAATTTATTTTCATAAACGCCCGCGCTAACAGAAATTTAAAAGGAATATTTAGATGGTTGCTGAATGTTTTGAAGGTAATGATAAAATCATGTAACAAGGGGTCACATTATTTAATAGGTGTAGTAACAATAGGTCTGCTTCAAATCTATCTATATAAATTGCCAAACCATTACCTCGAGAACTATCAGATTTGGTGGCAGATTTTGTATGAAGGATGATTGTTAATCACGGTGACTGTGATGGGAACCTACTGCTGATGAATATTATCCCAACGTGGAAGGCTTATTGTTATCAAGTTTTATTTTAGTTAGCCTAAAATTTTACTTAATGCGTTATTTTTAATACGACGTTTTTAACCACACTTTATCGTTTTTATTTTTATTTTACCATTCTCATAACAGACGAAAATGACAGGTTTGAGTATTTTTCGATCTTCGAACGTAGTGTTTACAAACTGTGATGTCTTATTTGTTGTAGGTATCTTAATATCCGGTCTTCGTCGCGCCTCACATGTTCTATCATATATTTATATGTATATATAGAACATGTGATGTAGAGAGATATATTTATTACCTGTACTTTTAAGTATTTAAAATATAAGAATTTCTAAAACCCGTGTCTACCTCGTCATGTGATACTGGCAGTAATAGCACGTCACGTTGAGTAATCTAAGATTAATTCAAGGTTTACTGACAATGTGCTGAGATCGTGGACAGTTTGCTGGGTGTTGGATTTAATCACCCGTTCCACAAACGAAGCTGGGGAATTTAGTTATGTCCACTCAACTAATAAATTACATTCATCAAATTCATCAAAAATGCAAATAAATTAAAGTTGCATGGACGCTGAAAAAATGTCAATGGCGTGTAGTTTTTAAAGAAAAATAAAAAAAGAAATATTTTCGATGAAATCAAATTCAGGAGCTCGCACCACTGCAATATAAATTTTATAGGGGTTAATAAAAAAATAATATTTTTGAAAAAAAATATAGTTTAAACTTTTTTGCTACCGTTACAATTCAAAAGCCACTTTGGTATATCGGCGAGATGCAATGATGTTACTTACAGTGAGCTACTTACATAGTGGTGGAGCTTAGTAAATATTTTTACTATGTGAAAATGCATTTTAAATATAAAAAATAATCTTAAATACCCACTCAAAGTAGTTTTGGTTTTCATTAAAGTCCATTTTACCATTTTAACTCAAGGGCTACATTATATTGGTCGAATTAAATTTTGACGGCCTTCAATCGCATTGATTCGACATCAACGATAAAAAATTTACCCTCTATGCCAGAGGTCCTGAGTTCGTATCCCGCTATAAATAAATAAATAAAATTCCAATACAATCACATCAACTACATGGCACCAAGTAAGAATAGCTTGTTATATGGGATACCATGTAGCGAACAGGAGTAACCAAGAATTGAAATAATAATACCTATACAGGGTGACTGGTAAGGTAACACATTTTAGATACTGAAGGAGAGCACTCTGAACTCGATTCTGATCATAATTATTTAATAAAAGTAGTTAAGTATTTATTTTTTACCAGAAATTCCTATGAATAAATAAAGAGACTCTACTACACTTTTCCCGACTAGCCACCTCAGTCAACACGCACACCGCAGTGTTCCCGTCACACGCACACCACCACACGCTAAGTATCTATTGCATTACACTTATGTAACCATGCGTTGCGTAATGAATTCATTAACTTTCGGTTAAGTTTACTCAGTAAATAGTTAATATTTATTTGTTGTTTTATCACGTCCTTGAATTTCGAAAGTGACCCACCAGTCACCCTGAATAGATCCATACATGGAACATTCTTTTGTTCCATGCGGGAATTTAAGCCGCAACCTGACGATTTGCGGGGAAGTGTCAGACCACGGCCCCACGTGTCAAACTTAAGGTTCTATACCATAGGTCCTGAGTTCGTATTTGGTGTGGTTAGATATTTTACTTCCATGCTGGACTGGGAGTGAAAGAAAAACATAGAATGTGCCAGCTGCTTCTCTTCCCGGGCATACTGTAAAAGTCATTTAAGAGACGGAGGTTTTATTGACGTTTTTGTGGGCGATAGGCTGACCCTCTACCATTGCAAGTCTCTCTCCATCATTTTAATAACTCCAAATTTGTCAAACGTGACATCAGATGGTTTTATAGCCTCTGGTGTTCTGCCTACCCCATTAGGGATACAGGCGTGACGTTATGTATGTATGTATGTATTTATATTTTACTTTATTCGTCATATAACTTTAAACAGATATAACAAATCAGGACTAAATAAAGTCTTCAAAAGTTGATTTACATACAAATCATTTTTTCACCCATCCTTTTGCAACTTAGGCATGTATCTTAAATAATAATGAATAAAAAATGAAATCCCCAGACAATCACACCAACTACATGGCCCCAAAGTTAGCATAGCTTGTGTTTTGGGATACCATGTAGTGAATTAGGGGGGAACCTAGAATATAAGTAGGGTCAAGGAGGCAACAGTTACTCGGATTTTTTTAGAAGGTCAAAAAATCAAGAAATATTCGTTGCATTAATCTGAAATTTGTACAAATGTTAGTGCAACAACTATATTTTATCATGACCTATACATATTCTTCAAAAATGCAAATGATAGTAAGCTATGGACCAAAACCGGAAAACAGAGAAATGAGCAACTGTGCACTCCTATATGAACACAGTGACTCAGTACCTAGATACACAGTGGCTCTAATAGTATACAGTGACTCAGTAGTAGAAATAATGAACAAAAAACGTCAACTTATAATCAACATTTTTATTTATCCTAATCAAAATTAAACTTTATGCTACTTAGCAACTTTCCTTCGCAGCAAACTATAAAATAGGTTTTCAGGGTAGCATCTTCTTCTGTAAATATTTTGTAGACAGATTAGTTTGGTCCTAACTGGTCGGATGATAGATAATGCATCAATTAATTAATATTGGCCATTAGACGGCAAATAAGACTTATTGCTTTCTAAAGGAAGCGTTTTCTGTTCATTAATGAGTCAGTAGTCTCCTACTTAATAAAACACAATATAAAACTGTAGAAAATATTGGAAAAGTACTCAGTGACTCTTGAGCCACTGCGTACTTTTCCAAATTGAGTCAGTGTGTACCTCTCTGTCATTTTCAAAAAAAAACATCACTGCAAGCAACATAAAAATCAAATTAGTTCCAACGCATGAGAAATTTCAATAAAATTAGGCCTACTTTACATTAAAGTAATTAGACGTCATAAATAAAAAGAAATGATTTTTTATCACACCCATCAAACGTACCTCAAAAAGTAATTTTATTGAGTCAAAAATAGTTAACAATCCGCATTCGATTCGCACGCCGACTAGTTTCATTTAAATACGTTACTGGCCGCCTCAACTGCATGATAGATCCAGCTACATTATCCTTGTCTATGAGGTCAAAACCTGAGTGAGTCACTTTACCCGACAGAGCCACTGTTGCCTCCTTGACCCTACATAAATAGATAAACACCCAGACCTGGAACATTTTAACCGGCCGGTGGTGGTCGTTGCACCCTGAAGATGCTTCTGGTTGAAGCGAAACACGTGTCGGTGGTAGCTTGTGGTGTGGGTTGCAGTTTTCCAAGTGTGTGTTCATTGCATTTCTTGCTTCTTGTTTGAGGGAGGGAGGGCGGTGAACCAACGCACGAAAATCGTGCATAACTAGTGCAAGTACAAGTCGCGGAATTAGCAAGGTAACTTTGTTAAAGTAGTTGTCATGGATTTCCGTAAAGTAACGGAATGATTCAATCAATTACTGGAACATTTTTTTTTCTTGTTCTGTGTGGGAATCGAACCCTCAACCACTGGCGTCTGAGGCAGACAGGTTTACCCTATCGCCAAAGAGATCGTAACAAACTAAAACTAACTTTAGTCAAAATCCACTGTATACAAAAAAAAACAACAACATAGTCACAAAACATGCGTGCATATCTTACTTTACAAAAAAACCTCTAAGTATCATTGCAACTTGCAAGGTCCCGGAAGCCAAGAGAGTGGGGAGCCGGAAGTTCACATGCAGACAACATGGCCGCCGGCCACTTCCGGCCTAGCAGTTTCCTGTTTCACCCAGTATTCCGTTGGACATTAATAACTAGTGCTTAACATGTTTGCAACTGTGTGTTATTCCTAGGGTTATTTCCAATCTAGGGTATCTAGGCTTTAAAAAAGCTGTTGGTTTATCTTATTGATGACTTTGTTTTTTTACTCGCTGAAAAGGATTATACGAATAAACCTGTAATATTGTACACAAACAAGATTGGGTCGCTTTGTGTATTAGTTTCGGTAATTTTTTGGTAAGCTTTCGCGATTCATAAAATATAATAATAGTTATCATTATATAAAAGCACACGTGCCTTTAGGCAGATTAACATTAGTAATATTTGGGGGCCAGTGCACCTTAGCAGCCTTATTAATAAAGTCGGATTAAGGCTGCAAACTGGACGGCAGCGACAGCGACAGCGGCACGGGCAGCGATTTCCGCGACACGATAGAAAGTATTGAGTTTGTTTGAAACTTTGACAAATCGCTCGAGCGCCCGCTGACGTCGAGAACGGCCCAGATTTCCCGCGTCGCTGCCCGCGCCGCTCTCGCTGTCGCTGCCGTTTGCAGCCTAAGGTCATTTTTAAATTTTTCGCTGAGGCTTATACTTACATAATCCTCATTTTAGATTCTATAATCAAGTAATGACTGTTAATCTCAAATATTTTATTGTTTTATATTTAGGCAAAGAGGATTGTGTAAAGAGCTTGATAAGTCTTAGTGCACAATGGAAAAATGAACGTTTATTGTAAACCGAATATAGTCCGAATTTATTAATAAGGCCGTATGGGTCTCAGAATAAAACGAGTCACTTGGATTAGTCACCTCCTTCAACCAACTTATCCATGCGGTAAGGTTGTATAAAGTTGACCGTAGGTGGCCCAAACTGGGTTTTATCGCATATCAAACGTAAGGCAAGTCAAAAAGACAAATTTAGTTCATGTCCATTAAAGGGTAACAAAGTTTATGCTTTTTACTCAAGCTATCAAACTAGTATCCTACTAAATGCCCAGACCTGAGCTAGTTTAACTTACTTTAGCGCTAAAAGGCCTCATGTGAATAAGTATATGTATTTCTAAAAATAATAAAAAAAAGTTTAAGTTTACATGTAATATGTCAATCTTACAACAAGCTCTGTTTAAAATAAAGTATTTTCACTTAATTTAAAACTGAAGAATACAATTAAACCAATATTTACATCGCAATATAATCAGGATCTCTGCTTACAGTGGCTCGCAAGCCTAAGCGATGTCGTAATTTCCTCAGGAAGAAGACCAACATATGTCGCTGTATCGCATCGCTTCCTATGTGCAGCGAGGCTAATCGCTGCAGGGTGTTGCTATATTAATAGCTATGTATATCATATCTCTGTTTATGGAACCGTGGAATGTTTTGGGTGTTTTATTGGAAATTTGTTAATGATTTCTTAG
This sequence comes from Stenoptilia bipunctidactyla, assembly GCA_944452665.1. Classification (NCBI taxonomy): domain Eukaryota; kingdom Metazoa; phylum Arthropoda; class Insecta; order Lepidoptera; family Pterophoridae; genus Stenoptilia; species Stenoptilia bipunctidactyla. The sequence goes on from OX101739.1 coordinate 14,206,615, forward strand.
ATATAATGTTTAAAATAATCAGTCAGATATAATGTTTAAAATAATCAGCAAAAAGTGATGCGTTGAATTGATAACGTGACACGATACTTCAGCTGTAAAACCTTGTACAAAATGTAAAAGGTTTAGGTTTCCTACCTTCAATCTCTATAAAGCATGGTTGAACTTTTTTAAACATTATAAGCAGAATGTAAAAAAATTAAAACAATGGACCTTATATTTTTATATAGCTTTTCAATGGATAAAAATGTAGAATTTTTTTACCTCCACATAGGATTAGTTGCGGGAAAAGTTTGTGTGTGACATTAACTATACGTGGAATTTATAAACTTGGAAATAGAGAGTCTGGGGAGAAATGTTTGTACGGGTTGAATGAAACTTGTATCTGCGATCAATGACAAAATACATACATACATACATGTATGACAAAATATTTAAAAAATTATTGGTCAAATAAAGTACTGCGATCATAATCTTAGTGTTTCAATATCGGAGATCCGCTAAAGGTACATCATTTTCTATAAAATCATATAGGTAAAGTCACATTAGGTATCTATAAAAAATAATGTTTAAGTTATGACGTCAATTCAATCTCTGTTTGTTTTTACATAAATAAAGAGTTAAGTACAATAATATCAATGATTATTTGGATTCCAAAAATGCGAGATATAAATATATATAGGTACAAGTGAATTCTGTTTTTTATTCAAAATTAATGTAAATTGCCATCTGCCTTGGCCACAACAAGGGAATCACACACAAAGCTGCCTTGTTTATCGAGTTCAAGTAGCATTTAAAAACGCTCTTCATTTAACATTGCTGGAACACATCACTGCGGGAGCTTATACATGTCTTTTTAACATCAACCCAATTCCATGGCAGTCACTAATACTAAGTCCCGGAGTCAGTGACTAGGTAGAACACAAGGTAGACCTGGTATTAGAATGGCATGTAGGTCTTATAAGACCGGACACAAGCCATAACACGACGCTCTGCTGATACTGCGAGGGCGCCGAGGAAATCCCTGCGCAGCTGTTCTACCACTGCCCAGCAGTTATGCAAAAGCGCTCCGCTCGCCTGGATTGACATGAAGTGAATCCAAAAGAGATCAAAAGCACCATCAGGAGAATTTAATATCAAAATCTCCATCAGAGTGTACGGCGATTTGAAGATAAGAACTCACACAATAGATTTTGTAGGTCGCAGAGTGACGAGCAGAGAAGTCTGCTAGGTTGCCTCCTGGCTCGCTAAATGGTATCTCATATTACAAGATTTTCTTAGTTTGGGACCATGTAATTGCTGAGATTGTCTGGGAATTTTAGGAAAAGGGATTACTAAGTTGTCATGTTTTTTTTTTAACTTTATTGCCGAAAACTGTGTTTTGAGATACTAGTGAGGAGTTTCTTTTCAAAACTTGACTATTCCACTTTTTGTGTTTTTACGTAATTTGAGACAATAGTTTTTTAGCTATGCCATTTTAAAGCGGAATAATCAACTTTTGACGAAATTATGTTTTTTTTATGATTTTTTTCTGGTGTAATTATTTATTTTTGGTACCATTTTACTTTCGCTGCGGCTTTATTCCAATGTTACCAACTGTTTTGTCGAAAGTGGAATAGTCAAGTTTTGAAAAGAACCTCCTCAGTTGTGATTCATGAAAGAGCCACGAACAGAGCCAAAAAACTTTTTCTATACCTTTAATAGACCTCTCAAGATTTTGTATCATTGGGTTTAATTTATTGATTTCCGATCATAGTCATATAAATAATGCATCAATAAAAACTCATTTAAGGTAATATAAATATTATATTTTCATAAATATTTGGACAACATAAGCAACTTAAGAACTACAATGTTTAATTCCTTAAGTACATTACAGTTTTCATTTATTTTATCTAATAAACATTTAATAAATAAACTCTAAGGACTAAGGCTGGTTTCACACTGTCAGACTGTGTACGAAACATAGTCTATAGAGAAAGTTAAGAATATCGTTGAAGAAAAACTTAAATATAAAAAGTATTATATAATTGTCTAACAATGCGAAACCTAACGCATACAGACACGATAATCTAATTTAATATTTTTGCCAAAATAAGTTTAATTCATAAAATATAGCCAAATATCTTTGTTTACTACAAGATTCAGCCTTATTTTATAAAACAACGAGTAAAATATTTTTATTCCTGCTCATATTATGAGTGGATAGTGAGACCTGCTACGATGAATGGAGATAGTGGGATAGGCTCAACCACTAGTGTCTTCATCATCGTCATCACAACTCTTTGTAATGAGCCCACTGCAAGGCTATGAGTCTCTCTCCTGAACGACTAGAAAGTATAGGCCATAATCCACCTAGTTTGCCCGGTGCTGGTTGGTGGATTTCAGAACTTTCAGGGTTTTTTTTTTATATTCTAAGGATAGGAGGTTTCTCTTCCATGCCACCTGATGGAATGTGCGCATGAAGACTATGGTGTTACACGTCCATCCACGAGAAACCTATTCACTCGACACTTAAAAGTTCCAGGACTGTAGTGGTCAGGAAATACAGACGCAGGCAGATTGTTCCACACCTTGGCAATCCGTACCAAAAAGGAACTATCGAAGCGTTTTGTTCGACTTCTTCGTAAATTCACTATATAGGGATGGAAGTTCTGTCTGCGTGTGGTATTCCGGTGGTAAAAAGGGTACTGAAATGGCTTCCGACCAACCCTAACGACTACTGTATACAAGTATGAGGCAACCGGAACCGACTGCTTAACTTGCCCTCTGAAGCATGGAAGTCGCTGTGAGATAAGAAACGGTCTGTGGTCACCCATCCTAGTACTGACTTATTTAAGAATAACCTGCGATGATTAATCGTTTGATGTACACAATAACCACAGCGCCACGACGAATTATGCCTCTTAGCCCATATTTCTATGAGTTTCCTCAAGATAGCAATGGAATGGAAAGATATGAATGGAGTCGTTCATGACCGCAGGGTAGATACCGAAACTTCGAATTAAAAAAGGCCCATGGCCCTGCAGTGGGTTCATTTGATCAAAGAGTTGTGATGATGATGAGGTAAAAACTGTGTTTGTTTTCTCCGTTTAACAAAAAAATCTATCTCACCAGCTACCATATAAAATGAGAAGGACCAAAAATCTCGCTTATTTTGGAACAAAGTTTATTATAAACATATTTTGTTTAAAACTGCATTGATCAATACTAGGGATATATTTTTATTCTAATCATAAGCCCCGTATAAATTTAACGCCATACTTATATTATCAACAGATTCATTACAAATTTTATTTACCATTGTGCATTAAATTATACACTAGAAATATCTTTATAGAAATATCTCTGCAAATAGATAGGTAACATAAGAATTTGTCACTACGTAATTTAAACTTACTTAAAATTTACCCTTACCATTTGCAAATGTTATTGAGTTATTTTAAATTAAAATTATACGAAATAACTAGAAGTAGATATTCCTATAGATCAAGTGGCATACACAAATTTGGTACATTCAGAGTCAACATAGTCGCGCTATGTTGTAAACTAATCAATTAATCAGGGTTATTCCGCAATCAACTACATTTGATTAACACTCAGAATCATAATCACATTTAGTAGTTATTGTTTTGACTATCACTTTAATTATTTTAAGATAGCATTGCAAACATTTCGTTATTATTAATGATTAAACGAACTTACCTGTACGTGAAGTTCTATCATAATTATACGAAGGCTTCGTCCGAAGAGATTAACTATACACTTGTAGTAACACCTACTGTGTTGCCAGATTGCACAGACATTTGAAAGCCAGCTTTCCTCCTTTTTTTTTTATATTCCCTCCTCACGCACTGCTAGCTGTTTAGTCATTATGTTCAGAGTAGATGATATTTCACGTCAGGGGCAGGGGGGGTGGGTAGTTAATCTCTTCGGACGAAGCCTTCGTATAATTATGATAGAACTTCACGTACAGGTAAGTTCGTTTAATCATTAATTATACTCATGCTTCGTCCTTCGAGATTAACTATACACTTGTAGATGTTGAGATAAGACGTTGACGTGAAATATACATCTATACTTATAATAGTAATAAATATAATAGGTACTACCCATGTTTTCTTTACAACAAAAACCGAGAGTTTATGTATCACATTAATTTATGATTATTAGTGTTAATATTGTTTAAGCATTACAATTTCCCATAAAGTGTAAAAATAGAAAAAATATATATATAATAATTCAGTTATTCAGAAAATTAAAAATAACAATTTACCTAAATTAAATTTCAATCAAAGTAATTTACAATTCAGATAATATTGATCTGCCACAATTGCCACAATTGTTCATTGGTATCAAAAATCTCTCTATTTTAAAATCGACCAAATGTTTTTGAGTTACCACTCCACTAAGCCGTCTTTCTAATCAGATCTATATTGACCCCTAATTTACGAGCCTTCGAAGTAGCAGCATGCCTAGTGCTATGCGCTGTAAATATTAACGCATCAACTCCGCATACTTCTAAACTACTTTTTAACCAACAACTATGGGTTTGCGTTGTTACTTTAGAGTATGTCTTTCTCAAACTAACAAAAAGATTTGAATGGTTACAAAGGTAAGTGTAGTATGAAAGGTAGTCATTTAATGCTATTGCAGCACATATTTGGGGTTTGTCGCGAAAGTAGGGTGTAACAAGTATGGGTTGTTGAGTACCGACTTGTGAGTTCTTAAGGAGGTCTGGAATTTTAATTAAAATTTTATCTGAAAATTGTTCTATGTACTCAACCAAAATTTTGGATAATGTTTGAATTTTGTGAGCGGTTATTTATTAAAGCTATTAAGGTAACAACCTTTTTTGTGAGCTTGTCCAAACCTAATGATTGGTTTGTACCACTGGGCTAACTTATCTAATACTAGTCAGGTATCCCATGTAAAATTGTATTTGGGAGAATGGTGGTCGAAGTCTACATATACCCTTTAAAAAACGTTTGATTCTATCGTTACTTCCAATATTTGAACTAAGGACTAAAGACAATGCTGAACAACAACTATTCAGGGTACCATTTTGAGCTCCAGTTTGATATTGTTTAGTTAAAAACAGTAAAACATTGGAAACAGACTCATCAAAGCAATTAAGGTTATTAGTGACACAAAATTGTAACCACTTTTTCAAGCTGCTATCATATTGTTTCATAGTATTTTCTTACAGAGAAGCCATAATTACGGGAAGGGACGGCGCTGGGACATGTTTCTTAATCATCGCTATGGTGATAAAATCCTGGCAATCAGTGTGAGTTTCTAATGTATGTTGCGGTTGCTAGAATGAGATAATATGAGATTTTTAGATGATTTTAAATATAAAGGTTTTGACACAAGAAGATTATTACAAACCGGAAACCAGGGTTGAGTTGGCCACATGGTTACAACTAAAATACCTCTAGCTTTATGTGTAATATTTTATCTGAGAGATTTTAATATAATGCTAAAAGGCGGGAAAACGGTAAAAAAAATAACTTCAATTCAAATGCGTCGGGATCTCTTTGGGAACCCTGCTGGCAAAGATATCCATATCTGATACACCGAAGGTGTTTATTATTTTTTGATAAGCGTGGTCTGCGAGTTCCCATTCAAAATCAGGATGCAACCGTCTGGACGTGGCATCGGCTACAGTCGGAACTTATGACGGAACTTATATAGGAAACAAAAACTATAATATTTCTTATCTCACACCATTGCCATAAGTCACGCGTTACTTGTGTGAGGTATGGAAACTGCACTCTTCCCGCCCGATTAATATAAGAAATAGCAGTGGTATTATCTATCGTTAAAGTATGTGACGGTTATTAAGGTTTTTCGCGAAGATTTTCAAGCCAAGAAATGCTGCTAGTATTTCAAGATAGTTTATGTGATAGTTTCGTTCTTTATCACTCCAAATACCACAGGCAGTTTTCTCACCACACGCAGCACCCCACCCCTTAGTCGAAGCATGGCTAAAAAATTTCCAAATTATATTCATCGAATTTAATTTAATTCACAGGATTCTTAATGCTTTTTCCCACCACTCATAATCGTGCTTTAAAAAATCTGGTAGATTCATGTACACGTCAAAATTATCAAGTTACTCTTTAAACTAAGGAATTTACTAAGTTCAAATTGTTTGGTATAAAGCCATCCATACTCAATGGCTTGACAAGCAGGTGTTAGTAAACCTACAAAACTTGCAAAATCTCTTATCTTGCATCTGTTTTTGTTTTTAAAGTAAGTCAATTTTTCTTGTATTTTTTGTATCTTTTCTGAGGGTAGACTAATTTGGAATTTTTTGTGAAAATAATGTAGCCTAAAAACTTGCAGGTAGTTTTTGGCTGCAAGCAACTTTTTCATAGTTAATAATAAAATCTAAAGCTGTCAATAATTGTAGCGTAATAGTAACATTATCGTGACAGTTTAGGTAATTATCCGAAATTAATAGAATGTCAACAATATAATTAGTAGATAAATAATTACATGACCTAAGTAGGCTTAGAACTCGTTTAAATCTTAGTGAAAACATATAGCGCTGTATTTATACCGAACGGAAGCACATTGAATTCGTATAGCATAGCTCATTGTTCTCACCAAACTGCAACCGTAGGTACTTTTGAAATTCCTTATGGATCGACAATAAAAAATATGCGTCTATAGCTATTTTGTATGACCAACTTTACTGTTGTTCGTAAATCCTCAAGTTTAAAATGTTCGGTGTCAATAGATTTAAAATAAATCTATTTTGTCAATTAGGCTTAGGAACGACAAATACGCTTGAAATAAATTAACATTTACCTGGCTCACAAGGCGAAATGGCACCTATGAATAATAATTCGTTTATGCAGTTAATAATTTTAGGACATTTCTGTATTACTGGCCAAGAAAAAGGTATTTTATAGCCAGATATCCAAGAAAGAACAATAGGATCTTTCGTTAGTATTTGCCATTGCCGATAGAATTGAGAAAGTCTGCCCACAGAACTAACCTTAGTTATCGTCGGTTGCGATTTTTTATCGGAGGTGGCACTCGATACGATGGCCGCGATGAGTTTGCGGGCCGATTCTTTTGAACAGGTTCTTTCTGCTCCTGTAGTCCCCTTTGCCTGCAAAGTCTGGGGAGAAGCTCTCCAGTTTAAATTCTTGTTCTGAGTAACTGGCGGTGGTTGCTTGGTAAATTTTATATTCTGCTTGAAATTTTGAGTCCATTTTAGTTCAATACCTGTTTATTAATGATTTTCGCAGTCTTGTTGTTTCGGCTAAGTCCGCGCCATTTACCGAGAGTACCATTACCATTTACAGAGAGTACCGTCATTTTGTTTTCTGTAGCTGATCTCGTGTATCTTTTTTAAGATTAAACATAACGCGGTTTCTGCGCGTCATAGAGTCACTATTTCGGACATCACACATGAGGCACCCGGCACCCATTAAAAGTTTTATGACCTCCGTATCTTTGTGTTCTCGTTTGAGAAAGATGGACATCGCCTCTCCAATACAGGGAACAGCGCACTCGAGTTGCTTTTATTTTAGCCCAATCCCCTTATCTCTTTTCAAGACCGTTTCAGATACGGCTGCTCTGACTTCCGAATTCAGGGTAGGAGCGTCGATAAGAGTGCAGTTGCTTGGCGGTAAGTATTTATTTTGCAACTCTTTGCGGCTATCTTTGGATAGTCCATATACTGCAATATGTTGCAGGCGGGTTGCTAGATCAGAGTTGATTTCACTCCCATACGTTTTCGAAATAGAAGGGTCCTCGATTAGCAATTTTAAGATAGCGTTATCGGTCGCCACCTCTTCTACAATCTTAGACGTGCTGGGTTGCGGTTCGGCGCTTGGGGATGGTGCGTTGTATTGTATTGTATTGCTAGCGAGAGGTGAAGGCAAAGGCTCGCGCTTGGATATGCATGTTTGGATGTCTGTCTCCCTCATCATTCGGATATTCCGTAACGACGTCTTCAATTTCGTCAATAAATTGAAACTCGGCAGGGGAGCCACTTATGAATAAATCAGGTATTTACTACACATGACTCATAACTTTGAATAAAAATAACAGCCCACAGTGTAGGTACTTTTGGTATACGTAACTGACACAGTATCAAAGTGACAACCCAATCGGAAGCCCGCAGTGTACCTTATTGCAGTTATGTACTTTGGTGGTATAAATATACCTCAGTTTGTGAAGTGACAGCCCAAGCGGCTACCCGCATCACTATTATATTTTTGTTAAGTATAAATACTACTAAAGTGTTAATCCAAACGATTAACCGCAGTAGCAGCTTCACTTAGAAAAAAAAACTTTCAATTGTAAAGTATAAATACTACTAAAGTGTTAACCCAAACGATTAACCGCAATAGCAGTTTTACTTTTAAAAACAACTTGTAGTTGTAAAACATGTAACATAGCTACTAACCTTCACTGTTTGGCGTCAGTGCTACTGAGTTTTGGGACTCGCTTGATGAAGATGATTCATTACGTTGTCTCCTGGAACGTTTTAATTTTTTCTCCAACTTCTTTATTTTTTTCTTTATATAAGAGTACCTAATCTTCTGAATTTAGATGTTTCCTTTTCCCCATAATTGAGAGAAAAAAATACGTATTCAACTAAATTTAAAATATAATTTCAAATATATGTCTACGTGCGCCCTGGCGAGGCACAGAAAAGTGAATGACTAAACAGCTAGCAGTGCGTGAGGAGGGAATATAAAAAAAAAAAGGAGGAAAGCTGGCTTTCAAATGTCTGTGCAATCTGGCAACACAGTAGGTGTTACTACAAGTGTATAGTTAATCTCGAAGGACGAAGCATGAGTATAATAAAACTACCAAGTTTATAAAAAGGCGATAAATATTATCGTGTGATTGTGGTATCATTTATTAATGATTAAAATCAAAGTTGTGATCTTTATATGTATTTAAGTTCAGTTTTTACATGACAAATGTATTTTTACGCATATATTCAGAATTGAAATTAAATTAATTGCGATAATTTAGTGTTTTAGGCCGTTAATACGAGTGTATGATTCGACAAAAATGACCTTCTTAAAACCTCTTGCATTTCTACTTTCAGCGATTTGTTTATCCGTAGAATAACTTTGGGCATAATAAATCCATTAAATTGAAATCAACTAATGGAATAGTGGGCATAAATAGCATGCTTTATGTACTATCGAAGACACTTCCGCGCCTTTAACACTAAGTTCATTATCGCTTGCACTCATAAAATAAAATAGATAGTAAAACAGTTCGGCGCCGCAGCAATGTTTATGCGACATTTTTTTTAAGTGATCAGACGTCATTGACCGCTATGATAACTTTATAGAAACATTAATTGGACATGGTATTTTCATTTTATCTATCTTATTACTGCATTATATTAATAAGCAAATTATATACGTTGTAAGCATACACATATTTAGCAATAATTACATTATATGATGTGGACGAATTATGATACTTTCCATAATATTCTTATTAAAACAAGAAAATTATGATTATAAGTATTTTATTTACAAAATATTTTCTAGTACCATTAAATATTGTACCTACAATATAGTTCGAGACTAGTCTAATATAGTTTATATTTACTGTAGCAGTTTTTATTTGGTATTAAGTATTATACTTATTTATGTAAAGCCATTGTTATACCATATTATATCTATTGCTTACCTTTATTAAAACGAGAATATACAATATTGTCTATACAATTGACAAAAGCTATTTACTGTATAATTAATAGAAAAAGAAAATTTATTTACGAACGAAGTTTTATTTACAATTAAATGTAGTCTAGTTTATTGTTACTAAGTGTGGAAAGAACCTTATTCTTGAAGAGTCGTGGATAGTTTCTAAAAAGAAACCTACATCTGTGATGTTCTTGGAAGACAGTGAAAAAAATAAAGCAGGTTTGTTGAGAAGATTTACATAAATTAAGATAAAAAGCCTTGAACAAATTTCTCACACAAAATTTACACATTAAAATATTACAATATTTAACTTAATAATAATTCATTATTCAACATTTAAGGATTTTTAAAAAGAACGTGGTCTCGTGTTAAATGTATTGTTTTTATGTAATAAAATACAATCCAGCTATAAATAACAATGCCTTTCAGAATATAACGACGTGACGTTATCAAATGACTTCTTTCGTAACAAGTTAATAAAGAAAACTAAAATATGGACCGTAAATGAATTTGTTTCATTCAAAGTATTCAATGTTTAGAAGAAGATTTTGTATACAGAACTTAAACCTGTGAAAAAGAAAGGAATTTGATTTCATATCATAGATTTTTTTATTCATTTTTTTCACTTACTTTACGAATAAAAATAGAAAGCCTTTGGTACACTAGTTTACATTTTTGTTCATAATTGATACATGTATCTAATAAATTAAACAATCTACATCCTAAGTTAATATAGATAAAATATCTCAAGAGTAACCGGTGAATAAAAGTGTCTAACTGACGTTGTTCGGAGTCGGTCGGCGGCATAACATAACGTAAGGTTACTTAAAATGTTACAGGTCAGTCATCAGATATAATCTAAATGATAATCCAATATTTTCTGTAAGTACAAAATAAAAAATACCTAGAGACATAACGGAGACATAAGAGAGTACTATAAGATATCCGGATACAAGAAGATGGGATTCCCTGGCTGTAAACTGTCATTGTATATTTTTAAAAGATGATTCCTGTCAACAGATCGACTTTCCGATGTGTTCGTAGATTCAGTTCAATTTGTAAATAGATTGACTTGTTTCAAGTGTATTTGAATACCTACGAAACAAAGAATGTTTTGACTTTGACATCAGAATTTCAATTGAGAATGAATAATATAATTGACATAAAAAAGATCCGTAGGAACCGTTTTAATAATGTTTCATTCGGTTACCTCATGCTTAGTTATACTCGTACTGCAGCTTCATGGAAGCTACAGGAGTGTTAGCGATTCTTCGACGTAGATGATAATTCCCTGTACCAGTTATTACACTGCCTATCTTGCAAATTAATATACTCGTATTACAGCAAAATGGAAAAAAGTATGATAAGGATGGCATGTAGGGTGACAGAACCACTTCAGTATAATGAATTGTAAATGCCGAAGAGACTAGATATTCCGTCCCAATATGCTTGCAGATTTCAAATTCCCGAAGCACTCTTGAGATGTCTCATCTATAATGTATATTATACATTGGTACTCGTACAAGATTGACTACAATTAAACAAATTAAAATATGAAAATTTATCTGCATTTTTCTAATTGGGCGACAACATTGCCAAATCTTCCGCACTTCTGTATCTCATGTTATGTTCTCTTGGCCATTGAGTTGCTGGAAAAAAACATATTATATTTATATGTGGCAGTTGCAATTTCATTCAAATCGAAAACGTATACGTTACCAAAGGTGATTTTCAAGAAAAATACCCTTAATTTCGCCTTATTTATTTTATACACAAAGAATTCTCAATTATTTCTCTGAAAAATATATCTAAATACACTTATTGGCATGCAAAAGAGATAGCACAAAAAACTACTTACTTTAGTACACAAGCTTATCAAACAAAAATGTAATACTCTAGAATACAGCTATTTTACAACAAGCATTTGATATGGAAATTTAAATTTATACTACAGCTATTGATTAATCATTGGTCTACGTATTCGAATCAAATACCACCCTAAAAATGCGATATTAATACGGAAATTTCAAAATCGTGGTGTAAATGGACATTAAAAAAAAATTCTGAAGATTTATGGACATGTCCCTGTAGGAAACGATTAGTGATCCGACTGTATTTTGTTGGACCGAAGTGATGACCAATAAATAATCTACCACTGAAGTATAACTGACACTAAACCTGACATGTAGACCGTGGAGACCTGTTTATTTTATGTTGACCTTAAGCAAAAAGTCTAACAAAGATCATGTAAATTTTATTATTAGGTATCTAAATTAACTAAATAGCGTTATTTGTGGGTGATAGGCTGACTCCCTGTCACTGCAATAGTCTCTATCCATCGTTATAAAACAAACGTGACATATACAATCTTATAACCTCTGGTGTTCTGAATACCCCATAAGGGATACAGGCGTGAAGTTATGTATGTATATACGTTAATTGTAATTTTTTCCAGTTAAAATGGATGTTTTATCAAATTGACAAGGTGAGCTACTACTGAGCTAGTACTTAAATACTGAGCCTAGAGATACTTATTTTATATGGTAAGATAATTAATATTTAAAAGTGTTTCATGCAAATCTAGAGTGATCAATACCATTCCTGTGACATCGTTTTTGAACATGCTTTCTTTTGCATGCAATACTTTTTTTCGAACGTCTTCTGTGTGCATATCGTGCTGAAATAAATAATATGAAAAGAAAAAGATTATATCAAAACATTCGCATTCAAAAATTTAAAATTAAAACAGTGAGAAATAATAACCATTCAAGAAGTATTTTATGACCAGTGCAAATTAATGCAAACATTTCTAAATGAAAAATCAGAGGATGATAACCTAAATCGAAACTTTAGAAAGAAAACTAAAATTAAGTTATATTTACATATTATCTAAAAGTTTTAAAAGTCGGTTTTAAAAGTCATCTTCCAACTTTTAACATAATATCAATTAATAATTCTTCTAAATTTAAAATTCAAGACACAAAAAGATACAACTGGACGCGACTGTACAAGAGTTTTTGTCATTGTCAACTTCATTCATACGATATAAAGTTCTCAAAGAAACCTGATTATGCTAGGGAAAACTAGAAAAGTTTCAATTTAATTCTTAACAAGTCTTTTCTTTGAATGTACTTCTTTTATAAAGGGGAAAAATATTATAATAAAACGTGCATTTTCTCTAGCATCTGACTTTAAATTACAAGATGCACGTTATTAGTGTGTTTTTCTTAGTTTACCTGTGTAATGCATGTTACGGTACATGTCTGGGCAGTTGCTGTTTACCTGGAAAATTAAATCATGTTAGTATACAAATAAGACTGTACGTATAAATTGGTCACTGATTGTTTTTTTCAAAATCAGAGTTAATTTATTCAATGTAGACGTAATGAAATGGTAATATGTGTGATACTAGAGACATTTCTTTCAAAACTGATTTGCAGCAGATCGATTGGATAATTTTTATAATAAGTTCATAAACAATACAAGAATTATTTTTCTTGTAATGTTTATCTTTTATTTTTACATATATTTATAGACATAGCATATAGGTTGAGTTAACGTCTCCTTAAGGATATTTGAATTGCCTTTGTTTCATAACTGCACTGATGTTAAGTCCCTTAAACCATACCATATCTACGTTCACAATTGCTTATTATTTTTATAGACAAGTAAGAAGTATTATACTTCCTGCCTGACATCTTAACTAACAATCTCTATTACAAGTATAAATTATCTCACTGACACTCACTACTGAATTTACAAGCCAAGGAGCTGAAGCCACAGAGTATATTAATTAACTCTGAAGCAGTGTTCCTATAATTTTCTGTCTCACTGGCCACAGTCTAGGCTTAGTTAAGATTTGCTGGGAAATTAATAGGCTGCACAGAGTGTCAATGGTGACTTAGATACTGCGATTGTGGTATTACTGAGTTAGGGGTAAATAATTGTGATCTGAAATTGTGTTAAATATTTGTTTTGTTTTTGAGTGAAACAGGTTTGTTAAAAGACTTTTAAAATTTTCATTTTAGTTACCTTTTTATATGTATTTTCTTGATTTTTAAGCCAAAAGAGATTTGTTTTAATGCTGGAGTATTTATCTAAGCTTCATACTTTTAAAGAAAACCCGTGCAAAAATATCCGTAAATGAGGAATTGAATGATAATAAAGTCAAATTAATTTGCGTTCGTTATTATAGATTAAGGATATTATACTTATTTATTTTGATTAAAATCTTACTGAAATTCATAATTTTAACAAATAAATGACCCAACCCCATGCATATGTGTAGTTGCTTTATACACACCGTAGTGACGAGTGACATAATTCAATGCGATAAAATCTAATAAAACTAAATCAAATCCAATTAGAAACGTCTAGTATTTAATTTTGAATCGTGAAAACTCACAACAAGACTTCTTTCATACACTTATATCATAATAACCAAACAGACTATTAAACTTGTAAAATGTTATGTTTATCAAATACTTAATTCGTGCATCCACAGTTCCTTAATGCAATGAATGAATGTAGACACATTATTTATGTAAGCTCTACAAAGGCTTAATGATAACAAGTTTGAGACGCCATTGTTGCAGGACGCATTCGACTGTACTCGTGTTAAGATTGCGTATGTACAGTCGCCAACAATTAGGGTATGGCTACACTGGGAGGACATTGAAGATTAGCTCATTAGAAGAATATAATAGATAACCACTTGTAAGAATGAGGGGAAGATTAAATCATTGCTTTAAAGTATAGCTTTTTCACATTATTAGTTTGCCAGCGTATCAATAATTGTACCATAAATGATTAATAAAGTTCATGGATCAAAATGCGACTTATAATCAAGTCAATAGGAAGCTTATATACCAATTTTAATCTATACTAATATATAAAGCTGAAGAGTTTGTTTTTTTGTTTGTTTGTTTGAACGCGCTAATCTCAGAAACTACAAGTGGGATTTGAAAAATTCTTTTTGCATTTTATAGCCCAACTCTTGAGGAAGGTTATAGGCTATATTTTATCCCGAAATTTCCACGGGATCAAAAGTTACGCGGGTAAAACCGCGCGCGGTGTCTAGTTTAATTATAAAGTGGTCGTAATGCATTCCTGACATCATCCATTATAAGAGCACAGTAAGTTTAATCAAAACGAAGACAATAACAAAATTCCAAACAAACAGTGCCAATACGGAACCACATTGAATTTTTTTACCTGAAAGGTTAGCACGTTAACAAACTGGCTGTCGTATGCCGCTCATATATTGTATTATTACAGAAATCGATAAAAAACAATGGTAAATATTATGTAAATTTTGATTAACTGAGGTACGAACTATATGGTGAAGATTAAGATTGTATTTAAGTTATATCTAAGCATATGGATTCCGTGATTTAGGAATAAGTATTTTTAGACGATTTTTCGAAAAAAAAACTATCGAGTCAAAATCATTGAATAATGTTTTTGAGTAAACAAAGATATGAATTTCGAATATTAAAATTTTAAGATTTAAGATGAAAAACGATTATGATTAAAACCAAATTTGTTGTAAATTAAGTTTCTTTTTTTTAATTTTTGACACATATTTACCTATATTTATATTTACACGTTAAGGTTGTTAAGGTTTACTTTCAGCGAACCTATATTGATTACCTAAACTTATATGTAGTTGATATTTATTTCTCTTTTTTAAAAATAAAACCTTTTTACCTCTTTTAATAAAAATATTGTTGATTATTATGTGTCTCATTTTAAATCAATAAGAGAAGGTATACTTTTAAAAATATATTAACCTCTAAGACTTCTCTGCTTGAGCGTACTTAACCATAACTCTATTGAATAAAACACAATGCGATTATAATATTTGGACAAGTTGACTTCTTTTAAAGTTTTGAAGGGCCAATTCGTCCGCGAACAAATAGCATTGAGACGAATTGCCTACAGAAAATAATACATTTTTTAAAGGGGACAATCCGTCCGATTCGGACGAGTAAAATTCAGACGAATCATCCACTAACTCGCTTTAAGATAAGTTTGAGGGAAGTACTTAACTTCACTAGTTCACCAACTTGAGAGTTGGAATTGCGCTGGGGTAACATATATCTGTATGTTGTTTTAAGCAAGTGGTATAAAATACGGTGGTTGTAGCGTGAAGCGAAATAAGTATATCTTCGTTATAATTAGCTACCAGTGTGACCTGTACTTTATAAGTTATGTAGAGAGATCTATCAAACTTGAAATGTACAGTAACAAGGAAGATAAAAGGATTGTTAAAATTTCGATTGCAAAAACAATTGTTATCTGATTTCTTGTAAACTTTTGTTCTATGATGCAATTTCTTTCTTTCAAGTATGAAAATGTTTTGTTGTATTAGATCTGCTACGTTTGAGTATACATATATCAGCGTAAACATGTTTATTCCATTGGTCTCGAAGTTTTATGTAGACATGACGTAGATATATTTAATAATAACAAAATAATATAAATATACAGGGTTAATTTTGATTCTCATTACCTCTTGCAGGCAGCCTCTCCATATCAATCCTAACAAATCTTGATAAATTACACAAAATATAAAAACAAAAAATTTTAAATTTTTGCTTCTTACTCTATTTTGTAAGAAGTACCTTTTATTATTTTGATGCGTTGTTTTACATACGCTAGGTGCTTGGCATACCTACGTTTAGGGTTAATAGAGATACTATTAAATAAAACACTTTTTAACCGGATTTATTATTATTAACCGAGCGATTATTAACTTATTAACCGAGCGACCACGCGGTCGTGACCACGGGGTCTGAAAAGACACCGAAACGTCGAGTCAAAATTTAAAATGTAAATATACGCGATAAATCCGGTTAAAAAGTGTTTTATTTAATAGTATGAATCGCGAAAACTTAAGACAATATTAATAGAGATACGATGCTAAATAGAGGCAACAATTTTTTTTTTTGGGAAAACTTCAATTTTAAAAACTATGAATTTTAAAAGGTTGTCGAACAAATGTTGTTGGGATTAATGTGGAGAAGCTGCCTGCAAGAGGTAACGCTAATTAAAATTAACCCTGTATATTGGTTGCCTAGTAGTCTAGATCCTACTACACACTATGTACTAAGTTTATTACAAGGTGGCAATGTGTGAAAATATGTCAAAAATATTTTATATACAGGGCTGTTTTTTGGTTACCAGCCCAATTTTTTACACACTAACTATCATTTATAGAAACCAGTAATAACCATTAAAATAAAGGCAACTACACGCTACAATAAAACATCTTGTAGTACTACGTCGTAGTATTATCAATGAAATGCCGTTTCGTAGTAGGTATGTTCATCAACAGCGACTATTTTTCTAAAAGTTTGTGGTTCCATATTTCTACTTTTTTGTACTGAGCGACGATAAAATAAATATGCAGGTACGTTTAGATCGTATCAAAGAAACTAAAAATTTAATTTAGCTGGTGACTTTAAATCAACACTGTATATTTTTACATATAGAACAAATATAAACAAAGGAAACTTAAAACGAAATAATATAACTTACTGGAAGTCCCTGTTTATTGAAGTTGATATTGGTTCTGACAGTGCGATGGTGTAATGGCTGCACGGGTCGCGCGTTGTTCCCCAGCGGCGCCTTAGGACTTAGCTGAGAGCCTTGCATGAGGCGACGTAGAGCGTACATCTGTTAGAAATATGAAGAAATATGAGTGACCGAATATTATGTGATTTAAGGAAAAATTAGCTATTTTTACATATGTGTTTGAATAACATTATAAAACGCTTTAAAGTCCATTAATTTAATAGATTTTTTTATTTCAAAAAGTCTTTGATATGACGTTCATCATCATCATCTCAATTCTTTGTACTGAGCCTTCTGGAAGGCTATGAGTTTCTGCTCTCGGTAACGAGGAGTTTAAGGCCGTAAGCCACCAAGCTGGCCCAATTATTTGATGGATGTCAGAATTTTCAATGCGCTGATACCACTGCTGATAAACCCATATGACTACTGTATACAAGTATACAGAACACTGGACCGACTACTTTACCTCTAAAGTAGAGAAATCATTTGGCTTTAATTGTATAGAAATACTTCTAACACTTTGCCACGTCTTTTCGTAATTATTCAACTGCTTGCTTTAACTTTCACAGGCTCACCTAAAGTCTTGGAACATAGGTTGTCATCTACTGACTCACCTATCAATTTTAAATGGATTCAACTTCAATAATTACTTTAATATATAAAAAACAAGTACCTCCTGCTTAGAAATATAGATGGGCTTATTGAAGATGATCCACACCGCAGTTTCCCAGCATCCAGGATGAGTGGTGGACCCTTCATACGTGAGGTACTGTTGTGTGTCCGGCAGCAATGAGCTTAGGGGTAGATGCTTGATAGGGTATGAGCTACCTGGGAAAGAATGCGAAGGTAAATCATCATCATCATCATCATCATAACTCTTTGTAATGAGCCCACTGCAGGGCATGAGTCTCTCCCCTGGGTGAAGAGGAGGTATAGGCCATAATCCACCAAGCTGGCCCAGTGCTGGGTGGTGGATGACAGAATTTTTAGGGCGCCTAGATGGCTTCTGACAAACCCTAACGACTACTGTATACAAGTATACAGCACCCGGGACCGACTGTTTAACGTGCCCTCCGAAGCACGGAAGTCGTCGTGAGATATGAATGGTCGGCGGTCACCCATCCAAGTACCGACCGCGCCGAACGTTGCTTAACCTGTGATATCGTATGATACACACAGTAACCACGGCGCCACGACGACTTCTCAAATAAGGTAAATCAAAGATTAAAGGTAAATCAAATAAGTGCAAACATGTGTATGGTGACACTTTCGAGAAGTTTCTCAAAAATAGTATGCCTAGGTATCAAACATTGTTAGTGATAGAAGCAGAAATAGTCGAACATACTTCTCGTATTCTAAATTAATATTAATCCCATGAAGTCATTAATGGAACGTACAAACGACGAATGCGAATAACGAGAGATGCAACCAAACACGGATAGCACTTATACGAATTTAATAAATCAATTCTCTGACAAAGGTGTGTCGCTCACAGAACGGAAAATATTGATGTAATTTCAATATTTGAACATTAACTTTTATTTAATTTTATTTGAACGTTAGATTTAGAGAATTAGGAACCATCCTTAATAAAGGTAATCAACGTTATTTTAACATTTAGATCAACCATAGGTTCCAGTTATTTCTGAAAATAAGACAATGTTTAATATACATTTGATAACTGTCTAATAGAACTTTATTCTCACGAATTAAATCACTTCCAATCCTTAATTCCTTCCATGCTGGACTGGGAGCGAAGAAAAATCATTGAATGTACCAGCTGCTTCTCTTCCCGGGCCTACTATTAAAGTCAGTTGAGGGATAGAGATTTTATTGGATTTGTTATTTCTTTGCGTTTTTGTTGTATATGTATTTTAAATTGTAATAGTTTTTAAATTTACAAAGTATTTTAACTAATAGTAGTAGAGCATGCAGTGGTTTCCTGTAAGTGACAGGATACTTACTTATTATTTATACCTTTTTATTGTTATATGTAGCAGTTTTTGTGGGCGATAGGCTGACCCCCTGTCACTGCAATAGTCTCTCTCCGCCTCCAAATTTGTCAAATGTGATATCAGATGGTTTATAACCTCTGGTGTTCTGTATCCCATAAGGGATGGCGGCGTGGCGTGACGTTATGTATGTATGTTAAATTACATAACAATGTTAAACATTCAGTACTCACCTCTAAATATGACTTTATTAAATGCACTCGTGATCAACCTTAACTCCTTATTGGTCGGCTCACCAATCTGAGAACAAGAGTACGATGTAACGAAACAAAATATCCTTAAAAGAGATTTAAAGAACAAATTGAATCCAAACCCTTTTACTATACGACTATTAGACGCCAATAGAACTTCCATGCCTATGTAGTGGAAATACCAAACCACGGTATAGATATCTACAGTAGTTCAAGCCAATACAAACCGACGAAACGCGAGCTAAACCTACACGGCTCCATCTCGGAATGCGCTCGGCATGCGGCCAGTCGCGAGTGTCTGCATGCCGAAACAATTGTTGATTGAGCTTTACATTAATATGCGGATTGTTTATACTTTAAAATTTAATAATATTTTCGTACGGCTCAGTCGATGCGAAAATAGTTACTAATTTACAAAACCGAATTTTTATTTAAACGAAAACATGTTTTTTTAACACAAAACGTATTTTTGTTGAACACTTCCAACTAACTCACAAAGTATTTTATTTGTTTATTTAAAAAAGTATATTTGCAGTCACAATACGAAATGCAAGTAAACACATAGTAGGCAAATGTAATTTGAATGCTGAAGGCGGGCAGCCCTATCACATGTGAATGGACCGCGGCGCTTAAGTCATTTATTTCAAAGATGCGGCCGAGTTGAATCACTCTAGATATCTGTACTGTGTCCAAACAGTAGAACTAAGCTCTTTAACAGTTCCTTTTTGATATGAGTATTTTTCTTGACCTGTATTAGTCTTGGTACTTTTAAGCGTCATGTCGAGTGAATAGGTTTCTCGTGGATGGACGTGTACCACCTTTGCCTTTATGATCGGTACCATCAGGTGTCATGGGGACGACAAACGTAACATCCATCTCACATAAAATAAATAAAAATCCGGATCTAAAACCTTTCTTACCTGAACCATGAGCGAAATGCCAACAACTCCTTGTGACTTGTGCTGTGCTTCTGACATATTGTGGTATAACTCTTTATTAAACCCGTACAGCTGGATCTGAGTAACAAAGGAGGTTAAACTTTAAGTTAAACTTAAGTTACCAAAGTGAAATTAGGTGTTGATTATGTTATGTAAAGTTATGTTATGTTATAATAGTAATAGGGAACTAACGAGCATGTGGGTTATTTGGAAAATATTACTGCATAGAAAACGTTTTTGCAGGTATTTTTAGACTTTGAAATAGGTATCAAGTTAAATAGTAATTTGCCATTGAGTTCGAATAAGTCAACACCTCCATGTGTTTCTCAGTTTATGAGTGTAGCATTCGAAGAAACAGTATCTCTGACCACGAGTTAAATAACAATTTTGTTTTATTTAATTTTAAAGGCCCAAGGAGGCTTTGTTATGACTGCTTCAATGATTCATCCCACCACATCATTGTACCAAAAGAACGAAACACGGAATTAAAAAAATATTATTTATTGTCCTGTGATTCGTCCCGTTGACTTTATTGTACAAAATAATGAGATCAAGTACGGTCAGCAAGCAAACTAATAAGAAAATCTATGTAATATAAACCAATATAAAAATAATGATTCGTAATAAACATTTATATTAAAAAATAATCAAGATTAAAAATTAAAAACATGTTACATTAAAAAAAAACAATAAAAATATAATGTAAAAAAAAAGACAAACACGTCTTTGTTATTGTTATTTTTCTGCATTTATAAAAATAAAAAAGGTTACGGTTTTTAAAACGGTTTCCCTAAGGTTTTTTTAAGTATTATTATTTACTTATATTTTTTGTTTATTTCATATAATAATGTAAATAAAAAATAATAATTTGATTCAATCCTGCATTTAAGTATCACACGCAAAGTACTACAATCGTTACTTCTAGTTAACAAAGCATCGTACAGTTTTCATTTTGTTTATGAACATTATTGAAGGAAAACGGTGGTTTGGCCCGGTTACATGTGATATATTTTATCGATGTTTCTCTGAACCAAACTACGCCTAAAATCAACTGATCAAAATAAGCAAGACCGTTGTTAACAATAGACCGTCAATTAAATTATTCGAAGAAGCCGGGCCTAATTTGGTACCACTTTACGGATAGGACGGTGTCATGCCGAACTGAAAGAATTTAAAATCTTTTTATTAAAGAAATTTACTGCGTATATTAAATTTGTGATCAATGAGTCAATAATAATATTTATTTAAAGAAATAAAAGTTACAAAAATATGTTTTTATTTATTTTATTATAGAAAAAAATATTTAAGACTCAAATAAAAATTTTCACACAGATACATTAAAATTTCAAAATTCTTCTCTATGAGTAAAATTGAAGATTAATCTACATTTTATGACTACATATAGTTAGATGGAAACGTTTTTTTTACTTGCTGTGTAGTCATAAACTACAGATCAAACTTTAATTTTGATCACTAAGAAGAATTTAAAATTCATGAAAAATACTTTTGAAAAAAATTTTTTTTTCGTAATTATGACCCACTCATCTGTCTTAATCTGCTATTAAAATATTATTGACTATTATAAGATGACCCTTTATAACTGAATACAGTTTTTGTAAAACAGCCAGTTCATAGACCTGAAAAATCAGACATTTATCTAAGCACTAGAACAGCTTGGTAGTCTCAAACTTTTGCGTCGCCTTGAAGAAAGTGCATCAGTCCTTATGTGGGTTCAAAGAAGAGGATGTAATATTGCTACTTAAAATGAAATCTGCCCAGATTATTTATATATTTTTGTTTAACGAAATAAAATAAAAATAAAATGTTTATTTAAAAATGTATTTTACTATCTCGTTCTCCTAGTTATATATTAATAAACCTAAATTATTAATAACCTGTTCGGTAAATCCACATGAACAAACATAACATGCATTATAAAACTGTTCTGCCAATAACTTGAACTTACTAATATAAATTAATTGTAATTGGTTAGAATGGATAATTGTATGACACAATCCACGTGTAACAATTAGCGAAATTTTGTAAATGATGTCAGATCACGAGTGGTATTTGGCTAACAAAGGACCGACCTAATAGAAATTATGTTGATTGAAACAGTTTTGTACTTGAAAATAATTGGGAAATATATCCTATTGAAGGTACTTATAAGATAAGTAATCCGCAAATTTAAAATATTTAAATTTCTGCCGAATTCAAATTTGAATTGGTGTAAAATTTGCCTGTCAAAGATTTATTGTAAACTTGAAATTAATTGAGAATTACGTTTTGAATAAGTACTCTCAATAGACTCTCAAAATGAATTATTATGTCTCACAGCTTCATTCTTCAGCGATTTATTGACGTATTGTAGTAGCGCCCCCACGCGCTAGCCTTGCACGGTATTTAAAGATCCCCCATTTTTTTTTTTTTATCCAAAAAAGGAGGTAAGATCATAAAAGTACTGGCACTTAGATGTTGGACCGGTCTCACTTTTCTAGCTTCATTCTGTGTCTCCGTGCTCAAGCCTTCGCACGCCTACGATTTTTGCTACTTATTTTGCACATTTAAACTTACATTTTCATTTTATTTAATTATATAACCATTTGCTTTAAACTATGGGAAATAAAAGAAAACACGAAGATAGTGAAGAAAAAATAAGAAGAAAAATACAAAAATTGGAATCAAAACTATTAAGAAAGAAGAACCGTAGCAGAATTATAATATATTCTTAGGATTCATCGGACGAAAATTTTGACCGTAAGTAACGCAAATATTTTATTTTCCATGTGGTGAAAAGTGACATTGTCAACGTGGTAATCACAATATGATTAAAGTAATGTGCAATGTGGGCCTCCGACGTAAAGGTTGTTCCCTTTGCAAAACCAGTAATGACGCGATGTGAGTTTCCGTCTTAAAGGTTATCTCCTTCGCAAATATTTAAAACGCGCATGTGGGCATCCGCCATAGAGGTTGTCCTTTGCCAATTAGCCAATTATAGCAAGTCATCATAACTGACTGGTATATGTATTGTACACAGGTCGATCGGAGGACAAAGCACCTTCGTCACCTTGTCCGCCAGCTCGGCCCATTTCGCCACCATCACAGTCGCCGCCAGTATCTCCTTCAACGACACCACCGCCAGAGTCCTGTGAACCATTGCCATCTACGTCTGCTGAAACAGAAATTGTCCTAGAAGAACCAGAACTCGATGAAGACATCTTACACCTGCTCGGTGATGCACCGAAATATGGTACCCCACTAGGGCCTCCTATACACAAGGACGTGGCTAGCAGATGGCAAGAGATCTTGGCTAAGGGATTAGCGAAAGACATAAAGGAAAAAATACTGGAGGAATATCTAGTCCCTAACAACTGTGATTTTTTAATTGCACCTATGCTAAATCCCGAGGCAAAAGCAGCCCTCTCAGAGCCTCTTGTAAAAAGAGATGCGTTCCTGATGCAAAAGCAAAAACAACTAGGAGTTGCTCTTTCTGCATTAGGTTCTGCCACCTCCCTGATACTTTCGAATGAGACATCAAAGCAGAAACTGCTAAAACCTATTAGTGATGCTTGCCGGATTTTATGCGACAACCATTTTGTTGAAACCAAATCTCGACGAAACCTGGTAATATCTTCAACTAACACCCAGTTGAAAGACACCTTAGTTGAATCGGTTCGAGATAAATCCTGGCTATTCGGCGAAAATATATCTGACAAACTAAGAGCCGCTAAATCTATACAAAAGTCCGGTGACGATTTAAAAAACCAGCCAAAACCGCGGCCAAATTTCCAAGGCAAAAGTAATAGAAAACAAGATAGCATTCAACAGCGACAGCGGACGCGGTCGCTATCAGCCGCGTCTGCAAACACGCAATATGGCGCCGACAACGGCGCGGACGACCCATCACTCACCGCCTGCACACCGTCGGACAACCTACAAGTAAATCATGAGGTATGTTTTGCCGGGAGACTTCAGTATTTCCAACATAAATGGGCTGAAATAACTAACGATAATACGATATTGTCATATATTAAAGGTTATCAAATACCATTCTCTAGTATACCACAGTGTACTGATAGTCCAAATGTTACGCCTAAAAATCAACAGGAAAATACCGATTATATTAATGCCATCAAAAATTGTTACTTATAAATGCAATTTCACCATGTAAAACTGAGCCCGGACAATTCATATCAAAAATATTTCTTGTGCCTAAACCGAATGGTGAAAAAAGATTTATTTTAAACTTAAAGGCCCTCAATAAATTCATTACAACGAAACATTTTAAAATGGAGGATTATCGAAATGCCACAAAATTAATCACTAAAAATTCTTATCTTGCCACCATAGACCTCCAAGATGCCTATTTTTTTGTACCGATACATACCTCGCACAGAAAGTACTTACGTTTTCAATATAATGACATTCTTTACGAATTTAATTGTTTACCATTCGGTTTATGCACGGCACCCTTTGTTTTTACAAAACTGTTAAAACCGGTTGCACAATATTTACGAACACGAAATTACTTATCAGTCATATATTTAAATGATCTATTATGTATTGGGATTGATCAATCAGATTGTACAAACAATGTCAATGCAACTATCGCCTTGTTACAAAATTTAGGTTTCATTATTAACACCAAGAAAAGCTGCTTGACCCCAAGAACACATTGTAAATTTTTAGGATTCAATTTCGATTCAATGAATATGATTCTTACGCTACCCCCCGAAAAGAAAATAAAAATGAAAGATCGTATTAACTATTTTATAAATGATGTACGATATTGTAAACTACGTGAGTTTGCAAGTTTCCTTGGCCTGTTAATTTCGGCATGTCCCGCAATCAAATATTCTTATTTATATACGAAAAAATTTGAAACCTTTAAATATGAGATTTTAAGTAAAAATTCTTCCTATGAACAAAATGTGCAAATCCCCGACTCGTTAAAACCGGATATGGTATGGTGGTTAAAAAACATTGATTCAGGTTTTACACCACTAGGCCCAAATGTGTTTGACCTAGAAATATTTTCAGATGCGTCTCAGTCAGGTTGGGGGGCTTTTTGTAATAAAATCAATTGTAACGGTTATTTGAAACATGATGAATTAAATTTACATATAAATGAACTTGAATTACAAGCAGCTTTTCTGGGATTGAAATGCTTTGCAAAAAATATTTATGATTCCACAATACTATTATTGATAATGTCACCGCTATATCGTGCATAAATAGGATGGGTAGTGTTCAATACAAACACCTAGACAAGATCACCAGGTTGCTCTGGGAATGGTGCGAACGTCGTAGAATTACTGTGTTTGCTTCGTATATTAACACTAGGGATAATTGCGACGCTGACCGGTTGTCTCGTAAAAACTTCCAGGATACGGAATGGGAACTTAATAGTTGCGCATTTGAAGATATTGTTAAGAATTTTGGTTGCCCTGACATTGACTTATTTGCTAGCAGGTCTAATGCTAAATGTCCCGTTTACGTAACCTGGAAGTTGGACCCTGAAGCGAAAACAATTGACGCTTTCACTATGTCATGGAAAGACTGCAATTTCTACGCATTCCCGCCATTCGCACTACTTACAAAAATTCTTCAAAAAATTATCAGTGACCGAGCAGAAGGTATTGTTGTGGCTCCTTATTGGCCTACACAGCCCTGGTTTCCGCTATTTCAGCGCTTAACAATATCTGAACCTTTATATTTTAGACCTAGTATTAACCTATTAAAATCTCCTTTCAGGAACGTACATCCATTACACAAGACCTTACAATTAAAGTAGGGACAAGATAATAGGTCACTTTTGACAGATGTCAATCTCATACATTTTCTTAAAACACAACCAAAAATGAACTTTATTTGGCTGATATAAGGAAACGTCAAATGTGACTTCTTAATATGGCCCTACTTTAGTTGCCGCGAAGCTTTCCGGCAAACACTATTAAAAAAATCTCAATCAATAGTAATTATTTTAGCTTCTTTGTCAGACTCCACATACAGACAATATGATGGGTGTATTAAAGCGTGGGTAGAATACTGCATCAGGCATAGTTACGATTATACTAACGCAACTGTTCTTGATATCTTAAGCTTCCTAACGGAAATTTACGATAAAGGAGCCAGATATGGCACCTTAAACTCGTATAAATCAGCATTAGCTTTGCTTTTAGGTAGTAAATTAAATGATGAAATAATTATTAGGTTCATGAAAGGAGTATCTAAATTAAGACCTTCGAATCCGAGATATAACTTAACATGGGACCCTAATGTGGTGCTTAATTTCTTAGCATCGCAATGGCCTAACGAAAATCTTGATTTAGAAACTCTTTCCAAAAAGACTGTGTCCCTGTTAGCATTGGTGACAGCGCACCGAGTGCAAACATTATCCCTAATTAAATTGCCAAATATAAGTCAACAAGATAATTGTGTAATAATCAAAATCCCCGATACAATTAAGACGTCAAAGCCTAATACACTGCAACCGATATTGAGATTACCATTCTTTAATTCACGTCCAAATATATGTCCTGCCCGAAGTTTACTTGCATATTTGAATAAAACACAAACTTAAAGAATCAATCATGATAATTTATTTGTAGCTTTCAAAAAACCGCATTCAAAGGTAACATCACAAACTTTAAGTAGATGGATTAAATCCACACTTAATATGAGTGGCATAGATACATCAGTGTTTAGTAGTCATAGCACTCGGCACGCAGCCACCTCTGCCGCTGGTCGGCTTGGTGTTAGTATAGACTTGATTAGAAAAACCGCCGGCTGGAGCGAGTCTTCCTCTGTCTTCTCCAGGCTTTACAATAGAGATGTGATTTCTGATCCGGCTTTGTTTGCACACTCTATACTTTCTGCAAATAACAATCTGTAAACGAAATTAAAACTAATTAATTATATATACTTAACTGTGTATCTCATTGTAATAAAATAATATAATATATCTTACCTTACATTGTACTTACCTGATATAATTGAATTTCTTAATTTTTTGTCATTAATTTATTGATTACATGATTTGTTTAATTATCTACTGTGCTATTGTTATATTTTATTTAAGAATTGTTATGTAACACATAAATAAATAAAAGATAACAAATAATCTGTGTTTTCTTTATTCACGCAATATCCCAGGGTCGTATTTCACATTTGCTCTGAACATCCTACAATACGTCAATAAATCGCTGAAGAATGAAGCTGTGAGACATAATTAGAAATCAAACGAACTTACAAAGTGAAGTTCGATGATAATTATGTGAACAGCTTCATTCGAAGCGATTTACATACACCCACCCTGCTCGTTCAAATCATCATAGCACCACGATAAATTAATATGTATCCATCAAGGTACTTATATATATGTATGCATATACATATAATCCCACCCTTTTAAAAATGTGAAATACTAAATCTCTCAACGAAATGAAGCTAGAAAAGTGAGACCGGTCCAACATCTAAGTGCCAGTACTTTTATGATCTTACCTCCTTTTTTGGATAAAAAAAAAAAAATGGGGGATCTTTAAATACCGTGCAAGGCTAGCGCGTGGGGGCGCTACTACAATACGTCAATAAATCGCTTCGAATGAAGCTGTTCACATAATTATCATCGAACTTCACTTTGTAAGTTCGTTTGATTTCTAATAAGCTCGTTTAAATTTGAAATTAATCTTAGTTAAGTTTAACTTGTTGTACACCTACAGTAATTCAATTATTTTTATATGTATTTTTAATGATGAAAAACCGGTTCCTTTATTTATTTGCATTGTGAAATTCCTGAGTATTACTTAATTTTCAATGTAGTGCTAAATAAATAAATCAACTCTTAAATCTAAGAAATAACATCTATATTACGGATGAAATATTTTGGGATTACATGTCTAGCATTAAGCTTTTCTATAAATAAAATATGTTTATATTTGTTTGTTACCACTACTTTTTGAAGTTTTAGTTCCATTTTAATTTTTCAATTCAATTCAAATCAAATATATTTATTGCCATATGGTACGGTACATAAAGTTGTTACACAAAAATAAAGTTCTACATACTATGCATGCAATTGGTATTACAATAAGGTCATATTCCGAACATTGGTTTTTAATCATAAAGTCATTATTGACTCTTAACCCACCCACCACCAATACAATGTTTTTATAATTATTACAATTAAAAATTCTATTACAAGTACAGTTATTACAATTAAATTAATTCTACCTATTATTTTTGTCAAAATATTAATTTATCGAATGAAAACATTTTTTACTTAAGCATTCATGAAATATTTTTTTAAATTTAATTTGAGGCAATGGTTTAATTTCTTTTGGGACAGCATTATATATTTTGATGCACATAGCGTAACACTGCCTGTTAAACAGTTCTAGGCATGGTATTGAATTGTATTCAAGACGATATCCATGTCGTGTTGCTCTGGTAATGTCCTTAGCTTTAGTAAAATAATGAGCATTGTTTTTAATGAACATAGCAACTTCTAAAATGTACATACAAGGCAATGTTAGTATTTTATTCAATAAGAGCTTAGCTGATTCGTCCGGTGCTTTTCCAAAATTTGCCCGAATACATTTTACAATTGCAAAAGTTCCTTGAACTATATACAGCATTTAGTATAAGACACGGATATAAACCATAGCACAAATAGTTTTCATGTTCAGTATTAAATAACCATACATAATTGCGGTTACGTTAAGTTAAAGTTTTGAAACCAGCAAATTCCACAACATTTATAACAATCCAAATAAGTTTCAAATAAAACAAAGTTACATGTATCTCACGAAATATCACCGAATATCGTGGTCAAAATGTAGGCGTTTAGAGAATTTCATGGCATAGATATCGCAGCGGCGGCAGGTCGACCTACTGCATAGTTGGAATAATTTCAGTGAGATGCGATCGTGTAGTCGAATAGCTCAATTCTATATTTGAATATTAATTGGGTTAAATTAGGTGTTCATTTTTGTTTTACATTTTAAAAGTATATTGAATGTTTAAAAACAGTTATGGGTGTTATAACTATTTTGATTTTGAATGTATAACTTGATAAAGAACAAAGTCAAGAAGTAAATAAGTCATAGTGGAATGACAAAGAAATCTCGTAGATTTGTCCAAGAATAGATCTAACTGTCGTGAATAAGCGTGGTGCAAGAATCAACTAATCTGATTAAATTCTGATTAATCATACGACTGATTTACTTAACTCTTCATCATCATCTAAACTCTTTGTAATGAGCCTACTGTAGGCTTATGAGTCGCTTTCCTGGATGACAAGGAGGCTAAGGCCGTAAATCACTAAGCCCGCTTAGTGCTGTTTGGTGGATGTCAAAATTTTCAGGTCACCGAAATGACTTTTTATAAACCATAGTAGTCCTTATGGTACAAAGCATAACGACTACTGTATATATGTATATATAGACACATATATACAGCACGCGGGACCGAAACATAGTATCTCGTCTAGAACAAGCTAGATGGACCAAAGTCGGTTTTTTTTTGCATTTCTATCGACCTATTACATCGTTTCATGACCATAATAATATTTATTTTAGGAATTAAACACAAAACCAGAAAAAAAATCCACCCAGCTTTTATTCATAGTCAAGAAACGTTCTTTTGATTTACTCGCAGATGACCATTCGGAAGTATTTTTTTAAGAAAAACCGGGCACCTTCATGTTCATTTGTGTTTTAGAATCGTCAGTAATATCAATAAAATCAAATTTTGATAAAACGAAATTATAAAGACAAGCGTTCCGGTCACATTTTTCGTGTTTTACCCATTCTTCGAAAACCTCGATTTTTCTAGCACGCTCTGTAAGGAAAATAAATAGTAAGACTCAAGTGTGCTGTATGAAATGTATATTTTTATAAAGAAGACTAATGCGGCTGGGATATATCAAAAAAATAAGAGTGTGCACACGTACATAAACTTTTAAGGCTTTGGAAGTTAAAAATTGAATCAAAATAATAATAGATTTTTGAGTACAATTAGAACAGTCCTATATTTTAAAATTAATGCTTAACCAACTTGACATAATTAAAAAAGTAAAGTACATACCTTGAATATTTAGATTCATCAATAAAACTTTTCAAAAATAACGAACTGCCGCAATGAGATGCTGTGGAAAGTGTCGCGTAAATGCAACTGACTAAAAACTGCAATTACCTACATTTAACTCATTAACTAACTTTGAACCCTTATCACTCATCATGGTGCAAAGATAGAGAAAAACATTTCTTGGAATTCGATAATTAGGGGTCTTACTATTATCAGTTTATTAAGCTTTTCTGGAGATCCAACAATGACCTTTGTCCATCTAGCTTGTTCTAGACGTAACACTGTGCGATTGCTTAACGCGCCCTTCGAAGCGTGAAAGTCGTTCACTAAATTTATGATAAACTATCCTGGCACTAGCCCGTTGCTTAAACTAATGTCGTGCTCAGGTTTAAAGGTAAAACAATTTAATATGAACACTTACTTCTCCTGGAAAAGTGTGGTGGTCAATCTGATGTTCTGATCCTCTGTTGTCTTCCATGCCATAATGGAAGTAGATCTCCTCGAACTGGTATCTATATGAGAGAGGACCTCCGCTGATGTTGACTTGGTGCTTAGAGTCCTTCTCCACTCGGAAGACCAGGGATTGGCCAGTGTTTTGGAGAACTCCGCTGACCTGATAACAAAGAGTAGATATATTAACAAAAGAAAATCAAACCATGGAACATTTACTATACAAGTTCAATAAAAAATTTTAGCCCGCCTTAGGACAACTTAGAATAGCCCTAACACCCACAAGCGTTACGTAAAAGGCGACTAATCCGTGTGACCCCCCACTATGTGGGAATACCATCATAGAATGTACCAGCTGCGTCTCTTCTCGGGCACACTGTAAGTTAGTTAAGGGACAGAAGTTTTGCTGGCGTTTTTGCGGACGATAGGCTGACCCCCTGTCACTGCAATAGTCTGTCCATCACAATTATACATCCAAATTTGTCAAACGTGCCATCAGATAGTTTCACAGCCTCTCGTGTTCTGCCTACCTCATAAGGGATACAGGCGTGAAGTTATGTTATGTAATATACCTACAGTGAATAGAGATTTTTGATGTTGCTTATCAGGAGCGGCGTCGGTAGTGAAGGCTCTGAGCGAGTACCTGGACAGTTTGCTGAACAAGGCGATATCCTCGCAACTGCAGGAGTGGCTGCCGATAGACTCGCCTCACCTCGCCAAGTACCCGGATCTGTTCGCTTTCACAGTAATTATGGTGTTCTCGGGTGAGTTGGGATGGGGTTGATGGAAATTTAGATTTAAAAAAACTTTAAAATAATAAACTTTACCGCTCCTGCTTTGATTGTACCGTCAACATTTACTGAAGAGCCAGTTCCTTCCTACACCCGTGTGCTGTCATCTTCGACCTCATCTTCATTTACCATCAAGTGAGATTGAGGTCAAACGCAGCCTAAGCCAATGATATAAAAAAATACATTCAGCGATGGCCAGCAGTAGATTGACAGTCACACAGCTACCCCTTGACGACCACTTTGGCGATGGGGTAAACAATCCGTTTCGATTCCCGCACGGAACAAGAAAAAAACATGTTCCGTGTCTGGGTGTTTATCTATTTAAGTATTTATAATCTAGGTTCCCCCTAGTTCGCCCATGCCATGGTTCGCCCATAACACAAGCTATGCTTACTTTGGGGCCATGTAGTTGGTGTGATTGTCTAGGGATTTTATTTATTTATTATTTATTACCCTTTACATAGTTACATGTAATCGCCTTCACAGTAATTTGATATTTGTAACGTGGTGGGTATAGATTATCAATTATATAGAAATAGTCAAATCTGGAAGGGAACATTATAATATAATTAAGCATTATTTTCTTATGCTCGTCGATAAAGATTATGATGATTGTATAAGGGCTACTTTCGGTATCACCACAAATAACCAATAATATAGTTAAGTTTCTACTCTTCATGTTCTGCATATCCAAGTTAATTTTTTTTATTCGTTATGGTAAAATGCACACAGATATTACTTCATAGTAGGCACATAAATACAGCGTATTCTCGTAAAAGAAAGTAAATAAATTGTCAATATTTTTTGTGAATTTTCATGCAACATTAGTATCACGCGATCTGATTCAGCCCTCGAAACTGATGGTGCAACAACAGCTGACTAGAACAGTTAAAAAGATGTATGGAATCCACCTTATCAAAAACTATATACAAGGTCATGTTTTTGAAAATCAAAATATTTTAGGAGAAGGTTAAGAATGATGTGTGGATTCAATTTATGACAAAAAAAATGGTATATATTTTTTTAAATTGAAATTTTACAATTCTTTTAAGTGATCAAATATTTCTTGAAAAATCGATGCCTAACGTATTTCTTAATAGAAATACTTGGAAAAACGCTTTCATTTCTTGCTATTTAGTCGTAAATAACAGATTATACAAAAATGTTGTTAACATTAAAAAATATCAATTTGCCTAACAAAAAAAAAATTGTTTTCATAAATTGAATCACCACCCATCACCTTCTCCTAAAATATTTTGATCTTCATAAAAAACAGCCTATATACCCTTCCAAATAGACGTTCTAGGCCTGTAAATCTCATAACTTATTTAATGAGCTTTCATGATTCCGTAATCTCAAACTCGTGACCGATATTCAATAAATGGAAGGTGCACCACAGGAGTCGGTCTATCAATCAATGGCGCACCTTGATTAAAGCGTGCTAAGTTACTGCCTTTGAGTGCCGATGACATATTATGTAAAGTCACGCAAACTACATGCTGACGTAGATGTTGGAAAATGGAAGTGGCTTATTAAAATATTTGTCACTTTTGAAGTTTTGGTTGAGAATGTTTTAGGTCACGTAGGATTGACATAGAATAGTCCTACCGCCCCTGGATAAGCTTGTCGCAAAAAGCGACTAATTTGAGTGGCCACCGTTTCTTGCTTCCTGCTGTCAAGCGGCTGTTCCTTAACCTGTGTGCTGTTATCTTCGAACTCATTTTTATTTACCAACAGGTGAGACTGAGATCAAACCAAGGTTTAGTCATCAACATAATAGCTTTAGAGTTTGTTAGTTTGAAATCGCTTATCTCTCACAATAGAAGTTGCGTTTTTAGGAAGTAAGTGTTTCCAGTTATAATAATGCACGCTTTCCATATAAATAAAAATAAAATCCCCAGAAAATGACACCAACTAAATGGCCCCAAAGTAAGCATAGCTTGTGTTATGGGATACCACGTAGCGAACTAGGGGGGAACCTTTAATATAAATACATAAATATATAAACACCCAGACACGGAACATTTGTTTTTTTTATTCCGTGCGGGAATCGAACCCGCAACCACTGGCCTCTAAGGTTTACATCATCGCCAAAGTGGTAATTTAACTATGCCTTAACAAATTATTTCGGTCTCCCTCCATTATTAGATTGATAAAAAGCTCAATGTAATTTTGTGCGATATCAAAGGAAATAGAAAAATTGCCTCGGCGTAATGACATCTAGGTATATCACAATTACTATGATTTTAAATACTTTTGAATAAAGATGTCACTTCCATTCAACAATCTCAATGTAGTCCTATTATTGAAACGGGCGTGTCTTGCCACTGCGTCCAAATTTACAGAATACTCGAATAAAAATATATTCCCTACCGTATAATCGATGACTAAACAAGATCGTTTTTAGAGATAACTTGTTTTCTTGTTCACAAGTTTTCTCATTAATACTGTTTATGATGGGAAAGTTTTCAATGAGTTGTATTTATCGCTTTTGTTAATCCGTTGTTGTAATTTAGTTCCTATATCTTAGTTGTTTGATTGGATTTTTGTTTGAATTTAACGTCTTAGGTCCTGTTATTTGCTAAGGTACTTATTTTATTATGAGGAGACAAATAATTTTAGATTCTATGTTCTTTCTGATAGCCTCTTATTTTCAGTCGTTCGTTGTGTAAACGTCATAATAACTATATTATTGAATGATTATCTTTCAAATGTAACAGATACAATATGGTTTCAGTTCATTACCTTAATACTTTTCCAACCTTAAGGATATTTACACTGCCCCAAAAAATACTCATTTATTTTAAATTCTCACAGTTTTACTTTATGAGTGTTCTTTCACCTGTCATTCTTAGATCAAGGTCATCACACTCACTATTCGCTGAGAAAGTGTACAAATGCGATTTTAGACATCTTAAATATTTTTCACAATAGCCCATAGTTATTAAAACGATTTAACAAAAAAAAAACGTACAAGCTATCAGGCATCTACAAAGAATAGAGTGTACATAAATTCACAAAGCAGTTGATTAGGTACTTGATTAACATGACTTCTCACTACAAACACATGATAACCTCTAAATCACTTAAATCAATACTACATACAGCGTGTTCTAACAACCCCTCTAATCACTCCAACAATAAAACAAAATCAAAACTCATATCGTGAACTAGTTGAGATCTGTTTATTATGATAATCCTAATTTGTGTGAACAATCCGATACCAAACGTAACAGAGGCATGGAAATCAATTCCGCAGGCTAATCTCAAACGCTAAACTATGATAAATGAATTTACATACGCATATGACACTACTAATCACCCGACGACACTATCGTATCCACACATTCTACATACTGAACATACCATTATACCATACCATTCTGTGCTGAACATACCTATGTGTGTTTATCGCTTTTAGTACAAGGTACAATCAGAGGCAATATCATTTATCTCAACAGGCAGTCTTATGTTGCGCGTGGACCGTTATAATTTCAGTTTAATTCAAATTAATTTCTAATATTCCATAAAAAGATTGGATTTAATCGTGATAAGTGAAAAAAGGTGTTTTTAAATCAGACTATAGAAGTAGTTAAAGATTAGTGCGTACAACGAAACAAACATACGAACT
This sequence comes from Stenoptilia bipunctidactyla, assembly GCA_944452665.1. Taxonomy (NCBI): domain Eukaryota; kingdom Metazoa; phylum Arthropoda; class Insecta; order Lepidoptera; family Pterophoridae; genus Stenoptilia; species Stenoptilia bipunctidactyla. The sequence continues at coordinate 14,241,990 of OX101739.1, forward strand.
CTTAAGCGTTTCAGCATCTCTAGTAGAATTTTTTATAATAGTAATGAACTTTGAAAATGTTTAATCTTTCTGTTATTTGTGGTATTACGTTATGTGAATTACAAGATATTTAAGTAGGTAGAATATCTTATCTGAAACGGTACTCCTATACTTGACACTATAATTAGGAGGAGTGTAGTCATTAGAGTTATTTTTGTGCGAAAATAACTATTAAAAGTTTCAAAATACTTGTTTCGATATAAAAATTTAATAATATCCTATCTGTTTAACTTACTTAAAAAGTAACTTAATAACGTGTAAAACATTTCGTACCTACTTAAAAATAATCATTGCTGTAAGGTAAAAGCTCGAGTCTGTACTTCGTAGCGTACACTATAACAGGGCCTATCCATAGAATTATTCATTCCCGACTGAATTACAAGTACGGTAATGACATGCTAATATATTCTTGGTGCGATAACGTATCACAACTGCCATCAGTGGGCGTTTTTGCCTAGAACACAGGTTCTGGACGGGTTTATGCAAAAGGTTATATTGTGTGGACGTTAGTGTTGCGAACTTAATTTCCTTATGGAATTTTAAGGTTCTCTGTTTGAATTTTTGTTGAAAGGAAACGTTTGTGTGTTTGGCTTTTGGCGGGAAATTAATGGGTTGAATAATTTAGATGGACGTTTTGCATACAGTTTAATTGAATGAATAATTAAATGGCTTGACGTTTTTGTTGACCGATAATTTGAGTTTCTTACTTGCCTTTTCCAAAAGCTAGACGACCTTAAGTGGTATTCTGTGTTTTAGTATTCTGTATTGATTCTCCTAAGATAAAATATAAAAGTAATATAAGTACGGACTTTACATAGATGTAATCGCGGATTTTAGAAGCTTAAGTTTAGTAGGCCGTGAGCACCCTTAATAAACTTTGTTTACAAGATCTCGAAGCTAAATGCGGTGCAGTGAAAGTTAGCTGCTAGATTATTTACATAAGTACCTTTAGTCAAGTAATACTGTAATGTAGAAACAAAAAGTTTAGAATACTTCAGTGCCAACGCTACGTCACGCGTTTCATACAAAACTGAAACGTCCGTACCATACGCACGTTCGATACGGACTTTCGGAATGCGCCAAACACCGCGTATAATACGCGCGTTCGGTACGGACGAGGCCGCGCGCGCTCCGAACGCGCGTGCCAATTTAGTCGGCAACGCTCCGTGGAACGTGTCACATGCGCGTATGAAAATGAGTTTTGATACAGAACGACTGAATTTTAAAACAAATTCCCCGCACAGCAATCTCGATTCCACAAACGGACTAACTGGATATCTTTTTATAATTTTTAAACGACGTTTAGCCAAATAGTAAGAAATTATATTCCATTGACACGACTGTACAAGCTCACTTATGAGATTGTACTACGAATATTTGAATAAAATTCAGTCTAACTTTTTTATCCTTGACGAATGGCCACGCCATGCATGACTACATAATAAACTATTTTTTACATTCAGTCCAACTCGTTCTATATCGGTCTCAAGAGTTGTGTTCTCGAGATACCCCTTTTTATTTGTTCCTATGAGTATCACATGTTTATTTAAGTTTATTCTAATAAAAAATATGTATTTATTCAATATGTACGTTTATATATTTCTTAAATATTCTTAAGTATATGCATAACACAAGTTCTTTAAGAAACTTAATTTGGGCTAGACAATGTTGTGTGAGTGTCAGAAATATTTATATTTATATAACTCCACCAAAGAACTATTTGAGATTTTTTAGGCCATGAAACGGTTCTACTCAATCTACAATTTAAATTTTATTTAATTTTTTTGACAAATTTAAAATATGTTGTCTCAAGGTAGTATGGTTAACTTTAAAAACGATATTTGAAAGCATTAAAATTTTCAACAAAATATTATACTAACAGTTTCACTGAAAAAATACAGTTCTTTATCAATTCAAAACATTTGCTCAATGGCCTCAGTACACTATCGCTGTATTTACTTCCGTTCATTGATAAAGAGTTATGTTTTTAACAATGACGGATGTGAGAATGACTAAAGATTCTAATTTTAGTTAAAATAAAAGAAAACTTATATAAACATTGAGAACGAACATGAAAACGCGGAACCACCTCAGTTACTTGTGACTGCAGTGGTGAAAAAGGTACTGTACTGTAACGTCCAGTTTTAATCTAGTTCAAACTTGTTATCTTTAAAAGAGTGAATCGCATGTGAAAATAGTAAATAAATAAATATTTCTGACACTCAAACAACATTATCTAGCTCAAATTAAATTTCTTAAAGAACTTGTGTTATGGATACTAGGTAACTGATATACTTAAGAAATATATAAACATACATATTGAATAAATACATATTTTTTTATTAGATAATAAACTTAAATAAACATATAAACGTCCATGACTTGACGACTAATATCTGTGTTCATCACACAAATATCTGTCGCCGCCGAGATTCGAACCCAGGACCTCTGGCATAGAAGGCAATGTACGTTACCCCAACAGCAGCCGGGCGTCAACTATATCGTCAAATATATTATAATATTAGCAAGTACAAAGTACACAGTAAACAAAGTTCATTTAAAATAATGTGGGATTTTTAAGACTCGTTAAGTTATCTTAAGTTATATTTTCTATCAACTATTTTAGTATTCAATATGTATTCTGTAATAAAAACCTACGATTATTTTAAATAGACATTTTCAACTTAAAAAATACGGCATTTACCAAGGAATATTCTTTTTCATTAAATAAAAGATTTATTATTAATCAGGCCATAATTGAAAAGGTATGTCAGGATCATAGCAATAAGCGTTCCCTAGTCTCTGCCTACCATAAAAGGAGACAGGCGTGAAGTTATGTATGTCTTAGACACCATTTGATTGCCACGAGTAACTGAAGACACGTTTAAATTTCCTACACATACATACATACATAACGTCACGCCTGAATCCCTTATGGGGTAGGCAGAACACCAGACGTTACAAGACCATCTGATGTCACGTTTGACAAATTTGGAGGTATTATAAGGATGGTGAGAGATTATTGTAGTGACAGGGGGTTAGCCTATCGCCCACAAAAACGCCTTTAAAACCTCTGTCCCTTAACTGACTTTTACAGTATGCCCGGGAAGAGAAGCAGCTGGCACATTCTATGTTTTTCTTTCGCTCCCAGTCCAGCATGGAAGCAAATTTCCTCTTTTCAATATAAGTAAAGATTATGAACTATGAAAACTATTGACAAAACAAACTGATTTAATTTATCAGTCATGTCGATTAATAGTTTCAATGCAGACGGGGTTTGTGAAATAGTATTCGTAATACGAACACATTAACATGTAACGGCTTACTGTAATCCTTAAATCCTACGCAAATATATGTTAAACTAGCTAGCGAAACAAATATATGTTAAACTAGCTAGCGAAACAAATATATGTTAAACTAGCGAAACAACAGCATTCTAACAATGCTCGTATTTGATCTCACATCGTAAGTGATAAGTTGGATATACAATGCAAAAAGACTAACTAAAAAGTCTTAAAACAATAATTTATTCATTTTACCAAACATGAAATAGATAACGGATAATATTTAAAAAAAACTGAAAAGTGGTTTAACCATAATAATAAAAAATTATAAATGCGGCAGTGCCAATTTTAAGTCAAAATTTACAGTGTATTTCCTACAAATTGCATGTTCACTGCTACCTTTTTTGCTTTTAGTATGCTTAATCTTAAAGAACAGAAAAACCGCAATGGCTAGAACTCAAACCTCAACCCTGTCATTAATTTACGAGTACGAGTATACAACGTGTAACAAAATGGAGAGATAAAACTTAGGGGTTACGTTTTATACCATACGTAGAATATACAGTAAAAGAATTAGCATGATCAGTGCTGGTATAGACTTTCATACAAATTTATTTAATTATTTTACAACAAAATATTTTGACAACCCTAGTCAACCTAAGAAGCTAAAACAAGACTTTTGCCGCAGTCAGTGACCTTATGACCTTTCCTGCACCGGCTGAACTTTGTAGTATCTGTCTTAGTTACCCATCACTTTATTTTTACGCCATCTGTTATCGAATAGATTTCATTAAAAGCTAACAGCAGTTTTTAGGGTTGATATTATATTTTGATCATACTTTAAACTTGTTTTTCGGCCAAACCGTAAGGATAACAAATTTATGTTACTGTTACTTATAAAATACATCATCAAACATACAATCCCTTTAAGTATTATCTCTTCATTATGTTACACGTTGTATATTTTCAACCGACTTCCAACAGGAGGAGGTACTCAATTCGTGTTTTTTTGTATCTTTGTTACGCGACTTTATGGACAGTTATGATTCGATTTTGAATTTTTTTCAGAGGTGGTTCCGTATAAACTTTCATCGCAATCGATTGAGTGCTTTTTAGAAAATTTTATATTTTCGAAAAAATACATGTGAAAACGGAGAATATATTTATTTATTTATTTACACTTCAGTTTTTACAGGTAAAGTAAAAGAAAAAAGAACACTTACACTAAACATAAAAACTTGGCGGTCTTATCGCTGAGGAGCGATTTCTACCAGACAACCAATATACGTAAATGAACTCAGTCAAAGTGTTGACAAGGATTTATAAATATTAGTGAAGTCGGTTTTTTTGATGCTCTACATTCGTTAATTATGTAATATTTATTTTATTTAGAATTGTCTTGGTGTAATGGTTTATCTGTAGGTATATAGTTCGATACAGCCAGTGAAGCAGCCATTACACGATCGGTACGAGGATGGGTGACCGCTGACCATTGATTTATCACAATGACCTCTGTGGTGGAGAGCATATTAAGCTGTGGTACTTGATTTTAGTATACAGTAGACGTTAGGGTTTGTAGAAACTAGCGCCGGCTAGTTAAATGTTTCACAAGACAATCTTAGTCAGAAAGGGGACAGAAAGACTGGAGTTATTTTTAAAAAGGAATGTTGAATAAAATATTTGTAATTTTTGACAGTTCCGGCTGTTATTATTCAGTTAGTGGTGCGAAACAGAATAAAAAAGAAGAAATATATTCATATTATAAAAGTAAACCTTTCTGTGGTTGCCCTAGTGGCTTTGTCATTACAGTCTCCGTGGTGCAGTGGTCTAGACGTCAATCGTGAGGTCGCGGGTTCGATTCCCGCACGGAACAAGAAATAAAATATTCCACGGCTGGGCGTTTACCTATAAGTACATGCATTTATATTCTAGGTTGACCCTAGTCCGCTACATGGAATTTTACAACACAATCTTCGCTTACTTTGAGGCCATGCAGTTGTTGTTATAGTCTTGGGATTTCTAGCTTTTACCCGCGACTTCGTACGCACATAAACATAATTTATTTTTAACACAGTCAGTCACTCATTGAAGAACTTTTATGCCAAGTATCACATCCGTGCCAAGTATCAGACCCGAGCCTGTTTTGAAAAGTTCCTTTCCGACACTGGCCGATTGGTACTCAAAACACAGGAATACCTACATACAAAACTTCACGCCTGTATCCCTTATGGGGTAGGCAGAACACCAGAGGCTGCAAAACCATCTGATATCACGTTTGACAAATATACTTAGAGGTATTATGATGAAGGACTATTGCAGTGACAGGGGGTCAGCCTATCGCCCGTAAAGACGCCAATGAAACCTCTGTCCCGTCACTGACTTTTACAGTATGCCCGGTAAGAGAAGCAGCTAGCACATTCTATGTTTTTCTATCGCTCTCAGTCTAGCATGAATAGAATTAGCAAATAACACAGAATACTGAAAGTGTTAGCAGCTTAGCTACTTTTTAATAGATAAATAATAAATAGATAAATATTTCTGACACTCACACAACATTATCTAGCCCAAATTAAGTTTCTTAAAGAACTTGTGTTATGGATACTAGATAACTGATATACTTAAGAAATATATACACATACATATTGAATAAATACATATTTTTTATTAGAATAAACTTAAATAAACATATAAACATCCATGACTTGACGACTAGTATCTGTGTTCATCACACAAATATCCGCCGCCGCCGGGATTCGAACCCAGGACCTCTGGCATAGATGGCAATGTATGTTACCGCTACACCAGCCGGTCGCTAAAATCTATATAAAGTAAAGTACAGCATATTCTATCATCAATATTGCTATGCAAATGTTTATGCCAATGTCGAAGGCAGTCAATATTAGTAGGGAAATATTGATTACCTTGTGTTTTATTATTGAAGCAGAGATTACCTTATGTTTATCAAACTGTATGTCCCTCAGCCAGGGGTCAAACAGAAGTTTGTCGGGTTCCACATTCACCGGACTTTGTCTGCGCCCCTTGTTGCACATGCTCCACTGCGGGTTGATGAGGCCCCAGAATCCAGGTCCTGCAAATAAATAACAATTTGAGATATTTTTGCCGACAGTTACGAAAATTTGACATTTTGCAAGAGGATTTCAGGGAAACGTGCAAAATAATAATTTAATAATAATTCAATATGTTATCATGGTGTAAATCAAATATTTATAAAAAAATGTTCTTTATTAACCACTATAATTGCAATTTTTTATTCAATTTATAGACTACTATTTTCAAACTCAGAAATTAACTTTAACTTTTTTGTTGTACTGAACCGTGAAGCAAAAGGTGATATTTTACTAAACTAAGGAGTTTGTTTACTGTAAAAGCAAATGTTCGTTTTTTTTCACAGCTGTCCGTTAATGAAAAACATAAAACTATTTCATAATAATGTACTTGCTAGGTTGTACAAAGTATATGGTATTAGGCATAAAAGTCACTAGAAACAGCTCCTTAAAGTATTTGGGTCAAATATCAAATATAACAACAAAACAACTTTTAAATCAATGTAAATTACTATAATACACCTAAACCAAAATCCCACCAATACATTTAAATACAAACCAGTTATTCTACACTCCAATCATTTGCCCCAATAACCCCAATAACCTCAAATAGAGTTCTTATCGCACACTCATTAAGTCCGAATAGTTTCCGATGACCAATCAAAATGATATCTACCTAAATGGCCTATTGAATAGACCTGAAAATGTTATCAATTGAATGGGATTCGAAATACCGCAAAATTTGGTCCCCCTAGTGCAGTGAATCGTAAGTAATGTCACATGCAGCATGTCTCCATTGTTACGTGTTTATTTCCTACTCATCTAAGTTCTTTAAAGTATCAATAAAGTTTGATTTGAAATCGACTCAAGTACGGCAATGCAAAAACAAACTATTTCATGAAGCATCGTCCTATTCAATTATTTCATTCTTGATACTTTGATATACACTCTTTTACGCTAGGTATAATATACAAATTGGGTGTAATATTTTCTTGTTTCCCATGAACAGTGATATACGCGGACAAACCGTGGGAACAAGCCGTACTAAATGAATTTAAGTTAACTGATTATGTATAATTTGATTTATTTAGCTTTTCGTTTTCCCGACGAGTGCTCTTCCACTAAGCTACCGGAGCCTGGCGGTACGCCTCGGAATTACTTAACACATTTTTATTTTTACGTTATATTGCTAACGTAGCTCCATCTAATGGAAGAGCAATCCTCCGGCAAACGAGATGTCCCAGTTTCGAGTCCTGGTCGGGTAATTTTTATTTAACACATTTTTCAATCACTTATGATTGGTTTCCCGAAAATGACTTACAACAGTGAGTAATTGACAGAAAAATATGCACGGGCAAAAAATATTGATATTTTTGTATAATGGAAACAAATCGGGTGTCCATGCTTTAGAAGAGGCAGGATACGCACCGATGTAATATATTCTGTATGTATTGTTATTACGTCACGCGTGGTCATTACCTTACGGATATTCACGTCATAACCTGAACATTATCCTTTTTGTAAGTCTTCATGTTTTCTTTATAGTCCGCCATTTTATTTAATGATGGCAGAGGAAAAAAACTCAGGTCATTCGATTAGAAAAGGAGCTGTTTGAGTGTCGATGGCAAGCAAACTTTAGCGTCACTATTAAAATTATTCTTGAAAATATGTTTAATGCAAAACCAGTAATTATAAAACAAAGGCCGTCTGTTCGATATATAGATATTTTTCGGACAGCACGTAAAGCAGCCGGTCCCGGATGCTGTAAGGTCTTTAGGTCAAAGGTCAATTCGGCAACCTGATAAAGTCAGAAACTCCGGTCTGGGTCAGCATGTTTATTAATGGCCATAGCCCAAAGGAGAGACTCATGGCCCTGTTGTGGGTTCAGTACCATTTATTGCCTGTGATGACAGAACTCGTAAAATGCGGAAAACTCTCTCGCCTTCTTGCTTGTCTAATCTAATTGATTTTATGTGATTTTTTTTTATTATCTTGACTTGAATAAATCCAACCTAGGATATAAATTAGTTCAATCTTTACTATTTTTTAATTTCTAGTTATAATTTAGTAGCAAAACATCGATGAATTACTAAAACACGCACCACACCTGTATCGACATTTGATTGTCTTAACTGTCATAAAAACAGCAATTTATCCGCTTTATAAGTGATAGTTACAACCCTAAATCAAAAAAAAAACATGAAAATAACAGGCAACACAGAAAACTATTCAAAATCACTAACCCTCACCAAAACCCAGTCTTTACATCGAAGATTTAGATTCCTATCAACAAAACAGCCTACTTTAAAGATACTTCCACATGGCGAGTCAAAAATAGATAAGAACGCGAAATTTCGGGTCCCTAACGTTGTAGAGACCTCGTAATGACATGGTTGAGTGCCCCGAATCATTAAGATACTATCTGCATTCATTACTGAGGCATCATTAATGTAGTATAGAGGTCAGGCTTTATAATTATGTATTAATGCGGTCTGTGGTTCAGATATAATTGCCGAACGGGTTATGAATCGGTTGTGAGGTGGCGCTGGACTGTGAAGATTGGGCAGGTGATGGTTTGATTGAAGCTATGATTGATGATTGAAATAAATTATTGATGTAGTTGAGGTTGAAATATATGTTTATATACTTTTGGAGTAATTTCTATGTTTGTGCTTTCTGTAGAAATTGATTATTGATTTTGAGAGAAACACAATTTTGATATTTGGTTGTTGGAATATTGGAAACATTATGTTGCTATTGGACATTGTTCAGATGCAGAGACAGCTTGGAAAAACCCCCTGTTATTCAGCGCGTCGTAGAAAGCGACCGAAGTGCAGCCTTTAGAGATAACCTGACTATGAACCATCTCTAAAAACATTCTGATCCCAAATATTATCGTTTTGGCAATGATGTGCTTTATTTTATTAACACTTTCTTGCACACATTACAAGAGGAGAAACAAAAATACAATAATAACACAAACTTAATAATGGTAAAATGGGCGGCCTTATCGCTTCAGAGCGATCTCTACCAGACAACCCGAAGTTGTATAAAAAAAAGAAACTGTACAAACATCGGCAATAATAAAGCTTATGTTTAATTTATGAATATAAATACTACATAAAATATAATAATAAAATACCTACTTAATCGTTAAAACAGTGCGTTTTTTTGAGAGGAGTGCTAAGCATTAAATTATCAGTGGAACGTAGATGTCTACTGTGAGTTTCATGTCGGAAAAGGAATTGATCTCCGAGGTAGCTCGTAACCACAGGATTAAACAGCACTCAGTACAGTAAAGATAGAATATGAGTATCCCGGCGAAGGCAAATCGGGAGCCCTTTGAGTTTAGTGCGGAATTCGGATATATGATCATATTTACGTAAGCCGAATATGAAGCGTATAAAAAGATTTTGGAGCCGCTCAAGCTTCTTTAGCTTGTTCTTTGGTAAAGTTCTTTGGCCAAGTTTTATGAAGAACTAGTTTCTTCCGAAACCTGTGTTGTTATATTTGACTTCATCTTCACTTTCATAACAGAGAGATTGAGTTCAAACGCCATCTTAAGTCATCATCACAACACTCTATAATGAGCCCACTGTAAGGCATCCCTCCTCTGGGTGACGAGGAGGTTTAAGCCATGACCCACCAAGCTGGCCCAGTGCTGGTTGGTTAATGCCGATATTATGTACTAACTGTTAAAAACAATCTCGTGTAAAGCGAGTTGGTATCGATTCGGTACTCAGCCGGGCCATTTTTACAAATAAAGTTTTGGAAATCTAGAATATCGACATCGGTAGCTACAAAGAAACACCGTAATTTCTTTGTGTAGTCTTCATTACATATTTAGTAGGCTCACTTCGCTGCCTCATACTTATCGTTTGTCAAAGTGAATATTGAATTTGCTTATACAAGGTTTTTTTTTTTATATACCATAACTGTTTGTTCCTTACTAAAAAATAATACTTTTTGCCAAAGAATATGAGGTTCAAAAGTGCATACTTTCCAAGATACGAGGGTGGATTGAAAAGTTCGCGGCCTAGTCAAGAAAACAGAATAAAGTACATACAAAAATATTTTTATTTTTCGACGTAATCTCCATTTAGCTCTATGCACTTCTTCCATCTGCTTTCCAGAGCTTCCATACCTGTTTTAAAAAAAGATTCCTCAAGGTCTTCAAAATACAGGTTAACAGCGGCTTCGACCTCTTCATTTGTTAAAAATTTCTGCCCACCGAGGTGTTTTTTCAGGTTTGGAAACAGATGAAAGTCCGAAGGTGCCAAATCAGGAGAATAAGCTGGATGTGGCAACAATTCGAAACCACAATCACGAATTTGAGCCATATACTCGACAGACGTGTGGACTCGGGCGTTGTCCTGGTGAAACAACACTTTCTTTCTCAGTAATCCTGGGCGTTTCTGTTTAATTTCTTCACGTAAACGGCGCAGAAGGGTGCTATAGTACGCAGAGTTTATTTTTTCGCCTTTTGGAAGGTAGTCCACCATAATGACACCCTTAGCATCCCAAAAAACCGATGCCATCACCTTGCCAGCCGACAGAATTGCCTTTGCTTTTTTCGGAGTTGGTTCACCTGATTTTTTCCATTGTTTGGATTGTTGTTTTGATTCTGGGGTATAGTGGTGAACCCAGGTTTCATCCATTGTCACAAATCTGTCAAGAAAACCTTGTGGATCAGCCTCGAACATCTCCAAACATTCGCGAGAAATCGTGAGTCGAATTCGCTTTTGCTCTACTGAAAGCAATCTGGGGGCCCACCTAGCCGAAACCTTAGAAAAGCCGAGTTCATGGACAATGATGTTTTGCGTTCGTTCATATGAGATGCCTATAGTGTCTGCAATTTTTCTGATAGTCAATCTACGGTCTTTTAATATGAGATCACACACTTTATTGATGTTTTCTTTGGTCGTAGACGTCATTGGCCTGCCGGAGCGAGGGTCATCTTCGATGTTCTCTCGTCCACGTTTAAATTCTGCAACCCATTTTTTCACAGTGGTATAAGACGGGGCAGATTCCTCTAATGTTGTTTGCATGTCATCATGGATCTCCTTTGGTGTTAATCTTTTTTTAAACAAATATTTAATCACAGCACGTTGTTCAAATTTCTCCATTAGTGAAAATTTGTTCTACACACGTATTTATATTGTTCGTAAAATTTTATTTAAACAAGATATCAAATTGAAAATTCGCGGGCTGACAATTGAATAATGACAGTTCAAAATGACGGCAGAAAAAATAACAAAAGTTTTTTTTTAATGGCCAGGCCGCGAACTTTTCAACCAATGTAGTATGATCAACTTAATATATAAAGTTCATTAACTATCACCCTTGTAAAATCTCTTCAACATTCATTCAAAAGACGCGTGTCACTGAAGCCACGCAATAAACAACAAAAAAATTAAGCGTTGAAGGAACGTTGCATACAATGTACAACGCAAAACGTTGCGAACTGTACCTGTGCATAAAGATAAAAAAGGGATAGTAAATGCCACGTTGTCATACTTCACTTAAAGGTGATTAAAATAAGATGTTTTGACTTAATTGAAATATTTTGTATGAAAAATTTAAACAAAAAATATATATATAGTCACATGTTATTTGATTCTATTACATGGTCCCATTAATACCCTGGATTTATGGGAAATCAACAGGAGCACCTTGTATATACATAATATAGTACATTTCCTTAAGTTTTTACGATTCATAATTAAAAATTAAACATTTTTTACTCAATTTATTTCGTATTTTTTCAAATTTCGAATCCTGCTGGAATATCGAGATAAAAACTAGCCAATGTGCGATTGCTGGCTATACACTGTGACAATGCCAAATTTTATCCAAATACGTAACCTGTTCTGCCGTGATTGAGCAAAAACAACCAAATACCATTCTTCTAAACATTCACATTTATAATATTAGTAATTCTAGTAGATAAATAATAAATAATAATAAATAAATATTTCTGACACTCACACAACATTATCTAGCCCAAATTAAGTTTCTTAAAGAAATTGTGTTATGGATACTAGATAACTGATATACTTAAGAAATATACATATTGAATAAATACATATTTTTTATTAGAATAAACTTAAATAAACATATAAACATCCATGACTTGACGACTAATATATGTGTTCATCACACATATATCCGCCGCCGCCGGGATTCGATCCCAGGACCTCTGGCATAGAAGGCAATTTATGTTACCGCTACACCAGCCGGTCGTCTAAGATAAGATCTAATTACTCTCCATTGCGGTGTTTTTTCAGCCCTAATGGTTACAAACGTCTCGTGACGTGACCGTGGTAAATATTATATTTCGTAGTTTTTGGGTACGAAATGCGTGAAAAATACTTATCTCTTTTATAAAAATTCTTAAGCATCCAACTTTGTTTTAAACTTGGAACAGATTTTTTTATATTTTGCCAAATATTATATAGTGATACTATTGTGAACATTATTACAAAGTTCAAATGAATATTACTTAAAGCTGAATGTCAAGTCACCATCAATACAGATTTTAATAAAAAAATAAAAAAAGGGAATATCTTTTTTATTTTACCTTTGTAGTTTTCTGAATGAATTCAACGAACACGAAAATAACAATGGAATACTTGTAAAATAGCACAACAAAACATATACCACGCTTTGCTTTAAAAATACCAAAATAATAATGGAGCTTGTAAAAATATAAGCATAATATGTATGTTTGTAGGACTGTTTTCTTAGAAATAAGTTTTTTTTTGTAAACTTATTAAGAAAAAATAAACCCAAAAATATTGAATTTAATTAATTACCTGATATCCCATCGTAGGTCCACCATTCTTCCCAGCTACCGGAAATATCTGAAAAAATATTTATTGATATTAATAATATTAGTTTTAAACTTCATTAAATGAAGCTATAAATTATGTTCTTTATAGCTTCATTAATGAAGAAAAACTTCTTTAGTTTTAGAAAAGATCTGCTTGAACGAACATAATAATAAATAAAATCCCCAAACTAAACAGAGCTTGTTATATGGGGTACCATGTAGCGAACTAGGGGGTACCCTATAATATAAATACATATATAGATAGCCCAGACCCAGAACGTTTTTTTCTTGAATCGAACCCGCAGCCACTGGCGTCTGAGGCAGACAGTGTTACCCCATGGCCAAAGGGGTCGTCATAATAACGTCACTGAATAAAGTCTAATAACTTTATATTTCTAATGAATGAAGAATCATGGCGAATATAAACAATAAGTACATCTGGATTTCTGTAAATGAATCATCATCATCAATCACCAGCATCACATGAATATTGAAAAAGGCGAATTATCCGAAGGCACGGTTTTGTGATAGGCTTACTTTAGGGCTTTCCAGACTAGCGACCACCCACGAAGGGTCTGCTGTCTAATATGATCGCTCCAGCAGGAATGTGTTCCAAAGTTTTATGAAGAGAATTTTAACCCAAAACCACATGGAGTTTTTATCTTCGTCACTTATCATCAGGTGTGATTACAGCTTGACTTTTGAAAAACAGGGCTTCTGACTGTTTTTTTCGTCTAAGAATAGCCCTACCGCCCTTGCGCTTGATACAAGGCAACTAATCCGAGGATAAGGGAATACTTGGCGTAGGGAACTTTCTAGCTAGTTTTTTTCTAGCTACCACTTTATGTAAACTCTACCCCTGAATGTAGGGAAGGTTAAATCAGTATAACAGATCCGTCCATGTGCAATCCTAATGTATAAATATAATAGTAGACTCCAGAAGATCACCAACTCGTTCATTGGTCAATGTGTACGCTTTATTTTATAGTAAAATTCCAAAATATTTTAGTGTAACCCTTCGATAGATTTAAGGATAAGTGTTATGTGAAAAGGTTTACTATAAGATATCCGGATGCAAGAAGATGGGATTCCCTAGCTGTAAATTGTTATTGTGTATTTTATTTTCTTATTTTTAAAAAATTATTGCTGTTGAGTTTCTTGCCATTTCTTCTCAAAAGATTGACTATCCGAAGTGGTGGTAAATTCAGTTCAATTTGTATTTTTTTTTTATATGTTATGGATGGGACGTTTGTCTTCCATGCCACCTGATGTTAAGTGAACATGAAGACTAAGGTGGTACACGTCCATCCACGAGAAACCTATTCACTCGACGCTTAAAAGTACTAGGACTATACTGGTCAGGGAAAATAGACGCAGGCAGTTCATTCCAAACCTTGGCGACCCGTATCAAAAAGGAACTGTCAAAGCGCTTAGTTCGACTTTTCGGAATATCTACCACATACGGATGGAAGTTCTGTCTGTGTCTAGTAGTCCGATGGTAAAAGGGTGAGGGTTCAATTTGTTTAAACAGAGCACTGGCGCACTCACCAAAATGTATCCTGTAGTAGACGGTTAGACACGCAACCTTACGACGATGCTCTAAGGTCTGCAGTTTTTTTGTTGTAAGGTCGACGTCGTTAATTAGTTTATGGGCTCTTCGGTCAACGGAGTCCAGCGCTTCTAGTTGATATTTGGCTGAACCATCCCAAAAATGACTGCAGTACTCCATGCATGATCGCACTTGAGCTGTGTATAAGTTAAGAAGCTGTGCAGGGCCGAAGTACCGCCGTACCTTTGAGATGATTCCCAACTTTTTCGAAGCTACTTGAGCCATGGACACAATTTGTTGACCGAAGTTTAAACTGGATGTTACAGTTACGCCTAAAAGCCCTAGATGGTCAGTGATGGGGACAGATACATTTTGAAAAGTGGGCGTCAATGTGAAGGTGTTCTTTTTGCGGAGAATAGACACGCCTGAGTTTTGGACGCATTGAATTTGACCAAATTTGACTCACCCCAATCGGATACTTTTCGTAAGGTCAAATCAACGCGC